>CM037470.1:3065646-4265646 GCA_021014325.1 Plazaster borealis
TGTGTATTCCAATGGCAGATTATTCTTCCTGCGTGGACATAACCGCTCCAGATTTTCGGCGATATCTCAAAAACGCTACCACCATTTGAAAAATTAAATTTTCACAGGTTAGTTTTAATGAATATATCTACATTTATATAGGATTAAAACAATCGAACTGTTCCAAAAACTAAAGGTATACGTTCCCTTTAAAGGCGGAAACATTGTAAATTATACCCCAAAAAGAAAACCCAACTACATGGATTAACCAGCATTCAGAAGACCGACGATTTGTGGGATTGCATTTTGGCGGTAACTTTCAGTTTGACATTTGAACTGCTCGTATTTTTGGATGTTGTCCTAACTTAAACGGGCGGTCTTTTTGGAGAGGCAGCCAATTACACCTATGGGATTCAATTGACAGAGCAAACGCTCTACACATTTTGTTTCTTCGATTTGTTTAGTGTTTCAAAATTGCAAACACCCCTGAAGCATATATGACTAGAGAAGTTGTTTTAACAAAAATGATATACGACAAACCCAGAGCCGTATATTGAGAGAGTTGCGACAACACGCGATTAGAAGCCATTTTGTGTCAAAACAAAACATCATTGGCGAATACAGGGTGCCAGACTAGTCTGCCCATTGGGTTGTGCTGCTTTTGGACCGAAAATGGCGTCCAGCAACCACGTGACCGAAGAAAAACTGGTCCCTCTTTGTCACAACTCTCTCAATATACACAGCTCTGGACAAACCCTTTTTTTGAACACACGTTTCAATCTGTTCACTTGCCCCTTTGCTCGTCATAATTAAACCAAATCTACCTGATCCATTGAATTAATTGGAGTCAGTCGTGTCAATATAGAATCCTTAATTGGCAGAGCCTCGGGAGTCATTCACTTGAATGTTCTGTCACGACGGAGGATGTTTCGTCCTATGTACATGACTTAATATACGGAATAATAATTAATAGCGATAAAGGTTAAAAAGCTATACTATAATAAAGGTAAACTGTCTGATAAGATTAAAGGTAAAATGTCTGATAAGATTTGAAACTTAGCTTGATTAAAGAGTCTGTATACGTTTGGTAATGACTCTAAAAATTAATGGCAATAAAAACTTACTTGGTGAGAAGTATACGGCAGCTTTGGATAGTATAATGCATTTTTAGAAAATGTTCACTTCGAAGTACTGCGGTTATGGAAAAAGCTATCACTTTTTATCCAAAAAAACTAGAATCTGAGAAGCGTTACTGACAGTTCTCAGATTGTGAATTCCGATTGCAGATTATTCTTCCTGTATGGCGTAACCACTCCAGATTTTTGGCAATATCTCAAAAACGCTACCACCTTTTGAAATTAATTTTTTACAGATTAGTTTTATGGTATATCTACAACTATAATAGGATTGAAACAAACGGTGGGTTCAAATTACCAAACGTATACAATCCCTTTAAAAGGTATACTATCTAAAGGTAAAATGTCTGAAAAGATTTTAAACTTAGCTTGATTATAAGTGGTTTCTTCTCTGCCTTTCATCTCTATGGACCCCGGTTCGAATCCCGCACCGGTTCCCCGGCATGTTGGGTTTGCATTTGCAGTCACAAACCCGATCATTTTGGTGCTCGATATGTGGCATGGTGTACCCCCCCCCCCCCATTGTATCTTCGTTGTGTTCTGGGAATCTCAGGATTTCTTTACAAAAGTTAAGGGTGGTACAGTAGTACCACCCTTAACAAAAATTTGGGGACACCCTATGCCACATATCAGACATGGTATATACCTGATTGCGAGGGTTTCCCTACCTCTGGGTGACCCCCCCCCCAAAAAAAAACAAAAAAAACACAAAAAAACTAATAATAATAATACAATACAATAATCTAGGCCTAATAACAATACATTAAAATAACATAAAATATAAAATAATTAACTAAAATAAAATGAATAAAAATAAATAAATAAATAAAAATAAATAAATAAATAAATAAATAAATAAATAAAACAACTGGCTAATTAATTTTGAGTTCTTAAAGTTGTAATTACTAGGGGCCTACTTATCAATGTCGTATTTTGGTGTGCAATACCATAAATGAAAGCCTATAACTTTTTTGAATCTATAAATATAGCTATTTTAAAATAAAGATCTACATTTTCGGGTCAAAACAACCAAAACTCGTACCCTGCAGCCTTTATATTTGTAAAACAATAAATGTTTAATCAAATCGTGACAAAGAAAAACAACCTTCAATTTACAACGACAAAGAGACAGAGTGGGAAGTGATCGCCGAAGTGTACGGCAAATTGATGCAGGTAAATAGTGTCATGATGGAGCTATCAGTAATTACATCGCTTGGATACGGACGAGTGGAGGAAAAAATTGATAAACGCGGTTGCTAAGTGCAATCCATTTCAGCGCATGCGTTCCCAGAGCGACCATGCAACGGTCTATGGGTGGGGGAGAGGGAGTGCAGCTGAACACATAGTCTGGTCCCCTGTCTTTATCCGCAAGGATAAAGACAGGTACTTGTTTTACAGACCCAATGATTTCATTGGATGCAATGCGCGCGTGTTTGTCTGTAATGTTGCTTACACAATGCGTGACTACGAATCTCTGCCGTGTGAATGGATGCGAGGTCAAAGGTACATCTACCAGGATCCCTCCATTGGCTCAAGGCCGCTATCTGGCGTTATCCACGAGCTTCGAAGTGTGACGTCAGATGTTCGGACTACTAAACACACAGCATCTGAATGTTATACGAACGGTCATTTTATTAGGTTTTGAATGATTTTAAAGTGAGTGCTCTTTCTGATGCACTAAATAATGTCAGAAAGTATCCCACAGCAATAGATTATCCACCCGAGTCTATAATTTTGCAAGGGAAGGCCTTAGTGTCGTTGCTATAATGCCAGATACTTCGTGCATGCCGTTCGGCACTTCCTGGGTTTCTGTTTTACGGATTCCCAATTCGTCAAAGAAACTCGTCGTTGACTTTGCTTTTTGCATATCGTTTTAAAAAAAATATATATATATAGGGTCTTCTAGAAAGTATAATTTGTTGTCATAATAAATGCTATTGAACGATTTTTTTTTTTAACTGCACAATAGTATTATAGCTTTGGAGCCAGTGGCGTAACTAAAGGGTGGGGGGACACGGGGGGCACGTGCCCCCTCCATTGATGAAGTGCCCCACCCCCCTTGATGCCCCCTTTTGAAATCTTGACTTTTGCGATTGGAAATTTCCAGAGTAAGATGTTAACTTTTATACGCTATAATGTGATAATTTCAACGTTTTTAAAACTATTTTTTCATTTACACGCAGAAAATGTATTTGTTTTTACACTCACGCAAGATTATCTTATAAAAACCCCAGTTAATTACATTTTAAAAAGACGCTGAAAGGGGGGCTTGTATATAAATAAAAAAAAGGGCAAACGGAAACTAAGCCAGAAGTGCCCCCCTAGAAAAAAATGGTGCACAACCTTGTGCCCCCCCCCCTAAAACGTTACCCTAGTTACGGCGCTGTTTGGAGCCGAAGGTAGCGAAAACTTACCTAAGATTGGCAGAAAATTAAAATGGCCACATGCTGCTAAGGTTACCATTGGATAGTACCAGCATAATGCCATCAGAATGATCTCAGCAAAAAAAAATTACTTTTAAGGCATACCTTCAAACCGTCGATGCGAAATGAGATTAAAGCTATATTACGCTCTAACTCATCCCATAGATCAATAACAAACCAAATGCTCATACTATCCAGTGATGAAAACTGATAAATAAATTATATCAGCAAAATGCAATTTGGCAAAATTAAGAATACTGTAATTGCGTTGTGATCAAGACCTCCGGGGCGAATTCGAATCCAGGCGTGAATGCAGCGGGTTCCCCTCCGGGGCTTTTAGTCCCAAGGCAGGGGAGAGCTATAGAGAGGGTCGCGGTGACATTATGCCTCGAGGTCCGTTGGCCATTATTACATGGAGTGGAAAAAAATCTTAGGCTACCTCTCCCTCGTACCACTTATATTAGTCACTGAACATCCGCTGTCTTGTAACCCTGCCGCCTCCGGAGGGTGTGTAGCTCGTATCGCCAGCCAAAATGTCAAATCTTCTTGAAGTGAGAGATCACCCGTCCCCCTTTGGGTCGAGAATTATAGACCATCAGTCGTGCCCTCGAAAATAATTCAGTAAAAGACCAATATATGTAACCTTTGGTTACGAACAGACATTTCCATGGCCTTTCTGGCAGGCGAGATACTTTACTTGTTGTATGGGAAAGTTTACATGTTGTGTCATAATTTCCACATAAAAGGAGTTATAAAACAGTCCTTCTTCATCATAGTATTATTAACAATTAACAAAAATCAGAAGAGTAAGATTAAAGGAACATTACAGAATTGGTTTTTGCTAACAAAACGGTGTGAACACTTAATATAATCCACCAAAAACATAAACCGACAAACCTGTAGAAGTTTGAGATCGATCGGCCATCTGGGTCACGAGAAAATAGTGAAAAACCGATTACACATTTGCATGTGTACAATGCATGAATAAAACGCTCATGAGCGATAAACCCTAATCGGAAATTAGTTTTATTTATTTCTCATCAAATATGGCATTGCAGACAGAAATATTTCTAGGGATGTTTCTACTATCATCATCATTATAGACCGTGTAAGTTTTATGTAAATCTGTGATCTTAAAGAAAATTTTAATTACCAGTTCGGTAAAGGTCCTTTAAGATTAAATGTGGGTTTGTTTCCCCGGAAGACCGGGCTCTGTGGCTCTTTTGTAATGTGATGCCGCAGGTTACCATGGTCTGTAAAAAGAACATTAACAAAGGCACACGTGAATGTCATCAAAGGAATATATTTTTTCCATTTCAGTTAAAACAATATTTATTAGTTAGGAAGTAAGTGATCTTTTTGCGCGATAGCTTGATATTTCATTGACTATTGTTTGTAGGGTTTTTTTTTTGTTTTGTTTTTTTTTTCTTGGGGGGGAGGGGTTTGGGGGTGTGTTGGTGTTTGGTTGTTGGTTGTTTTTTTGTTTGTTGTTGTTTACTCTGCACCAGTATACCCTGACTAAGAGCCTGAATATTCACTGAATAATCATTCATCACATTTGACCCCAAACACTGCTGCAGAGTTTAGGCATTCTACGGGTTGGAGTACGTACACACATTGTGGCCTTGTACACAGACTGAAAAAAAAAAACTTAGAATGATTTGCATAATTAGTTTATAAGCCACGGTGGTTTTTAACACGTTGGAGCGTGTTGTCTTAATTTTCCCCTTGTAAAAAAAGGTAAAAGGGACATGTTGCCTTGATTTGGCGCTTTGTGCAATACAAAGCGTTTGAAAGCGTTGGTTAAAGGCACTGGACACTTTTGATAATTGTCAAAGACGAGTATCCTCACTTGGTGTATCCCAACATATGCATAAAATAACAAACCTGTGAAAATTTGGGCTCAATTGTTCATCGAATTAGCTGCAGAAAAATAAGTAATGGAAAAACACCCTTGTTGCACAAATTTGTGTGCTTTCAGATGCCTGAACAAGGCTTCAGGACTGAAGTCTTTTTCAGATTTAAATATTTTAGTGAGAAATTACCTCTTTCTCAAAAACTACGTTATTTTTGAGGGAGTCATTTCTCACAATGTTTTATACAACAGCTCTCCGTTGCTCGCTACCAAGTAAGTTTTTATGCTAATATATATTTTAAGTAATTACCAAACGTGTCCAGTGCCTTTAAATGAATATGGCTGAAAAGATGTTTTAAAAGTAGAATAAAAAGATCCACAAAAATATGCCTCGAAATTGTGTGGTTTCCCATAAACTAACACGGTCCGCCATTTTGTGGAGTCAAAAAAATATATACGAAATGGCGGACCGTGTTTAGTTCACGAAGTAAAAGGAAAACCACACAGTTTCGAGGCGTATTTGTGTGGATCATTATACTCTACTTTTAAAACATCTTTCCAGCCATATTCATTTCATAACGAACACTTGCAAACGCTTCTTCAGCCCAAAACGCCTAATCCAAGGCAACGTGTCCCTTTTTAAAACATTCAACAATTGTTTTGTTTAAAAAAATTGCCTGACGTTTCGACCCCAGCAGAGTGTTTCTCAAAGGACTTTGAGTAAATAAATGAATAAATCACATAAAGTTATTACAATTTTCAGATACAAAATACGTTTATCTGATCCAGGGACCATGTTGAATGAAAAATAAATATTTTGTCATGTAAGTTCACCCAAACAAGGATAAAAGCCACTCTTGGTTAGGGGCTACAAGAAGAAAATATTTAAGATGAAAATAACTCAGGGGAGCTGAAGGTAGGAATTGATATTCCTCTTAAAACAGTCTATAGATTGTAAGATGGAGGGAAACATGCACCAGGCAAGGAGTTCCAAAGAGATGCAGTACGTGGAATAAAGCTGTTGGAATGGCTCTTTGTTCTACAAAGTGTTTTGGTGAGAAGAAACAAATGGGGGCGGTCAAGCGTATACTGACCCAATTAAACGACCCTGCGTTATGGTTAGACCCGCGTTTATACTCTTGATGGTCAGTTTACGCTCGTGTCTATTCATGCGACCAGCCATTACGTGACCCCAGAGTGTGGTGACGTCAGGATGACCTATGACATATGCGGGTACCCGTTTGGGCAAAAGATATGCAAGGTGTCTTTGCGTTTGAGTTGTAATAATTGGGAAATAATCCTTTATGGATATTTTACTGATCAAGTGGAATGATTGAGGACTTACGTCAGAAGATTACCGATGGAAGTTGAATGCCTTTTCTTCTTCACTCCTTTATATAAAATAATCATAAACAGCTCTCTTTTTTTCTTTTGCCGCAAGGCTTCTCTCACTTCAGCTTCCCCATAAATAGCAAAGGAGTGAATGCCCATCCGAGCCGACAGGGAATTGCAGCAACATGTGGAGCAAAATATCAATGACTTGTTTTTCTCTTCTACAGAGAGAATATGCACCCGAAGGCGAGCGACTGAAGTAAAAACACATCTCTTACATGCACCAGGTGTATTTTTAGTTTTCGTGCAAGATAGACCGAATAAGGTCGAAGACCGGTAGCATCACTGCTGTCGGCGGGAACGTGGGTTCGAGTGGGTAGAGAGGCTACTTAAGTACATTTTCGACTTTCACCTAGTCTTCCAGACGCTGATTCGTCTCTTATAGTACAAGGTAATTTCTTGAGATGTTAAATTCCTTTTAGTGACACTCATTTCGATATTGACGAAGGATTTTTTTTAAATATCATGTCAACTATCGAGTATTAGCGATGCCAGGTACAGTCCATGCAACCTGTGACATTTACCTGTTTACAAAAGAGCCACAGAGCCTGGACTTTCTGATGGCATCATTTGTACACATTTCAATGGAAGAACACATCAAACCTTTACATTTTATGGAGATTGTTAACTTTTGATATGAAGAAAGGGGCACATCTCAAAACTTGTTCAGTCGTTATTTTTAAAACTGTTGAATTTATGTGGAAGTTATACACAAAATGTACAATTTCCCATATGACCAGTGTGGTGTCTTGCCTGTCAGAAATGCCCTGGAGTGTACAAGATCATTATCTTTTGCAAACAAAGGTTACATTGTCTAAAAGTTAAAAAGGAGGGTTTTTTATTTAATTTTTTTTATAAATGTCCTTTTGGTTCCCTTCACACGATGTTTTCACGCACGACCTTATAGTCAAAACTTCCGCTTGTCATATTGCGTCGTATAGGTCCGGACCTCCGAAACAATTTAGCAATGTTTGAGAAGATTTCACCTGGGACCTTGGACAGCACAAAAATGTTCGTCCTTTAAATCTGTCTTTAGTTGTCATCACATCATTCTCATTTCCGCAGCTGAAGATGGAACCAACGATCGACACAACCCTTCTGGAGACCCTACCACCTTATCTCCTGAATTCCTCGATTAATCTGACGGTGCTTGAGGAGCAACATCCGCCTACGAAATGGGACGACGCCACCTGGATCCTAACCAGCGCTTTTATCATCTTTACCATGCAGTCTGGTTTCGGACTGCTGGAATCCGGTAGCGTCTCGCAGAAGAACGAGGTAGGAAAAAGAAGCGTGTGGATGGACCCGTTATGAGTCCCGTGCCTTGCTGCAGGCGTCAAAAGTTATGCATTTCATTGTTTTCCAAAGTTGCAAAGCCCACAGCGAGGTGAACGTCTTGATATCCTAGACTGGACCATTCCACATAATATCTAAGAGGGGTTCAGTTTCCAGGGTTGTGTTTTTTTATGGGCTGAGTAGCCTTGATCAAGGCGTTGGAGTTTTTTTCTCAATTTTATTTTATTGTTTTCATTTTATTTTATTTGCGCCGCGCTACCCACCCGAGCTACCAACCCGAGCTACCAACCCGCCCGAGCTGTGTGTACGGTGTCTGTGTGTGCAGTACGGTATGCGCGTGCTCGTGTGAGCTGTATCGGACACTCACCGAAACAACGCCTTGACGGTTCTGTCTCGAAAAGCCAATGACTCATTACTATAATGCGCGCGAAAGGCGAGACCCCATTGGTCAGCGGCGGAAGTCTTGTTTACTCATTCTTATGAATATGCATGCAGTATCCAGATGTGGCTACTGTACTGGCGCGCCGGTTTGAATTTGGGAATACTTTGTTATAATAATATCTATCTGAAAATGTTGCGTATTCTCCTCAGCTGAGCGAGACAATGAGGGCATGGCAGGAATTAAACAAATGAGGTTGCGTGGATCAATTTGTAACATACATTACATACACCATTTTCCAGCAGGAAATGTCTCCATCTTGCATCATTAAACAGTGATTTAATCATTGTTGGTGCATTCATTGGAGGTAAAAATATACAAAACAAAGACCTCAATAAACTACCATTGTTGATTGTTTCATGAAGGCATATAGTTCATTGCACTTTTTATATCATTTTGGCCGCCCCACTAAAAAAAGAGCTGCCTAACACCAAATTTCCCAAGTACACTCACTAGAACAGGGTAGCTAAAAATCTATTTCACATGTATCATGTGTGGCTGTATCCTGTCAATTTTTGTTTAGCAGTAAATTCTTATAAGACCCTGTCTGAGAACAATTAAAAAGTATGAAGACGGTGTGAGTGGCTGCACAGAGTCGGACTTCGAGAGGACATGTCTGGAAAACACAGATGCAGAAACTACATCAACTCCAGAATTATCAACCAAAAGAATGGCGAATGATCCGAGGGTAGAGAGGTAACTTGAGTGCAGCGCATAAAGCTCCAGGGGCCGCGCCCGGGTTCAGCACTTGTGAGCTGACTGACCTGCCTCGCAGATTACCGTCCAAAATGGCTGAGACAATGCTACACACAAACGCTATTAAGTCGGTAACTACTAGTCACATCGCATCACATACAGCAAGCATGATATGGTACAAAGGTCATAGTGAGAGAAGCTCGTGATTGGACGTCAAAATGAATAATTCATTTGCTTCCCATCCTGTGTTGTCTGCAATAGGTCTGACGAAATATTTAAATATTCATGAGCTGCATACTAGCATATCCGAGAGCCCCCCCCCACTTTTGTCCAATATTGGACGAAAATATCAAGAAACACATTAAACCCGGAAGTTACAGACCCGTCAAGGCTGTCGGCCTGACGGCCTCCGCATGCGGAGAGTGGTACGAGTGCGGATGACCTGCGCACACTGTGTGTACGGGCGTCGTGCGATGTCATACACACCTTACGCACAGCGTATACGGGTGGGTTTACGGCGTCTTTTTTGGAGTGAAATGCGACTGCCTTGATCAAGGCTATGGGCTGAGGGAAACTCTTTACCATACCCAGCGTACAAAATCTGCCACATGGCTTAGCTTGAGAGTCAACACAGCCCAGACACATCCAACCCTCTGATAAAGTGGATCATTCCGGCCATCTGTTTGTTGTATCAGGCGGTGCCGTTGATCTGTCAGGACAGACTGGCACAACCTCGTCCCCATGGTTTACTTGATTTCCAACCATGTTTACAATAGTAAACCCTGGGAGGGGAAACTCCTTACTTGGACCCTGGACAACGAGTGGTGTACAAAAGTCTAATGTAAACATGTTAAGTTGTACTCGTTCAGTATTCATTATGTTCACAGCCAGACTATTCTAATTTGCATACGTATCCAAACAATTTGGATGTGCAAATGATCCAATACGTGAGAGAGAGGTCAACCTCGTACTGCTCGACACACCTTGGGGACGAGGTTGAGACTGGCAAGTCTGACTGTAACTAGAGGACACATACAACATTTATATTATTTTCGGTAGACAGCACTCAGTATTAGGGTTCTGAATGTAAAACCCAAACCATAATGGAACCCGGGCATTAATTAATTAGCTTAATGAAACTGGGATTGAAACTGTGCGGAGAACTACATTTTTAGTAAATCAAATTATTTACAGCCATTTACAGATTAAATTGAAAAATCTGGGTTATGAAAATTATGTTTTCAAGTATTTTCATGTGAACGAAATTTGCATTTATAAATCACCGGCACAAGCACCTAGTTACTCTGACTTTCAGGCATTGGGACGAAGCATACAAACAGCTGAACGGGCTGAATGAAGATTCTCACACAAGTGAAATTTTGTCCCTGTTTGTTTGCGTTGTTATAATATGAGGATAGACTAGACAACAAAAAATAAAAATATTTGATTACAACAGTTGGATTGCGCGATGTTGGTCTCGGAGCTGCTATTATAACGTGCGAGGTTTGTACTTTGCGCGATAAAAGATTATACAAAATATAAAAAATTAAAAGCTGCACCGAACCCTTCGAGTGTATCGATGTCAAATTTCACTACACATCTAAAGAGGTGCTGTAGCTGTCAGTAGCAAGAAAAACGCGCTGTTTACAATTATCATAAACATATTTGTACATCTTCTTGAAGTTATTTTCTCTTCTGAGGGGCTTCAGATATCAATCATTAAAAACGAAAAAAAATCAAAAGAAAAAAATAATTACATCTCCAGAGGCAAGCTGGTGGTTTTTTTTTTATATTTTTTTTACAGTATATGCCCCAGGGATTTGTAAACAAAGGCATTGGAACAAAGCATTCAAACAGCTGAGCAGGCTGAACGAAGTTTCTCACACAAGTAAAATTTGTATCTCTTGTTTGCGTTGATATTTTATGAGGATAGACGATACAACAACAATGAAAATATTTGATTAACAAATCAATTAGTTATGAACTCATTAGTGATTTTGTGCTGTCAGCTACACAGGGGTGTCATTGCACAGGGTAAATAGATACCATATTTCAATCTTTGACTGTTTTAATTAAATATGTGTGTTGTGTTGCCATTTAGCATTTGAGAAAAACACGTATGTGGTCGAAACTTAAGGTCATTAACCTTTTGTTCCGTACAGTTATAAAGGACAACTTTATAAAGAATTAACTTTGCCCTGTTTACAAAATGTTATTTGAAAGAAATGTTTTTTATTTTTGTTTATACATTTTGTTGAAAATGTTTTGCACAAAAAACCGAAATCAAAAAGATTATTAATTCAAATTGACTGTGCAATTTGAAATTCTCATTGTCGGAAAATACATATCCAAATTAATTTAAAAGTACTTGTGGAAAAACCAGACGGTCTTAATGTTCCCCGTAAAAATACGGACTTTGCGCGCATTTTCACCTAGTTCATTGGGACTATTTAGTTCCGGTAAAGTTTTCTTCCAACAACTATTTCTGACAGCATCAACAAGCTTCCTGGTCCTCTAGTTTGACTCATTTATTTTGAACCTTGGGGAATACGTAGCCGAGAGATTGAAGATCTTGGATCCACGCTTCGGTTAAAGCTACGTCATCGGCCTCTATAAATCCATATTCGTAAAGGTTGATCTGTAACTCGTACAATCGTTGCTCAAGAGAAGTTGATGGAAGACTCGGGGTCCATCCTAGGAGAAACTTTGCTAGATTATCGGCTTTGTAGTAGAGATCCATCTCGCTGTCAAAGTCGGCCAGGTAGTTGTGGGCGTTGCGTTTCTGCACAACGGCTGGAGAGTGGAAAGATAACATCTTACCGATGTCCCATAGAAGACGTTGCGTGAAGTAGCTTCTCCAGATGTCCGACACCCTGCTATGCACGGTGATAGGCAGAAGCATTCCCCAGAAAGCGTCTCGAGAGTGATGAGTAGTCTGGGCGTTGTAAGGTGACAGGACACGGGGAGGTAGAACTAACCTCTTGGCGTCAACGTTAAACTCATAGGGAAGGTCATAGGTCAGCCGGTAAATGGCATCTACATCAGGATCGTGCTGAGCTAAATACTGCACCACTCCGATATCCTCTCCCTTAGCTGTGCCCAGTACTGTTAAACTTTTGGTAGTGTCATCCTTAATGCGGTTAAGTGGAAAACCTCTTGGCCATATACGAGTGCTCGGTCCGAATGCTGGATATGGATTCCACACGTAACTTTCAGTTTTAATGTGTTGAGCAAAGGCTACTTCAAAGTCGGGCAATATGTCGGCTAGTAGTCCATTGTCATCGTCAGTGTCGTAAATCACTTTGGCTCCGTGCTCGATCGCGTACATGTACCCGATATTCTTGCGACTGAAGTGGTTCCAAGGAATAAGTTGACAAATGCGATACCCGCAATGCTCCTGCTCTACAACTTTAAGATACACAATATTGGGTATGTTCATCAACACTGGGCCCTTCTTATCTGCCACCACCACCATGCACCATCCCGAAGTTGCACCCAGTGTCTCCATGATCACCGTAGGCTCAAAGATTGTCGTCACAACAATCCAGCGATCGCACTTTCTATTTTGGCTCCAGGATGGCGTGTAAGATCCCGCTGGTTCAACCGATCTCTTACCGTGAAATGTGCGGATTTTCTCGAGTACGGGAAGTTTGCCCGTTAAACCATTTCCTCGCTTCTGTACTTCCGCATTTACTGGTAACTTTACCTTCAGATCGTTTAACAGTCCTCGCACCGAGAAGTAGAATATCACAGCAAATGAAACTGCCGCACAAACATGGACTCGATTACAGGAAAACGGCGAAGGAGCCATCGTTAAAGTGGGAGGTTGTTCTCGGATCTCGTGTACACGGAATGAAAACGACTGGCAAAAACAACTTGCACAATGGCCGCTGTCAACGCTTGAATGGATGGGTCCTAAAGCGCTGATCGGTAGAGATACACGTCACAAAAAGCTACAATACAATAGATGTACATCTATACAGTTTCTCCTACGTTGCGTGTCTCTTTCTCTTTTTTTTTTGTTTTTAACGCGGTGATGTTTTCTCAGCTATGTAGGCATAAGGGGCCAACTAGAAAAGTAAATTACAAAAAATCGACATTTTTTTTCGAAATTGTGGGTGAATGGGTCAAAAAGAAATAACTGAAAAATCGAAATTCAGTCTTTGTTTTAACAAATTACTGTATTAGCCTAACAAAAAAACAAAAAAAATACCCAGCTGGCCAAGATCGTAAATTTTCTTCCTGATTAAACTACAAAAATGTTTGTAAGTTAAGTATTTGTTTAAGCCAGGAAAAGCCATTGAAAACTACTAATGTTGGATACCTTTGATCTAAAATATCTGGTTCATTTGAGGCATTACTTTGTTCTTCAGTGTATAGATTATATTATGAAGCCGCATTCAATATTGAAAAGTCGAAATTTGGGGTGGGTGGGTGGTTTTAACATTGACTTTTCTGAATGGCACCTAAAGTGGCGGTCGCCAGTTTTTCTGCTCATGTTCAGCCCCCTGAACATCGCAATGTGACGCCAACGGGCTTCCGTGTATAAAGTAGGCCCTACTGTACTGTTGTTGTACCTCCATTTAGGATTTGTGCGTATTTGTATAAAATCTCCAGAGGGTTCGATGCACTCTTTCAAAGAACAAAGTGGATTGTGCATAATCCGCTTGCCCAAGGTAAGGCCAAAGTAAGGCCAAAACAGAAAAAAAAAACATGTTTAGCGTCCTGCCTAGGAGGAGGGCCTTTTTTCGAGACAACCGGCCGGGCTATTTTTCAAGATGGTTGCCAGCTTATTTCGGTGTGCTTAAGTCAAAAATACGATCTTATTTATTAAAAAATTAAATAAAATCGTCAGGGATCGTTAAAAATGTACAATTGTTTTCGTTAAAAAAAAATATATAAAAAAGCGGACAGCCTCTGAAAAGGGAGCGGGCGGAGACGCTAAACATGTTTTGTTTTGTTTTTGGCCTCACTCTCGAATACGGTGGTCCATATCGCCCTAAGATTACATGTTTGATCTGACAGCACACTAACCGGTTGGTTTTGATTTTATAAAATTTATAACGAATGTTTCTATAATGATTAGAAAAAGGTTCATTAATTTTATTAAAGGGAGGGTTTACCTTTGGTAATTACTCCAAAAATTAAAGGAGCACACCGGTTTACTGTTTACGTAATTTAGTGTTGTAGAATCATAGACAATTATTTTTAGATGTTTTTTATCTATTTTGTAATACAAAAATGTCACTAACGAGAAATGTTCGATAAAAGAAAAAGCGGTCAAAGGTCAGCGTATACGCTTTACCAGCCGTTGCAAGTGTCAAATTTACGGGGTGTTGCTGCGCATTGTTGTAAGTAGACTGGTGCTTTGCTTATGTTGATGTTATTACTATGGTGAGGCATGAGGACCCAGTCTACAAATCCATCCAGCTCAAAGGCGTGTAGTTCCATTGTCCAATCTATACGTTCCTTCGACATCCAAAGAACACAAATAAACAAACTCATTTGTTGTACAACGAGAAAAAAACCCAAAACGCATCATAAATCCAAAGGTGAACGATAAAGAGACCACAACAAGTACATACCACTAGTACTACTCAGCGGCGTAGCCACGGGGGGGGGGGGGTCTGGGAGGCACGTGACCCCCACACATTTCCAGTACCCCCTCCCCAGGGCCCCCCCCCATGAAAAAAATCACGATAGTGCTAACAAAAAAGAAAAGAAAAAGAAAAGGGAAAAGGAGGAAAATGCATGTTTGTATATTATTCTGATGTAGTGAACGACCACGATCGCGAACGCTACTGCGGCCACAAAATGCCAAAAACACATGCCCATAACCAGGAATTATCATTATTTTTGTATTATTTTTTTTTTAAGGGGGGCGAATATAAATTGGGGGGAGGGGGCGAATTAACGTAATTAACGAGAAATGTTCGATAAAAAAGCAAAAGCGGTCAAAGGTCAGCGTATACGCTTTACCAGCCGTTGCAAGTGTCAAATTTACGGGGTGTTGCTGCGCATTGTTGTAAGTAGACTGGTGCTCTGCTTATGTTGATGTTATTACTATGGTGAGGCATGAGGACCCAGTCTACAAATCCATCCGGCTCAAAGGCGTGTAGTTCCATGGTCCAATCTATACGTTCCTTCGACATCCAAAGAACACAAATAAACAAACCCATTTGTAGTACAACGAGAAAAAACCCAAAACGCACCATAAATCCAAAGGTGAACGATAAAGAGACCACAACAAGTACACTGCAAAAACTGTGGTGTTAAATTTCCAACACCAAGTTTTATTTATTCTTTTGGAATTAAAGTCGGTGTCATATTGACACCAACAGCATTGATTTGCAATCCAAACACTGGTGTTACATAATACTGGTGTTAATTTTGAGCAAAGCGCATGCGTGTGTCGAATGGAGCCCTGTGATTGGTCAAGACGAAATTATGGGATGCGCTGCCGGAGTAGTGTATGTAGTGCAAACAGACAGCGTGTCAGAGAAAGTTTCGCACGCTGTCACACAGAATTATACCAAGAAATAGTGTTCTGAGCAATTGTTTTTGATAACCAACATGCCTATAGCAAGATTGAGCGACGCTCAAAGGACCATCCGGAAGTTAGTCCCATTCAGGGGGGACCACGACGAGTTTGCGGATCTTGGTAAGTGATTTAGTTATGAGAAGCTTTTTTTTCAGTTTCGCCCGAGCGGTGCGGGGCGAATTAACGATCTTAAGTGTGTGGGGCGAATGGTACAACACAATTGTCACGTAGGACCTTAACCGACGACGTGTCAGAACACGTCCCATTAATAATAGTACGTTGATGTCAGTTTGTGGTGTGTGAATGCATGGTGGTGGATTGGCTTACAATGTCGTACTCGTAGTATGGAAGTACTGTATGTGGACGTAGCTAGAAATGTTTAAATCATGGAGTCTAATTCTACCTCCATGGTTAAATCGACAAACTTGTGAAATCTTTCTTGTTCTTTACCACAATCAAGCTTACAGTACAAGTCAATACAAATAACATTGAAACTTCCATAATACTGAGGACTCAAACGAGGACTCAAACGAGACCCGACCGAGTGATATGGTAAGGTCTTAGGATAGGAGGGATGAATAAGGCAAAAAAGTTCAGAATCCTTCAAATATTTCAAAAAATTACCTAAATAATTGTTGTCTATTTTCTTTCTTTTTTTCCACAGTGAAAACAAAGTTTCAAATAGATAAAGATCAAGATGTTATTTTGTTGATGATAAAGATGTTGCCAGCATTGATGCTGATGTCATAAATGATGTTCTCCAATCAGATCAGAGGATAACGATGATGGTGCTGAAGGGAGGGGAGGAGTGGGGTGAGTACTGAGCATAAATATTTTAGCAACCTTGTACTGCGCCCGAACTGAAACCGTCATTTTATTTGAATATATAGTATACAAATCTGATTTGGCTGCATGAACGAACCTTGTCAACAAGTTACCTGGACAAAAATAAAGACCAATGTCTACCATAACATATAAATTTCTTTTTGCCCTTCACCGATGTGTGATAAGTACTGTATACTCAGTGCATTTTTCTTCTTCTTCTGCAGGACCCAAAAATGCACAGAGATAGTGCTTATCACATACCGGTGAAGGGGAAAAACCAAAAATATATTAATTTCCCCGCTGTATTTTTTTACATCTATTTTTAATGCCCTTTTATTTTATTGCCTTATGGTATGGAAAATAAACCTGAACCTGAAACCTGAAGTCAATATTCTATCTAATTTTCAGCTCCCTGTAGTCGTGAGCCAAGTATCATCAGTGACACAACTGGAATTATCAGCCCCAGTGATGAGTGTTCATCAGAAAGTAGCCCCCATATCAACCAAAGAGAGCGAGATTCATATCACCAACTCGAAGGACACAAACATATGTTGGTGACTCATTTGCATGCTTTTATTATATCTCCCTAAAATATACATGTTTATTGGGATCAAATTAAAATAAAGTGTGTAAACCTTTTCTTCCATCCTGAAAATGTAAAACTCAAACGACAATAACATGTTAGCTATAGACACAAACAAAGAAGTTTTGATTATTGGGCATATCCTGCAGTTAAAAGACAAAAGAGATGTTTTATTTTATGTAATCTTTTTATTTTTGAATATATCTTTTGCTGGTTGTCATTAAGATTATTCAGTATTGTCATGATTATTCAATAGGCTAAAGTAAATGTCAATGATTATTCATTAAACATAAAACTACTTTACAGATTGGTAATCTCTTGTCGTGTGACTACTAACAAGGATTTAAAAAAAATGTTTTCATACTGTTTAGCTTTCAGAAGTACATTATAGCTTCCACAGCTATTTTATACAATTTTTTCCTGTTATGGCGTTATGGTGTTATGCTAGTTTTTGTTGCTCATACTATAATCAGTAGTGCTAATTTTCTTGATCCTTGAAATCAAAGTGCACTTTATTCTTGCCAAATGATGTTAAATGCTTTGTATTGATGGTGTAGACTTTCCTGTAAATTTCCATTGATTACTTTTTGATTTGATTAGTATCATTTGTATGATTATTGTTTAAAAAATGAATGATTTATTCCATATTTATATTTTGAAGCAATAATATCAGAAGTTTATGTACAAGAACAAATCGTCTTGTCATTACTTGTGTTGTTATTAATACACCACTTTGAGATAAATTGACACCATATTTTGGTTTTACAGTTAAAACCAGTTTTATTGAATGTATTTAATTCCAGGTACTGGTGTTGAGTAACACCAAACTTCTTGCCCGGTACACATAATTGGATTTAATTTACTCCCTGTCTTGGTGTGGATTTATACACCCTAATTGGTGTTAAACAATTTAAGTCCAAAGTTGGTGTTGTTTAACACCAGCATTCTTGCCCAATATAAACACCGCGATTGGTGTTAAATTAATTTAATTCCAAAATTTGTGTTACTTAACACCAGCATTCTTGCCCAATATAAACACCGTGATTGGTGTTAAATCAATTTAATTCCAAAATTGGTGTTGTTTAACACCAGCATTCTTGCCCAATATAAACACCACTTTGGAATTAAATTACTCCCCCTTTGGTGTTAGATTTCTACACCGATATTAGTGTTAACTTATTTTGATTCCAAAATAGGTGTTGCTTAACACCGAAATTCTTGCCCAATATGAATCCTTGAAAAGGATTAAAATTAACACCGACGGTGTACATTTTAACACCACAGTTTTTGCAGTGTACATACCACTCTGGGAGGCACGTGCCCCCCACACATTTCCAGTACCCCCTCCCACGATAGTGCTCACAAAAAAGAAAAGAAAAAGAAAAGGGAAAAGGAGGAAAATGCATGTTTGTATATTATTCTGATGTAGTGAACGACCACGATCGCGAGTGCTACTGCGGCCACAAAATGCCAAAAACACATGCCCATAACCAGGAATTATCATTATTTTTTAATTATTTTTTTTTAAGGGGGGCGAATATAAATTGGGGGGGGCGGGGGGGCGAATATGAAAGAAAAGGGAAATAAACGCGTCAGCGCCGCCCGTCGCGCAGCGACACAGGGGGAGTTGGAAATGAAAATGATGGCCCAATTCAAGACATTTGGTCAATTTTTGCCCTTATTGTTTTGTGCGCACTTTTGGGGGTTTTATGGAATTGTTATTAATATATTTTTTATTTGGGGGACTTTTTTTCTTTTCTTTTTGTATTGTTTTATTTTTGGGGGGAGGGGGCGTCCTAAAATTATGTTCTGGTGTTGAAGATATCTTTTCCCCTCCCCCCCCCCTACAAATGAAAAAAAATTATACTTACGCTAGTGGCCCGGTGTGACAGGAGATTCTGCCCCCCCCCCCTCCCCCAACACGGCAAATTGAGGGCGAATAATGGAAACGTATCAGCGTGTACACACCATGCACGCACAACTCTCAGCCAATGATATGTCTTCCTTTGACCTCAGTGAGGGCGCTGTTCGAGCTTGTGAGGTCACATGCCAGGGGTCTATAATTTCTAATTTTGGTTTTCTTCTCCCAAAACAGGTTAACATTATGGTGAAGAATGCGATTGACGTGTTATTTGGCGGGATCTCTTATTGGATGTTCGGGTACGGGCTTAGCTTCGGCAAGGACATAGCGGGGGGTTCGAATCCCTTCGTGGGCGTGGGCGATTTCTTTTTCGACGCCGCCAACACGACCTCCGACGAGCTGGGCGACCTCTATGCGCACTTCTTCTTCCACGCCTCGTTCGCTACCACAGCCACCACCATCGTGAGCGGGGCGATGGCCGAGCGGACCAAGCTGGAGATTTACATCATATTCTCATTTCTAAACACCGTGGTTTACTGTATTCCCGCCCACTGGATGTGGGGAGAGAACGGGTGGCTGAAGAACATGGGCGTGGTCGACATTGCTGGGGCGGGGTCGGTGCATATGGTAGGCGGGGTCACTGGTCTTGTTGCCACGTTACTGCTTAAGCCGAGGACGGGTCGTTTCATAGACGGTGCGGAAGCCCCCGCCATGGGGTCGGCTACCAACGCGATATTCGGACTGTTCATGTTATGGTAAGTATATAGCTGGTCCCACTGTTAAATTCACCATAATTACCAAAGATCGAAACTAAATTATGTAACAATAACGTGCCCCTTGTGACACAAGTTGTACATACGGCTGCACTGTTCTGACCTTCTTATTCTCACAGGATATGGGTTTGAATTCTGGCCTGGCATAAGCCGGTTGCTGATATTCGTTGCTAAGCGGTTTTTTTGTCTATTGTCTTGTTTGGATCGAGTCCGTAATGTGACGTCACAGTGCTATTTTGATTCCTATGCGTTTAAGGGCTTTTTGTGAAACTCGGCATTTTTGCCCATCGTGAGACTAATCAAATTGTGGTGGGTTTTTTTACATTATGAAACATTTTGTATTGAGTTGTACTCATATGTAATTAGTACACACTCGTTTAGTACCTTTCTCTAACAAAAGAACAAGAAATTTTATTTTCGTTCAAGTTGAATTTCAATACATGACGTCACAACGTTGCAAAGTGAATTAAACGGCGCCTAGATAAGAATATTGTGTTCTAAAAAATGTGCCTTATTGGACAACTAATGATTGTTTTAATCGAGACAGTCGGGCTAGAATTTGCACTTCCAACAAAACTGACTTTTTCTTTGCATGATAACCGACACATCGACACCAGCATTTATATCAAGTTGTAACAGTTGCGGGTTTCCGTGCCGAGTTAGGAATTCGTAATTGGGCATCTCGAGAGAGTTTTCTCACCATAGAATGTGCTTGCGCGTATTCGAACTTCCGGGACCAAGTTGGTCCGAGCATATTAAGTTTGACGATGCGCGATTATATTTCTTCATACTTTAGTTTGACGGAGTTTATGGCTACAAAAATAATATCATTGTTGGGAAAGTAAAACAATTAAAAATACTAAATATATGAACATTTAATAAATTTAACAAATCAACAAAGAAAACCCAAGAATCAGACTTGACCTCCGTTTCCGTTTACTTGTAATAAGCAACTAAGAAAATTGTCCCTAACTTTTAGCAACAGTCCTAGCCGTAGCTATAGCCGCCAATTCGGATACGACCTATGGTCGCACACATTCGGGCGTGATTGGCAAATGGGGGTTTCAAAAAAACTAAACATCCTCGTCCCAAGTTTTGATTTTGTTTCAATATTAATAACCTAGTGTGAAACTGTCAGACTGTGTAAGTTTTAGCACCGGCACGTTAATCCGGAGGTCGCAGGTCCCGCTCTAATCAACTCAAAATTTAAACCGAAATTAACGTTATTGATGTTAACAAATCATGTATTCATATATATATTTGTATTAAATAACAGTTTAAACTGCATTTATAACAACATGCTATTGGGTATTTTTTATTTTCAAGAATTTAGCCTAGTATAAATAACATGGGGGAAAAAAAACATAGTGTTCGCTCGAGTTGTTTTTTTATCTGTTAAGTGCGAGACTTGCACAGTCTGGCTTACGGCAGCAGCCGTACAACTCGGCCTCTTCATTACTGTGTAATTGCGATGTGTCTGTTATTAAAAAATGCATGAACGTGCATCCTGGGAGTGCACCGAAGTGCATCATCAATTATACCTCAATACGCTCCCTCTCCCATGGACACAATTATCTCTTAATTACTCCGTAAATTGCTGTCTTCATTTTGCTGCATGATTATCCCCTGAACCTCATTAAATGAACATGAGGTGATTGTCTCAAGGGACGGGGGGAGGGGAGGGATAGAGAAAGAGACAGCCAGAACAGAAATTCTCTCGTTTATAGAATTGTCCTCGAGAGCCAAAATAATAGAATAAAAATATTCTTCTCTTGAAACCAATTACTCAAAGGTCAGCCATTTTTGTCTAGTTCCATAAACACAATGAATTTGTAAAGCACACTGCACGTTATGGTAATCAGACTGTACAAAATGCCAGTTTTGTTGGTGAGTTATTAAAGGCCCTGTACAATATTGGTAAGATCGAAAAACACAAATGTTCACAGATTCACACACAACTTACATGATATAAAGTAAGTAATGGTTGAAAGGGTTCCTTAAAATATTTCTGCCTAAAATGCTATCGTTTCTGAGAAATGAGTAAAACAATAGTTTTTATCACGCGCGATATTTTGAAAAAACAGAAAACACATCAGGTCTCTTTTCACTATTTTCTCGTGATCTCGATGACCAATTGAGCTCAAACTTTCACAGGTTTGTTTTTTAATGCATATGTTGAATCGCACAAAATGTGGACACTGGTTTTGAGATGTTACCAAAAGTGTACAATACCTTTAAAACAAAAAGATGCGTCTAGTTCTATCAGCCATTTTGTCTAGTTCCATAAACACAATGGATTTGTAAAGCACACTGCACGTTATAGTATTATCAGACTATACAAAATGCCATTTTTGGGGGGTGGGTTATTTAAAAGAAACTAAGATGCATCTAGTTCTATCAGCCATTTTGTCTAGTTCCATAAACACAATGGATTTGTAAAGCACACTGCACGTTATGGTAGTCAGACTACAAAATGCCAGTTTTGTTGGTGAGTTATTTAACAAAAAATATGTATCTAGTTCTATCATTTTTATCACAGGAATTAAATGGTTTACTGTTTAACTATTAGACTGGGTCCTTCTTTTTGATGCGTGTAGCGAGTAATCTTAACCAAAGAAATGACAGGTTGCAAACTGGAAGTTTACTTAATGCAAGCAAATGGAGTCACGCCATGCTCGTTTTGGGGTGGTCTTACATTACACAGTGCAAGAACATGGCCTTCATTAGGCAGGAATTATTAGGTCGGTCGTGCTCTCCGTATACGTGTGCAAGTCGTTTTCATGTTCCAGACGTTTTTGCTTTTGAACGACCATAGATAAATCGGCAAAATTTACTTATGCACCCAAAGAAATTTACCCCACTGTGCAGTCCTCCTCCTTCTTCCCAACCTGCCCTTCTCCCAATCCTTCTCCCTTCCGCTTCTTCCTCCAAATGTCCCCTCCTTCACTTTCCCTCCCCCTTATCCCTTCCCCATCGACCTCATTCCTACCCACCCTCATACCTCCCTCCTAACCCCTCCCTTTCACCTCAATTGCTGCTCTAGAATCGTATCTCTCTATTGTATGGCTTACGATATTGCCGGCCCTGGGCCCAATTTCATAGAGCTGCTTAAGCACAAAAAGCAGCTAAGCACAACAAAATTATGCTTACCAAAATAAGGTTACCAGCCAAACTACTACGTTGTATGTACAATGTGTAACTGGTATCCTGCTCATTTCTGCTTAGCAGACAATTTTTAAGCAATATTTTCTGCTTGAGCTGCTCTTTGAAATTTGGCCCTGATGCTTTTAGTAGGTAATCGATGGATATAATGGCTTGACAAGATGGAGATCCTGATACCGATACAAAAAAAGAGGGGAGAGAAAGCCACTCACTCATGCAAGTCTTTTCTCTCACTCAATTTCCAGCAGCGCGGGGGTTCTTTACAGTTTCCTATCCTTTTTGTCAGTTTCTATGGCGACCGATATGAGCTCAACCGCGACGCCAAACGTCGAATATAAATTTTAAAAAACGAAACGCGCTTAGTTTGACCGCTCATTTGAAAATTCTTCATAAATTTTGGATGACAATCCAACTGGGTTATATATTTATTTTTGGCTCACGGAACGGATTAACCCCACATTTCCCGACAGGTTCTGTATATGGCTGATCACATAAAACATTAACACTGTCTGTGACTGTTTTTATCAGATCTACCCATCGCGTATAATACCTTTAAACAGACAAGTGAAAAATAACAAATTATAACTCATAAAAATTACAAATGTTTTAATCTGATGAGGCTCACTGACTATAGGCCTCTTATATTATTTTATACAAATACTACCAATCCTCCGGAGAAACAACTCCGCCTGTGGAACACTGTAAAATTCGACGAATAGCATTTTAAGTCCCTGCAAAAGACGACTGCTTTAATTTCGATAACAGCAATCAAAAAGGCCAATTTGAACGTGAACAAAATTCTCTGGCAAAATTATCAACCGTTTTTGTTAAACTTTTCATTTATAGTAGTTGATTCATCGCTATTGTCCTCGGGAGGGAACACAAAAGAAATGTATATTTTTTTTCAAATTCATATTAAGCACGAAATATCCTTCGAGCTCGGGAAATTATTGGCAAACCTCCACGGCCATACAGCCATGATGAGAATATCTTTGCCCTTGGGCATGAGCTTTCCGTCTACTTAAAAAATACATCCCAAAACCATGGTAACGACAATAAACAAAAGGAAAATGACTGACAAGTAATGAATAAATTATCAACACTTATTTATGAGTATTATGATGTTTGCGTTAACCCGTAATAGGCGCAACCGCGCGAGGCAATATCTAAATTAAAGGTATCGTACACGTTTGGTAATGACTCAAAACAAATATTAGCATAAAAACTTACTTGGTAACAAGCAACGGAGAGCTCTTGATAGTATAAAACATTGTAGGAAACGACTCCCTCTGAAGTAACGTAGTTTTTCACTAAAATAATATAAACTTCTTGAAAGAAGTTTTTATTACTATCTGAAAGTACACAAATTTGTACAACAAGGGTGTTTTTTCTTTCATCATTTTCTTGCAACTTCAATGACCAATTGAGCTCAAATTTTCACAGGCTTGTTATTTTATGCATATGTTGGGATACACCAAGTGAAAATACTGGTCTTTGACAATTACCAAACGTGTTCAGTGCCTTTAAAGAGAAACAATTTTTCTAAAGTGCATGGCACCAACGTTTGCTTCGAAGTCTGAAATCCATTTTTAAAAAAATGTAGAGAGTGCAACGCTATTGCTGAACATTGTTCACCAATGAGGCCTACTTATAATTAATATTAGTAAACAAACAATTTTGGTATTGATTTACTAGTAAAGCAGTTTCTCACTTAGTTATTTTGTTGCTTATAATTATTTGGAGTCAGAGTAATGTTACATTACCCCGTTCAAGAGAATAAAAAAACATTAGTTTAAAATGTTTTTAATAAATTAATAAATAATTTAATAAATTAACAAATTCCGTCGCAATGAATTTTGGTTAGCAAACCATCAAAGAAAGAGTTTTCTTTTACCTAGCAAATTTCTGTTAAGAATCTAGCAAATTTCAGCGATGAAGAGCTCTACAAATTTCTGTGATTAACTGCACTTTGAAACTAATTAGCACTGGCTAGTATACGATGGTGACAAATTGACGCTTTATTTAAACAACGACCGTCACTATACATGTACGTGTAACCACTCAAGTTGATGACGTTTTATCTTTGGTTATTGTTTGCAAACCACCGAGAGCCTGAGGCATTTTCCAAACCTCGGCTCGGGCTCCGGCTCCAGCTTGGGCTACGTCATCAATTTTGGAGCAGTGTAGATTCTGCACGAGTGTTTGCAGCATCACAAGAAGCCTGCAGCCGAGGACGGAGCCTAAGCCGAGGTTTCGAAAATGCCCTTGGACTTCTTGCTGCCACAAAGTGAAAACAGTACAATGACAGAATACTATATCCTTCACTTAGATTCCAACAACTTTTGATATAGAATAGAAGAAAGGAGCAGTGGCTTTACCAGAGGGGCATGGGGCTGGAGCACCCCCCCCCCACCTAGAACCCTCTCCCTGTCCTCCCTCAAAAGAAAATGTCTCCCCCACCACCCAATGACAAATAGTGTCTGATCACGCCACTGGAAAGGAGGCAACATCTCGAACACTTGTTCAGCTACTTTTCTACAAACAATGTTGAACTTCAACCACAATGTAAACATAATGCAATAAAGGTGAAACTTGCAGTATCATCGGTGTAGCATCTTGCCTGCCATAAGATGCCTTGGAACGCTCAAGTTTCTCCTTGTTTTTTGTAAACAAGGTGACATAGTCTATCGAGGTACGATGTTTTTCCTTCATTGCAGAGGATTAATATTAACATGCTCGAGAATTATTTGGACGAACCTTGAGGTCTCGTGAGGAGCCAAACAAATGGAAGATTTAATCGATATAACCATCGTGGACGAGGTGAACGATAGTGGCTAAAAATAAACCACATCACACCGTGGAAGTGTCTAGTAATGGAGGGAAGTTGTATGGTACCTCGACCTCATTGAGGTAACACGATACCCAAGAGCGAGGACACCAAGAACCCTGACGATCCAATTAGCCTAGTTCACATGTGTGCTATTTCAGGCAGCAAAAATTAGCGTTGTGGCACAAAAGCCTTCAGCTGAAGAGCAAGTTGCGATTTCTTTTGTTTAGTACACATCCAACAGCACAATTAGCGCCAATAATAGAATGAATAGGCAACGAAAAGACATCAGTTTTTTAGATGTGGGAGGAAAACCCTAATGAGGGAAACCCAAGCAATCAGGGCCAAATTTCATGGCTCTGCTTTCTGCGGAATTCTGCGCTTACTGCCCATAGAGTCATGTGCTTTTCACAGGGATGTAAGCACACAATATAGTTGTAGATAAACCATAAAACTAACCTGTGGAAATTTCATTTTAAAAGGTGGTAGCGTTTTTGAGATAATGCCGAAAATCTGGAGCGGTTATGTCCACGCAGGAAGAGTAATTTGCAATGGGAATACATTATCTGAGAAACGTTACTGCAGTAACGCTTCTAAGATTTAAATTTTGGGGGATAGTTTTTTAAGTGATATATTTTTCCATGACCGCAGTACTTCGAAGTGAAAAATTTCTCAAAATGCATTATACTATCCAAAGCTGCTGTAGGGCCTACTTCTTACCAAGTAAGTTTGTAATGCCATTAATTTTCAGAGTCAAATACCAAACGTATACAGACCCTTTAAGAAATGGGATTTTAATTTTCTGCGTCAGCTTGACCCACAGTCTTGGTCATGATTCCGGGTCTTACTGACCCAGAAATGGGTCAGGCCCCACGGGACCTTGATCCGGGCCAATTCTGACCCGAATGCGGTGTCGAGACTTCTCCGAAATCTGTAACTTCCGGTGTCTCTTTGAATGTCATATTCTGGACTGACTGTAAAATTCAATTTCAAGTTCTCTATAATACAGGATTGATACTGGTTTGAATTGTATTAATCACAGTGAGCTCCCTGATTGGTATTAATCAGTGAGCTCCCTGATTGACACGAAAAATAAATACAAATTCTGTATTTTATACGGATCCCGCCTTCGTGGCGACTTCAGCATTGACGCCCGAAGCACGACACATGCTTTCCGGAGCAGACACATGGGATCACATAAAGCCAAAAATATATTCCTCGCGGCCTCTGTTTACGCCGGAATGGCTCGCATTTCTTGATATTAACCGGCAGCCAACAGAAGGGCACAACAACATTAAGTGGGTCAGAACACAATTATGAAATGAAAGGGATACATTCTTTTGTGTGGGTAACCATGGATTTTCAAGAAATCGATCGAGCATCAACTGATCGGAGCCAGTGTCATTTTCAAGTGTTCAAAGCTTTATTACAGTCTGTTCGTGTTTTTCATTCTTTCATATTGGTTTATTTTAACCGCACGTCGCAGCCAAAAGCTGGATTGTAAAATACATGATTTGCTCAAGATTCAAATTATCATTAAAAACCACTGAAACTGCGGGAATACAATGTACACAAATTGAGATATTATTGCAAAATAGTTGTATTGCTTTTTGTTTAATACTGTAAGTTGTGTATATAATCAGTTTGCGGTAACAGTGTTTGCTGTGTAGATTGTTTTTGAGAACTTGTCTTGCTATTTATTCTACTGCCGAAGAGTATATTTCTGAATTCGGGAGAATATACATGAAAAGTACTGCCCTGCTTGTTAACCTTGGTGATGGGAGATTAGTGTTTGATTTATATTAATTTATTTAAACGTACATCTCCGATGTCAGACGTCACCACTCCGGAGCTTAAGAAACACGCCTGACCTTTCCAGGCCATGAAGGTCGACTCTACTGACATCAACGGCGATGAACCTTTGACCTTTTGGTTGGTGTCACAAAATAGCCGCACGGCGATTCAACACGCGTACCAGCGAGACATAGTTTTTGCACGTAATGCGAAGCTGCACAGGATTGTAACTGAATGACACTTTTCTACTGCTAAAGCCGGTCTTCAATGTAAAAGAGAAAGACTGGTGACCAGTCTATCAAGACTGGTGACCAGTCTATCCCAATGCGCGCACAACTTGATACAAATACATTTTGATTTCGTAAATGACAACAACAAAAAAACGTTATTTAAAAAAACAAGCCATCGTAGGCAAGATATTTCATAAGAAAGATAAGGAGCTTCGGCTGAAGGCCGAATTAAGTTAAAGAATGATCTAATTGAGTCCCACAGTGCCCGACCCAATTGGATTACGGGTCGGATTAAATTGGATTAATCTGCCAGGAAATCCCATCCGGTGAAATATAAAATGATGTCATTGTTGGATTGGGGATTAAGAATAGTCATGTCCTGGTTTTATTGTTATTCTTGCCCCACGCCTACTTGCTGATGAACTCGAACTCGAAGCGAGGACGTCCTCGCTCCTGTGTTAAAACACCCGGATCCCTTTTGTTTAAAGGTATCGTACACGTTTGGTAATGACTCAAATTAGCATAAAAACTTACTTGGTAACAAGCAACGGAGAGCTGTTGATAGTATAAGACAGTGTAGGAAACGACTCCCTCTGAAGTAACGTAGTTTTTGAGAAAGAGGTAATTTCTCACTAAAATAATAATTCCTATCTGAGAAAGCACACAAATTTGTACAACAAGGGTGTTTTTTCTTTCGTCATTTTCTTGCAACTTCGATGACCAATTGAGCCCAAATTTTCACAGGCTTGTTGTTTTATGCATATGTTGGGATACATCAAGTGAGAACACTGGTCTTTGACAATTCCAAACGTGTTCAGTGCCTTTAAGTTCTCGGTTTCAACGGGTATAGACTGGCTCACACCCCAACCCCACCCCCTTTCCCTTACCTACAATAACATCAGTGCTGGGAATATTAACGGTCCACCAAATAATGTTTTGTTCTGTTGTTATATAGGTGGGGCTGGCTCGGTTTTAATTGCGGGAGTACATACGGCATCACAAACTTCAAATGGATTCTAGCTACTAGGTGAGTACCAGTTAACACGTTGTTACCAGCTTATCAAGCACGGGTGAGTTTGACTGAGACAGTTTACTTGGCGCTGTTGTTTTCTTTGACTAAAACAGTTTTATTTGTTAACTTTTATTTCAGATCCGCTGTGGCAACCATTACTGCATCCATGGGCGGCGGCATCGCTGCCATATTTCTGAGGTGAGTTGTCTGTGAAATAACCCCACCGGGCCCAATTTCATAGAGCTGCTTAAGCACAAAAAAGTAGCTATAGCATTGACAAAATTACGCTTACTATAGAATAAGGTTACCAGCCAAACTACCATGTCACAGGTAGGCTTCAATTTGTGACTGGTATCCTGCTGATTTCTGCTTGGCAGAAAATTGTTAAGCAATATTTTCTGTTTAAGCAGCTCTATGAAATTGGGCCCTGGGCTAACGATACCCCGTTTGGTAGGGCCTATACCTTAATGACGTCACCAGCTCCAAAAGCGCCCTCACTGAGGTAAATTAAGACCTCTCATATTGGCTGAAAGTTGTGCACGGTGCGTTCACGCATGCGCGTTTCCATATACCCCTTGCATAGCGCGCAACGAGGCCACGCACATGTTTTACGCATTAAGAGCATCCTCCTCGTTTTGCCTCAGTGAGGGCGCTGTTTGAGAATATGACGTCATATGCAAGTGGTATTCTGGTCTACCTCCGAAATGGCGGCCAATGCAAGGTCGAAAAGTACACATTTAAAAGTTCGCCGACCTAGCAAATTGATGACTTTTCTTTGTTCTCCCCTTGTTTGGACCTAGTGAGGTTTTTAGCGTTGTCCCAATTGGTTGTGTACACATAATCGAACCGAGTATACACTAAATCTTTCAAAACAACCGGATCCCTTTTGTTAAAGTCCTCGGTTTCAACGGGTTGAGATACGCAAGTCCTCAGTTTCAATACACGCTCACGTGTGTAAATATTTTAAATAGAAAACCCTTTTCCCCCCTTCCCTTTGCCATGAGAGAATCCCCATTGTTCCCTATAACAGCAGTAACAACACGCATTGTTTCTTTCCGTACAAGCCCTCCCTATCAATGTGAAATCAAGTTGAGCCGCTCTCAGGTGCTTATAAACCTACTCAGCTGGAAGACCATATTTGGCCCTCATTGTTTGACTTGACACAATGACCATATTGTTCTTTGTTTTGACAGCGCTCATTGATGCACAATGCCTTTTGTTAGACGTCCTTCATTGAATACGGAGACAAAAATAACACGCACTCAAAAGTTATAATAATAGTCGTATTATAGCGCACGTATGGAAACATGCGCGCGTGTACGCGCTACGCACTACTCTCAGCCAATGACAGGTCTTCCTTTGACCTCAGTTAGGGCGCTGTTTGGGCTTGTGACGTCATATACAAGGGGTCTATAAGGCACTCAAGGCCCTTGAACAAAAAGAAACATCTCACACTGAGGACCTTAATTTGTCCCCATTGTTTGACCTGACACAATGACCCAATTGTTATTTATATAGTGACTGTACTCATTGATGCAAAAATGCCTTTTGCTTTTGTTAGAAGTCCTCTTTAAGTTAACGAATTTATAGATGTCCATATCCATTTTGGTGTAGGCCTAAAGTCCTTATAGTTATACACGGAAACAACTATATACCACGGCTCACTTTCATTGAGCTGCTTAAATAAAAATTATTGCTTGACAATTTTCTGCTAAGTAGAAATGAGCAGGATACCAGTCACATATTGTACATGTGACATGTTAATTTGGCTGGTAACCTTATTCTGGTAAGCATAATTTTGTTGTGCTTAACTGCTTTTTGTGCTTCAGCAGCTCTATGAAATTGAGCCCACATCTCTTCAGTAAAATAAATTTAACATCTCAATTAACGAAAGACCGTCTTCTGACAAACAATGATCCTTGTGTTGTTCCCGTACTGACGGAGATTTCAGGTAGAAATCGGGCCAAATTCATATAATTTCTTAAGCAGACAAAAGTGCTAAAAGAAATTCTGCTAAGCAAAAAATAAGCAGGACACCAGTCACAGATGGTACATGGTTACATGGTATTTAAGCTGGTTACCATATTCTAGTGAGCAAAATTGGCTTGTGCTTTTTGTGCTTGAAGTAGCTCTATAAAAAAATATGAAATTAGGTCAAGATTTTAAAAAAATTATCCAGTGGCAAAATAAACAATAACAACTGAGTGTCCACGGAACAATGGAGGCCCCTATATTTTTAGTGAACAACCATTCTTGTTGTATTCATTCGTCTTTAAAACACTCTCAGCCTTCAATTATTCGAGTCCCATTATGCCATCCCGCCCTTTATTGACAGAATCCCCGTTGAAATCTGGACGCCTCCAATATTCGTTGACGTTTTTTATAGGTCGCTAAAAAACCTTGACTTATTGTTCAACGCTAAGTCGCTGCGACTGTTGAAGAAGAAAAAATCAAACCATGAAAAATGTTGACATCGAAAGTCACTGTTGTTTGATTCAGCCTCCTCGACCTGATTTTTTATTTATTTTTGAATGGAGCAGCGTTTCTTATTGAGTTGTCTTGTCAACATTGAAGCACAACCTTTTTTCACCGGTGTGATTTGTGATTTAAATTAAATAATAATATAGAATAAATAATCCCGTTCGTCGGAAAAGCTTGCTACGTTTTACTGTTTGATTTTACAAAACCATAGGTCAAAGAACATTTTCGTTTTATTGTATTACTATTCAAAATGAGAGTAATGTCTGAAAGGCACTGTACACGTTTGGAAATTGTCAAAGACCAGTGTTCTCACTTAGTGTATCCCAACATATGCATAAAATAACAAGCCTGTGGAAATTTAGGCTCAATTTGTCATCGAAGTTGCAAGAAAATGATGAAAGAATAAACACCCTTGTTGTACAAATTTGTGTGCTTTCAGTTAGGAATAAAAACTTCTTGCAAGAAGTTTTTATTATTTTAGTGAGAAATTACCTCTTTCTCAAAAAATACCCTAACAATTTCGATTTGTGTGGATCATTATTCTACTTCTGCCCAACCATAATTCATTTCATAACGAGCGCTTTATAGAGCCCAAATCGCCCAATGCAAGGCAACGTCACGTGTCCCTTTAATTGAAGAATTGTTTTTCTCTTTTCATTGTTGTTTCAGTTACATGACAAAGAGAAAGAAGTTTGAGGTGAACTACATTATCAACGGGGTCCTAGGTGCATTGGTGGCCATATCAGGTGCGTCATAATAGATCCGCCATTGCCGAGGTCAAACAATGGAAACGTTTACGGGTGTATGCGCCGCGCACAAGTCTCATCCAATGATTGGTCTTCCTCTGATCTCAGTGGCGCTGTTTGGGCTTGTGACCTCATATGCAAGGGGTCCACAGTCCATTCTATGATCAAGTTCGTTTGGCTGACTAGAGTCGACTAGACTTAACCATAGTCGATCTAGATGTCACTCCAACGCTGCATGGTTGAACTAGCTAGTCCAACTGGATCAACCTAGCTCCGGAGCATGGATAAGTCTATAGTCGACTCTAGTCAGCCAACCGAACTTGCTCATATAATGCTATGCCGTTGAGACAGTATGTCGCCTATAGTTCCTGAATCACAATTTTGTGTGTAATTCATAATCGTAGACGTGAAACCAATGTTTGTATAGCGATTGGCTGTTAGTGCCAACTTGGCGTTTATGTCCGTTTGAGGGCGCTTTGCCGAGTTCCCACGTTGGGAAGACCTGATCATCTAAACAACCCAACCTTATTGACACATGCCTTTTCAAGAACCCCCGTTGCACCTTTACACCACTTCTGCACTTCCTTTAACGACAGGCATGTTGGGGTTTTCTTGGTCAGGCTGACATGGAAACTGTTTCATAAGAATGAGATTTTAACTTGGATTCTGTGTCAGTTTGACCCAATTTCTGGGGTGATTCACGTAATGTAGACCCCCGTGTCCTTGCAGAAGTGGTGTAAGGTGCAACACATGTTCTTGAAAAAGCATCACATAAGTATAAGGTTGGTTGTTTAGATGATCTTCCCAACCTGTGGGAACTCCACAAAGCGCCCTCAAACGGATATAAACGCCAAACTGGCAAAAGACAATCTCTCTCGCATACAAACATTGGTTTATATGATTATGAATTCAGTAACAATAGACGACAATACTTATTCTAGTCATTGTGAAATCAGTGGTTAGCTTGTTCGGATTCGAACCCACAACCTTGTGATTGCAAGTCCTGCAGCTAGTCTAATCACTTGACCACGGTGATATTTTTGTTAATGGTAATAAGGGTTGTTCATGATTGAATAGTTTTAGGATTATGGAAAAATATTAGGTCATGACACACGATCGAGGCAATTTACAGGCAACCAGTTCCAGGAAGTCTCCAGTAAGGAAACTCATTCGCATTTCAGTTTCCTCATTATTTTCTTGAGGATAGTGAGTTTACAGCTAGAAGAATGTATCTTGTGCTGCTTAAGTGTTCTTTGACACTCGGTACAGTTGGTTGTCACCAAGTTGCCTTTAAAAATCGTCCTGTGTGACATGGAGTCATTGGACTACGGTTTGGGTGAGGTTTGGGGACTCTTCTGAAAATTTTCAGAAAGTCTTTCCATTCATCATGTTAGTTCTCAAACAAAATTATTATTAAAACAATATTTCTTATTGAAATCAAATACAATCATAAGCCTTTTGGGTTCAATGAGCCAGCCTTCCTTGTTCCATCTCCACGACACTAATGCAAAGCATGACAGTCACAACAGTTGAATCTTGAATTAATAGATCTGAGATTACCCAATATGTCCTTCCTTCCGGGCAATTTTGTTTCTCTTTTCCCCTCTCTCTCAGTACCTCATAGACCCCTCATGGAAAACAACAATGTCCCATCAAATACATGTAGAAGCTTATTACTCAATTATAACTCAAAGTGATATTATTGCTTATCCCTCCCAGCGTTGTGCGCATTGGCAAAACCTTGGCAAGGCCTAGTGATCGGTATGCTTGGAGCGGTGATAGCGTGCGTGGGCAGCATGGTGACGGAGAAACTCTGCATCGATGACCCGGTAGGGGTGGTCCCTGTGCACGGTCTGTCGGCCATCTGGGGTCTTCTGGCCGTAGGTGTCTTCGCCGAGGAGGATACCTTGGACGAGCTCAATAAAAACAAAGGTAACTTTCTGTCCAGCCTCAAACAGTATTGTTGATAGTGTGATTATAGTGGCTACTTCCGTAGCACTGGGATTGCTGAGGTGTTAGTCATCAGCTGATGGGATTTGATACCCTGGTTCGAACACGGCTAGCACCAGTAGTAGAAGGACTAGAACTTGAAGATAGGAAAAGGCACAAACAGTCTTGGACAAACAGTTGCTCAGTTAGCCTCTGATATCATGTCTCAGCAAAACACCAACCTCAGTGCCAACACACAAAGAAACACCCCACAGTCTTGTATATTGGACGGTCAGGTAGAATACACGTTAACTGTTCCACAACTGCCAAATAAGTTTAAGTAATTTGGTTTTGGCTGGAATACCGTTTATATAAGTTCAAGAAGTTCTTGCCTGCGTAAAATCTCACACACAAAAACGCGGGAAAGCATACCCGTCAAGTGAGGGCGCACTTGAGTTCACCACACCAGAGCTATGTATTGAGAGAGTTGCGACAACTTGCGATTAGAAGCCATTTTGTCTCCAAAAAATGCATTGGCAAATACAGGGTGCCAGACTAGTCTGCCCATTGGGTTGTACTGCATTTGGAACAAAATGGCGTCCAGCAACCACGTGACCGGAGAAAGCTGGCCCCTCCATGTCGCAACTCTCTCAATATACGGCTCTGCACCACACCAGAGCCGTATATTGAGAGAGTTGCGACAACTTGCGATTAGAAGCCATTTTGTCTCCTAAAAATGCATTGGCGAATATAGGGGTGCCAGACTAGTCTGCCCATTGGGTTGTGCTGCATTTGGAACAAAATGGCGTCCAGCAACCACGTGACCGGAGAAAGCTGGTCCCTCCATGTCGCAACTCTCTCAATACACAGCTCTGCACCAAACAGCTCTGCACCACAACAGAGAGCTGCTGTGCACCACAATAGTCATCCAAAAAAATAAGCATCATTTAAAATTGAAGTGCAATGGGGTTCAATTCAACCAAAACCTTAGAGTTATATGTACCAATAGAAAAAGGTAAACTACAGTTTTATCACAATACAAATTTGTTAACAAATTAATGTATTATAAACGCTGTGAAAGTTTACTTTTTAGGAAACCAAACTGTGTAGAAGACGACACTTTGACTTGTCTCATTGTGGAAACACTGTGAACAACATACACTGTGACTTATGGCCCACACTGTGGGCACACTGTGGAAGAAGAAAACGCTGTGACTTTAGTGGGCCAAGTCATGTTGGTGGTAACCTAACCACGACTTCCAATTTTTTTGTGATTTTGTACACTGTTTGTGAGTGAATTTTGTTTTTAACTTTTCCGTGCTAGGTTTGGTGGCTGGAGGTGGGTTTGAGTTACTGGGTGTTCAAGCTTTAGCCTGCGTAGCCATCATCGCGTGGAGTGCAGCTACCTCATTCCTGGTCCTCTTTGTGCTTAATGTGACTGTCGGCTTACGTGTGCCGCTACACGAAGAGTTGTTGGGTGCGGACATTGTGGAGCACTCCCTCAACGGCTCATACGATAAGACAACTGGTAAATGGTGTGATCACCATGGCAACCTGCTAACAATCATTAAGGAGGGTCTGAGTGTGGAGGAGTACATGCAGACCATACGTGAGGTACATGAGGGCCTGCGGAGAAGCGACGACTCGACCGCAACCCCCGGTAAAAGATCCGCCTTCGGGTTCAGGAGGAGCGACGTCAGTGAGACCGATGTGAGGTCCATACAGAGGACCAAGAACGCACCCCTGGGGAACACTTCAATGGGTGGGATTGACGAGTCCGCTTCCGTTGTCCATGTAAACAGGGACAGACCGAAGCTGAAATGTCGAAGGGTAGCTTCGAACGGCAACAGAGGGCGCAGGGACAGGAGCTGGACCGAGAAAGAGCCGGGCACCAATGAGGACAGCGACGCATGGGGGACGGACAAGCATGCAGCTGGGTTGGAAAGAATATCGTCACGGGCTCACACAATGGGGCACATTTGATGTAGAAGTACTTTGATTTTTAGGAATAATAATGGGTAACGATGGATATTGGTCGAGCAGGTTTTCGTTCAATACTGATGTTTACTTTTACAGCAATGTGTGCATTGTCAACCGTACGACACTTCTAAACCGCATTCATGTGTACACATAGTACTTCAAGGCACAGTTAAAGGCAAAGTATACCTTTGGGTTTTTGAACCGTTCGAAGGTTTTAATCCTACATACATGTAGATCAATAAAGACTAACCTGTGGAAATGTTTATTTTCAAAAGGTGGTAGCATTTTTGAGATATTGCCGAAAATCTGGAGCGGTTGTGTCCAAGCAGAAAGAATAATCCGAATTTGAATACACAATCTGAGAAACGTTTTTATGCATGAAAGGTTTCTCAGATTAAAATTTTTGGGAATTATTTTCTCTAAAACCATATTCCTTAGAAGGGAATCGTTTCTCAAAATGTTATACATTATCAACAGCTGCAGTTGGGGTAATTACGAAAGGTATAGGGGCCTATATCCTTCCTTTAAGGCACAGTTAAAAAACGGATGTAGCAGAGTCAACAGCTATGGGCCAAAATTTCATAAAATGCTGCTAAGCACAGAAAAAAATTGCCTAGCAAAGAAAATCTTGCTGCACAGGAGTAGGTCACCAGCCAAAATACCTTGTACGTAATGTATTTAAGTTTGCGGCTGGTTCCCTGCACATTTTTGCTTTGCAGAAAAATTGGCTAAGCATTATTTTTTTCTGCTTAGCAGCTTTATGAAATTTGACTATGAGGATAGCCCTATTAAAGTCAGTAATACGCTAATTGATTTGTAATCATAGGGGGGGGGGTAATGATTCATATGGTGCTCGTGTGGCTTGGTGTAGCCTACCCCCCCCCCTATTGTGTGTTCACTGTGTTCTGGGAATCTCAGAAATTCTTTAGAGGATTTTAGAGGGATGCTTCTCAACCTCGTCCCCATGGTGTGTCGAGCAGTACGAGGTTGACCGCTCTCTCACCCTGGTATTGGATCATTTGCATATCCAAAAATGTTGGATACGTATGCAAATTAGAATAGTCTGGCTATGAACATGGTGAATACTGAAAGAGTACAACTTAACATGTTTACGTTAGACTTTTGTACACCAGTCGTTGTCCAATCAGGGTCCAAGTAAGGAGTTTCCCTCCCAGGGTTTACTAGTGTAAACATGGTTGGAAATAAAGTAAACCATGGGGACGAGGTTGGGATGCTTCTGTACAAGAGGAAAAGAGTGCATGTGTGAAAGTATGGGAACATTACGGGGGGACGCCCTCTGCTATACATATCGGGTATGGTGTACAGTATTTAGATCCAATCTAAAAGCTCACTGATTATAAAGTTCAAACCGGTACAAATCCTACAGAGAAATAATATCTCCATTTTGATTACTGTCGTGTAGACGAAAAAGCACACAATTATTTGAATTGGAATGATGGATCCCAAACTAAGGGATTGGAACAAACATTGGCCTCCCGTCCGCAAAACAAAAGATGTACCATCCCTTTATGTAAATGAACAAGGAACCTAGTGACTGGTCACCAGCCTGTCTTTATCCTTAAAGGGACATACCATCCTCAAATTTTACAAAATTACTTAGTTCACGACTTCAAAGGTATAAAAGTACACCTTTGTGAACATTTTCGCAAAAAACCCGAAACTCACAAGTCCTGTAATTAACTAGAAATCATCGAAATAAACAAAAGAGGTCAAAGGTCACCGTATACGCATATCCAGCCGTTTTCCATCTCTCCAGGTTTCCATCACCAACGACTTTTACCAAGCGTTCTTCCTCAGCTCGCCTACGACGTATGGCTCGTTGCTGGTCCAGTCTCTCTGCCAACTTTCGCCGTTTCTCTGCTGAAGATTTCAGCGGACGGCCCCAAATAGTGGGAGGTTCTGACATGGTTTGCACTGCCTGACCGCTGACATAAAATTGGGAGATCTGTTTGTTTGTATCACGACGACGAGAGGTCACGAAGAAACAAGTGATCACTGACTCTGAACTATGCGAACGATGTCATCACGGATGGTTGTTGACATTGGCGGCGTATCCCGCTGTTTTATGGGCCGGGTATGTGGCTCAATCGCGATCGGCTGCAGGCAGGCCATTCCATCGTTCTTTCGTGAAAGACCAAACGCCCGTTACACCATGGAGGAAGGAAGGATCCATGTTTTTTACACCAATACATCATGTCCGGCTTTCATGTTGTGCAATGAAAATTTCAATTCCCAGATTCCAATAAAAAAAAATAACATTAAGTGTAATATTAGTGATCTAGCTGCTCAAGTTCCGGATCATATCACTTGATGAGTTGTTTGTTAAAACACACTGAGATTATGGATGTCGTAATGGGCTGTTGAGCCCCGGGCCGGCCACGGCCGGATACATGAGTCACGAGCCGGCCACGGTCCCTTTCCCGGACTCTCGTAAAATCAGTTTTGAAATGCAATTCCTATCATTATTAATAAGTTTGATCCACAATTTCAATATATATGTATACTTTTGTTGTTTATTCACAGACAATTGCCAAGAATCAGAATGTAATTTGGTTCAGTAATAACAAAATTATACGGATGGAAATAAAACTAGCTGAATGGTCACGTGACTTTTCGGTTTCAATTTTTTGAAGCAGAAAAGTCATGTGACCTACGTTTTCCTTGAAATAACTCAAAAATCGGCCAAATTTATGGGTTCATGTTGTGGAGGTTTATATTCTACTTTTGGAAGACCTTTCTTGTCATGCCTTTGTCTATGTTACCGTCCAAAATCGCCCAAAATCGCCCAACGAGGATGGTATGTCCCTTTAAAGGTAGGGTCATAGATTGTTTTTTTGTCAACGTAATGCTGATTTATAGGCAAAATTATAAAGAAAGATACAATAAAAGTCGCATGTGAAAGTTTTAGCTGAATGTAAACGGGTTGAGATAAACAGCAAAACACTCTTTTTGGGAAAGTGTTGGTTCAACACGTCTCCAAAAAACGTGTTAACATGGTTGTACCTGCAAGGTCACTAGCATAATAGTTTTTCGTAGCCTATGATCCACACCATGCAAAGCTCCGAACATCACTTCAAAAATACTGACTGATTTACTACCCCTTTATGACATTACACTGTCAAGCTAATGAATGTGCTCTCAAACAAACTAGTGTAATCACTCCTTTGTGATAAATATTGTGTGCAAACATAATAGAGGATTGGAAAAGAATGTATCAATGCTGTATCAATCCTAAAGATGTGTTTCTTAAAAACTGAAGAATATGAGTCTAAATTGATAATGTTTCTTGAAGACTTGGAGGATCGGAGTGCGTTTATAAAAAAAAATTATTACGTACCACTCTCTTTGTTAAAGGCACTGAACACGTTTGGCAATTGTCAAAGACCAGTGTTCTCACTTGGTGTATCCCAAGATATGCATAAAATAACAAGCCTGTGAAAACTTGGGCTAAATTGGTCATCGAAGTTGCAAGAAAATGATGAAAGAAAAAACACCCTTGTTGTACAAATTTGTGTGCTTTCAGATAGGAATAAAAGGCTTCTTGCAAGAAGTCTTTTAATATTTTAGTGAGAAATTACCTCTTTCTCAAAAACTACGTTACTTCAGAGGGAGTCGTTTCTCACAATGTTTTATACTATCAACAGCTCTCTGTTGCTCGTTACAGAAGTCAGTATTTATGCTAATAATATATATATTGAGTAATTTTCAAACGTGTTCAGTGCCTTTAAGGTACCGGTACCAACTAGATGCTCAATATCGGTAGTGGGCGTTGTTATTGTTAAATAAACAATTTCAAGAATAGTAAAGCAAAAGAAACGGCAGCAATTTTTCTTTGTGCGTCCTATATAGTTTACTGGATTATTTACCCAACCACTGTTGTGTTTTCGACGGTATTTCTCACCGCGGGATTCCCCGTCCGTTCGTCTGGTGAGAAATCTCCAAAACTCAATAGTGCGGTGCGGGACTGGTCTATGATCGAAGCCTTTTATGAGGTATACTGGCATGATCAACGAAATGTTATTCACAAAGTCAGCCCACATTTTGTGTGGTAGTTTCAAAGATATGGTTTCTCATCCCCCATGTTCTTGTTTTGGTTGTCGTTGCTTACTTGAATTGTTAACTCTTATCTGTTTACCTTTTTACAATGTTTTACTTTTTACTGGAACTGTTTTTAAAAGGGCTCATGTGTACTGAGATAGTTGTGTGTGGTGTATTTAAAACAATAAAATGGTTATATTAGATTAGATCCCCCCGAAGAAGGCAAAAATCACATGTAGGCCTATTTTGTTTACCCGCAAATAAAAAGAACATAGTTTTGTCACAATAAAATACTCAAAAGTGGGTTTCAACAAGTTCAACGTTTACTGATAAAACTCGTCCGAAAACTGACAACCTTTTGTTTCTGAGTGTTATTTCGTTGTTGTTTGTTTGGGGTGTTTGTTGTTTGTTTGCTTTTTTGTTTGTTCGAATGTTCGAATGTTGGTGGGGGGTTTTTAGCTTTCCACAAGCAGGCGCAAACAAATGTTTACGAGAATAACAGGTTACCATCTAAAATTCAATGTCATTTCCACTATTCAGACTGAATCCACACCTACCGGAAATTTTGTTTTTACAAATATTTGATTTGACATTAAGGCTTGCATTTACACAGAAAAAAAATATATATAAAAGAAGGACGCTAAAAAGAAATTAAAAAAACGGACGCGAGTTCAACAAGGTTCAAATGTCTTGCGCACCAGGGCCCAACTTCATTGATAAGCTAAGCAGAAACACCATGCTAAGAAAAAATCAGCCGGGCACCAGTTACAGTAAAGTTAATAAATACATGGTATTTTGGCTGGTTTCTGCCTTCTACTGTGAAATATGTGCTCAGTAATTTGGACGTGCTTACTAGCTTTTGGTGACTTGCTGAGGGTATAAAAACCGAGCTGTGTGCCATTTTCGCGCCACTCCCTAAAGACCACACTCTGGAAGCCAATCTGGAATCGGGACAGTGACTGAAACTAATTTTACTCGAACTTGTCTTGTTTCTCAGAAAACTTCAGAAGGTAAGATCAGAGCAAAATTCCATGGCACTACCGGGTATGTCTGCACTTTTTACGGCTGATAGAATCGCTGGCTATAAGGGGTGCCGCAAACGCAGAATTCCTTGCAATGAAGTGGGGTACATCGGGCCTTCTTTTCTATCTTGGGGAAGATTTTTCCGGAGTTGTCTGCTGAATTTAACAGTAAAATTTCTGGCAATTATTTGTTTTTAAAAAAATTGCTTTTTCAAGACAAAGACCGGTTTGGTATTAATCTTCCAGGGGGAGGGGATGATTTATATAGTTTCAATATGAAAACGTTTTGGTAACGTTTTAATGTCGGTACAACAGTTCCACCCGTATTCTGTCAAAGTCGAGAAAGGGCATCAACGAAAGTTCCTGCAAATAATGTGCGTAATTGTATTTTAACGTTTCGAGAAAGTTGAGCGTGGGTTTTTGATCGGTTTTCTGCCACCCATAAGTCATTATTTAGGAAGGGTAATTTCTGCATGGGGTTGGGAAAACATTGTCTTTGAGGTAAACTCTAGCGACAAAAAACATGCAACGGTAATGGCAGATTATTAATTTTTTGTTTTTTAAGTTGTTGTTTTTTTGTCAGGAGCCATTTTAATGTATTTCTTGTGATCTTCTGGTACTGTGGGAAGAAGAAGGGTGTTGAGTATTTGCTTGCAAAGAATTTTACAGGGTCATATACAGACTTGAACCTTACATGTACTTAGACCAGTAGTAAAATAAATCTATTAAAATGGTCAGCAACTTTAGCGAAATTAAAGCAAAGATCATCATCTAGGCCTATGTTTAGAACAGTTTTGGACTGAGCCCTGGGTGTCTACAATTCCTTATTTACTTTACTACGGTGAACCGTGTAGACTTGATCCAAGCCTGCAATCGTTACTTTTAGTCAACTTGATAGCCAATACATTATTGCCCCAAATAGCGCCCTATTGTTAGCTTGGCCCATGATAGCTAATCTGTGGGGGCGTTTTTCGTGTCTCATACAGAGGAATAACCGCCACCTCAGACTTGAAATCAAGTCTATGGACACTGAGCATCACTGCGCTTGAATTTGTATGCGACTCCATGGTGCAATGGCTAAGAGATACGCTTAACAAAGCATAATTATCAGTTGAAGCTAAAAGGACTCCAGGATGGTCAGAAAGCCGTTTTTTTTCTTTTTCTTATTTGTATCACCTTACTCGCCATACAATTAATATTAATCGCTTATACCCATTCTTTCATTTTTCAAGTGCATTTTTTTATTACTATTTTACTTATTTGGTATTAAATGCTGAAAAACGGGCGTAATGGTGCAACCCCCACCCCTTTCCAAATAGACAAATAAAATACAAAGTTCCCTGTGTGTGTCCTTTTGTGTTCACACGCTGTACTCGGCAATAAATAATCATTTACTGTCAATGCACAATTATAGTTAGCCCCCTTCCCCCACCCAACAAAACATCATTACTGATTTGCCCTTTTCCCGCAAGAAAACGTAATTTACTGTCAATGCCCATCATAGTCAGCCCCCACCCCCCACCCCAAACAAAAATACTTGCTGATTTGAAATCTGTTTTAGTGCCCTACTCAGTTATAAACGCACATCCACTGTCTTTGGACATTCACAGTCCTTTAAAAGCATTATTTGCTAATTTAAAAACGAAAAAAAATTACGAAATTAACTCAGACAATCCCGGCCATATCTCGTTGGGCCCCCCTGCCCCCTTTCAATGTTGGTTCCAATTGCCGACTGTGTTCTGAGTTACAGTCAACATTGAGCGGGGGGCGGGGGGCGGGGGACAAATGTTTTGAATGTGAATGGGAAGTGCACAGGGAATTGTTGTATATAACGTCAGGAAAGGGTGGCCCAAGCATTTTGGCCGGGATTGTAGCTGTATCCAATATATTTCAGTTGTTGCCACAATCTTTTAGAGTGATTTTTTTTGGTGTGAATTTGGGTGTTGAAATAATCAACTTTAGCACACGACCCGGGCACACGGACCCCCCCCCCCCGAGATCCGCATACCACCGCGTGGGTTACAGCAACCAGAACAGGACAAAACAAACCAAACCCGTAGCTCGTAGTTTTCATTAAAACGATCAGCAATTTTAGATAAAATCTTCCCAGTTTGGTTCCATAGTGTGTTTATAAAAAGAAGAAGAAGAAGAAGAAGAAAGGGTGAAAAACTAGTGGATGGGAGTGAATTTTACTCTTCCCACAAATGGCCTTGGTGCCCCTTCAAAGTCTTCCATAAAATATACTTTTTTATTTTCAATGGAAGTGCCCCGTGTGGGCCTAGTATGTTTACAAAAAGAAGAAGAAGAAGAAAAAGAAAGGGGGAAAACTAGAGGTTGGGAGTGAATTTACTTGAATTTGATGATTGTGTTCTTCATGAGTCAAAGTGAGTGAAACAAATTCTGACTCCAAATCTGGTGTCTATACTTCAGTTTGACAATATGCAATGGTTGATTCTAACTTACAACATTCCAAAAAAGAAGGACCACACCGTTTTTCCCTTCTAGCCTCGGTTTGGTTGCAGTGACTTGATTTGGAGGAAGAGAGAGAGAGAAAGGGCGGGAAAAGGCTCTTAATGAAATTCGCCTTAATTTCGTAATTAAGAAAAGCAAACAGAAGACATTGTTAACATCTTTTCTGCTTTTGTTTTCGGGAATTTTATTTTGACCTTTTTTCCTCCCACATCTACAGAGATGACGAAGTTTGCTTTGCTGATTGCTCTTGCTTTGGCCTGCGGTGAAGGTAATTGTGAACGATCAATAAACACTCACTCAAATAAAAACAATGTCAAAGAGCAAACAAAATGGTGGACGGTGAAAAAATAATGATTGTTTCCCATTGTGTCTCGTTACTTTTTAGGGAGCACCGAGTGGAAAATCTTTCTCGTCAATTTTGCATACAAATTTTTCTGTCTGAATGTATAATGATAATAACGAAAGGCATTTCTTAGGAGCGTTTACGAAAACGCAACGACGCTTCGTATAGTTGCGTTCAGTGACTAACAGAAATCTCCACGATAATGTTGAGAAATGTTTTCAGCTGCTTATTTTTAATCAGAAAGTTCACTTTAAACCACTACCTAAAGCTCTACCACTACCGATCCCCAGAGAAATAATGTACACAAGAGAATATTAACTGCGAAAGTCAAATGAAAGGGTATATTCAGACTCTGAAAATCACTGTTACAAATTCACGCACCGGTTGAAGTTTAAACGAATGATAGAGGTCACTCGTCCAAAACCAAACCTTTGACAAAACGAAACAAATTTCACGGTCTCTTGATCTTGAGATTCTAAAGGCCTAACAGGCGGCTGCTTCATTTTTCTTTGAATTGTAGCAGAGCCACTGAAATTATTGTTACTAATTTATATAAATATACATTTTTAGGGTTTGTTTGCTCAATTTGTTTTTTTTTATCGATTTCTTCTTCATTGTATTTCCTTTTAGTTCGATTATTATTATTATTATTTTTTATTTTTTATTTGTATTTTTTATTATTATTATTATTTTTTTTTTTTTTTTTGGGGGGGGGGGTATTTATTTTATTGTTATTTTGGGGGGTTGATTTCGTTACAACAGTGTCTCGTCGTTGAACCCAAGTACTGATTAATAAAAAAAACATGAATTAGTAAATCGCTTTCTGGAAAAAGTCTTATCAACAAAAACAAAACTCGGCATTTCTTGAGTTATAAACTTGGTAATTCTTTAAATGGAATGTTTATTATGCAACGTTGTTCCATCACCAATTAACAAATCGTAAATTAAAAAAACTCACAATTATTTTCTAGAATTTACAGAGGTCCGTTTTTCTTTTCTTGTCACCGTAGCGGGCGCACTCAAGTGCTATATTTGCAACAGTGTCACGTCGTCAAAAGCTGAGTGCGAGGATGGCCCTGACTCAAAGTACTTATTAGAATGTCCACCTTCCCCGGTCACAGGTACGCGGACTACCCAGTGCACAAAACTGGATGGCGTGGTTACGACTAACGGTGAGTCGATTGGTTGGTTGTTTTGGAAATTTGCATATTGATTTTAGAATTGTATTTGATTGGATTCCGCGCATTTTTTTTCTTCTTTTCTTCAATAGACCATTATCATGCTGTGGTCATTTGTGTCAGGTACCCTGCATACAACAGTGACAGTGGCAGTTCTAATTATCATATCATGAAAGAAACCAGGACTATATTTTCTTTCCAGCCTTGATTTGGTTACAATCCATTTGGGTCAAATAGAAGCAAAGCCAAATGGCCGCACCAAGGGGATAAAGGTCAATAATTCTCGGGGGGGGGGGGGTCTACAGTCGGTGTGTTTCGTGATCGTATCCTGCTCACTGGTATCCTGCTCATTTCTGCCAAAAAGCAGACAATTGTTAAGTAATATTTTCTGCTCAAACCTGCGTCTCGAGGCTCCCCCAAAAATTGGCTCATTCCAACAGCCTCTATGGAAGGCATTTTTAATTAAAGGGTAATTTAAGTCTGTTTGGGGCTGGTCCCAATGTATTTCACATGCTAGAAAGACTTTGTAGTAGCCTGATGATAGATAGATTACATTGTGTTGGCTGCACACCTTATCTAGAAATAAAATGCACGGTTCGTGTACAAATTTGCTTAGGCAAAAAACATACGTGTTTCAATGGTATGTTTTTTTTTTTTTTTTTTTTTGGACATGTCATTGTGGACTGCCGCCGGCAAACTTCAAAGGGTGATGGTGACCTGTTAGTGAACTAAACCCCATGGATGACTATACTATCTCAAAGGGGGGTTCTAATAGAGGATTACATGTACTATGACCGGATTTGACTGAATGGTTCTTAATTTATTGAAGAAGAAAAAAGGGGGGGCCTTCCGCTACAAGCTACCGGCTAGACGCAGGGGCAGCTCTATGAAATTGGGCCCTGAACAGTCTTCATTCGGTGTTGTAAAATGACATTCACGATTGCCCTTTTACCTATCCTCGTATTAACTCTTCCTCTGTAAATTGTTGAGTATAGGGGACTTAAACAAGTTTAATGGCGCCCTCTAGGGACCGTGGTTGTTACATGTGTACTCATTCTGAGTATGTGATTCTCTATAGTGACTGTTTGATCTTCACTCTCTAATCACACACAGTTTGTTCTAATTAATTAATACTGCTTGTCTATGTGTCATCAACCATACACTTTTCTTGTACATGTATACAACCACGTGGTTAAAACCTTTAAGTGAGGGAGTAACCCCAGGAATAACAAGATTAATGCGGAAGGTTCCACTAGTTACTGGCACCCCAGTTAGCCAAACTGTTCGATGGGGCGGGGGGGTGCACCGGCTGTCAGAAAGACATCTGGAAGCAAGCTGCAAAGAACAGATGGATCCACTTATCAGAGGGTACAGATCTGGGTAGGTCTGTTATGTCTGTACAACTTTGTGCACGAAGATGAGTGAAACCATTTTTCACCCCCCCCCCCAAAAAAAAGAAATTGAATAAAACAAAAAAAGATACACAACTCTGGGACCTGACCCCCCCCCCCTCTTAAATATGTGGAGGATAAAGACTGTGACTCTCCAAGGGTGTCACACTTTGTAGAAGACATACATAAAAGTGATCAGAGTGCCATGACTTTAGTGTTAAATATACCAGCCCTAACTTTTTGCTCATAATTGCCTGTATTCCGTTTTGCAGAGGATATGGACAGCAGCTTTGAGCGAGGTTGTACCTACTACCTCACCAGTGACCTTCCAGAGGAAAAATGCTACACTGACAAAGATGCCGAGTCCTGGATCCTAGAGGCAGCAGACCCTTACATCAGGCCACTCCTCAACGGCACCTTCACCTTCAAAGGCAACCTCTGCTTCTGCAACACAGACCAATGCAACGGCGTAGCCTCCGTGCAGCCGTTCTTGGGGCTGCTGGTGGCAGCTTTGGGGTTGTACGTGATGGGAGTGTGGCGCTAGAGGCAACGTTCCACGCGCTCTGCCATAAAATGGTAGCAGCGGTGGGATTGCTGCTTTGTACAGCATGTGTAGTGTTGCCACAGTGGCAAACAGCAACTAGTCCTGAGTTATTCTGTTTTAGTTATAATTTGTGTAACGCTGGTGAGTTGGTTCCTAGTTTATTCGCCTCTCTTATCACCATTTACCGCATTTGAGAACAACATCGTTATTGTATGTAAGATATAAAAATGGCTGGGAATACTTAAGTGGGCAATAGGTTAACTTTCAGACACTTTAGGACGTGCCCGAATTGGCTTCGGCAGCGACTACGGACAGATCGCCGAAAAGGCCTAATCTTCAACGTTGTCCCTGCATAAAACAACGGCCATAGCCGTAGCCGAGGTCACTTTATTTAGACACGTTCAATAGTAATTTCGTGAGCTCGGACGCAGTCAACGAAAAGGGGGGTTCAAGATGCATTGGGTGGGGGGGGGAGCAAGGTGACCTGGGGCGGGGCGGGGAGATGAATTATGAGAGGCTTCAGGGTGAAGGGTTGTATTTAAAGGGGCTGTGTCGATCGTCATGATCAAAGAAGGCCTATGGCTGTACATGGAGTTATTAACTCTCACCCAGTTTACCGCACGCGCACGCCCTCCCTCCAGATCATATCTATGTAGAGTGCGTTCGTGTTCTGTAACTGGGTTAAAAATCATAATTCCGTTGTACAGCCGCCAGGCATGCTTCGATCAGTGACGGCACAGCCCCTTTAATTGGCGATTTGTTTTTGTCATGATGGCGAGAGCCTACGCATCATTATTGCCAATTCTATATAATCATTATTACAATACTATTTTACGGGTATAACATTGGTCATAATAACATATGCATTTACGTCATCCCTCGAAAAAGAAGGCTGGTGAAATCATCTAACGCACAGCCAATGACCAATCTTGTTACCCCCTTGTGAGGGCGGGCTACTCCAGTGACGTCATGGGGTCATAAGGTCAATATAACAGGAAGATGGCATGGTATGCTGAGCGGCAAGATAATCATTAGTTATTTCGGCCAACCTTCTTCTCGTGATTTGCTTGCTCTTTTCAGAATGATGTGAAATATTCCCAAGCAAACAAAAACTTCTTTTTTTTTGAAATATTTGTTGACAAAAGCATTTTTAGGCCTACTGGTGCATCAGAAATTACGCCAATTTTTCAAAAACATAAAAACATTGATTATTGGATATGGAATTATTTTTCTCTGAAGGTAACAATTAAAGGGGTCTGTATATGTATACGTTTGGTAAAATTAATGGCAATAAAGACTTACTTGGTAAGAAGTAAAGCAGCTTCTGATAGTATAACTCATTTCGAGAAACATTTCACTTTAAAAAAAGGTGGTTATGGAAAAAGATATCAGTTTTTATCCAAAAAGAATTTGAATCTGAGAAGCGTTTCTGTAAGAAACGTTTCTCAGATAGTGTATTGCAATTGCAGATTATTCTTCCTGCGTGCTGGACATAACCGCTCCCTATTTTCGGCAATAAATATATCTCAAAAACGCTAGCACCTTTTGAAATGAAATTTTCACATGTTTTATGGTTTATTATATCTACAACTATATAGGATTGAAACCAACAGTGGGTTCCAGTTACCAAACGTATACATACCTTTATAGCTTTGAAAATAACCGATGTTGTATCATTTTTAAACGTTGCTATGACGGCGAAAGCTTAAGCAATGTTTTAGATTTTTAAATATAATAAAGAATAATTATAATACTAAAAATACATTTGTAATATTTCTTTTCATTTGCACAAAATGTGTAACAAAAAATAAGAGTAAAACACAAGATAAAACCATAGAGCAAGTTAAACCCGTTCCAACCATCACCACAAGCTTGCCCCAAACCAGGGGTGGATCAAAGAAAGTTATTTTCAGTGGGTGGGTGGGTGGGTGGGGGGGGGGGGGTAGCTGCCAGAGCTAGCTGCCAACATTTGCATACTGCTTTCAGGGACATTTTGTACAACAATCAGGGAAATGGTAATTACATTCAACAAATAGGGGAAAGGTTTCCAATCAGGGAGATTTTCAAATTTGTTCATCAGAACATGGAAAGCTTGGTTGATTTTCAGGGAACTTTCTGCAGAATCAGGGAGAGTGTGCGGCCTCGAGCTAGGTATCTCAATGGGGGGCGGGGGTGGCTTTGATCAATGCTCACACAGGCGAGAACTATATTCCCTTCCACTAATTAATTTCTTTTCCCCCTAGTAATTGTTTAGTAATTGATTGGGAAAAAAAGATAATAGGCTGTTGCAAACCGCTTGCAAATCAGAATGTCACATAGCTGCAGCTAGTCTTGATTGGCGACGTTCATTTTTGTTAACGTGGTCGCCGATATCGCAACACGAATTACTGGAGAAGAGATATCTGTATCAAACAAATATCTGGCTCGAAACGATCTGTTTTGATCAGATTCGTAGACTTGCCCAGTCCCTCCGAGCCAGTCGATGTTGTGCCCTCTACCCGGTGACTAATACAAAACACAAACAGCGTCGCCAATCAAGTCTACAAAACTGCACAGAGCGGTAATCGGCTAATTATTTGACCATAGAAAAGTCTTTCTCAAACTCTACGAAAAGTTGATTAATTAACGCTGAAGCCACACATTTAATATGTCATGTATGCATTCACTGTACACACTTTATTTCAATACAAAATATTACATAGCCTTGTTGTCATCCAAGCTCTGTACAATATTTACACTGTACAACGTACAATAACGGAGAGTTTGATAAAATACATTAATATATAACAATTAAAATCCAGGCACGACTATTGAAATTGCTTCTACACTACTAGTGGACAAACACACAAATAATTCAGTCATTTGACACTTGGCAAACCATACTTTGTCATTTCTGAGAACATTCAATCATAATACCGGGGGTATTAGGGGTGTGGTTGTGATTGTGGAAGGGGGCGTGTTAGGGGTGTGGTTGTGGTTGTGGAGGGGGGTGTTAGGGGTGTGGTTGTGGAGGGGGGTGTTAGGGGTGTGGTTGTGGAGAAAGGTGGGTGGCTTAGGCGAGATCTTTCCCAAGAAAATGAAACACTCTGTGAAAACCTTTGAGGATATTGTTAGTTTAGAGAAAATTAATTATTGGAACATGCCTTATTAAATTATACTTTTTTTTATATTTTTAAACAGCAACAAATTGTTGACAATTGACTTCATCGGGATGGGGCTATGGTTGCCATACATAAATCTGCCTCCGCGCCTTTAGTTTGAAAATATTGAGTTGAATAAGAGGGGGGGGGGGCAGGTTCAACAAACAGAGTTTTCTTGTAATCTGCAGGGATGAGATTGTCTGAAAATTAAAAATCCTGAAATTTGGACTACAATTTCCTTTTGGTGTGGAAATGAATCTCCCTGAATGTACAGAATGTTCCATGTTAGAGAGTTTACAGACTCTTTACATCATTTTGACTAGATGTCTTAAAGGTATGGTCACTACAAGGGACAAGTCTTTTATTCACTGTGTTGGCAAGTTTGCCTCTTTCAAGACAATCAGAAGGCCTAGGGAGGCGGATGAAACATCCCGACAAATCACATGCCTGAATCTGTCTTAATAATCGATACTGTAGAGAGAATAGGACCTCTTGCATAATTACACTTCCATTGCTGAGGGAAATATTATGCAAACGCAAATGCCTGTACATGTACTCGCCATGCAAAACTGTCGGCCAATGATAAGTCTTTCTTTGACCTCATCAGTGAGGGCGCTGTTTGTGCTTGTGACGTCATACACAGAGGGGTCGATTGAAAGTGTGAAGCGACAAAGTTCACCCATCACGGTGAACCAAATCAGATTCTACAAACTCCCCTCAAGCTCAAGGAACGAAGACATTTCTTGCCCTATGAATATAGTCTCACACTAATTGATACCCATGTATTAACATCCCACTAGGTATAGCACCCCGTCTTAATCTCCAGAACAAAAGGTTAGGGACACACCTTATTCCAAAGGCTCCCTTCATAAAGAGTCATTTGTTTCCAACAGCTCTCTTGAGTAATTTCATTTAATTTCATTTATTCTGGTTAAGCCAAGGACTCTCAGAAAAGCGAACTTGCTAGCCAAGTGCCTGTTGAAGAGAAGACAAGGAAGTACAAATTGCAGTTTTAGATGTGGGAGGGAAAACCCCAGATAAATATTCCAGGGAAAACCCACGCAGTCAGGTAGGGACTGGAAAACCCAATCCACATAGTGCCCCCGGCATGATTCGAACCGGGGTCCTGGAGGTCCCAGGCGAGGAAAGATACCGCTATGCCAACCCGACCACCGAAGAAAATGAATGAAGATAATGGTTGATGCCAACATGGAAACTATGAGAAGAAATTGTCACTTACTCAAGAGTAAGCTCCTTAATGTGACTACGATGTGACAACAAAAAATGTAATTTAAACTAATATATTTTTTAAAGGAATTTCCTTACAAATACCAACGCTTGACACTCTTTTTTGGATACAATTTAAAACGGCTTCCACCAACAGTTTGGGTCCAATGTAAAGCCAGTTAGTCCAACAAAAAATGACACTAGGCAGAAACATGTTACCAGCCAAAATGCCATGTCATTAACAATGACTGGTGCCAGGTTTCTTGGTGAAATCATTAATTTATTGCAATAATTAAGGTATTTATTAAAATGTCATCTGGCTCAAACAAATCAAGGTCACAAAGGGAATTTTAAAATGGCAAGTTTGGTTTAGAAAAAATTGGTGGGCTAGTCTTTTAAAAACAAAAGGGTGGCTTCTTTCAAAGGTAACAACAATTTTTGAATTTGATTTTAGCTCTGTCAGGGGATTATGACTTTATACACGGTGTCTCAAATTTGGATAAGTTACCGATTTCCTCTTTCCAAAACTACAGCTCCGACTTCAAAAGCCGATATTGGCCAAAGTCTTGTTTTTGTTGGACGCTTCAAAAAGACCGAGCGAGGGACATTTGTGTCTCGTTGTCTCTGCTCTTCAAACACGGGCAAAGCCCGTAAATTAGTTTAGACATCAAAAGAAGACAAAATAACAAGAAACAACAGTAACTCGTTTACGAGAGTACGACGACAACACAAATGAATTTTTAAAAAACGTAATAATAAAAACATGCCATAGCCATTCACTTCCAACAAGTATAAATAATTTTCAAAATATTTACAATTTTCTCTTGGGATGAACTGTATACAGCGTTGTCCGTAAATCTTTACAGTAAAAACAATACTGTCATTAAAACATCAATTTCCTTTAATAAAAAATAAAATAAGAAACTCCTCCAATCACAGTGAAACAATCGTTGGGCCCTATTTTCACCTCTAAGAACAAATTAAATACATATTGATTTCATTGATAAGATTTGTTGTAAAATTAACAATCAAATTTCATGATTTTTAATTCTATGATGAACTTTGGAAGGTTCAGTTATTGGTTTTGCTCGTAATTGTCACTGATATTGGTTAAAAAAAGGGGGGAAATGCTAGAAAATGTAAGGGGGAATCTTGAAAATTTCAGGTTTTTTTAATTGAACTCGTTAAGCACTTCTAAGTAAAACTTTGTCAAGGAACAATGGGAGACAGGGACACTAGGTGGCAGCAGATTTACCAGGTAAATGCATTGTTCTCGGAAATGTGGGCAAGTTGAGAATGACGTAAACAATGGAAGCTACCTGTGCAAGTGTCTGCTGCCACCAAGTGTTTCATTTTGCTTAAACCCTAACCCTCTCAAATCCTCTTCAGAGGTTGCGGAGGATTGAGAACTGTAGGCCCAAATAACACTTGCTTGATCTCACTGGGCCAGGCATACCGATCTTATCCAAGTCCAAACATGTTGGTGTTGAGTGACCATAGAGAGGAGGATAGTGGAGGATTGAGGACTGTAGGCCCAAATAACAATTGCTTATCACCGGGCCAGGCATACCAATCTTATCCAAGTCCAAACATGTTTGTGTTGAGTGGAGGATTGAGGTCACCTGTAGGCATCGGGTCTAGAATTTGATTTTGCTTGATGCAGAAAATCTTTGAGAGCTTTCTTTTAAAGCCTGCTTAAAGTGTTTGCTTTAAATCCATGGATATTGCAACAACAACAAAAAGTAAAAGCCCTAAAAATGTTTTTTTTTCATAAGTTTGTCCTGTAACCATGGTAACAGTCTAAAACCCCATGAACTTCCAGGATGTCACATTTTGTTAAAAAGATTTTACAGAATCTCTACATCACACCATGAATGGAAAACTAGAGATTTTGGGCTGTAACAAACTTTGTACCTTTTCCCTTGATGGAATTTTGAAAGCAAAGTGCGATTATAAAAAAAAACGCAAGAAAAAAACCACCCTGAAATCACGCAAAATCATGACAGAGCCAAGCCTGCCAATCGGACCTTGACATTTCAAGAGACAAATAATGTACCATCGATATTAAAACATACCCTGATTCTCTGCAAATTTTGACTCTGAAAAGTGGCACAATCAGCTTATTTTAAATATTATTTCGGACGACTATTTGAAAGCTTCAATGGAGTCAATATTGGAGTATGCCTTACAAAAAGAAACCCCCAGCCCCCATTGAATGTAACTATTCCAGATAAATGAATACAGCAAAACTTTCGACTGAAAAATATACATAAATATATATATATAAATAAATACTTCATATGGTGAATGGGTAAAGTGTGTTTGAACAGTTGCCATGGGTAACACGGTTCTAGGGAATGCAAACTTCATGAAAATATTCAAATTTGTCTGTGATTTGTAATGTTTGAATTTGTTTACTTTTTAATTTGGGCATTCGATCAACCCCTCTCTAAAACGATTCAAAACAACCTTCTTATCGACTGAGTTTTCCTAATCCTAATAATAGATGGATCCCTTAAGCTCCACCCACCATTGCTTAAAATTTACGAGCTGGCCATCTTAAGTCTTGATCCCCCAATACAAATTTGTTGTGTGTGTGCAATGCTCACGACGGTAACCACGACTGCTTTGTCTATTTGGAAGGGCTAGCCTCACTTTCAAAGATTTTTTTTTTTAACTTACAGCTGCATCCTGTATCGTCTGAAAATGAACGATAAAGACACTAGGTAGTGAGGGTTATACAGATGTTTTTTTCTACATACATGTAATGATACCTTTAACTTCCTGTTAAAAGAAGGATCTCTACTTTGCTAAATTGTTAGTTTTGGATATTTTCATAAAGTTTGCATCCTGTCTGCTCTTAAGGTAGGGACCTTAAACGCTACGATAAAAAACCCCAAATTGTACTAGAATGGAAACGTTGAGTGGTAGTGGGGACCCATTGGCATGCCCACTTTGAATGGGCGACCATCAGGGGTCCCTTGTGATAATAGACTGTCAATTCTTACGTTATTACCAAAGGACTGTGGATGTCTCGGTCCTACATTACCTCGAAGTGCCATTCCGTCTTCCATCTGGAGTGCTGGGTTACTGTGGAGGTGCATAGCTGGAAGCAACGGCTGATCGTTGCAGTGACCGGGCTGCGAGTGCTGGTCGTTGAAGAGGCTGAAGTTAAAAGGTGGGGGAACGTTGACCCCGCCGCTGATCTGCGCCGTCTTGCCGACGTTGAAGGTGTGCGGAGTCTGGTGCTCAGTGAAGACGGGAAAGTTAGGTGCAACATTCATGGGGATGCTTCCAGGTCTTCCTGGTCCGAACATAGCATTGAAAGGAGGTCCAATGTCCGACTCGTTGCGGTTCTGATGCGACTTATTTGACTGTGTTGGACTGGGAAGGATCGGCCCTGGCAAATGAGGTAAGTAGGTCGGTAGTTCATTCCCCCGTAACCTACGGGATGTGGACGGGGATAAACTTGACACGATTGAGGCATTCGTGGAGGATGAAGGCGCGTTCTGACTAGGAGTCATCCCCGAAGAGGAAAACAATGGAAGGAACGGTTCCGAGGATTCAGGGGTTCGCTGCGTCGGGAATCCAGGCCAGTTTGATTGCTCTTGACCACTGACATCAATGTGCCTTAATGAGCTGTCGATACTCTGCCCTTGGCTTAAGCCATGGAAGAATTGTTCTGAGCTCTGGCCGCGCTTTCGCCCCTTTGTGGAGCCCTCCTGGAATCGGGAAGCACTCTGCACACTCTCAAAGGTCTGCCTCTGAGACTGAGCACTTGTTAACGTTCTCTCATTGGGGTTGGTTCTGCGCATGGTTGTAGCATGCGAGGACACCATGGCTTGATGCATGGAATGTGTCGACGTCCTGGTATCTGCGACACTCGCCGTGTGGTGTAATTCCATAGAAATGTTGGACTGCCGTTGCTGGTCCTGCGGTGGCATGTGTGGTAAATTGTGATGATTGTGGTGTATGCTGGCACGCTTTGCAGGGTTGCTCTGGGCCGGTGTGTTTGACACTCTCTTGACAGCTTGACCATGCTGCTGGACATTCATCGACTGAGTCTGCGTTGTTCCAAATCGCGCAGAATGGCTCATGTCTGATTGGGTGTAGATAACACTCTTGTTTTGCGTTTCCTGGGACGGATCTGATACCTGCGCCATTTCACCTTGGCCGATGTATGATGACTGTGAGTGCACCTGCCTATTAATTCCTCTGCTATCCTCCTGCCTGGAGTCCCTTGAGGTATTGATCACGTTTTGATCCGTTAGACTTTGCTTCTGGTTATCAAACATATTTAAATTAAAGTCAATCGGGTCCGTTGGGTCCGTTGATTGCCCGAGGAAATCTGTTCCTCTTGCAGGCTGCATGAAGTTCTGGAAAGAATTTTGGTAGGAATTTGGCAGATGGTTAGAACCTGGACGCGACTCTTCGTGATGAAGGAACATGGGGTTTTGGTTCTGCTGGAATGCGTAACGCTTGGGATCAGTAGACACATTGCTGGTGCTCTGTGGCTGTTGGTGGGGGACATTGATGACCGGAGACTGCCGCTGACTGCGGATGCTGTTTGTCTGAGTTGTCTGCCCAGGCTGCGAATCTGACGTTAGATTGTGCACCTGTAGATCTGGGAATCCAGAAGGCGAGGAGTGTTCACTGATACAAGGCTGCATAGGGGAGCACTCCGGCTCTGAACTACTTCGTATTGAATGACTGGAGCTATTCGATCCCCTGCGGGTCGGCTTCTTGGCTTTCGCCTTCTCTGCGACGGGAGGAACGACTGGGTTTGGCTCTCTATTCATGGGCATAGAGAATTGCTGCGACACATCAACAGGTTGAGACTGAAGCTGTTGATTGTGTTGAATTGCAGGAGATGAACTTGTCACATTATTGTTGGTTCTCATCCCAGCTGGCACATCATTAAGATGCGAGGAATACAAAGATGAGGTGCTTGAGCTTTCTGATCGGGAAACATTGGGGCGACCATATCCCTCGTTATTGGACGGGTTCCAGAGAGAATGCACCTGGGCAGGTGATTGCGAAGACGTCACCGCCGCTGACGATGCATTGCTGGTGCTTGGTTTCGGCTTCTCCTTCACAACTTGCCTGTTTTCCCTCCTCTGGATTGTCATCACAAGACTGGAATCCTTACGACCGCTACGCTGTGAGCTCTGAGAGATATTCTGCACACTGAAGGAGTGCTTATCCCTTGACTGGCTGTACTCCCCTGCTGTAGCCGGACTGCCATCGCCGTCCTCTTCTCCTTCTGCCAACCACGGATACTTATCAATCAGATTTGGATTCAGCTCTCGTTTTCCAATCTGATCCATATCGCTTGGGGTTGCCCCTTTTACCAATTTGACTTCACTGTTGTTCACAGGCCTGTCGGGCTGTTCCTTCTGGCAACTGGATTTCCGCTTGCTCTTGGGGATTTTTATTTTCAGTGGGGGAATGGTTTTCTCTACTGATTTTGGCTTCTGAACTGGTTCCTCGACAGGAGAGGGACTTTTAGGTCTCTTTGGAGACTCTGTAATCTCTGAGGTCAGGGTTCGATGGAGATTTTTGATGGAGAATGTTTTTCCAGGCTGGGATTTCTTTCCTGCATTTGATGCACTGTCTGGAGATCGTCCCGGAGGAGAAGTCAAGGGTGTTGGTGTTGTCAAACTGATGGATTCAGTTCTTGGTCTTGCCGTACTTTCAGCTAAAGACATGAGGTTTTGGAGACCAATATTTTCAACACTACCTCCATTATTCTGGGTGCTTGTGTTGGGTTGCTCGAGTGCATCTTGCAGTAGGGTCTCTGTTGGGCCTTGGAGCTCTGAATTTGTCCTAGTTTGAACTGGCAAGGGGTTTTGGAATTCAGGTGTACCTCTACCCATTCCTCCATGGTCATCGACTCTATGGCTTCTGTTCATGTTACTTGGGTTCCAGGAAATACACGTGTCTCCTGAAGTGTGCGGCGAATCAAGATTTCCCATGGCAGTCACCGTTGGTGTAACGTCTAAGATAGACGGACGTTCCAGTTGGGAACTGTGACTCCCACTTGTTGGCAGATGTTGCAGTCCTCTCAGGCCATCTTGACTTGGCATTGCAGTTTTGTTCAAGTCCATTAGCTGGGGCTGCTCTTGTTGAATACTTGAAGATGAGTCTCCCATGTTTTGCATCGGATCTGACGATGGGAAAGAGCCTTCAGAAATTTCACGACTGAAGCTGAGAGGTGGTGACTCTTGACTCGGTGTTTGTGATGTGGGAGCTTGCTTGCTGCCCAGGGAGGACGAAGGACTTAGCCAAAGTGGAGAAAACAGGCCAGACCCTCCTTGCTGGCTCACGTCTGAAGTCGTTGATGGCACGGGCATCTGAAGTGGGGTAGTAACGCTGGACGGTGGTGGTTGTGTCTGAGTTCTGGCTGGCTGCAACCCACGGGCAAGCTCTGATGCTTTAGAGTGGTTGGATATCCATGCTGACTGCTGAACAACCTGAGTTGATATCAATTCCTGATCACTCTCATTGGCCACAGGGGTAGCTGTGCGTGAGTCAGACTTCTGGACACCGGTCTCCGGGATTGATGAGTTGATGGAAAAGATACTCGGGATTGGCGAGACAAAGCCGGCAATGCTACTGTCTGATGTCGCCACCGAGGCTTGACTGACTGTTGGCGAGTCTAACATAAAGCTTTGAGTGGACGAAACCGGTGGCGCTTCACTCTGTGCAGTCACTGCACCTGGATGGATGCTGTTGGCAGGAGCTACAGGCTGTTCAGCGTTTAGAGTTGAAATGGAGTCCACGCCCTGCTGCTGAGGAACAACAGACTGTCCACCACTCAGAGAGGAGATGGAGTCCCGTAGACTAGTCAATGCTTTCAGGGAATTTACTCCGCTGTCATTCTTTTGAAAGTCTGACTCTTCTTCGATGTATGTCGGGAGACCGCTGACACTCATTGAGCTGCTCAGGATATCACTTCCAAAATTGAAGGATGGAAACGAAGTAAAAGCATTACTTGAATTGGTTGGGGTTGAGTCAGTTGAGCCACAAACGGCGATGCTGCTGGCAGCTGAGACAATCGGCAGGTCTGTTGAGTTGCCAGCTATTAGAGCTTCGGTTGAGTAGTTTGATGTGAGAGTTGTTGATCCAGGTCCATCTACTTCCTTGTCAGTAGCATCTGGTTTTTCCATCCAGCTTTGTAGCAAGGACTCTGCAATCATGTTCGCTCTCTCACAAGGTGATCCCTCAAGAGAAACATCATCTGACTTGCTCATGGGCGTAGCGTCGTCCGTTGGTGTTCCAGTTTTGGACGAGTGGCCATGGTGATGATGGTGGTGTTTCTTCTTCTCCTTGTCCTTCTCCTTGTTTTTCTTTTTCTTTTTCTTTTTGGGCTTGTGCTTTTCGTGGTGGTGCGTCGACGTATCTATCGTGTCGTCAGAGGTGGACACCACATTGTGCAGAGGAGTGGAGAAGCTGGTCGGCAACTCACGGCTGAGGCTTTGCTGATGAATAGATATGCCTGATTGTAGGGTCACCATACCTGCGCTGTTAATACTCTGCTGGGTGGCAATGTTAGGCTTGATGTCAACTCCAGACCCTGATATGTCACTGAAATTCAGCAACGGAGAGCTCTCCCCCATTGAATTTGGCGAGAAGATGGACTCTGCAGCTTTGGCAAGGATATCGTTGTCTCTGTCATTTGAATAGTCTGCTATGTCATCTTCGTTACGGTCTGAGGACTCCTGGCCTGACGTAAGTACGTTGAGAGGAGCTAGCATGTTGGAATCCCCAGGAGTGACAAAACCCTTCTGGTCGTCAGCAGACTGAGGCTCCTGTTTGAGGACATGAAGAACATTTTGATGCGACGAGCCTCCGCCTTGGCCTGCCACGATGGTGCTTGGGCTGGCTTGGTGTGTGAAGCTCATTCCTGTATTTGCAGAAGCACCCTGCTGAGTGTTCACAGGGAGTGTGTTGTGAAATCCTTGGCCGGACATGATGTACTGTCCCCCGTTGCTGGTCTGTACGACTCTATTCCCCGACTGATTGATGGGGACAGTCACAAAGTTCTGATTGACACCTGTTTGTTGTTGCTGCTGCTGTTGCATCGGCTGTATGATCGGCTGTGTCCCGGAAGCCCCTGCAGCTTGATTGCTCTGCTGCTGCAGGATCACGGGAATCAACTGCCCGTTCTGTTGTATGTAGACCAAATTCTGCGTTGTCATTGGTCTATTCTGCACTATCTGCATCGGCATGACATTCTGCGACATTCCTTGACTTGGCTTCTGCATCACAATCTGATGGCCTTGTGAGTTGACGATAATGTTACTGGTCTCGGCGGCTGATCCAGCAACAGGCAGACGAACTGCTACACCACCTGGTGGTGGTGTAGCCATATTGACATGTTGCTGACCGACCGTCTGGATCATTGAGGGAGAGCCTGTCCGGGAAGGCTCGGTTTCGGTCTCGGAGATACTTTTTACCTTTGACAGTGACTTTTTCTTGGATTTGGATGTACTTTCAGATCCTTGCATTATCTGAGCGTTAACACTGGTACCACCAGAGGCAGGCTGGGGCAAGATCATAGGCTGCGAAGAACGAGTTGAGGGAGCAGCTGATGATGGGGCAATGCGAACAGGTACAGTCTGTCCTTGGCGTACAGGAAGGGTCAGCATGATCGCTTGATTACCTGACTGGGTGCTTCCGCTCTGGCCTGCACCTTGTACGAGGGGAACAATATAACGAACCGCCTGGACCTGGCCTGGTGCCTGGACGCTGCCACTCTGCACCAGGACGGTACTTTGATTCCCTGGTGTTGTTATGGGTGTATTCACAGCCTGTGTTACCATCGTACTCTGAGCTGTGGTTGTATCGGAGATGCTTGTATTGAGTTGTGTCGTCTGCTGCTGTGGCACCACCTGTTGACCACTAGTGATCTGCCCCTGGGTCGTAACAGCACTTCCGTCGATGCTGGCTTGACTTAAAGATACCGGCTGCGAGGCTTGGTTGGCAAGGACAACTTGATTGGTTGCCTGGTTACCAGACATGCTCACAACGACTGAAGTTTGATTGGAGACTTGCTGGGAGGGAATCGATGTGCTGGTGTATTTATTCACGGCTGGGACGAGAATATACCCTGAACCGTTTGGGTTAGGCTGGAGGATAGCCATTCCACCTGGGGTGCCTTGAAGATTCCCGACAAGTGTCGGCTGTCCGCCTCCGATGACATGAGGTTGCATCTGATTCATTCCCTGGACGGCAACTGTGACTTGATTTGGTCCTCCTGGCAAGTAGGTGATGTGTGGCTTGGTCTGTGCCGATGAGGCTGCTTTGCTTCCGGCAGACGCACTGCTGACTCGGTCAGATTTCCTGGAGTGTCTTGAAGTAACTTTGGGTTGCTCCACCATCCCATTGGGATGTGACTCCATATCTTGGATGATCTCCTGGTTACGTTTGTTCTCCGCTCTCAATTTCTCATTTTCTTTCCGAAGTTTCTTGATTTCTTCAGCGGCTGAAAAGGATAACAAACAAAACAGAATGTCATTTGCAATGTTACTGTTAAACCCTTCAGGGTAAATGGTAAATCTACACGTTGATATAAAAATTTTACAACCTGTATAGATTGCACGGTTTACTAAACGATTTTTAAAATCTAACTACCCATTTCAGAACTAAAGTAAACACAAACTGTTTTCTTTCATGCAATTGGACTCAGGCAAAAACTGTGTCCAATTTTTTAGATATTGCCGAAAGTCTGGAGCAGTTATGTCCACGCAGGAAGACTAATCTGCAATTGGAATACACAATCTGAGAAACGTTACTGCAGTAACACTTCTCAGATTCAAATTTTGGGGGTTAAAAAATGATATCTTTTTTTATAACCGCAATATTTCAAAGTGAAAAGTTTCTCAAAATGCATGATACTAAGTAAGTTTTTATTGCCATTAACTTTCAGAGTCATTACCAAACGTATACTGACCCTTAAACAAATATCTGCAAGTATACTGATTTTTCTACTGAATCCAGTAAAACAAACACAAAATAGAATTCAACATCATACAATAGGCCTAATGGATGTATTCATTTATTCTGATAAGCTAACTAATTGCAGATGTAAAAAAAATGTCTACTTGTTTATGCCACTGGACAAAACAAAAATGTGCATGTGTGGCGTACATTGTGCACCCTTGGCTGGAAATGCAATTTTTTGAGGTCGGCACTCAAATATTTTACTAGGTTTTTACTTGGATTTTGTGCCTTGAATTAATATTTGTTCCCCTTTTTTTAAAAATATTGTAATTCAAATTTAATTCAGCCTCTGGCCGTGACTTTTGAAATGTTTTTAATAAACCAATCTATAAGAATATCTCTAGCTACAACCCTGGTCACAAAGTACATAGATAACAAAAACAACGACACTGTACATTATTTGTAATAAAACACAGACGCACATGGTAAGTATATGGTCAGTTAAAAAGCAACAGAGAATTAAAAAACTATAGTACAATATCTTCAGGTTCCGGCCACCCTATAAAACCATAATAATATACACATTGTATTATAATAAAACAACACATCAAAGCACAAGTAACGTTAGACAGTGCTTTAGTTTTTTCGGCAGAGGTAAAAATGTCACTGAAAGTTAAACCCTAACAAAAAACCAACACCATGAGGAAACTCAACATCCAAACTATTGGACTCTAGAGACTATTGGACACTAGGTGGCGCCAGACACACCAGGTCATTTTCCATTGTGTATAAATATGGCCGTATCCGAATTGGCATACAGCTACGGCTACGACTGTTGCTACTAAGGGTGTTGGCTAAGGATGTCCTATACTTCAAAGCATGACGACACGACAATCCAGCCGTAGCCATAGCTGTAGCCGCCACTTCGAACACGGCCTGTTATTGTACTCAGCATGCAGTACCAAAGAATAATGGATTAACCTAGTACTATGTTTGTCTGGTGCCACCAAACTTGACCGAAAGTTTCCCGTTGCGGTGGTATGCCTGATCCCATGAAAAGCATGACAACTTCAGAACATGCCTTTGGATTTTGATTGTGGTTTTCGTCAGGGAGCGTCTCAAAAGATGTTACACATTGAGGTATTACTTATTTATTTCAAGAAAAAAAACCCACAAGACTTGTCCGGTCATAGGTTTACTGGCCCGACGCTAAAATCACTGGCCTCGGGCCTGCAGTCCAGTGTAACCCCCTGCTGTACGAGCCCTTACCTTCCGGGTCCGAGGTGTTCGCCAGGAGAAGTTTCTCTTTCTGCTCTCGGAGTTCATCAATGTAAAGACACGCCTGCTCCAGGATCTGATTCTTGCTCTAAAAATAAAAATAATAATTTAATTATAATTTGTGTGTATTTAATATGCGCCTTTTCAAGCCGAGTAAGGCTACTAAAACATGTATCTGCCAACATTGGAACATCAGAAATAGGAACACTTTGTGTCACAGGTCCACACATACCCAAGCAACCGGCAGCACAAGTGAAGCTAACAGGTAAACATTTAATTTTGATTTCTGGGGGTTGAACAAAGAAAACTTGATACAGCTCAGTTGGTAAGAGTGCCCCCACGTTAATTCGGCAGCCTTTGGTTTAAATCTTGCTCTGGTCAATTTTGTCTTTATTCCACCCCAAAATAATTTAAAATTTACCGAGTCAAATTCCCTTGTGGTTTATTTCTTGAATTTGAATTTGATCAAAAATGGCATATATCGTGACCCGAAGGTCAAATTACATTGCCAGTACAATAGTTTAATACAATTAAAAATAAACAACATATTTGAAAATACACATTAAACAGAGATTAAGTGAACAAAATACACACACAATTAATTATGGACAATTAATTAGAATGAAGTAAATAAATGAAATAAGGTATGGGGATGTTTGTAAAATGGCTAGTTCTGTTGGAGATATCATTAAAATCACAGAGGTTGTGTGAGGGTTGTCAACAACAAGCCCATCAGCAACGCTACGGCAGTGAGCCTCCCTCCAACAAGCCAAAGAGTCAAGTCCAAGACTCTCAAGCCTGGTAGGGGGAAGGAGGTCTTTTGTGTGAGGGATATCAACAAGCCCATCAGCAACACTACGGCAGTGAGCTTCCCTCCAACCAGCCAAAGAGTCAAGTCCAAGACTCTCAAGCCTGGTAGGGGGAAGGAGGTCTTTTGTGTGAGGGATATCAACAAGCCCATCAGTAATGCCATGGCAGTGAGCCTCCCTCCAACCAGCCAGTGAGTCAAGTCCGAGAGTTAAAAAAGCAGATTCATAGAAATTATAATTATTACCCCAAACATTTATGTATGCATATACTGTACATGTTTAAAGAAACAATGTGTACAAAACATGACATAGATACATGTAGATATAGATAAAACTTTAAGCAATGTATATGCCAGAAGAAAATCTCTACTGCTACTTGCAAAAGAAGTCCCACACTACACAAACAACATGGCGACCGACACGACACAGTCATCAATGAAAACCATAGCATTAAGGTGGCGGACAAATTGCTGCCCTCATATTTGATCATGAGCAACAACTCCAGAGAAGAAGATAGCAAATAGCGCCCTTGTTTTTCTGCACAGGGCTCAGATATCTTCTTCGCAAATAGCGCCCTCTTTTGCTGAGCTTATTTTTATTTATTTTTACTTTTTGTCTTTTCAAGGTATTGTACACCTTTGATAACAGCTCAAAATCAGCGTCCACATTTTGTGTGATTCAACAATATGCATGAACAAACAAACCTGTGAAAGTTTGAGCTCAATTGGTCATCGAAATCACGAGAAAATAGTGAAAAGAGACCTTAAATGTATTTTCTGTTTTTTTCAAAATATCGCACGTGATAAAAACTATTGTTTTACTCATTTCTCAGAAACGATAGCATTTTAGGCAGAAATATTTTAAGGAACCATTTCAACCATTACTTACTTTAAATCATGTAAGTTATGTGTGAATCTGTGAACACTTGTGTTTTTCGATCTTACCAATAGTGTACAGGGCCTTTAAGTCAGAAATGTTCTATTTTTTTGCGGACTGTACACTGACACAATCATCCCCTGTTCATCGAGCCCCAACCCAGCATTCCTCAAACTGGGAGTGAACCTGAGACCTCTAAGAGTAAAATCTTACCATTTTGGTTGTCTGGCATATCGGGATGATATCACCAAGTTTAATGATGCCGATGTTGATCTTGCATTTCCGACGTCGTTCGATCTCATTGTGCGAGTCTCTCTTCTTTCTGTCTTGTCTGAATTAGAAGAAGCGACAGATTGAGAAAGAAACAAAAATTGTAATAAATCAAAATGAATAAATTTTACGGAAGCCAGTAACGATGCAGCAACACTTACATTGTACACATACAAAGTACAAACTACATCTAAGGCAATAGAGTTTTAAATACCAAATTCATAAAACCAGACGTATGAATTATTAAATTACAATTTTGTTCATGTTGGTAACTTGGATTTTTAAACTACCATAGAACTACTTCGCAAATACTCCGTGCGCATGCGTTAGCCATGGAATGAGGTGCATGCTGGTCTAGTTGGCGACTAAAATGTGTCACTACTACACCAGCATGCACCTCTTCCTACGGCAAATGAGCGCGTACCGAGTATTTGCGAAAAAGTCTTTGTGACTGCATCACAGCATTGAGTTTCATTTCATTTTGAACCTGAAAATGCAATCTGTGGACACTGCCTGGTGTACATTTCCCTGGTCTTGGCGTCTCAGCCTTGGTGTCCCTTCAAAATTTTCCCCCTTATGTTCCAATGAAAGTGCCCTTTGCAATTTATGAAAACGGCCTTGACCTCTCAAAGATGAAATTCCATGCCCTGGAGCTTTTCATGATTCCGTACGTACATGTACATAATGTACACTATACATGTACGTACACATAGTTGCATTACACTTTTTTTTCCAAAGCTTACACATGGATACCCAGCCCTATGTACATGAAGACACCTTGCATTGGCCGCCATCGCTGAGGTCTAACAATGGAAACGAGCATGTGTGTACGTCCTCCACACAGCTCTCAGCCAATGATAGGTCTTCATTGACCTCAGTGAGGGCGCTGTTTGGGCTTGTGACGTCACATGCATGGGGTCTTAATAGACCTTGTGCACTGATGTCGCCAAGCCGCCATCTTAGAGGTAAACCGCTGATGAAACAATGGAAATGCACAGATTTGTACGCGCGATGCGTAACATTTGCCAATGAATAGCCTCTTGATCTCCAGGTGAGGGCGCCCTACTCAAATGACGTCATGTGCATTATAGGGTCTGTTGGGAAAATGGTTCACTTACGAGACATCTGTGTTAATGTTGTGCATCTGAAGTCCCATCTCCAGCGGGGTGGTTGTCAACAACTGTTGAGCCATCACTGTAAATAATTAGAAAGGAAAACAATAGTAAGTATTCTTGCTTGGCAATGGTTACAATCACACACGTTCAAACTCCAAGCCTTCTTTGAACACGAGTGGAGGACTTTAATCATCATGAAAATCTCTACTTTTCCACGTCTTGTACAATGTGGCATACTGTACATAATGTAAATACCGTGCCTCAGAATTTTCACTGAACTGAAAATACATACTTGTCCGACCAAATCCATTTTCTCTTCCCTTAACCACTTCACGTTGGATGAGGTGTGAGTATACACGAAGGCCACGGCCTCTGTAGCTCCTGGTCTTGGCCTTGGTGCCCCTTCAAAGGTTTCCCATAAACTTTAAGATTTTCCAATGGAAGTGCTCTAGGCAAAATGAAAATGGCCTCACCCTCTCTTAAGATGAAATTCCAGGCCTGGTGTCGGGGGTTTCCCTTAACTTTTTTCTTTACTTGCCGGCCGGGCAAGTCAACCAACATTTTGGGTCGCCCGCAAGTTTTTTCAGTCGCCCACATGAATTAATGCACACAGTTTTTGAAGCAAAAAAAAAACAAAACAAAAAAACACGGAAGTGAAGTTTGTAAAATTACCTTTTTCAGACGATCTTATCCCCTAATTGCTGCCCTTGGTAATACTTTTTTCATCAACAACCATTTTAATAGATTCGTGACTTAGGGATCGGTTTTATAGAACTTCTTTTGCAATGAAATCTTTGCGATTCGACGATCGGTCGACAACGCACATTGGGAAAAAATTCCATGAACTTTACCCCGCATGCCGCATCGCCCTCTATCGGCAAAAGTTGTCGATGTTTAAATAGCCTTAATCCAAGGCTGTGTATAGTACAGAATTGCACTTTGCAGCTATTCTTCACTCGGTTCATGAACGTGTACCGAGTTGGAGTCTAGCCAAGTTTTCTTATGAATATGGTAATATTATCAACGAACAATCACAGCAGGCAGAATGTTGGTTAGCATGAACTCTGGGCCTGCTGTGTTGTACTGCACAATACACCATGCGTTGTGTGTGTGTGTATGGACGACTCGACCGGCGGGCGACCGAACGTTGTGGTGCCGGCGGATACTCATCACCATGTGGCCACAATAATTCTAGCAATATTAAGACTTTACAAACTTAAAAATAGTCTCTCTTTGGGATTTTACCCCCGTATCCCTCATTTATTGTGAAAAGGAACAATTTTTTTGACTAGCCCAGCAGGAAGGGTTTTGACACGCTCGATGCTGTTTTCACTCCCATTTGGCGACCGGGCAACCAATAAGGTCGAACCCTGGGTGTATGTATATTGGCCTGTCGTGGCCGAGAGGATAAGAACACTGGACTAAAGCTCTGGTGTTTCTGATCAGCAGAGTGTGGGTTTAAGTCTCGGTCGTGACACTTGGAATACCGACCCGGAGTGGTTAACAATAATAGTATCGTCTTGTGTAGATTAGTGTTCAAATCCGTTATGCAGTGACGCTCAACATTCACTCTAGTCACAGCCTGTGTACAATGTAAATGATGCGTATACATGTAACAATAACATACATGGTATTACCAGCAGAGTTGGGACAGCAGAACAAAGGAACACAAAAGGGACAATGCTGTCCTCACTTTGGAATCCTAAGTTGTATTTTTATGTCCTCACATTTTTTTTGTACGCTTCGTTTATATAGAGAGTGTTAAAGGTATTGTACACTTTTGGTAACAGCTCAAAACCAGTGTCCACATTTTGTGTAACTCAACATGTATGCATGAACAAACAAACCTGTGAAAGTTTCAGCTCAATTGGTCATCGAGGTCACGAGAAAATAGTGACTGAAAAGAGACCTTACAGTGTATGTATTTTCTGTTTTTTCAAACATGGAGTTTTTATCGCGCGTGATAAAAACTATTGTTTTACTTCTTTCTCAGAAACGATAGCATTTTAGGCAGAAATATTTTAAGGAACCCTTTCTACATCACGTTATGTGTGAATCTGTGAACATTTGTGTTTTTTGATCTTACCGATATTGCACAGGGCCTTTAAGTTAGAGGGACAAAGGATAACAATAAATAGATGTATGTATACAGCTGTACCATGGTTGTACACACACATTTCCACTGTTTGACCACAGTGATGAACTGACTATGCAACCATAGCAGCAAAGGGTTGAAAAGGTCTACTAGTATGTACAGTGACATGTACATATACTGTGTTTGCGTATAACATGTATAATGCATGCATGCTAATAATAATAATAATAATACATGTATACACACCATGTGTACAAATGTAACATTATTACAAACATCCAAGCATTGTAAATGTGCTGTACAACAGTGACAGCCAGGTATGGCACCTGCAGGTACATGTACTGTACATGTACATGTAGTGCATGTACATGTTACATGTACATCCATGTACACGTATGTACTTTGCACTGTATACACATGGGGCACAATTACAGGATTTATCAATATATGGGCAATAGACAATGTACATTGTAAATGTTACCATGAGACTGTACACAAATGTACAGAACATGTTTAGCCAGTATTTGGATGGATACACATGTGTAATGTCCACGTGTACCGGGTAGGGTTTCCACATTTTGCACACAATACATACTGTACATGTTTTTAAAAGGCCTGGAATTACACAAGAGAGGCCACAGAGGCCATGGCCTCTGTTCCCTTTGCCTTGGTGCCTCTTCAACTTTAAGATTTCCCCATGGAAGTGCCCTTTGAAAATAGGACATGTGGCCTTGCCCTAGATCAAAGTTGAAATTCCATGCCTGTATTTGTAATTAAATTCATAACATGGCATCCAAAAGACACCAAAGAATACAGTGTCATGCTTTATGGTGTGTTTTATAATGCAGGCCTGATACTTCACAGAGACCATGAAGGCAATTGCCTCCATGCCCCTGGTCCTTGCCTTGGTGCCCCTTGAAATGTTCCAGTAGTAATTTTCATCATGATTGAGGTGACCTTCTACCTTGCCTTTACAACAGCAACAAAATATCCGGCCCAATGTCATGGCCCTGCTTACCGTAAGCAGGGAATTCCGCATGACATGTATGTTAAGCTTACTTCACAGGTTAGCAGGGAATTTTTGCTTGTGAGCGTGCGAACACCACGTTACTTGGCAATCAATATTAGTTTACACAGATAGAACGTAGAAATTTGGGGCTTGCCCTGTGAGTGAAGAATAGCGATCGCAAGCGCAGAATTCGGCGGTAAGCAGAGCCATGAAATTGGGCCCAGGCCTGTATAGTGTCATTTTTGTACATATTATGTTAGGTACAAGGTGTTAAAAAATGACCAACACCCACCCACTCCCCCTCCCCCTCTGTCTCCCTATTCATTGCATTGTTTACCCCTTGCCTTGTCTGTTTGCTCTCTGCCTCTATTCATGTATTTCCACTTGACTGCTTTTGTTACACTTATATACCTGTTCATGTGTGTTGTCTTGTCATTTAGCCTTCGAGAAAGACTCTGCTAGGGTCGAAACGTCAGGCCATTAACTATTTTTTGCAAATGACCAACATGATACACAAAAAGCCACTTAAATGTGTACATAAATACATGTAAGATCTGTCTTTCAGACTGGACATAAACAGAACTGCCAACATTTGCATCTTGCAATCAGGGAGATATTTAGATTTGTACATGTAGGGGAACAAATTTTATAATCAGGAAGATTTTCAAATTTGTTCATCAGAACATGAAAAGACTTGTTTACTTTCAGGGAACTTTCTGCAGAATCAGGGAGAGTTGGCAGCTCTGCATTAAGCCGGGGCAGGTCCCATGTACTTAACGAGGAAGAGTAGGGGTTTATTGAAGTCGAAGTACTTCAAAGACAGAATTTGTAGTACTTTACGATTACATGGTGGTACGACAGTATGTACATGTACATGTTGTATGAATTCACTGAAAAATAGCTAGCATCAACCCTTACAACATACACGTTTGGTAATTGTCAAAGACCAGTGTTCTCATTTGATGTATCCCAACATATGCATAAAATAACGAGCCTGTGAAAATTTCAAATTTTGAAGAGTACTGTTTTGTTTTTTGAATCAATTTTTTTCCACATTTTCGCTTGTTTATTCCATGCTCTTTTGGGGGATACATGCTTGCTTCAACTTTGTATGATAAATTTTCATATTATTTACGTTAATTTAGTAGGCCTACTTTTCATAATTTTCTTTAATTTGTTTACTTTATTTTTGTATACACATACATTTTTATTTACTTGTTTATTCCCACTGTAAGGGTTTTTGGTGTTGTTTTTTGTACTCGCTTCAAATTTTGTATGTTTAAATTCTCATTACTTTCGTTAATTTAATCCTTTATATAATTGTATTACATGTACGCTACATATTTTATGTGTCAGAGGGCAACTTTGAATGTGATTGTGAAGCTGGGTGACTTTGTAGTGGGCAACTTTGCAGGGGGGTAAGTTGACTGGCAACTGTTGAGTCAACTTGAACCCGTAGTAAGTTTTTGATTTTGTCTTTGTTACCCTGCAAAATATTTGAATTCTGATGATATTTTAATTTAGTGCTCTAAATTTATACATTACACATATAAACATAACGGATCGAAAACCAATAAGCCGATTCGCTATTGCAAATGCGCATGTCCGTTACTGCTGACAATGCACTTGTTTATCCTGTGACCTTTTAGACAGCATGTATTGTCTAAAACTAAAGGTAACGGGAGATAAACAAGTGCGTTGTCAGCAGTAACGGACATGCGCATTTGCAATAGCAAATCGGCTTATTCCTTCAACTGTGTATAGTTTACTTTTTGAAAATGTTAAAGAAAAACAGGCAAATCTGGCTCGACATTATTCTAAGAGAAAATGCTGGAATTGGTCAAAATTACATTAATTCCAAATACAGACATGGAATCCTCTGTTCCCCAACCATTCAGAGGATCAAAGGTTACGATTATCTCAACTATTTTCTGCGCTGGGCTTACACGTAGTTCCAATATTCGTAATCCTCCATCCTACCAACGGTCGTAGACTAGAGGGTTACGACAAACCATATAGGCACACACATTTGGCAAATTTGTTGACAGCACACCCACACTACGGGGAGTTGTTCTTGCACCTTGTCCCCGATACGCAAAATAGTACCAGTCTCCTCAGCCGAGTGAAGAGAAGGGGCTCCATTCAATTCAATTTTGCTGGGATGATTGATAGAATCGCAAAGTTTCTATGTTCAGAAATCCATGCATGCCTCCTTTATTAAACTATTCTAATTTTGTTTTTAATGTGTATATATTGGCAATAATTATGAAAGACCACTTTTGTGACACAGTGGATGTGCACTAGACCCTTTTATGGTAAATATACACCATGAATCATGGTGCATATTTACCATGAAAGGGTGAGATGGCACGATAATAATAATAATAATAATGCGCACATATCCACCCTGCTGGGTGTTCAAGGCGCAGTAAAAAACCAAAAACCAAACAAAACAAAACAAAGAAAAAAACAGACACAACAAAATTAGTCCTTGAAAACCTGTGACATAAGAATAAGTTTTGAGAAGAGATTTGAATTTTGTGGTACAAAGACAAGATCTAAGATTAAGTGGTAGAGAGTTCCAGATGCCTGGCGCAGCTGAAGAAAAAGACCCGTCACCCCATGAGTGTCGAGACTTGGGTTCAATGAGGAGAAGCATGGAACTTCATCAAATTCCTTGAGTGTAAACTTGAAGTAGTTCAGAAATATAGTGGGGAGCCTTGCCATTAAGTGCTTTGTGGACAATGAGCATTAGCTTGAAGATGATTCGTTGAGAGATAGGGAGCCAATGTAGTTGTTTCAGAATGGGGGTGATACATGTAGAACAGGATTTTCTAGACAGTGTCACAATGCAGGCAGCGGTATTTTGGAGGCGTTGAAGACGGGAAATCTGGTTGTTAGGAAGACTGTAGAGAAGAGCATTGCCGTTGTCAAGACGAGAAGTAACAAATGCATGAATGACCTTTTCAGTGGCACTTTTGTCCAAGTACTTGCGAATCTTACCAATATTCCTGATGTGATATGATGACAGATGAACGATGTTGTTGATGTGTGGTTGAAGTGTCATCGATGAATCAAAAATAACCCCTAAGTTCCGAGCTTGCAGCGATGGAGCTATCCGAGCATCACCGATGGAAATGTATGGCACTGAAACCTTTGTTAACTGTTGACATGACCCAAATAGAAGGAACTCTGTCTTATCATCATTTAACTTCAGGAAGTTTTGTTGTGTCCAACGTCGAATCTCTTGGAGGCATTTCTCAAGTCTTGCAATAGATGCATTGGCGTTTTCTTGAGAAGATTTAAACGTGATGTATACATTGTAGCTGAGTGTCGTCTGCGTACACATGGTAATTCATATTAAATTTCAGGATTGATGTCACGAATCGGTAAAGTGTACAGCGGAAACCACTGCGGGCCCAGTACCGACCCCTGTGGCACAGAGTAGTTCAAAACAACAGGGTCTGATATTGCGGTGCCAATACATACATGCTGAATTCTATTGTAGAGATACGATTTGCACCATGCTAGGGCTGTGTCCTCTATGCCAAGGTGATTCTGGAGCCGAGAGAGAAGGATGTTGTGATCAACAGTGTCAAAGGCAGCACTTAAGTCTAGCAGGACAAGTGCTGTTAGGTTACCATTGTCCATTGCAGAAAGAATATCGTTGCTCACACGGACTAGTGCAGCTTCTGTCCCATGGAAAGGCTTGTATGCTGACTGAAACACGTCGGACAGGTTGAAATTATGAATGTGATCAGAAATGCGTGATGAAACTACTCGTTCGATGACTTTTCCAAGATATTTTAAGTTTGCAACCGGTCTGTAGTTTTTGAATATCTCCTTGTCCAGGTTTGGTTTCCTGATGAGCGGCCTGATGTAGGAAACTTTGAGGCTATCGGGGAAACAACCGGAACTGAGAGATTCGTTTACAAGATTAGTGATGTAGGGTTAAAAAAAAGATATCAATGTTTTGCTTCATCATGGATGTTGACACTGGATCCAGCTCACAGGATTTTGAAGGAGCTTTCATAAAAACCCTTTGAATCTCAGCAACAGTGGCAGGCTCAAACACAGATAGTCTACACTCTGGTTGAAGATGTGGCAATGTCTGCAGAACGTTGTAAGGGACTGATGAAAATGATGAGCGGATGTCTGAAATCTTGGTAACAAAGAATTTCTGGAATTCATTTGCCAAGTCCTGATCATTGTAAGTGGATGGAAGGACGGGGGTTTTGGGTTTGAGCAACAACTTACCAATTATCTTGAAGAGCTTCTTTTGATCTCCTGAGGATTGTTGTACTTGGGATGAATAATGGGTGATCTTTGCCTTGTTGATCAAATTCCTGACTACTTAACATTGGTTGCGATGTTCTTGTCGTTGTATTTCAAATTTGCCATTTTTCCGCCATTTCCGCTCAAGTTGACGACAGATCTTTCTTGCTGTACGAAAATCATCATTGAACCAGGAAACTTCAGTTCGGACCTTGACTGATCTTGTTTTCTAGGGTGCGTATTTATCCAAGATGTCACTGATAGTACTCTCATATTGGCTGACATAGAAATCCAAGCAGTCGTGATCAATTTCCAGCTTTGCTAAATGAGTTCCTATGTCGCGGAACACTTCAGGAGAATTCACATGTTTCCACTGTCGGCTCTTTATAGTGAAGGTTGGGACTTTGGGCTTGCACAGACTCAAGTTACACATGACTGCATAATGGTCTGAAAATCCAGGTAGAATAACAAAGTTTGAGACAATAGGTGGGGTGATGTCACGAGTTATGACAAGGTCCAGGCAATGACCGAGACGATGAGTCGGCTCCTTGATATGCTGGGTAAGACCGAAAGCCTGAAGTAGATGCTTAAACTGGTCTGCATTGGTGTTGTGGATGTCATCAACATGAATGTTAAAGTCACCGGTGATGATGATTTCCGATGGATGAAGGAGGTATTCCAAAATCAAATTCTCAAACTCCCTAAGAAAACTTGAGAAAGTCACATGTTGGCCGTTAGAATCTCTTTCAGGTCTGTATACAATGACAAGGCGAACAAATTTAGAGTTTCCGGAAACCTCAGCATGAAGAGATTCAAAAGTTGTGTATTGGACGTCATTACTTTTCACAGAGACAGATAAAGTAGATCTGTACAGTATTGCAACTCCTCCACCGGTCTTGTGAGGTCTTGGGATGTGATGAAAGTAGTAGCCAGCAGGGGTACACTGACGACATGTTAAGTTGTCATCTGGTCTCAGCCATGTTTCTGAAACGGCAACAAGGTCCAGATCTTTTTGCAGAACAAAATCAGCAAAATCGTCATACTTGTTACAGATGGACTGTGTGTTCAGAACACAAAGGCTGAGTTGAGATTTGGCTGGAGTCACTGGTGCTAGAACAGATGGGGGTGTAACTTCAGGTGTAGGGAGTTTATGAACAGTTCTACGGCGACCAGCTTTTTTACCATGATGTGTAGGTCGGTAAACAGTGCTGGGATTTACAAAAAGGCCAAGATTCTGCAATGTAAATTTACAGGAAGGCAGAGTTGAAGCACGTGTGGATGGGGCATAACGGAGACTGAGAAGCTTGTTACGTGAGTAGGAATTTGCAGAGTTTGGACTAGCTTCTGCTGAGTTTGAGTTAATTTCAGCTTCAGGGCCGGGATTTACAGCAATGTCACCATAGATCACAATTTCCAAATGAAAAGTGGCTGGGGAATTGTCATAATATGACACAGGGCATTTCAAATGTTTTCGACGCTGGATGAATCCTAGCTGTGACTTCGGCAGAATACAAGCACCAAGCACAATTAATGCTGATGGAACAAAGCTGACCACAGATGAATCAGTACAGTACAATGGTCTAGCAAGCAGGGAGAGAATAAAAAGGATACTTACCTCCATTGTCCCCAGATGGGTGAACAATGTCCATGGACAAGGTGGCTGACTGCACAGCATGCAGCCACCAAAGTGTGTGTTAGCTTTGTACACCAGAATTTTCAACTGAGACAGTGAAAAATTCCAACAGAAAATCACTATTTTCACAACTCAGATGACTCCAGGAAACACAGAAAAAAGTCCTGTAGATTCCAGGTGTACAGTGTAGTAACAAATCCAGTTGTATAAGAATAAGAACACAAAATGAGCAATATACTAAGAAATTAGCAAACAAATACAGAGCTGATTTGAGTGGCTGCTGTCAGGCGCTCAGTCAAATCAAATCAAAACCCTAAGGATGTTAAATCTGCCCCATGCGCCATGGCGCGATGTTTATTTAGAACAAACATTTTAAACGATTCGCAATTTTTCGAGCATTTCTCACACTGTGCGTAACCGTCAAGTATATTTATCAATGTCCAATGTTCAAAATAAACAACGCACCACGGCACATGGGGCAACATAGCGCATACCGTGAAAGGCTCCGTTTTTTTAAGTGTTATCATTGTCTATTGACTGTTGTGTAGTGTACTCTATTGTCTAAGGTAGGCCTAATGTTACATTTTTAATTTTAAATATTAGGGGAAAAAAGGTTGAACAATTTGTGAAATGTGCACTTTTAGTTCTACGTTAGCCTTTGGTTCTTGTAACCCTGTTGTCTACAATCTTTATTCTTCTCTCAGGATTCTCGGTGAACTTCTTCATTCCATACCATTTTTGCGTTTTGTTTTTGGGTCATACAAAAGCATTTAAATTGGCATGACAAGCACAAGCATGACAATAGGCAGTTTCGGTAAAATTTAATGCAGGTGATTATTTCTCCGACAAATTGAGGTCTGATAAGGTGTAATCTAAGAAGTAAAAATCCATTTTAAATTTTAAAAATCGGATGTTTGGTTGCAGAGATATATCGTTTTTAATGAGCAAGGGTCGTGCAAAAAACGTACCTGAGTTCAAGTTCAATTCTTATGTTTTTCCTTATTTCAGCTACGGTCAAGTTTAATACACAGGCTATGGCGGTAGAGGGCGCACACACGCCCTCTTGTGGTAGATCGTGGCGGAAACACGAAGATGTACTAAGTACATTCGTGCCGTAGTTAGGACAACTTTGCAAGAAATGGTTGAACAAAACCTCTTGGAGGTAAAAGAATACTTGATAATATGACACAAAATTTTCACAAAGTAAACTTAAAAGTATCAGCATTAACACTTACAATGTCGCATTCCATGTTGATGATTATCTCTGGATGAAATCTTAATTCAAATAACGATAACGCCGACGAAAAAAAGTTCTCACGTTAAAAGCAATGCGACTAGATGTACGATGTGCGGAAAATTTTCAGCTACATGTACACGATGATCATAATGAAGTAATTTTTAACTCACTTTGTGTAAACAAGCATTCCCTCATCACAAAAAACCCTCTTCGGGCTTCTTCGGGTGATTTCCGAAGATTTCCGAAATCTGTCGTCCACAGGGTTCATAGGTGACGTCATGTACTTGACGCTGCACGCGGCTGTTATCTGTCATCGCTCTTTATTTTTTACAATATCTCCAAAACCATACATCCGATTTCCGTATTTTGTTTTATTGAAAGTAAGAAGAGAGAATGTTTCTGCCTGCTGTAAAGTGTCATAGTTGTGAATTGTACAAAACGTGAGTTACGATTTAATATATATATTTTTTTTTTTTCTAGGGCTGTGTGTGTGTGTGTTGGTACACGCGAAATCAACTTGATGGAACTGCCTAATATGACAAGTGTGTGACATGTGTAAGAAAACTACATCCACAGCAGGTTGAAATTAGATAAACCACTCTTTCCACTGGCAGTTTGTTGTTGCACCATGTTTTATTCCTTACATTTTACAATTTTCAAAACGTGACTGCTAGTCTGTTGATCGACTGATATTGTTCCCTTTCACAAAAATAACATTTTACACCTTCCCGTTTCGTTTCCCCACACCCCAGCCAGTCTCCAGACAAATTTCATCATTTATTGTCATTGCACCATATTTTTATTAGGCCTAGGCCTACCAAGGCACAAAATCTACACTTCATAATGTCTTTCATTAGTACTATTGATGAAGATTTCGGCATAACATTTATCAACAGGGAAAGAACATAACATGTTCAATCATGTTCCGTTTTCAAATTGTGCAAATGCACACGATTTACAATGCAAAAACGTACCTGTTTCTACGGTCGTAGCGTTGTCCGTTTCCGACACTTCACCATTCAAGTACTTTTCAGCGGCATTCGTTATCAATTCTGTTCTTCGGTTAACCTCATTTTCGTCAATTGGGTGGCCTCGGAGATCTTCTGTATCCATAATGGCGGAATGGAGTTAAATTTTACACTCCCATACACGTTATTTTGTTCCAAATTTTAATTGTTTATGTCAAAGAAAATTAATAGCGATTGACTTGTCGCCATTTTGACTTGCTCTTAATGTCTGTTACCAGCCTCCTCACCACATTGCTTTTGTACGCAGTATTTGGTTTGGGACCAGTCTCAAGTTCAACAGCCTCGTTTCGAAAATTGCAACATTATAAATGTTTATTTCAATAGAGGGCGCTATAACTTTTGGGAGATCTTGTGCGCCTATATTCACAATGCTCTATGCGGTATGACTAGTCGAATGCTGTGGCCTCATCGAATACAATGAAAATAGTGTATCTTGCGGCTTGCAAAAATTAATGTTATGTAGTGTGCCAACTGGGGCATACCCCCCCCCCACACACACAAACAAATCCAGGTACTATGTAGTGCCCTGAAAGAAAAGGAAGCTGAACAAAATGAGCACAATACAGCACCCCACCACTACTGAAAAGCAATGCCCCCAACCCTGTGCCCCCCACCCCTAGTTATCCTTCACACCCAGTTGGTTATTGCTCCATGGTTCGGCAAAACAGACCACTTCCAAAGCCAAATGCTCGCTTCAAATACAATCCAAGTATATGATGCCACTGTGTTCTTTCAACCCTCACCTCAACTCCTTCTACATCATCTTTGCCAAAATAAAAGAATCAGAAAGATTGAGGGCTCCAGTCCCCCCCCCCCAAAAAAAAAAAAAAATTACTTATCACAAGGTCAGCGAGGCAATCCAATATTATCAAAGTCCGAACAATTTGGTGTGGAGTGACAGGTGTGGGGGATATTTTGAGGATTGGTCGACCGGCCATAGTTTGAATGTGTGAGGTTTAAATGCAACTAAATATTAAACATTATTGCTCTTGTTTGCTGACTGACCAATGTAAACAGGGCCCAATTTCATAGAGCTGATGCTTAAAGGAACGTTACAGAACTGGTAATTAACATTTTCTTTAAGATCACAGATTTACATAAAACTTACACGGTCTAATGATGATGATAGTAGAAAACATCCCTAGAAATATTTCTGTCTGAAATGCCATATTTGATGAGAAACAAATAAAACTGATTTCCGATTGGAGTTTATCGCTCATGAGCGTTTTATTCATGCATTGTATAACACATGCAAATGTGTAATCGGTTTTTCACTATTTTCTCGTGACCCAGATGGCCGATCGATCTCAAACTTCTACAGGTTTGTCAGTTTATGTATATGGTGGATTATATAAAGTGCTTAACTATTTTGTTAGCAAAAACCAATTCTGTAATGTTCCTTTAAGCAAAGCAGACGATTTTGCTTATCAACTTTGTGCTTATCAAAATTAGCTGGATACCAGTCAAAAGACGGTGCGGTGCATATGACATGGTACTTTAGCAGGTAACCTTATTCTGGTAGGCATAATTTTGTTGTGCTTAGCTACTTTTCGTGCTTAAGCAGGGGACCTGGCCATTGGACCAATATTCCATATTAAACTTTACCACAAAATCCACATTTTCTGTAATACAGCTAGTACCAGTCAACATTGATGTAATTACCCTGAAAGGGCAAAACCAGTGTCAACAAAGCACTGTTAATAAAAAAAGAAACGGACACCGACTACATGAGTCAACACGATATTTCAATAATTCAGAATTTTAGTAACTCCTCCAAAACTCAGTTTAAATTCCTGTCTTGTTTTGACAAATATAATGCAATAAAATGATATAACATAGAACATAAATAGATATAACGCCCTTCTCAAAACCACTAGCTTGGGCTCCGACTTGGGCCGTCGTTTATTTTGAAAACGTGTGCTGGGCTTCATATAGGCAGATGCAGACTAAGCCTAAGTCGAAGCCAAAGCCAAGGCTGTAGTTTTCAAAAAGGGCTTTTGTCGGTCGAATCTGATAAAACTATAATATTTATTTCATTTTTAAAGGGTCTGTACACGTTTGGTAATTGGAACCCACTGTTTGTTTCAATCATATATAGTTGTAGATATATACCATAAAACTAACCCGTGAAAATTTCATTTCTAAAGGTGGTAGTGTTTTTGAGATATTGCCGGAAATCTGGAACGGTTATGTCCACGCAGGAAGAATAATCTGCATTGGAATACACACTCTGAGAAGCATAACGCTTCTCAGATTCAAATTTTTAGGGAACAAAAAGTGATATCTTTTTCCATAACCGCAGTACTTTGAAGTAAAGAGTTTCTCCAAATTTACTATACTATCCAAAGCTGCTGTACTTCTAACCGAGTAGGTTTTTATTGCCATTAATTTTCAGAGTCATTACCAAACGTATACAAACCCTTTAAGAATTTATTAATAATTTAAAAAATGAGTCTGTACCAATCATTAATTTTTAATGATTAAGAAAATAGAATTAGCTGTAGCGAACTGCTTACCAACCAAAAGGACCTATGGTATAGAGAGAAACCTGTAGCGCAAATGACACAATGATCTGAAGCCCTTTTTTTAAAGTTTGGGCTCAGATTAGCTGCAAGACACGCCCTTAGCGTTGATTGATAAAAGTATTGCTTCAGTGCAATAAGGTTCTATTCTCAAAAACTTCATATCTCAGCCAAACTTGTTTTTTGTGTATATCCCGGCTGTTACAGAGATACAATGTGTTGACAATTTCAAACTTGCGCCTAATGTGAGTGCTATTTTAGAAGATTTGCACTGACACGATGAAAGGTTAATCACATGATTGAAAATGATCGGAAAAACAAACTTCACAATATTCATTCTCATATGCTATACTTTTGATAAACCAGTACTAATTGTCCTGAAGAATACATCTGTTGGTAATAATAGCCTGTCCAAAGCGGTTGCACTAATTCCCGGAAAACATTTTGTGCTGCATGACTGCAGTTCGCTGGCAGCGGTAGTAGAGCATTTGTCCCGACTGTACTGCAAGGCCACAGATCACTGGCATTCCCAGTGTACTGCACGAGTTAACCTAACAAGGTTGAAGAACTATGCTTCCACCCTGCAGTACTTCATATCGTCAGCTCACTGCTATAAGGTCATTAACTGCAATTAATTTCATACTTGTAATGATCAAGAGGTCATTAAATGAAAAAATGCGTATGAATTTGAAGAAGATTTTTTTTTCAAAATCAACAAATAAATGTTTTACTCAGATAATAAATATTTCTTTTTGCCAAAGAAATACGTTGACGACAACTCTTGATCAATAAACTCAACAAGTATGCAAAAGGTCACTCTCTTTTTAAACTTGTAAGGCGACATGGTCTACAAACTTGAGTAAATCTTGGTGCAATTTCATTGACCTAAGAATTCAAGATATTTCACAGAATACCCATGATGCAAAAAAAATACGTATTAAATGAATTGTACTGGTGGTGATAAATTTGTTTGAAGAATCCCAAATCGCTCATGAATAATTACAGTAGCTTTTCGCTTCAATTCCAAACATTATGAAAGAAATATTCCCAACTTTACGGCTAATGTTTAAACATGCTGATGGAGCTGTATATGACAAAATCTTACTTGATTAGAAAGAGGGTTTTTTGTATAAGATTGCAAGGTGTTTTGGGTTTTTTTTTTTCTTTTCTTATGGAGGCGCTCTTTTAGGCTTTGAGGAGGGCGTTGACGACGGCTTTGACGTTGAGCTTGCGGAGGTCACGGTAAGTCTGTCCGGTGCCGACAAACACGATGGGCTGGCCTGTGGTGTAGGTCATAGAGATAGCTGCCCCAACCTGAAAAAAAAGAAGACAACAAATGATTAAGCTCATAATTAATAGATTGGTTCTGTGGAAAGTTTCAGCTAAATATGGTGCCTACTTGTTTAAAAAACAGCAAAAACCAAAATGTAACAACATTTTCATAAAGAACGTCAAACCCATCCACGTTTAGCGAAGGTGACAGTATATAATTTTAGATATATAAAATAAAACTAACCTGTGAACATTTCATTTCAAAAGGTGGTTGCGTTTTTGAGATATCGACGAAAATCGGAGCGGTTATGTCCACGCAGGATGAATAATCTGTAATTGGAACACACAATCTGAGAAACGTTTCATGCAGAAACGTTCCTCAGACTGAAATGTTTTTGAATCCCTCTCTCTCTAATAACACATTCATTTGAAGGGAATCGTTTCTCAAAATGTTATGCATTATGAACAGCTGCAGTGCTTCTCACCAAGTAAGTTTTTATGGGCGTTAATTTTGGCGTATTTACCAAAGGTATACCCTCCCTTTAAGTCAAGAGCGCACTGCTCACATTACCTTGTCGTCGATTGTATCAAATTTAGTCAGGACTATTCCATCGATGAGTCGGGGCTGCTCCATGTCCGAGTGGTCGGCCAGGGCGCGATTAAACTTCGTCAGCTGGTCCACTGCCTCGTTCCCAACGAGAGCTTCACCCACGAACAGGACAAGATCGGGCTGGTTTATCTTGATGAGCTGTTGGAAGTGTAAAACCGATATCCTCATTGATACGAAAATACTTTCAACAGTCACTTTGTTGTACTTAGGGGTCTTTGTCAATATTAATTCAGGACAGGTAGTCGGATAACGATTCTCCCATGTCAAATTTTTGTTGGATTTCCGATGGACTGTATTTCTATGTAGAGTACAGACCATATAATTTGAAAAGTTTTTGGATTTTTACAAAACTGCACTTGAAGGGTATCAAACACAGTGGCATTTTACACCATTTTAACATGCGGTTAGAGACTTACACATTTTTCCACCACCTTTATAAGGACTCTAATTATTCCGTTAACAGTAGGCGTTAGGTTTTTTTGTTCCTTTTTTTTTTCTTTATACTGCCCGCTTCCTTTGGCCGTTGAGGCAATTTGGAAACGGAACTTAACATTGTTTTACCTTAAACCGATAACCGGCCAACTGGTTAACCAGTTAAATGGTTTACCAGTTAAACGGTTAACCAGTTAAACGTCTCAACCCCAGTTAAGTCTCACCTTTGACAAGGCTCTCATCAGGGGCTCGTTGTCTTGCATACGGCCTGCCGTATCAATCAAGACAATGTCAAAGTGGTAATCACGAGCTGCAAGAAGAAAGAATACAGACGAAATCCTCAATCAATTTCAACCTTTCATAGCATAAGGCCGAGTAAAAAAACAACATGTTTAGCGTTCAGGTTCCTGAAAAAAAGGAAGTGGGAGGGGCTTTTTTTTTTCCCAAGATTTTTGTTCAAATTTGTTTTCAATTTGAGCCCTGCTGCGCCCAACAACATACCATATTTAATGGCCTCCATGGCAATACCGGCTGCGTCTTTCCCGTACCCCTTCTCATACAGCTGGACCGGAGAGCGCCCATCGTGTTTTTCGGCGGGATGGAGAGCGTTGAGATGACTGGTGTGGGTGCGGAGCTGCTCCACGGCCCCTGCACGGAACGTGTCGCAGGCGGCGATCAACACGCTGAAACCGTTCTCCACCAACCAAAAACAGATCTGGCATTCGACAGTAAATACAAATTGTCAATTTAAGAAGGGTTTGAAACTTTGCATGGTGGAGTTACAAACAAGTGTGGTTTGCGGAGACACCATTAATAAATCTCTTATGAGTTGTGGTGGTTCTGAGAAGAACCAGTGGTTTCACAACCACTGGAGTTGTAAAGTTCTTCTCAGAACCACTACAGCTCATACAAGATTTATTTCATGGTGTCTCCGCAAACCACACTTGAATGTCAATTAATAATAATAATAATAATAATGCAGTTCTTATATAGCGCTTTATACTCCCGAAGGGTGTCTCAAAGCACTCAGTATTTTCCTACAAGGTAAGTGGAGTTACATGTTGAAGTATGAGACCTATTCCTTTGCATAGCACCATGTAATGGTTTACAAGGTGCTGTGGCGCAATATGCAGCCAATCAAACCAGGAACACCGGGGCGAACCCCTTCTCTTTACGATAAGTGCACTGGGTTCTTTTACGTGCATTACACAACACACGGGAACACGGCTTAACGTCCCATCCGAAGGACGAAGCATGTGGTTAAGTGTCTTGCTTAAGGACACATGTGTCACGACTGGGATTCGAACCCACACTCTGCTGATCAGAAACACCAGAGCTTGAGTTCGGTGTTCTTATCCACTCGGCCACGACACGCCACAATTTAGCCTTGTCTTCAGATTCTGACGTTCAAGGAGAGGGTGAGAGTGGTAAGCAGTTTGGGAATGCAGGCCTGGAATTACACGGAGGCCATATCTGTTACCTTCGTGTTGGTCTTGGTGCCCCTTCAAAACTTCCCCAGACTTCAAGATTTTCCAATGGAAGTGCACAATGCAAAGTGTAAAGTAGTCTTGCCCTCAAGACACGTGGCTACCGTCTGCCATGCTTGCCAATTCGAGAGTCAAGTTGATGGTAAAAATCAAGGTAGGTAATAAATCGATGCATGATCAAAAATGTGCACTACGCTGTATAAGATGCAAGGACATTGATAAGCACCAGGGATCGATTTCACAAAGAGTTAAGATTGATCTTAACTGCAAATCACTCTTAATCGCTCAGCAAAGTGTGATGTCAAAATACAAATCACTATGGTGACATTGTCAACTCATCTTGAGATGAATCTTAGCAACCTCGTCCCCAAGGTGTGTCGAGCAGTACGAGGTTGACCGCTCTCTCACCCTGGTATTGGATCATTTGCATATCCAAAAATGTTGGATACGTATGCAAATTAGAATAGTCTGGCTGTGAACATGGTGAATACTGAATGAGTACAACTTAACATGTTTACGTTAGACTTTTGTACACCAGTCGTTGTCCAATCAGGGTCCAAGTAAGGAGTTTCCCTCGCAGGGTTTACTATTGTAAACATGGTTGGAAATAAAGTAAACCATGGGGACGAGGTTGGAATCTTAGTGCTTTGTGGAATCAAGCCCTGATATTATTACTATTACTCTCTAAACCTGCTGAAAGAAGTCTTTTTTACCTTGGCCAGGTTTGTGGACTTCCCTACGCCGTTCACGCCACAGAACACCATGGAGTAAGGCCGGCCACGAGAACGCGTTTCCATGGCATCTCGCAAGATGTCGATCCGACGACGGGGAGACAAGATCTGGACCAGAGATTCTTGGATGCCTTCCCGTACCACTGACGTCACACCTGATTGGTCGATTGCAAAACAGTGTTAACCAATGAATGCAGACTTCCCCAATGTCAATGAGTTGTTTGCGCAACAATAAACAAATTAAAAAGCACTTAACCATTCAAACCTATTGACTATTGTTGCTTCATCCTTCGGTTGGGACATAAAGCCGTAGGTCATGTGTGTTGTGTAAAAGAACCCAGTTACACTTATCGCTAAGAGAAGGGGGTTTGCTCCGTGGTGTTTCTGGCAGGGTCTGCCACTAATATGCGTCACCTCACTTTGTACCCCTTTCAAGGTGTTGTATTATGGTTGCTTCGTCTTGTAAAATCATTCTTAACAAAATCAATCCTCAAATAAATTACAAATTGGAACACTACTTACGGTTCAATGTGCCCAAGACTTTGCCTTCAAGTTTCGTAGACACAGACTCGCACAGTTTCTCTGCGATGTCACAAGCCACATTCTTGGCTGAGAAAAAAGGAACATTTTCGTGATGTTATAAGTGGTGTTGTCGACAGATGTATACAATATTAATCATGGTACGGCAATCATTGTAGTGTACCCTGTACATACAATGACAATTATAGCAATTATTCTCGTTTTGTCTTAAGGGCCCATACTACTTTTTTTTCTTCCCGCCTCATTCCGATTACAGTATTTTAAACAAGAGAAAAACAACATGGCCATATCATACAGGTCGGCAAAACTGTACATACTGGCTGAGCGGTCTAGTGCACCAGGCTCAAGTCCTGGTGGCTAAGTCATCGGGGTGTGGGTTTGAATCCCTGTCATGACCTTCGAGTACTTGAGCAAGACACTTATAATTGCTTCTCTTCACCCAGGAGCCTTCTTGGATAAACAACTTCATTCACTAAAACATGGCCTCTCATTTTATTCATTGTAGGGGCCACAACTGCCCTGAAAGAGGCCCCTGAACATCAGTCACTGCATTGCAGCTTCTCACAATTAATAGTTGTTTATCAATTTGTCCATTTCAGGGGCCAATACCTTCTTCATCAGCAGAGGTACAAGGCCCCCAGACATGGATATCTTTAAAGATGATAAACTTACCAGTAAGGTGATCTCTCATTTTATTCATTGCAGGGGCCATATCTTCCTTAGTGAGTGTCTTGGACCCAACAAGGCCCCTGAACATGTTGAATATGCCAAAGCCACTGGATTTGGATGACCTGTTGAAAAAATAAAATGAGTAAAAAATTACATGTAGGAAAATTAGAGCAACCAAACAATGTTCTTTATCCCTGATGCAAATTTAACATCTATTAAATTGTGCGGTACCCACTGCTACAATATGGGATTCGAACTGCCTCTAGCCACTGGGCTACCTTGGTGGTCTAGTGGTTAGACATCTGCTCTATTTGTTAAGTATACTTTGTAGAATCGAATTGAAAGTTATTTTATCAGACTCAAAGGTATTATTATTCAATTGAAAAACACAAGACCGCCGGACTTGTTCGTTCATGAGTTGAATGGCCTGGGGTCGATTTCACAAAACTCATCCTAACTTAGGACTAGTCCTAGGCAATGCTAAGAGATAGGACTAGTCTTAAGTTAAGACCAGTACTTAAGACTAGTCCTATCTCTTAACATTGCCTAGGACTAGTCCTAAGTTTGGAAGAGTTTTGTGAAATCGACCCCTGACACTTAAACTACTGGCCTCGGGCCTGGTGGTCAACGGTAAAATTTGAGCCCTGAAAGAGTTTTTTCTCCTCAAGTAATGAGTAACACCCGGTTCAGACAGGCCTAACCAAATTATTGAATGAAGTACATGAAAATTTGACGTCTGAAAGAGTTGGAGCGAATGGACGCACTGGAAGTCGAAAGAATGACTGTTGCAGTCGTTCGGCATGACTATGTAGCGTCTTGGTCTCAGACGTCGATCTTGTCATGAGCTGAACCTAATGTAAATGTTATGTTAAGTTCGCCTGTCTGAAACCGAAACTTATTTGGGTCGACCTAAAGTCGCTCCTGATCTATTTGGTTCGGCGCGACTCTGGGGCGCCTGTCTGAACCGGGTGTTAGAGACGCTCGCTTACTTGCTCCGGCTCGGCTGCTGGGTCTTGACATTCTCCTTCGACTCAGTGACCTCCTCTTCTTCGTCCTCCCCTTCCTCCTCCTCCTCATCATCATCCTCCTCTTCACCGCTGGACTCATCGATATTCTGAAGATCGCCCGCCATCGAACCAACCATGGCCATCTGACATCCAAAACCAAAATTGGAGATATTAACCTTTAAGAGACTTAAACGTATCGTACATGTTTGGTAATGACTCAAAACAAATATTAGCATAAAAACTTACTTGGTAACAAGCACCGGAGAGCTGTTGATAGTATAAAACATTGTAGGAAACGACTCCCTCTGAAGTAACGTAGTTTTTGAAAAAGAGGTAATTTCTCACTAAAATATAAAAACTTCTTGCAAGAAGTTTTTATTCCTATCTGAAAGCACACAAATTTGTACAACAAGGGTGTTTTTTCTTTCATCATTTTCTTGCAACTTCGTTGACCAATAGAGCCCAAATTTTCACAGGCTTGTTATTTTATGCATATGTTGGGATACACCAAGTGAGAACATTGGTCTTCCACAATTTCCAAACGTGTCCAGTGCCTGTAAGCAACTCAATGAATGTGGTCCCCTGACCATTACCTTACCTGTTCCTCCAATGGGAACTTTCCGTTCATGCCGCCGTTTTCCCCGTCACCGCCCTTCTCGGCGCTGTAGTCCAGCCCGGCCATATCTTTAGTTGTCCCTCCGTTGGTCCATTGTCTTTTCTCCTTCCCCTTCTTCTTCTTGTCTTCGATCTTATTGACTTTCCTAAGACAGCGCAAATGACAAAAAAAAATTCCAGACTAAATAAATTTCCCCCGCATTCTAACAACAAACATTTCCCACAAGAAGCAAAAATGTCTAACGGTGTAACACCGAAATGTTCGATTCGTTGGCAGTGTAGTTGGTTGCCTAAAAATTGCATGATAAAAAATAACTGTGCCCAATTTCAAAAAGCTGTTCTGCACAAAAAAACGCTTAGCAAAGAAAAATCTTGCCCTTAGCAGAAACAGGTTACCAGCCAAAATACCATGTGATGTATATTGTTTGTGACTGCTTCCCTGTCAATATCTGCTTAGCAGAAAATTTTTCTAAGCATAATTTACTGCTTAACAGCTTTATAAAACTGGTCCCAGGTGTGACAAGGCACTTTTAGCTCCTTGGGGGATTGAAGAAGGGATTGAGGAGGGGTGGGTTCGAGTGGGGGGGGGACAACTTACGGTTTCTCCACCACCTTCTTGGGCTTGGACTTATTGAAGAGACGTTCACGGTTCCTCATTATAGTCTCCTCATCCAGCCGCTTTTCCTCCTGGTCAGCTTTGGTCCCATTGGTGATAACCTGGGCAGGGGCTGGCTCTGGCTTCACAGCTGAAACGACACAGAAAGAAAAAAAAAGACTGCATGCAAGTGGTTGTGATTTACAATGTCCCTTCAGAGCCAGCATAGTTTATAAGGTTGTCATTTCGAATCATGTACCAGTGCTCGGCCATCTCTTACATTTACATAACTACGCAAAGCTTGCCACGAACCATGTAGCAGATATGTAGCATTAAAGCAACTGTATCTAGTCCGAGGAAATCAAGTTTAACCCTAACTATGCTAAATGCAACAATATGCACCAAATGGTAATAGTTGTTGTAATCATCTGCATTTGGCAGTCAACTCAGATGTCATTCTTTGACTGAATTTGTTGCATTTAGCAGTCAAGTGACTTCGTATTGGTGTTGCATTTTGTTGTATTTGGCAGAGTTCATGGTCCCACATATTAGCCAAGTCACCAGTACACTTATGTGCATACTGTTGCATTTAGCAGGGCAAACACCCATGCTCAGTCCTAACACAAACAACATGCCTGCACAATGCAACAAAATCCTTCATTTTGTTGCATTTGGCATGGTTCTCATTTCAACTGTGTTGCATTCTGTTGTATTTGGCAGGGTATGTAGAGGGACCCTAATGGGGGTTAGGGTTAAGCAGTCACTAAAATTTAAGCAAGTCATTATTCAAATCTAAATCACAAATGGCTCCAGACCGCAAAGTCAAAATTTATTTTGTTCAGTCTCACCTGCTTTCTTGGCTTTGTTGGTTTTATTTTTTTCCTCTTTCTTGGGTTCAATCATCATGGAAGCAATAGTTTTCTTGGACTTCTGGGACTCCTCAAATGTCCGCATCTGCCACATCAAATTGGAAAATCGACAAAATATTGGATTGGAACTATTTTGGGTTCTAATAATAACTGTAACCAGTGCTTATTAAAGCTCTTAATCTACGCCTGAAGGACGTCTCAATGCGCTCATTATTGTTTACGACAGTCATGTAGAGCTATGTTTGAATTAAAGGTATAGTTCACGTTTGGTATTGACTCAAAACAAATATTAGCATAAAAATTTACTAGGTAACAAGCAATGGAGAGCTGTTGATAATATAAAACATTGTAGGAAACGACTCCCTCTGAAGTACCGTAGTTTTTGAGAAAGAGGTAATTTCTCACTAAAATAATAAAAACTTCTTGCAAGAAGTTTTTATTCCTATCTGAAAGCACACAAATTTGTACAACAAGGGTGTATTTTCTGTCATCATTTTCTTGCAACTTCGATGACCAATTGAGCCCAAATTTTTACAGGCTTGTTTTTTTATGCATATGTTGGGATACACCAAGTGAGAACACTGGTCTTTGACAATTTCCAAACATGTTCAGTGCCTTTAAGAGACCCATACCCTTACAAGGTGATGTGGTGCAATATGCAGTAAAACAGAATCACCGGTGCCAGCTTCGGAGCCAGAGTGAGCAAAAAGCCATAGCATGAACCCGTGACCCACAAATCACCGCATCATACAGTCTTAATTCTTTACTTCATAAAATCCCTAATAATAATAATAATAATAATAAACAGTTTTTATATAGCGCAAAATAACAGTGAAGTCTCAAAGCGCTTTTGGAAAGTCAAGAGAGAAAAACCAAGACTGTAGGATACAAAATACAAATACAAAAAATTACAGAAAATACAGAAAGAACCACAAAATGGATACAATGAAAAATATAAATTATTTCACAAAAAGATATGTCTTCAAAAAAGACTTAAACTGTTCTCGAGAGGAGCTTTCTTTTATATTATTAGGGAGTGAATTCCAGAGTTCAGGAGATGCAGTCATTTGACCCCCAATCAGTCATCCAATCCCCAATCAGTCATCCCATCCTATATCAGTCATCCAATCCCCAATCAGTCACCCAATCCCCAATCAGTCATTCAATCCCCAATCAGTCACCCAATCCCCAATCAGTCACCCAATCCCCAATCAGTCACTCAATCCCCAATCAGTCATCCAATCCCCAACCAGTCACCCAATCTCCAACCAGTCACCCAATCCCCAATCAGTCATCCAATCCCCAATCAATCGTCCAATCCCCAATCAGTCATCCAATCAGTCACCCACCTGTTTCCCCATCTTAGCCTTGTCCCTATTTTCCCTCTCCGCCATCTGCAGCACTCGTTGGAACTCATTGCCGAAGTCAAACTTTCCGAACAAGCTCCCGATCTTTAAATCCTCTTTGTATTTATCCCGGAACTCGAGGTGGATGTCGTCGATAAATTTATCCACGTAGGAGAGCGAGAGAATTTTTTGGTACGCGACCTGTGAGGATCGAGAAGAGTAATTAACATATTAACTCCGACCCTTCCCAAAATCCAAAATCCTCTTCAGGAAGTAGGGAGGATTTGGGAGGATTGAGGACTACAGGCCCAAATAACAAATGCATCATTGGGCCAGGCATATATGTGATGCGATCAAGCAAACTGAGTTGTTTGTCGACCCAGGTAATTTTTAATTTTTGTATACATGTACATTTGAAAAGAGCATAATCTATGCTTTAATACTGTTTAAACCCCATGTTAATACCACCTTTGGTTCAAATGTTTTGAAAGTAGAAACACCAAGAGATGCGAGAGAACGAAGCTGAGAAAAGGGGGTTTAATGTCGAGTTGTTTATTGAAACTACATCGGCACATTTTCTTTCAATGCTAATTTTAACCCCTTTTTGATGTTAGTTATCAGAAAGGAAGTTGCCGATATAAAATAAGATCTTACTGATATTTCCGACAAACGACTCATTTAGCTTGATCAATCACATATGTATCAATCTTATCCAAACCCTTTGGTTTGTCGTAATAATATCTTAAAATATCTTTCAATTGTGTCGAGTATTCTGAAGCTAACTTAAAACCATAAAACAAAATTAATGAGATATTTTCTTAGTGTTTGTTCATATAAAAACAGTTAACAATTAACATGTACTGTACATTGTAGAAAATTCTCTTTCTCATTGTAAAAAAAATGCTGGTCCAGTAAATATTGTAACCCAACAAGCCCTGTGGTCTTGTGGATTTTTCCACTAAATTCGAGCACTGGAGTTGGATTTCGTTACTTCATAGTAAATCAATCAATCAAGGGAGTTGGGGCTTAAAATAATGACTTTATTCACACTACACTTAACTTTGGTTGTGAAATTCTAAACAAATAAAAAAAAAAAAATTTTTTTGCTTTTCAGCCAAAATGTGCGCGTATCAGCACGCAAATCGCGTGTATCGGCTTGATACGCTAGCTTATGCATCGGGAGAACCCTGGGGTCAATTGTTGTGTTTTATTTTGGCTGACTTTCTGACTATTCAACCCACCCATTGAGGAAACCAAAAATGTGAGAGTAAGTTCCAACCACCCCAGGCCTGCAAAAATCAAACAGTGGTTTTGTTGGAATTTGGATGGTTTAGTCCTGTGAAGAGTACCCACTAAATCACAGTCCAGAAGCACAGGACCTGTTGGAGTATGATGGGTTGTGTACTGTTCCAGTACATAAACTGTTGGAGTATGATGGGTTGTGTACTGTTCCAATAAGTAAACTGTTGGAGTATGATGGGTTGTGTACTGTTCCAAAAAGTAAACTGTTGGAGTATGATGGGTTGTGGAAGCTTTCTAGGTAGAAATGCTTAGGGGTTAGGGTTACCTAAGGAAACCAAAAATGTGATCAAAAATGTGAGAGTAAGTTCCTTTTAAATGTAATTCATCCCCGGCTTACTGTACTGTACTTCTAAAGGGGGAAGTTAATACTTACAACAAAAATGAGTTCGAACTCGTTGTCTAGTTTGTATTTCAGGGTTAAGGACTCATGGTTGAATGTGTCTGCCCCTCCACGCTCCTGTGAATAATCAAAATAATCAATGAGGAAGATGATCAACATGATTTGATTATTAAAGGCAGTGGACACTATTGGTAATTACTCAAAATAATTATTAGCATAAAACCTTACTTTGTAACGAGTAATGGGGAGCTGTTGATAGTATAAAACATTGTGAGAAACGGCTCCCTCTGAAGTAACGTAGTTTTCGAGTAGGAAGTAATTTTCGACGAATTTGATTTCGAGACCTCAGAATTAGAATTTCAGGTCACGAAATCAAGCATCCGAAAGCACACAACGTCGTGTGACAAGGGTGTTTTTTCTTTCATTATTGTCTGCAACTTCGACGACCAATTTAGCTCAAATTTTCACACACATGTTATTTTATGCATTGTTGAGATACATGTACACCAAGAGAGAAGACTGGTCTTTGACAATTACCAATAGCATGAATAGTGTCCAGTGTCTTTAAAGAGGCAGGCCTGGAATTACACGGAGGCCATGTAGGCCATGGCCTCTGTTGCCCCTGGTCTTGGCCTTGGTGCCCCTTCAAATGTTTTCCATAGACTTTTTCAAATGGAAGTGCCCTTTGCAAAATGAAATGGCCTTGCCCCTCTCAAAGGCAGGGTGTACTTACTTGGTACTGGAGAGCTGTTGATAATATAAAACATTGTTTAAAACGACCCCCTTTGAAGAATTTTTCACCCAAACATTTGAATCTGAGAAGCCTTTCTCGAGCATCTGAAAGCACACACTTCTATGCAACACGGGTTGTGTTTTCTTTCGTTATTTTCTTGCAACTATTTCAACAACAATGATATAATATTACGACATCTGATACTTCAAAACGATTAGGGAACATGGTTTGGGAAAAAAAGAAAGATATATCATTGAATGACTGATATATTTTTCTTTTCCTTCCTCACCATTAGACCATATTTTTAATTTAAAAAAACTAGACTACTTTTATTTTAAAGAGAAAACCATTGATCCCACATTCATTTTTCCTTGATTTTTACAGCACTTGATGAGGCCTCTCTCCTGTCATCTGACCATAGTGAATGATGTTGCAGACAAATTCGGCATTTTTTACACCGCCAATTAATAAATCAAATGCAGGCGGAACTTTATGATTACGATCATATACAGAGCACGCAACACCAGTCCGTGGTGCATTTGTACACACGATTCTTGGCCATATGGATTGATGGCAAAAACCTCATCACACGGCATTTTTGTAATACAAAAATCTTGAAATTGAACAAATTCCAATTACCTGTAAGATGACACTCTTGATCAGGGCGTTCACAGATGATCCCAGGCCCTGGCATGTTCCCTGGAAGTACCACAGAACGATGCCACCCTTACTAAAAATAGTAAAAAGGTCTAACATCTCGGCTACTTTTACTGGCAATTCGTGGGCCAGATTATGATTTCTGCTGTGTATTTATTTTACGCTGGTATTTCGCAACTCAGCATTGCATGGTGCGCATAGAAATGGAACGCGTGGGGAATTCCTCGTGTGTGTACCAGCTAGAAATAAGACGACGTCACCCGGATATTACCGACGGATGTTTTATGATGTATTAAAAGGCTCCTGTTTTAATCTAAGTTGCCCCCGCATAAAACAGTCACAGAGGTTTGGTGGTTAGAAACAGTATGGGCATTTTCCCCACTCCCGAATTGATGGCGTGGGGGGGGGGGGGGGTTAGGTCGGGACAGAGAAGTATCATGAACTTGGGTGTGATCCCTTTATACGGCAATTACAGGTTGAATGGCTTCTGACTGGCACCCCAAACAAAAATATTGACAAAAGACCTCCAACATTAGGGCTAGATAGCTCAGTTGGTAGATTACCGGTACATTACTCCAGAGATAGCAGGTTCAAGTCCCGCTCTAGTCAATTTTGCTTTGTTAAACCCAAGTTTATTTATTTCATTTGGAATCCCTGCCCCCCCCCCAAAAAAAAAAGCAGAACAAGACAGAATATACCATTTTGCCACCGATGTTCTTAGGACTGCACGGCTGGACATGCGCAAATGTTTATCAGACACCCTTATCTTTATCAGCAAACAAAAAAATTATAAAAATAAATTCAACTAAGTACATAAAGACTCCCGACCTTTTACAAAGCGCATTACATGCCTCGTTTATTCAATCTTCCCTTTCTTAATATGAAACACAAGTCGATTTACAATGTTTTACTCTATTTATAGTTTCCTTAAAGGAACATTACAGAATTGGTTTTTGCTAACTGGCAGTGTAAGCACTTTATATAATCCACCATATACATAAACTGACAAACCTGTAGAAGTTTGAGATCGATCGGCCATCTGGGTCACGAGAAAATAGTGAAAAACCGATTACACATTTGCATGTGTTATACAATGCATGAATAAAACGCTCATGAGCGATAAACTCCAATCGGAAATTAGTTTTATTTCTCATCAAATATGGCATTTCAGACAGAAATATTTCTAGGGATGTTTTCTACTATCATCATCATTAGACCGTGTAAGTTTTATGTAAATCTGTGATCATAAAGAAAATTTTAATTACCAGTTCTGTAACGTTCCTTTAACTATGAAGGAACCACTGATGTTTACATATTTATCAGTGGTTTTTTTTAATAATCTGAGAATAGAAAAAATAAATACATAACAATTATGCTATTGACAAATGCATGATTGAAGGGAGCAGGTTAGGGTATACCTTTGCGAATTATTCCAAAAAATAATGACCATAAAACTTAATAAAGACCACTAGAGAGCTGTTGATATTATAAAACATTGTTAGAAACGGCACCCTTTGAAGTAATATAGTTTTAGAGAAAGAGGTAATTTTTCACCCAACTATTTGAAACTGAGAAAGGCTTCAGACATGAAGCCTTTCTAAGGCATCTGAAAGCACACAATTCTATGCAACAAGGGTTTTTTTCGGTTTTTTTTCATTATTTTCTTGCAACTTCGATGACCAATTGAGCCCAAATTTTCACAGGTCTGATATTTGTATGCATGTGTTGGGGCACCCATGTGAGCATACTGGTCTTTGACAATTACCAAAAGTATACCCTGCCTTTAAAAAATAAACTAAAATGGTCACAATTAGGAATGCAATTAGTAATTACAAATGATGATTCTAATTTTACCAAAAAGGAACCCAACTAATCTGGTTACATTGATTTGAAAAGAGGTAACAAAATAATCGGGTTATGCTTTTATTGTTTGACCTCTGACACCATTCGTTCAACCAAATTTACGCAAAAACAAGAATTGCGCGCATACTGCCGGGCAGATTCCTATAAAGGGGAAATAGTAATGGGAGACTTTTGAGATAATAGCGGGCGTCCCAAAAATCGGTCCTTTTTGTACCGAGGCGCATTTTGACGACCCAAACCAGAAATATGCTCTTGAGGTTCGGTTATTGGTTAATCATTTTCACGTGTTCAGTTCAACCGCAGGGACGCAGCTGTTCCGACCAAACCATAAACGAGTTGTTAACAAAAAATTGTCAATGTATTCTTTTAAAGCACATGTATAACATTGGTAATTTTCAAAGAAATAACAAGCCTGTGAAATTTAAAGCTCAATCGGTCTTCAGAGTCGTGAGAAAACAGTGAAAACCCCCATTAAATGTTTTCACTGATTTTAAACATCGGGTTTTGGACAAGCGATATAAAATCTACTTGTTTTAATCCTTTCCTAAAACATTTCAAGCAAAATTATTTCAATGGAGGGTTTCCACCATGACCATCTTTATACACCATGTAAGTTATGTGCAAATCTGTGAACATTTATATTTTCAATCTTACCAATGTTGTACACACCTTTTAAGAGGGGTTTGAAACTTTGCATGGTGGGAGTACAATCAAGTGAGGTTTGCGGTGACACCAAATACATAAATCTCTTTTCTGACCAAACCGTAACCGAGTTGTTGGCTTGGTTAGGCTTGGCTTCAAGATGGCAAATTCTACAAACTAACAACAAATTTCAACGGTTGTGGTGGTTCTGAGAAGAACAACAAAGATAAAAACAAATTGAAACATACCAAGAACAAGAGAGAAGGACCGGCGTTCGAGTTGGACGTCCGCTATCGTTTCATAAGTCTCTTATTTATAATCATAACTCGGTGCTACGCACTGTAAAATAACCCCTACATAAATAAACCCCTATACATTATATACACAGACTCAGCTCAGCTATTTCACAAACAAAACAGTGACTTCACAAGTCCATCTTAAAAAGGCGACATAACGGTGTCTTCCAAACTAGCCCGTCTACAGCCGCCGTCCTCAAACCCTTAAAAAACCCATAAAACCGTCAAAATCAAAAACCATGATTCTTCTTTTATTCTGTTGGACTGTGGACGGCACCCAATTTCATGGACGAATATCACCGAACAGGAACAATGGATAACACAGCTTGGTTTTGGATTGCCTACCAAAGCCTACCTCACGACATACATAAGATCGGGACTTGTTCAATTTTGCTCAAAAAGGTAGGACCTAGGTTTCAAGGTAATTTTACCAATTTCAATCAGTATAAGCAACTTCAATAAGTAGGACCTTACACTACAACCGATAGTCTGTGGATTTACATCTCAAACATTGTTGGCATTGGTAGCCCAAAATGTTGCAAAGGGTTTTGTGTTTAAGCGAGAACGTTTTATGTGACTCAGTTTGTAAACGTGCAGATTGTGATAAATGGTGCCATAAAGTCATTGACGCGAACTGTCTGTTACAATTAAATGCTGTTAATAAAAATATATTGCTTAGCGACACAACAATGTTGACATACTCTACGTAATATTTCCATAAATAGATGTACTTTACTTTGCCCAAGAATTGGCTTTAAGGATTCGAAAAATTGTTTATTACACATAGTATTAGAAGTGAGGTCAAGGGTTAAAGGTTATTCCCAGTTGCAGCATGATGGACCCCAATTATTACTACTGTCTTAAAGGTGTGATACAAATGATCCATTATATCTTTAATTTAAAGAGATTTCTTGAACCATCTTTTAAGTGAATTATCAAACTTCCCCTATTTTGCCCAAACTGTAGAATCGGCCCAACTACAGTAAGGATCAGCCCAACTATAGTTAGGATCAGCCCAAATATAATTGGTCTGGGGCCCCAACTACAGTTGGGACAATTCCATAGTCAGGGCGCAACACGCACATCTCTTTTATTTTTCACCAGTACTGTCAGACAAGAACATCTCCAACTATTATCAAAGTGTCCGAGAATTATATGCTCCATCTTCCCATTGGTTGACTTGGACAAGGAGACACTCTACACAACATTTATTCAAATATGGCAGGATTTAACATGGCTCTGCACACACATAAAATGTATTCATGGGAAAAATGTGTTGCTGTAAACCCCTCCCCCCCCCCACCCAACCCCCAGTATTTCCTAGTTTTGACCAAGGGCCAAATTCAGGTATTTATTCCATAACAATTCTTGGGTGTGATCTTTGACCTTTCAGCCTGGTTGACTTTGACCTTCCTGGGGCTGTTCATCCTTCAACGCGTCCGTCTCCGTGGAGTCCGTTCTCTCCTCCAGTAGTTCGCTGTCGTCGTTCTCGCAAGGCTTCCTACGGCAGCTGAGCCATTTATTGTGTACGTACATTAGGAACAATGGAATGAGGCACACGACGCAGAGTCCGGCCATCACGTACGCTGCTATCGTCACGGCGAGATTGTCAGTCGGAGGAGCTATGTAGCCGCAGTCTCTTACAACTGTAAATGAGGCAGGGTGAATTTTTCAGACATTAAGGTTAAAAGCAAAACAAAATAATTGTTATTCTTATTACTTTCTAAAAGATATATGTATAAAGTAATAAACCACAAGAAAAACTGACTGAGTAAATTTTAATTAATTTTGGATTGAACAAAGAAAAATTGACGAGAGTGGGATTTGACCTCTGGATTAACATGCCGGCGCTTTTCTTTGTTCAACCCAAAATTAAATTTCACCAAAACAAATAACAAACCAAATGACTCGATTCCTAAAAAGTACCACTTGATTTGATAATTTAACACCAGGAATGTCATTTCTAACAGAGACATGGTGCAGTAAAAATGTACACTAATATTGGCAGCATTAAGACTGACATTGGACTCAGTCATATTGATAAGGGAATTATTGTTATTTTTTTTTTTCTATGAAAGATTGTTGGTAAACTTAAGATGGCTTCTAACTTACCTGTGGCTATGGGTCCCTCTACCCCTGGAGATGTCGACCCCATTTCAAATTCATCTGCGATAAAAATGTGATTCAGAATATCATGGGAAATTCAACTTTAGAAATGCAGAATTTATGGCAAATTGTTCTGCTAAGCAAAACATTGCAGGAAACAAGTCACCAACAATATACACTACGTTGTGTTTTGGCTGGTAACCTATTTCCACTAAGCATGATTTTTCTGTGCTTAGCATGCTTTTGTTCTTAACAGCTTGATGGATTTGAGCTGCTTAAGCAGATAATAGTGTTTAAAACATTTCTGCTAGGCAAAAATAAGCAGGATACCAGTCACAGATGGAACATGTGACATGGAATTTTGGCTGGTAACCCTATACTGGTAAGAATAATTTTGTTGTAAGCACAACAAATCTGGCCCCTAGCCCTTACACTTACAGGCACAAGACGATTTGGCGAATCCGACAGACTGGTTGGCACGATCAAACACAACGTAGAAGCCTTCCAAGACCACAGCACCAATCACGCTTCCTGAAAGGTAAGAGCAAAGATCACTGCATGAAACTTGTTTTACCGGAAAGTAGAATTGTGTGCTTACTACAGCAGAAAACAGTATGTAGGCAATTGCACTGTTACTCACATTACACTGGGCACAGTTCAAAACAACAGTTTTATTTTGAGAATGAAATGCGTGACTTGATTGATGTGACACCCTAGGACACACTGGGACACCCTGTGTCAAACTCGGATACCCTAGAACCTCTCGGGACATCTTGGAACACCCTGGGATACTCTGGCACCTAGGATATCCTGGGACACAATGTGACCCCACATGACACCCTGTGCCACACTGGGATACCCTGCGACATCTCAGGGCATCTTTGGACACACTGGGACACTCTGGCACATTCTAGGGCATCCTGGGACACCATGGGACACCATGTGACACCACATGGCACCATGTGACACCATGTGACACCACATGACACCATGTGATACCACAGGACACCACATGACACCATGCGACACCACATGACACCATGCGACACCACATGACACCATGCAACACCACATGACACCATGCAACACCACATGACACCATGTGACACCACAGGACACCCTGGCACACCCTATATCTAATTCCTGCTAGAGCACTGTGATAAAAGTCTAAACATTTGTGGCCTAGTCACCTGTGGTGGATGAGGAGATGCCATACTTGTAGCAGTGTTCACCATTCTTGTCCGAGTCCACAAGACGAAGGTATTGCTGTAGGTTGTAAAAGACAATCCTGTTCATAAATGTGACACTATTCCAATGCAAGCCCTGTGCTGACTTCACACAAATTCTCCAGCAATTATAATAAATTAGGGCTCTGCATCTATGTTTATTATCCGAAATGGTTAAACAGAACTTGTGACTTCCGTTTAACTGTTTAACTACTTCTACTGATTCCAATCGAAACTACGACTACGAGCGCATCTGTAAAAGGAGATATCAACACAGATTTTTCCAGAGGGAGGAAAACCAGAGGGCCCGGAGAAAAACCATCAGGGCATAGAAGAGAACCAACGCACAACTCTACTCACATACGGCCTTAGCCGGGAATCGAACCAGGGCCACAGTGGCGAGCGCTTTACACACTAGCCACCCATGCCACTCCTACAAAAGCAATGGCGCATCACCTCTCTATCCGAGTTGGTCATTGAAAATAGCCCCCAGGCTAGCCTGTACTTACCTGCGGTGATATCTTTAACCTAAAGGCTGTGTCAGGGTCTGTGGAGTTGAGGACGATCCCCAGGCTAGGAAACCACACCCAAGGCTCAATGGAGTGCTTATGACAAATCAGTTCGTCCCCGGTCCAGAAGTTGTCCGGGATCGGATCAACTATTTGCTGAAATTAATAGCCAAAAGTGAACATTAAACCCTCAAACATGTAACATTGTAACATTTTCCATTGCGTTGTCCAACCATTCAAAATTTTTCAACTGCATTGACTGTGCATGGTGGCATAATTGTGCAGGGAACTTTCTGTATACTGTGTAGACGAATTCACCACATGATATCATATTGCAAGCTGGCGCAGTTTATCCATCATTCAAAACCACAGTGGATGATATGGAATGGTCAGACAAGTAGGAGGGTTGACTGTGTACTGTGTAGATGCATTCACCACATGATTATTATCATACTTGCAGGCTGGCATAGTTTATCCATCATTCAAAGTGGATGATATTGAATGGTCAGACAGTAGGAGGGTTGACTGTGTACTGTGTAGATGCATTCACCACATGATATCATTATTGCAGGCTGGCTTAGTTTATCTATCATTCAAAACCACAGTGGATGATATTGAATGGTCAAACAGTAGGAGGGTTGACTGAACACCGATAGGATTGGTGTGCCAGGCACCAGACAAAGATTGGCTGGTCAGGAGGGCATTAATGTGAAAAAGACCAGAGCTGCCAACATTTGCTTCTTGCAATCAGGGAGATTTCGTACAACAATCAGGGATATATTTAGAATTACATTCGACATAATAGAGAGAAAGTTTCCATAATCAGGGAGATTTTCAAATGTGTTCATCAGACCATGAAAAGATCGGTTTATTTTCAGGAAACTTTTTGCAGAATCAGGGAGAGTTGGCAGCTCTGAAAAGACACAGTGAATTTGTCATAGTAAAAGCAAGGACAACACGGACTGAAATGAACTTACCTCACCGACCGTCTCATTGATGACAACTTTCAAGGCTTCAAACACTCTTGTGGGTAGCCTGAGATTGGTTGTCCCGCTATCAACGATGGTCTTGTCAAAATTGTACTTAAACGTAAAAAAAAAAGCATTACAATAGTATTGCAAGAAATAGGGAGAATGCCGTCATAATGCTAAATAGTTCAGTTTGTTTGTTTGTTTGTTTGTTTAGATGATCTTCCCGGATGATCTTCCCGTGAAGGGAACTCGGCAAAAATTAATTTCAACTTTTTTTTTCACCCTCCCAACACTGAACAGCCCTGTACTTGAAAAGGGGCTGTGCGACAAACGACTTATTTTCGTAGAGCCTGTCACTTTTATATTAAACATCAAAACCTGTTGAAGAAACTCTCACCTCTTTACAATCCATGTTAAGTGACCTTCCGTTGACCTCTATGTCCAGAATAATGACCTCGTAGTACCAGTCAGTACGGATAGGCGTGTACCACATGTCACCTTTGTACAGACCCTTGTCTAGTCCACCAATGGTCTGTTAAAGACAGGGGGGAAAACATTTGCGGTTTTTAATTGTAAAAACACATCTACAATGGGAACACTGTCACTGAATTACCTGTTGCAAATGCAGTGACATGCCGTGGCTGAGCAGATAAGAACACCGGATTCAAGCTCTGGTGTTTCTGATCAGCAGAGTGTGGGTTCAAGTCCCGGTTGTGACACTTATGTCCTTAATCAAGACACTTAACCGTCATTGCTTGGTCCTTCGGATGGGACGTAAAGCCGTAGGTCCCGTGTGTTGTGTAAGGCACAAAAAAGAACCCAGTGCATTTATCGTAAAGAGAAGGGGTTCACCCCGGTGTTCCTGGATTGATTGGCTGCATATTGCACCACAGCACCTTGTAAACCATTACATGGTACTATGTAAAGGAGTAAACCATTACATGGTGCTATGTAAAGAAATAGGTCTCATACTTCAAAAATGTAGCTCCGCACACCTTGCAGGGCAAAATACTGGACGCTTTGAGACGTCCATCGGGCGTGATAAGGCTCTATATAAGAACGCAGTATTATTATTATTAGCGCTGCAGCTCCTGATTGATTAAAACCTCTTGGTTTCCACATCAACTGCAGGGGTTGTGTACAGTGGCACAACTTTGAGCATGGACCCATAGCAGGAGTGAGAGTCAATGCTGACAAAAAAAGTCTGAAACTGGGATCCAGATCTTAGGAAGTACACTGAAATGATGGCATTTCAACCTTTTGATCACCCCTGGAGTTTTAGATTCCAAGGAGCTTTTGGGAACAGTATCCTCAGTGCTAGAGAAGTCGATCAAAGAACATGACTTTATTTATTTTGAGAAAAATACATCATTATTTTGTTTACTAGCAGACTTTAAAAAGTCTGAATTCAGATAAAAGTCTGAAATGGATAACAAAGAATGGACAGACAGTAGGAGGGTTGATAACATAAACAATTCTATTATTTATCATTACCATAGTTCCAGTTACATTCGTCTTGGATGCGTTCCCAGTTGTGTTTGTGATTCCGCAGAGTTGTAAAGAAAAGATGTCATCAATACCAGACTGCTGGACGAGAGAAGCAAAGAACGGCAGAACTGTACTGTCCGGCTAAAATTTAAAAAATGTCAACAACACAACGCGTATCATTGATAAGAAGGCCTTTTACTTTGTTCTGGAAGGGGCAACAAACTGTAAATAGTGTCAGTGATGTTACTAATAATACTGTAGTACATACATTGCGCCATGTCTACCATAAATAACACACTGGCACAGAATATTTCAAATCAGGGTCAGATTTCATGGCTCTGCTAACCGCGAAAATCTGCGCTTACGGCACCCTGAAATGCACACAACTAGGCCCTGGTTGAGATTGTTAAGAATGATTTTATAAGACGAAGCAACCATAATACAACACCTTGAAATAGAGACAAGGTGAGGTGGCGCATATTGCTGCAAGACCATGCCATAAACACCGGGGTAAAACCCCCTTCTCTTTACGATAAATGCAGAGCTGCCAACATTTGAATCTTGCAACCGGAGAGATTTTGTACAACAATCAGGAAGATATTTAGAATTTAACATTCAACACAATAGGAAAAAAGTTTCCATAATCGGGGAGATTTTTCAAATTTGTTCATCAGAACATGGAAAGACTGGTTTATTATCAGGGAACTTTCTGCAGAATCTGGGAGAGTTGGCAGCTCTGTAAGTTTACTGGGTTCTGTTATACGGGCGTTACAATACACAGGACCCATGGCTTTATGCTCCATCTGAAGGATGAAGCAATAATTGTTAAGTGTCTTGCTTAAAGGCACTGAACACGTTTGGTAATTGTCAAAGACCAGTGTTCTCACTTGGTGTATCCCAACATATGCATACAATAACAAGCCTGTGAAAATTTGGGCTCAATTGGTCATCGAAGTTGCAAGAAAATGATGAAAGAAAAAACACCCTTGATGTACAAATTTGTGTGCTTTCAGATAAAGGAATAAAAACTTCTTGCAAGAAGTTTTTGAAATTACCTCTTTCTCAAAAACTACGTTACTTCAGAGGGAGTCGTTTCCTACAATGTTTTATACTATCAACAGCTCTCCGTTGCAATGTCACCAAGTAAGTTTTTATGCTAATATTTGTTTTGAGTCATTACCAAACGTGTACGATACCTTTAAGGACACAAGTGTCAAACTCTGGACTTGAGCCCCCAGAAACCCCGCAGCCTGTGATATGAAACACGCTTACCCTCGCGATTTCGGCATACGCAAGTCCCAGGATCCCCTGCCAGTTGGACTCGTTGATGAAGAACTCCTCCGAGTACGTTATACTCGCGACGTTGACCATGACGGACACGTTGGGATGCGATACGGGTATAGAGACTAAATCTTCCCCCAGCTCACCCCTCCACTCTCCCTGTGTGTACGGGACGTACACCTTCCTGTTAAGGTCATGGTAGGTCGAGGACCTGATGGAGAGGTCAAAGGTCTACTGTATTTATTGACTGAATTAGATAATGCATTAAAGCACTGGTCGGGGGGGGGGCATTGCTAGTATACTAATTCGCCGTATTTTTGACCGCGTGAGGGCGTTTGTGGACTAATTTTTACGTCATGAAAAACAAGTAAACAAACAGGGTTTTTTCATTTTTGTTATTATTATGTTTATGTTTTTCGTCAATGATGCAAGAAAACTACATACAGGCAATTAAAATAAGACGAAACTGTAATTGTGATGCAAGACATTCCCTGGAGAAAGCGCCCTCATGCGTTCAAAAATATGATAAATTAAGTTTGCTTTACCAAGAGTCCTTGGTGACTTGGTCACTGGTGACTTTTATTGTGTCTTTATTGATAATTTTAAGTGATATTTGAAGCTTTTCATGGTGTGAATCATAAGAAAACCTATAGTAGTAGTAAACTTGCGGGTACAACCCTTTTGGGAGAAGTGTTGGCTTTGAGAAGAGCTGGGGTCACAGTGTTAGCCAGAGGGGTGTCTTTTGGACACCCTGTTTTTATCTGTCATTTTCAACTTTGAGAGGGCAAGCCCATTTTCACCCTGGAAAGGGCACTTCCATTAAAAAAACTTAGTTAAAGTCTATGGGAAGCGTTTGAAGGGGCACCAAGGCCAAGACCAGGGGCAACAGAGGCCATGGCCTCAGTGGCCTCCATGTACATGTAATTCCAGGACTGTAATGTATTGAAAGTTAACAATTTGGACAACCAGTTTTTAAATTTCTAGAAAATTTGGACACCCTTTTACAAAAACCTTGGCAGGAGTGGTCTCGACGTTTCAAACACTATACTGTACTCTTCTTCAGGAGAAGATAATTTGTGGCATAAATCAGCATTACATTGACAATAACCATTTGTACATGTGTGATCCTACCTTTACTGAGCGTAGACAAAAAAAACCTCAAGAAACTTCTCCAGTTACTTACATCTCTTTGTGGAAATATTTGCTGATCATGATGTTAGGGGAGGCAGCCACGGCAAAATTACTGCTGCCTGTGTCCACCAGAACATTCAACTGTAATAGAACAAGTAATCGGTAAATTATTTATTCACTGAAAACTATAGGCCTTTTCACACTATATCGACGTCCGATCCGTGTCGAAATCTACACTGTTTGACTCCGTGTTGACTCGGTCAAATTTCAACATGGTTCAAACCCGCTCTGCTTTCACACTAACTCTGCCCGAAATCAGCTTAACTCTTTCACATCCCAACCGCTCACTAGCGACCAGTTTAAATCCCATCAGAAAAATAGTTGTAAAACGAAAGATAAAGATCGCATGACCACACAGTTTTCAGAATGGGAAAGAGGACTCTTGAGTGTGCTATTGCGAGCTGTTTTTTTGGGGGTCGCCATTTGCGGAAAAAAAACGAGTAAACAATTAATGTGTCCATATGATCAATTTATCACAAAAATAAAGGGTGCATGAAAGGGTTAAATGAGTTACACACTAGGGCTTTTGACATGAGTTGGAATTTTTGACACGGATCGAGAGTTCTCAACCCACCTCCCGAGCAGGGTTGGTTTCGACACGGATCGGGCGCTCTACACGGATCAACACCGTGCTGAAATGTTGTAGAGTGAAAAGGTTAGTCCAGATTACGTGGATCGGACCCGTGTCCAACACAGAGATTCTCTGTAGTGTGAAAAGGCTTTTCGTTGAATTGCTTTTTACAAATTTTGCTAGTAGTCCGTTTTATTTACAGTGTACAATTTGTTTTCTAGCGCGACAACTTTAAGAAAAAGGTCACGAGCTCCACTTGTGTTTATTTATAAGTGTGTATAATTTACATTATTGACCTCTTTGAATGGTGCACTACGGTTAGCAGTGTTTATGAAATAGAAATTCTGCTAATTGCAGCTCTGTAAGCAGAAGACATCTGCTTACAGGCTTTGTGGAATTGTGCCCACATGTACACCTGGGCCCAATTTCATAAAGCTGTTAAGCACAAAAAATGGCTAAGCACAGAAAAATCATGCTTAGCAGAAACAGGTCACCAGCCAAAATACCATGTAATGTATATTGTTTGACTCTGGTTCCCTGCTTATATTTGCTTAGCAGAAAAATTTGCTAAGCTCAATTTTTTATGCTAAACGTAAACAGCTATATGAAATTGTGCCCTTTACTTCATGCATAGTACGCATAGACACAGCTGTGGGGACTTTTACACAATGGATCAAAAGGTCCCCATACAATGTTTTTCTTTGTTCAGCTTAATTGGTCCCCACAGGGGAATTCTTCAGAAAATAGAAATTAAAACAGACCAACGATTGCAAGTCCCGACAGCTGTGTGTGCAAAATACTGTACTTGTGTCACAAGTGTACAATACTTGAGTGGGCGATGTTGTTACCAAGGTAACGGTGATCAGTAACTAAGCAACTGCACACGCTACTGCCTTAAACTCACTGCAACTACATTAATTACGGTCTGTGATGGAAACAAAAGCTTTGTACACTTTGATCAACACCGTGAAGTGTTGACTTACAGTTACCATGGTGACACTGCTTATTGTGCAGGTGTATGTAAACAAACAAAAAAACACCTGTCTTAATTTTTTCAGTGACCGGGCCAGCAGGACGAGTTAGATTGTCATTTCAACAGTCCATCAGCTTTTCCACTAGTCCGTACACCTATTTAATAGGATGCTTTTCAACACTGAACTAGCCAGCCAGACCACTAGGATTGAATTTTGACTGGTCCTCAGGTGTTTTAAGTAGCAATTGGCAAGCGGACCACTGTTAATAAGCAGATGAAATTGGGCAGGGTACTGTTGGTGAACTAGCCTTACCTTCTGTTTTGGGGTGCCCAGTTCGATCTCAACGTAGAAACCTAACCCAGGTTTACCCTTTAGGTTGTCTCTTGGAGTGGCATAAATGTCACCTTTGCCCTTTGACCTGACCTCATCATTGACCTGACGGCGGGAGGTGTGAAGAGGGAGCCGGAGTACATCAGCTTGGACGGACACAAAATGGAAACACACATGCAACAGCAGCAGGGTCCATGTACTGATGATAGTCATTAATAATTCCCTCATTATTTTTGCTGGTGAAGCAGTAGACCGGTGGGATCATTGACTGTTTCATGAAGTAAAGTTTGATCACAAACAGTTTTTTTGTAGATTTCTTACAATTCACACACGATCCATTTCAAATCAAAGACCTGATTGTCAACTGAAATCTGAAAAGACACAATCAAATCATTACAAATTATTCAATGTTCAATGTTATTAACGTCCTGACTTAGGGATCCTGCCGAGTTATCCACGTAAACGTAAACGTGTTCAATGAAACGAGGCCCTGCAGGGGTCCTTTTAGTTAGTTAGGAAAGGCATGAGCATCAGTAAAGGCAATGGCTTCCATCAAGTTGTAAACATGTCAGTATCGGCTTTACGATTCTTCCTACACGTAAATTACACCAAAACGAGCCAGCACTATATCATTTCAATGTACTTGCCACAACTTTTCAATGGGTAGGTTGAGAAGAAAAAAATTGTAGAAATTACTCTCACCGTCCATGAGTAGGCTATGACCATGGTGGTAGGAAAAATCCGTAGAATGTGCTCAACGAGCATAGACGCACAACCAAAGTCAGGAGTGGTCCATTTTTGACTGACATTTGTACCTTTTTCTTCCAACACAACAGCATAGTACCTTTCGATCAATGTCTGAATGTGTGAAATCACCCCAAGCAAAATCGCCCTCTACAAAGTCACCCCCCCCCCCTAGCATGACTAGCCTAGCTTTCGATGAAGCATGAGTTTATTATCGGTAAGTAAGGGGGAGACTTTGCCATGGGCGAATGGTTTCCTTTTGTGATAAGGTGGTCGACATGGTTGATATTGATTGATAATTATGTCAAGTCCCTGGCTGATCCCCGGCCCCATTCAAACAACGTCATTCAATCAGAAAACCATTCAGTCAATCAGTGATTATTTATAAAATACTTTCGGCTTTAAAATCTCTTTGATTTTGATTTGAAGGATCTTTGTGCCTATACAATTCATAATAATTATAATAGTGTTCCTACTCACCAGTTAGACGAACAGTGCAAAGATAAGCATCAATGGATGGTGATAATTTTGTTTTTTATAAATATTATGAAATTCTTCCACTCCACATAAAATCGCTGAAATTTCCGGGTGCAAGGGGTGGCAGCTGGTTTTTCGTACGTGCTTGCTGGCGCCCTTCGTTGACGTCGTCCAGAGCTGTGTATTGAGAACGTCGTCGTGGTGAAATAATTTCAAGGGTTACCAGTCTATTGTGTTTTGGGTCAATAGAGGGGGTATGACCAAATTAATTATTACAACGAACAACCATGGATGACATTATCTTCATGGGCGACTGTAATCATCTCTTATCCATTTCTTCATTCATTTTATTCAAAGTTCCATACTTCATAAAATTTCCAAGCAATACATAACCAAAATAAAAATTGAATCTAAACACCAAAGTCAGTGACACTTGTTTTTGTCTGTGGAACATGTTTTGGTCACACAACCTTGTTGGAAAGTTATAGAGTGTGTGTGCCAGTAGGTGTTAAAGTCTTGTGCGTATTCGAACTACGGCCAAGCGTTTACGCCCGGTGACTGGCGCAAATCCACGAAAGTGGTTTCTGAAAAGTTGAGATCAAATAAGCATCCTTGTCCAGAGTTTAAATTTTGCTTCAATAATAGGCCTAATTAACAAATTATGTTTGTATTTATTATACTAAAACTGATTTTATAAACATTTTGATGAGTATTTTTGTTGTTAAGATTAATTTATCATTAAATATAATTTAAAACAAAGATTTGATTTCAGAGAAAATTATTTAAATAGGTCGCGTGTTGCACGAGGATTTCTCTTTAACTGGAAGATTTTAGAAATAATTTAAGTCGGGGTTACAAGTTGAACATACCAGAGACGTCTTATAAGCTATTCTGTTTATGGACGACCCCCCCCCCCCCACCCCTCTGGTTTGTTACTTTGCTGCTGTAATTTTGTAGCCATCGAGAAAGACTCTGCTAGGGTCGAAACATCAGGTCATTAACTATTTTTTGTATTTACCATAGGCCCTTTTGGTTGGTAAGCAGTTTGCAACAGCTAATTCTATTTTCTCATTTTGTAATTTAAATACGTAAGCTGATCATTGCAGCTGATGTTAAGTTTATGGGCGTTGCCCCCTCTAGTTTGCGAGACTAGTCTGTTCAAACTGCCATTGAAATTTCCGAGGACTAATTGATGGATGCAATTCATTTTATGAACACCACACCCTCTGGTTTGTGACTTTTATTTAAATTAGTCCAATGTTCGACCACAGATGCTATTAAGTTTACAACCAGCCGCACCCACCAGCCCCCCGCCTTGGAGTTCACGGCAGCACTCGAGCTTCTACAGGCATGAATTGGTCCTTATGAAACAAAGTTGGACCGTTTTATAGAGTTCAAGGGCTGACCTACATGTACAGTGTACACATGGTGTATGAATGATGGACTTTTCAGCCCTGATTAATAACAATTTTCCTGGTTTTTCCCAATTGCAAAACAATCGGATAACAGACTAAAGTAGAAATAATATCATGCCTGCTTCTAAAATAATCAGACTAAGTTTTGTTTACGATCAAAAAAACCACTGGGGAAAACAAACAAACAAACAAACAAACAAACAAACAAACAAACAAACAAAGATCAACAATCACAATCAAGTGTTTTTAACTTATCCCCTGTGAGTTTATTCAGTATCAACTTGCCAAAATCCATAACATACTTGTTGATTAAGGTCTCTATAATGAATGGATGATGAAAAAGCAGAACCAAACAAAATGCACATGAAATTCCTTCAATAAACAATATCAACAATAACCTTTCCAGGGGTGTCGTCGTACACAAACTGAAACAATTTAGTGGAGGTACCCCTCTTGGTATTGAGACGAAGCCCCCATGGCCCAAGTTCATGGCTCATGCTTACCGCCGAATTCTGTGCTTGCGATCACCATTCTTCGCTTACAGGGCAAGCGCCAAATTTATGCACTAGCTGTGTAAAGCGAAGAATGCCTAGTAAAGTGGAGTGCACAAAAGCAAAAATTCCCCGCTAACCTGTGCAATACGCTTGATGTAAGAGCAGAATTCCCTGCTTCCGAAAGCGCGGATTCTTTGCTAATAAGCAGAACCTTGAAGTTGGGCCAAGGTTTGCTCATCAAAAGGGCTGTGATGTTAGCACCCGTTATGCAATCTCATCTGTTTCAGAACGACAAGGGAGATCAGTGAGGGGGAAATAAAAATCCTGCAATCAGGAAAAATCCTGACGAACTTTGCTTCCCACCAACATCTCAGTCATCTGGGTCCATTGTGACAGTGTATAAATTTACGCATGATGTGCATTGCAAACACCAGAGTCAAATTCCATAGAGATGGTAAAGCAGAAACTACTGAGAAGCAAGCATTTATATCTGCTAAGCACAAATTAACAGGGATCCGGTCACAAACAGTAACCAAGGGTGGTATACCGGCTGGTAACCCGTTTCCGTTAAGCAAAAACTTCAGCGCTTAGTGAATTGGTGTGCTGAAGCAGCTCTGCGAATTACGTGTACATGTATCCTTATGCCATGGCCATCTTTAAATATCTGGTTCCCCGTGTTGACAATGGTGATGTTAGCTCTAATCAAAAGGGGGATCAGACTGTTTAGTCCTTTATTTCGCCTGTACAATTACATAGGCCCTTTTTTGAAACCAGTTTCGGCTCAGGCTTTCAGTACGTAAGCCAGAGCCGAAGCCGTGGCTTCAATGGAAGAAAAAGACGGCTTTAAGACCAAGCCCCTACAAGGTGACTGTAGGCTACAAGGCAAGACCGAACTCATGAGCCAAACAATGTCCAAACACAAAGATTGTCACTATAGACCCCATGCATTGGCCGCCATCGTTGAGGTCAAACAATGTAAACATACAGGCGCCGCACACAACTCAGCCAATGATAGGTCTTCATTTGACTTCAGTGAGGGCGCTGTTTGGGCTTGTGATGTCATGTGTAAGCGGTCTGTTGACACATTCAATGCAACTGTGTTTCGGGATGCAAAATAATCAAGATGGCCGCTTTATTCTGGCGTTTGATCCAATATTAAAAGTAATGCAATACGATATCATTCTGTATAATAAGTGGAAAGGTTATTGTTGATCTCATAATCTTTCAAAAGTAAACCTTTATCTTTTAAATTAAGAACGACTAGTTCCCCAAACAGCAACCCACCCCCCCCCCACCCGAAAAGGAAAAGTTTCTTAATAACACTTACTGTTGAATGAATATCTTTTTCCGTAAGCCAAATTAATGTTGTTTAATCATGTCAACAAATCCCCCACCCCTTTTGAAAATAATAAAATTAAAATAAAACACCAGAAAGCATACTTCCTGCTTCAGTATTTAAAAAATAAAATAAATAAAAAATAAAAACCCAGCCAATAATCATGAATTTATCGATGGCATGCCCAAATGTAATAACACAATCTCTATCGTTTACTTCTTTTAGTACTTCTCCGCTAACTTTACTGGAGACAAACACAGTACTGCAATTCGTGACCAGCACATTTCGTTAGCCTTTTCGAGATACCGTGGACACTATAAGAGTGCCCTGTTTGGATTTGGTGTATACAGACAAAAGTACCCCTTACCTAGACAAAAGTACCCCTTATACCCAACAGTGTCATAGTATGGTGTCCATCATATCTCAAAAATGGCTTATGATAACCATTCCAGAGTCGGCATAAATACTCGAAACAAAAACTAACCTTTGACCTCTACTGCGGGCAAAAAATACCGAAGGGCACACGCAGGCACACCTCCAAATAAACCATTTGCAAGTTCGATTTGAGTGTCTGGTACAATGACTTGCCTAGTCACAAGTTGCCGCTGAAATCTGAAATTCAGCAATGTCTGATTGTTCCAGGCATAACAGGTATACACTTGGGCATGTCATCTGTTTCTTTGGACTATTGAGTTAATTATCACATTGCAGACCCACACCAGTCACCAACCCCCAGCAACACTGGCAGACTTTGAGCCCTAGGTGGCAGCAGACATAACTCCGTGGATTTACTCGGTGGTACAATACTGCAACCCAATGACCTTCAAAGTCTCCCATTCCTATGAAGACCAATTTAATTGAGCTACCGGGAACAATGTCTCAAACAGCAGCTAAGACTTTCCTTGCTCGAAACATGCAGTGTGCATTGTCCGAGTGCCCTCCCCCCAAAAAAGAAAAAGAAAAAACAAAAATTAAAATAAAAAATGACCGAGGGCGGTGACTGATGCAGCCCCAAATATTCCACCTCACCATCTTCTTCAACCTCATCACATTCATTTGTTTTCAAGGAGAGACGTCTCCCCCGAGAACAAAAATAAAAAGAGGAAAGGCAGCCAACTCTGTTAAGCAGATAGTTGAAATTTCTTGTTAGCATGGTCACCAGATCAAGCGGAACAGGATGCGGATTCCTCTTTTAACTGGTTGCCAAGTCTGCTTAGCAAATTGTTTCCTGCATATCAGCTTAAAAGAAAGCTGGCAGCCCATCCTTTGTAGGTACAAAAAATTTTAAGCCGTGTCCGAATTGGCGGTTACAGCTACGGCTGGATTGTCGCGTCATCATGTGTTGAAGTATAAACGTCCTTGACAACACCTTTAAGCAACAGTTGTAGCTGTAGCCATAGCCAACAATTCGGATACAGCCTAAGCCTCACAGTAGGAGACTTTATAGACACTAGGTGGCAGCAGACTTACCAAATAAAATCCACTGCTCTGAAAAGTTACACCTAAACGTCCTTAAACTTAGGAAATTTACTTGTTATATCTGCTGCCACCTAGCACCTTTTAACAATCAGATTGTTTCAACACCTGAACCAACTTCATAGAGATGTTAAAGCACACAAATCTGCTACGCACAGTGTATCTTTGCTTAGCAGAAAACAGGTTACCAGCCACAATACCATGTAATGTACATTGCTTGTGACTGGTACCAAGGTAATTTCTGCTGAGTAGATTAGCCCAATAAGTATGATTTGTTTCTGCTTGAACAGCTCGGTGACATTGGTACAGGCGAGAGGCTATGTGTTGGTGTGTCGGCGATAGCTAAACCTACTAACCATACAAACTGTGCACACAAAAGTACAACAGAAGTCCCACAGTGAAACATCATAATGGAATCAACCTAAACAATTGTTGCACGGGGGTAGAAAACAAATGACAAACTGATGACACACTCTCAGCAACACAAAGTGTTTGGAAGAACTGGGTGACTGGAATGAAACAGTTGCATAAATTTGGATTCACTTTCTATTTCAGAAATTATGCGATTGGTAATGACATGCAGGGATGAACTGATTTTTCTCCCCTCGGATTGGTGGGGACAGACTGCTGGAGGTGGGGTTTACTTAGAAAGCTGCTGAGAAAGTGTCAACAATTTTACACAGACTTTTGGCACATAACTTTTAAACACATCAGCAGCCGACAAGAAAAGATTCCATTTCTTTCCGACACGTCAACACATAGCAGATATATGTAGCTGCATCATCAGGGAGTAAAACACCATCAGCGCAGTTTAACCATGGCCAATTTCACAGAGCTTAGCCCAAGCTTAAGCAGAGCTTTCGAAGAGACAGAGCCGAAACAAATTGTCTGTGACTGGTTTCCCACTCAATTTACCCTCAGCAGAAACTTTTAAGTATCACTTTTCCCACTCAATGTCACAAAATTGCTTATAGCTTGAAGCATTCCTTAAAAGATGGCTTAGTTTTAAAAACAAACTACCGGGAAAACCAGTCATTAACAAAAGTACACCACATGGCATTTTGACCGGTACTTTACGCTAAGCAAGACATCTAGCTCCGCTTAGCTCATTTCCATGCTCCAAAGCTCTATAAAATTGGCCCCGATATAGAAACACATACATTACATTGATAGAAAGATTATACACAACAACAGAAAATGGAATTTGGTTTTCAGTTTGTTCACGTCCAGCCTGGATAGATCTTGCCAACAATGCCAGTGGGTACAATTCACTTCATGGATGGTAACAGGTGGGGGGGGGGAGTTAGGACTAGCCTAATGGACAGGCCATGTGTTTTGTACTTTGCCAGGGCGACATTAGCACACTACATGTACGCCTCCATGATGCAAATGTAAAATTTCTACTTAAACATTTCACTTCCACTGCACACGATGAAGTATCGGCGCGAACATAAATGAAAGGGGTTGGTAGATGTGGGGGCCCCCTTTAACAACAGGGGAGAAATAAAATACAACAAATGATTTTGCAATCTGGCAAAACTGGTGAGGAATATTCAATTCAGAATGGATGGGTTATACCTGAATATCCTGGATTGTCACAAATCGAAAACCAAATCCCTGAGTAGGAATTAACCAAATTAAAATTGTAAAAATAATGATCACTTCAACAAGTCTTTATCAATGATTAACCCCCAAAAATGCTTAAAAATAGAATTGTGACCTCACGATAAACATTATTTCAGTTTAAACCAAAGCACCGGTTGTGTTATCGACAAAATGCCACCAGGGCCCGATTTCACAAAGAGCCAAGATTGATCTTAACTGTAATCATCGCTATCTTAATTGCTAAGCAAAGTGTGGTGTTACAATACAAATCACAATGGAAATATTGACAACTCATCTTATAGATAAGTCTTAGTACTTTGTGAAATCGATCCCAGGTCCAAAACAGAGACAAAAAAAGCCCACCAGCTAAAAGAAGATAATGTCTTCTTGACAGCTGTGCAAAATACTTGTCAGAAATCTTATCCCACAGTCCAATGTGGACAACTTTACTGTGCTCTTGAGAGCACTGTGGGGACCCACAAGCAGCTTTTAAACTCACTCACTCAAACAAAAACTTTTAAAAAACCTTTAATGGCACCCACTTGCATCACAAGTAAAAGAAGTGCAGAGGAACAAACTACTGTTTCGGACAGGGGTATAGTTCGGTGAATCTCCCAGAGAAAATCCCATAAAAAAAATATATAAAAAAAAATAGACAAGCTTGAACTCTTCTTTCACATGTCGTAAAACAGATGTTTGAATAAGTTTCTCAATCATTTGCTTTATAAATCGATAATGCAATTGTTCTATTTCGACTCCATCCCTCACAATGGTCTCAGACTTTTGTGATGCAAGTGGGTAAAATGCAACTTCCTTCCCATACCCCAAGAGCACACAAGAAATGTTTAAAACTCTTCTCAACTCTTTAGTGACCATTCATTTCTGTATTAAAATCACCATAATATGCCAAGGCATGGCTAATATCATTGATTCTTTTTCGACATAACTTGCCAGTGAAAAAAAGGTCTTGGAAAAAACAAAAGGAAAACAAACATTTTATTTTGTTTAAGAATTGAAGAAAATAAGTTGACTGAGCAATGTTGAGTGAGAGAAAAAAAAAAAAAAAAAAAAAAAAAAAAAAAAAAAAAAATGCATTTCAGGCCGAACTTTTTTGGGTGATTGGGAAGTACAGTACATGTGATTAAAACCATAGAGCATGGACAAATCTTGCGGCCGTTTGTGGCTGGTGTGAGCTTTTTGCGGCCACTATCGTCTCTAAAGGGTTAAACTCCATCATCATCTCTCATCAGCAACTCTCGCTGCCGATTCCCTAGAGTCTTGGCCCATTTCATAGAGCTGCTCAAGCAGAGAATTTTGCTAAACAATGTTCTGCTAAGCAAAAACAAGCAGGCTACCAATCACATACATGTGTGTGACATGGTATTTTGCCTGGTAATCTTATTCTGGTAAGCATATTTGTTTGTGTTGCTTAGCTACTTTTTGTGCTTAAGCAGCTCTATGAAGTTGGGCTCTCGTTTATACTTGACAGAGCCAGCATCTAGACTATGGTCATGCCGTCCTCAAAAGGTTCCTCTTAGGGAGAGGGGCATCCTTCCTCCTTGAGACGGATGACAATCACGGATAATAATGTAGGCGTCCATGCCTGCTCTGTAGTGTACAAAACCAACCTCACAACTAATTTTGTACGTCAATACAAGTAAATAAACAAACTTAAAATAAAATCAATGTTGATTATTCATGCACCCAAGATCGTACAATTATCCCCCATGCCCCTTTCACTTCTTACCACACACAATGCTGATAACTGCCCAATTTCCTAAAACTGTTGGTGCAATAAACTTGCTTAGCACTGAATAATATCGTTTAGCAGAAACGGGTCGTCGGCCAAACAGCCATGTATATAAGTTTACATTGCAGTGACTGGTACCCTGCTTTTTTGGGGGTGCTTAGTATTTTTCTTAAAAGCTTAACAGCTTTATGCCAATTGGGCTACCCGGTGTAATGTATTGAAATTTTTCCTCTGACAACGTAACCACAGACATATGTACAACGAAACCAGCTCAACAGTGCTTTAAAAGTGAAAGGTATCACACCATAAACATCTACAAATGACTGGCACAAACACTGCCCTCCCTCAGTTGGACCCCTGCCAGGGAAAGGGGCAGGGAGGAGTAAATCCTGGGTGCATGAATTCAACACAGACGTTGCAGTCAGAATTGCACGAGGAATTACTCAATACACAAATCATAACAAGGACGGACCCACACACAAAAGCCGGGTAATCATTTACATCAGACAAAAAAACCCAGAGCCTAATTTCACAGAGCTGCCGAAGCAGAAAATATTGTTTGATTTTCTAGCAAAAATGAGCAGGATACCAGTCACAAATTGTACATGTGTGACATGGTATTTTGGCTGGTAACCTCTTAACATGAGGCCAGCTGGGCTCTTAACCAGAGGCCAACTTGGCTCATAACCAGAGGCCAACTGGGCTATTCTTAACATGAGGCCAGCTAAGCTCTCCTTAGAATGAGGCCAGCTGGGCTCTTCCTAACATAAGGCCAGCTGGACTTTTAACCAGAGGCCAACTGGGCTCTTCTTAACATGAGGCCAGCTGGGCTCTTAACATGAGGACAGCTGGACTCTCCTTACAGTGTATCATGAGGCCAGGAGGCCAGCTGGGCTCTTCGAAACATGAGGCCAGTTGGGCTCTTAACCTGAGGGCAGTTTGGCTCTTTTATGTAGTTGGTGGTCACACCCGACAACCTTTTCTGCCAAATTCTCTTAGTACATTTACAAGTTAATCAATCTTTATGACAACAGACAAAACAGCGTCCTCAATGGTTCACCCCAGAAGCAACCACATGGTGCAAAAACCATTCAAGACCCGATGTGAAAAAACAAAAACATAACATTTACAAAATTCTTGGTGAATTTCCTCTCATTTTGGTTCCTTTTTCAATTGTTTTTCACATAAATACAGGTAATTATAAGACAAGAACTTTCTGGATAAATTCAAACGTTCTTACAATTCGCACCTTTTGCTTTTTCATAGAATTTCAGCCGAACACTCAACTCGGAGAAAAACAAACTTGCAAAAGTTGCAAAACTTGTACTGATTAGAGAGGGATGTATAATACAAAGGGCGTGCACAGTAGTTTCAGCCTGTAATTCAGCCCATTGAATGGCAGCATAATGACAATCAATATTCCATGATTTGAACTCTAGAGGGCGCTTGATACACTAACAATACCCGCAATTCCACACAGTACACAAATTGAGGTCCGAGTCATTTGGCGTCAAAACAAAATATATAAAGGACACACCATCTCAAAACACTAGTGCGAATCTTGAGCAATCAACCCTACATGAAATACTTTGAATGATAAGAGTAAAAAATAAAAATAACAAGTGTGGGGATGGGAGGCAGGTGTTAAATGAAAAATACACATGCATCAGATTGCTACTTGTGGTTTTTGTACAAATGTTTGGGAATGCAACTTAAAGGGTAATAACTCAGTCAGCGCACCCACATTGATGTCTAGCAAAACACTCCGAGGGTCCCCCCCCCCAAATGTTGACAGCTCAGCGTTCGTACTTTTATCATTTTGAACATTACTGTGAGTGTTAACTCCCGTCAAAAAGCTTGTACCTTCCATCCAGCATATTTAATAATACACGACTGGAATCCAAGTTCATTTACCAAGAAAATTAAACAAACACGAAAATTGGTTGCCATTCAACCGGCTGAAAGGGCCTCAAGAAAAACAACAACAACAAAACAAAACCATAACATTGAAACATGACCTAGCCATGTTAAATATATTAAACCAGTGCTGCGGCCCAGCCTCTTTCATTTCAGTCGCAACTCTCATCTATCGAACCATTCAAAGGCTAGTGTTCAATGGGGCATAAAGTAAAGTTAACATTTCACTACTTGACGAAATGGGTGGTGAACCTAACACGTCAACAATCAAGTTATTGAGGCAAGGGCCATTTGATTACCAACAAAACAATGCTCATAGATTGAGTTCTTGTTACTAACATACTTCCCCAAGTAAACAGATTAATAACCTTACTTTACAGTCAACACAAAATTTCATCGGCTTGTAACCATTTTCATGTGACTAAGCATGTATTCCTGCTTACTGGTTAAAAACTGCTTACTGGTCCTGTGTCATCTCAATTTTGTTCACCCCGAATTGCAACGTGTCGAATGGCAGGATTTCCTTTAATCGTTTACCTCCAAAGGCCGACACTGTAATCCAGAGTGTTGCACGACAGACCAACAGACTTTTAGTCTCGCAGGACACTACTGTTTTGAACACGACATATTCTTGAGTTGTTTCCACATCTTCAGTTGCTTAAACTCGCCGGTGAAGCTCTACACATGCGACAAACGCTGCAATAGCTCTTCAATCATTATGTAAAACAAAGGTACAGAGGCGACACATTTTCAGATCATCTACATTAGTTTCAACAATTCACATCCTTGGGGGTTGCAGTTCCACAAGTTGCGGACAGTTTTGCATCGTCAGGAATCATCTTTTTTTAATTTATCCAGAGCGAGTCGGCTTGTTAATCCGCACATTTTCTTGCACACTGTCGCTGCAATTCTCCTCCTAAATATTCGTTTGCTTTTATAGTTTGCGTATCCTTATAAACACTTCACCTCACATATCTACAGTTGATGTAGCGGTACACTTGTGTACGTAAACGCTGGAACTCCGAAGCCTACTGTACATTTTCTTAAATAGCGGATGGCTCCTCACACCGATCTCAGATAACTGCACGCCGTTCCTCACAAAAGTTTGCATTAGTGTTTTTTTTTTCCTCTTTCATGTTTCAGTCCTGCGTTGCAATTTCGTATTTCATACAAAGACAGATCACGTTTTCCAGGCTCCGTCAAAAGTTGTTTTACTTGACACTTAGTGGGATTGCAATAATTTTGTTGTTTTTTTCATATAAATAAGCATCCAATGCTGTGGTTAACACCACTTTTGTGTAAAGCCTCTCTTTCTGCAAACTGTAGTTCGTCTGTCCTCGCAAACGCTCCGATCCGAGAACAGCACAACATTGCAATGGCCAAAGTTGTTTCCTATTTCACATGGACTTTCAATACTTCCATGATATACAAAATCTTTACAGTGGGCTCGGGACCGTAGCATCGTCATCCAACACAAGAAAGATATTTCAATTTCAATTTACAAAATCTCAATTGGTTCAAAAAAAACAAAATCGATGGAGTCCGAATCTTACTGGGGCTCAAGCTCGGACTCCACTGATTTTTATTTTTAAAAGAAAAAACAAAAAAATCCCAAAAAACATCAACAACAAAGTTTCACCTCTTGGCCCATTTCTTCACTTTAGAGGGTCAGAAAATTCTTGGCACAAACTACCAATCTCTGACATGCCTTAAATAAAGAAGTCTCTCAGAGAATGTTATTCACAATGGCAGCAAAAAAATAAAAAGTATGACAAACAACATTTTTCTTCTGAGTATAGGAATGGCTGTCAAACTTTAAAAAAAAAAAAACGAAAACAAAACCACCATCTCAGATTTTGTTTCTAATCCGATTTCAAGCTTTTAAATTCTTCTTCTCGAGATGAAAAAATAATATCTTTGATTTCTTTCATTACATGTTGCACATATTACACTGCGGTCAGAAGGTAGCTTTTGAATAAAGACCCCACCAATTCAATTCTACCACAAATTCTTCAATCTGAGTTTCGTTATTAACATAAAGGTAGTCAGCGTTTGAACACCAGATGAAATTGTGTTTCATACAGAATGTGGTAGAGGAACTGTTGGGGGTGGGGGTGAGGGGGGTTGTACACAGTGATGCTGTACGACAATGTTATATTAAAAAATAAAATAAAGTGATTAGGACCTGCACCACAGGAGCAATCCGAACACATGAATTCTATGGGAAATAAAATTATCACGTCAAATGATACACAAGTACTGTTTTTTTCTCTTTCTTCTTTCAATTTTGCAGGTTCAAAACAGTGTTTGTCGGCTAATCAGCATACACTGTGAACCCCCCCATCTCTCCTTACCCCACGCCCAGCCTCCTTCTAGCACCCATCATACAATAACCAAACGAACATTGTGTCTGCAACTTAATTTCCAATCGAGTTTAGAATCAAATTCCTGATTCTGATCCAAATCACTTTCATTTCTCATCTAACAAATTCAAAACTCTTAACACTTTGGACAAATTTTTCAAAAAAAAATAAAATAAAAAATAAAAACAGATTTTACTGGATAGAGAAAAGGTCAATAGAGGTGAAAACCATCAAGGTTTTTGAAAACGGAGAACCTTTCTGTTTTGCTTTCCTTGTTCCTTTCAGTCGTCCTTTTTTTGGAAAGTACCTGTTTACTTAGCGTTGTTTTGCTTTGGCTTAGTCGACTGACTCTTAGAGCCGGATTGTGTCGTCTTCTTCTTCTCCTCCTCGCCTCCAGGCATCTGGAACTCGGCGACGTACAAACTCTTGTCGATCGCCACCTCGCTGGGCACAGGGCGAATCTCCGTCGCTAACTGCTGCTCGATCAAGCAAAGACTCTTGTGGTCCTCGTGTGTGACCAGGTTTATGGCCAGACCGAGGTGGCCGAAGCGGCCGGATCTGCCGATACGATGCAAGTACGTCTCTGAGAGCTTGGGGAAGTCAAAGTTGATGACTACGTTGACTGCTTGGATGTCGATTCCTCTGGTGCAAAGATCTGGAATGAAATATGTTTCGGAAGATAATCATAAATACGAGAGTTCCCCAATGTTCGCTCATCTGTCTTCCACTCGCATCAATGTGTCCAAACCGAGGCTGGAAGGTAATCAGTCTGGCACTTTTTTAAGACAATGAAAATGACATTACATGACCTCAGTTGTGTACAAGAAACAAGACTAAACAAGTGCTGTTATGTGGAATGTCAATCAGCCTCAAGTGTCACCAAAGAAAGGAGGGGAAATCAGGCAAAACCAACTCACCCGAAGCCACCAGGTTGCGGCAGGCACCCATTCTGAAGTCGTGGAAGACCCTGTTTCTGTGTTCCTGTCGCATCTTGGAGTGAATGTAGAAACAGGAATAGCCTAGCTCCGTCACTTTGCGAGCCAGCAACTCGACACGCTGGGTGGAGTTGCAGAAGATGATGGACTGGTTGATTTGCAGCTGAGGGGTGTGGAGAAAAATCAGTTGCCATTATTTACGTATAAATCAAGTCACTGGTACCCTAACGCTGGACATCAAGGACTGCCCACATTTGCATGTTGCAATCGGGGAGATTTTGTCCAACAATCAGCGAGATATTTAGCATTACATTCAATATAGTAGAGACAAAGTCTCATAATCAGAGAAATTTTCAAATTTGTTCATCAGAACACGGAAAGATAGGTTTATTTTCGGGGAACTTCCTGCAGAATTAGAAAATGTTGACAGCTCTAGGATTATTTTTCGATATATTGCTTTCTTTGGGGAGACTTTTCACTTCCTTACCTTTGAGAAGAGTGTGTTGAGACAGTGAACCTTTTCTCTTTCTTTGACGTACGCGTAATACTGCGTAATTCCCTTCAGCGTCAACTCCTCCATCAGGTTGATCTGGTAGGGATTAGGCAGGTACCTCTCCTAAAGGAAAAATCAAGACAAGAAAAACATATAAGAAATCATCACAGAGACTCGGGGAATCTGGGTTTTATCCTTCCTACTTTTGGTAACTCATTTGAAGCAAGTTGACCACCAATTTCAAAACATTCGCAGAGCTACCAAGATTTTTATCTTGCAATAAGCGAGATTTTGTACAAAAATCAGGGAGATATTTAGAATAACATTCATCATAAGAGGGAAAAGTTTCCATAATCAGGGAGTTTTTTCAAATTTGTTCATCAGAATATGGACAGAGTAGTTTATTTTCATGGAACTTTCTGCAGAATCAGGGAGAGCTGGCATTTCTGCATTCAGCACTAGGCGACTTTTACAGGCAGCTTGGAGGCAACAACCGGGGCCCAATTTCATGGCTCTGCTAATTGCGGAATTCTGCGTTTACGATCACCATTCTCAGCTTACAGGGGGAGCACTGAATTTCTGTGCCAGCTGTGTAAGCAAAGAATGCCTGGTGAATGCAGTACACATGATGTGCACAAGCAAAATTCCTTGCTAACCTGCGAAACATGCCGACGTAAGCGCAGAATTCCTTGCTTCTGGGCCAAAAGATACACCTTTTTTCCCCCAAAGATATCATTTTTTCCCCGAAGACAATTATGAGGAACCGAAATGTGGATGCTTTTTCTCTGGGGAAATTGCCTGGGACCGGATGCCAAGCATAGTTTGACGTGGCCCCCATAGGCTCACTGCTTACCATAAATGCTTTAACTGTGGTTGGAAAGGTGGCAGAATACAGCATGATCTGACGGTCGTTGGGCAAGAAGGCAATAAGGTCATCCAGCATGTTCTTAAAATCTTGTGACAGCAGCTTGTCGGCCTGTGGAGGGAAGTTTCATTCAATAATAATTTGTATTCCTTCTCAAGACACAACGAACAACATTATGAGAAAGTTAAGAAAACTAGAATAACTGAACCCCAAAGCTGCCATTCTTAACATGAGGCCAGCCGAGCTCTATTTCACAAAGTATTAAGACTCATCTTAAGATGAGTTGTCATCGCCATAGTGTTGTGTTTTGTGACATCACACGTAGCTTTGCAATTAAGATTGGTGCACATCTTAAGAGCAATCTCAGCTCCTTGTGCTCGTAATTACATTGGGCCACGCCCTTACCTCATCCAGCACAAGGATCCCACACTTGTCCAGCTTGGCCACGCCCTTACGGCATAAGTCCAAAATACGGCCGGGTGTTGCTATTATTAGATGTACTGCAACAGAAAGAAACAAAATATTATTTTTGGGGAAAAACAGACAATTCTTAACCCTTTAAAATATGTGGCATTCAATGTAAACTGCCCAATCCGCACATCCAATCTGTACAAAATGTTCCGTGTCACATTTCAAAGCAATTAAAATATACATCAGCCATCATAAATATTCAAAAATAATAATCAATATTCAAATATAATAATCAATATTCAAAAATAATAATCAATATTCAAATGACAATCATTGCAAGAAGTTCAAACAACAATTAGTAATGTTTAAACAAAATATATATATAAAGTTGGTGACAATGGAAACAAAAACAAATTCAAATTTGGGAACATGGAGAACAAAAGAAAACCGCCATGATTTATACAGCCTTTTAAAGTTTCACCAATTTAAGAGGCGACTTTGATACAATTTCTATTTTCATGACTGCAAGAAAAGCAGAGAACAAATTCTTTCAGGTCAAAATCAGGCCGTATCTGAATTGGCGACTGTAGCTACGGCTACAACTGTTGCTAAGGGTGTTGCTAAGGACGTTCTATTCTTCAACGCATGATGATGCGGAAATCTAGCCGTAGCCGTAGCCGTAGCTGCAACTTCAGACACGGCCTCAGGCTGCCTTACCTGTCTGCTGTAAACGGATGATGTCATCCCTGAGACTGGTGCCTCCTGTTGTGACCATGACTTGATGGCCGAGATGCTTGGACAGCTCCTTGCAGATCTGACTCGTCTGCAGCGCCAACTCTCTCGTTGGTACCAACACCAAACCTTGAATACAATCAAGAGAGGCAACACATCAGTCTCGGACTGAAGTTCTTCAAAATTACTTTATACATTACATTACATGGCTGGAATCGGGAATTACACAATAACCCCCAGAAAATGGGAGATTATGAGCATAAATTCCAGTGCCTTCTGTCCCTTTTTGTGAAGGGGAAAATGAAACGTTGTACGGTAGGTGCATGCCTGTGCACTCTACCTCTACCCCCCCCCCCCATTGTGTCTTAATTGTGTTATGGGAATCTCAGTAATTCTTCAGAGGATTTTAGGGGTGGGGGTACTTGTGTACAAGATAAAAAAAGTGTGTTATAGTATGGGAACATTTTTTTTTTTTGGGGGGGGGGGGACCACACACTTTCTGCCCACATATCGGGCACGGTATACACTCTACACAATGACTGCATAAAATTGAGGGCGCTCTGAATTCATTCCTGGCACAAACAAGTGCCGTCGTACGCCAGTTTAGAAAAAATTGGCGTGTATACGAAGTGGTTGAGATGGTTTGCCTGATTTGATTGAAAACATGACAAGTTCACTAGTGCAGTCGTCAGTCAGCACTATCAAACATAACATGGAATTGGCTTTTGATGGGTTTGGGGGGTGGTTAGGGTTATAAGATATCTTCAAAGTACATGTTTGGATAAACACCAGACAGAAGAACTTCTTTGGTAGTGGGGTTACTGAGCTAGTGCTAAAATGACTGGACTCCGGTCAGAGGTCCAGAGGGTATTTTTTGCGTTAAAACTCACCTTGTACTTCATTTTTGTTCAACTGTGTGCGTTCCAGCATTGGGATTGTGAATGCGCCCGTTTTGCCCGTTCCGTTCTTGGCTCTGGCGATGATGTCATGACCGGAAAGCGCCATGGGTATGCTCGCCTCCTGGATGGGGGAAGGCCACTCCCACCCCTTCTCAAAGATGCCTTTCAGAAGTCCGTGACTCAGGCAGTAGTCCTCAAACTCATTTCCCTTGGTGTTTGTCACATCCTGTGGAATGCCCCGCAGAAAATAAAAAAACAATAAGTGAACGCAATGACCAGCTAATGTCTTTCTTTGATTATTGCAGGGTTTGCCCGTAACTTTTTTAGTGACTGGCCAGCAGGACCAGTTAGCTTGTCATTTCACTAGTCCGTCAGCTTTTTCACTAGTCAATATTTCAAATGAAATAAGGATGCTTTTCAACACTGAACTAGCCAGCAGGACCACCTGTAGTGAATTTTTACTGGTCCTCATGTGTTAAAACCAGCATTTGGCCAGCGGACCACTGTCAAGGGAGAACCCTGCATTAGTCTATTGTTATAATTACTGGACTCTCACGATCATCTAACTTAAGGAATACCAAGCCGTCTTGCTCGAGTATATGATTATCATAACGAGTTAGGCCTTAATTACCAGAGGCCAAGCAGGCCTAGAAATTCGATGCGAATCCGCGAATCGATTCGCGCCCGACGTAACGCGGAGTCTTGCTAACTTATAGGCCGGCCAAGGCCTGCTGCCCATGTGTTGCCCTAAGTGTCCCTTTGAAAGTTTCCCATACAAGCCTTAGACATTCCAATGGAAGTGCCCCTTGCAAAATGAAGATGGCCTTGCCCTCTCAAAGATGAAATTACAGGCCCGAGGAGTGACGATGTACATGTACAACGGCCCTCCAATGTTCATGTAATTAATCAGTGGGCGTGACATGACCTAAGCATGCCAGCCAAACACTCAATACACGATTACTTTATGCCCAGTTTGACGCTGCACCACCGAGAAGGGAGACAGTGGTTCAGTAACACATAGGGCAAATATTAGGCCGTCATACTAATTAAAAAATCACATGGTTGTGGCAACGAGTGGCTTAAATAAACCTGTTTACAATCAAATTAAAGTTCTACAAATGTACACAAAGAGCAATTTACAAAAACAACTTATTGAGACAGGCCTAGAATGTCATCTTCGAGAGGGCAACTGGCAACTTTCATTTTGCAAAGGTAACTTCCAATGGAAAAATCTTAAAGTCTTTGGGAAAATTTTGCAGGGAGGGGAGGTCATGGCCTCCGTGTAAATTCAGGCCTCTTGAGTCAAACAAACATTGCATCCAGAAAGAGTTCTTGTAAAATAAAATCAATAAAAGCAAATTCAATTTATGGTTCAGCCTTAGGGTGTCGCGCTGTTTTTTAGACACAATGTTCAATCTTTCATTCACCACATATGAACATGCATTTAAGGCAGTAATGTAATGAGCAAATGCTCCGAACCCAATTTCACAGAGCTGCTTTTTAAGCACAAAAAGTAGCTAGGCAAAAAATAATTATGCTCACCAGAATAAGGTTACCAGCCAAGATACCATGTCACATATACCATCTGTGTGACTGATATCCTGCTCCTTTTCGCTTAGCAGAAAATCATTTTGCAAAATTTGCTGCTAAAGCAGCTCTATGAAATTGGGCCCTGTAGGTAGGCCATGGAGTCTTGAATGTCAGGTGGATGTTCTTGTACTGAATCTTTAGCAAGTTTGGGTCCCTCTTTTTCTTCAATTCCGGATAAAACCCCAAGTAAGGAAGCTTCAATCGATGAAGCAAACTATATGCTTGTTTCGTATCAGACTTATTTTAAAAGTACGTCGTACTTACGCTTGTTTTAAATCTGGAATCTTTCGGTGGTTGCTTTAGCCCAGCTTTCCAATCTGCGCTATAAACAATAATATATAAAAAAAAGTATTTATTATGCTCCATTTCAATTCAAAGTAGGCTTCTCAAAGTGCCTTACACTGTTATTATAACCCATGTTTATGGGGACTTTAAAAGCATTCCTGAAACCATCTCAAATCTTTTGGAGAATGCAGCACCGGCGGTCAATTGGGCCCTCTGGTCGCTAATAATTCACACCAATAATCTCTACCCTCGCAAGAACCTATTTACTCCTGGGTGATGAGAGGTAGATCTTTAAGCATTTGGTTCTCGGTATATGGCATGGTGCACCCCCTCCCATTGTGTCTTCACTGTGTTATGGGAATCTCAGGAATTCTTCAGAAGATTTTTTTTTGGGGGGGGGGAGGTGACGGGACGGGACTTCTGTATTTGGGAAGTGTGTGCTAGAGAACATGTATAGGAACAATTGGGGTCTTTCCCCTCTGCCACATATGGTATGTGTCTTGCTCAAGAACACAAGTGTAACAACCTGGATTCGATTCTGATGACTCTGCCATCAGAACTTGAGTTCGATGCTCTAAACTGCTCGGCCACAACATGTTACTACACAAACACACAACAGAGAACAACCAGCAACATACACAATTAAATGAACTTGATCAAAAAGTGGAAGAACTACATGTATAAAAAGAAACTGTCTTTAAATAAAGGCATTCGTCTCCTGTAAGGGCCATGTCACACGAGGCAATTTACAGTCAACCAGTTCCAGGCAATGACAAACATTTACATGTTAATTTCCACATAATTGTCATTGGGACAGTAAGATAGTTTTAGAAAAAAGTCTGCAGTACTACTGAAGTGCTCCTTTTGCATGCAGTGCAGATGGTTGCCTCCAAGTTGCCTGTAAAAATTGCCTCGTGTGACAAGGCAGGGTTCGCCCCAGGTTTTTTCAAAACTGTGGGGCATTCGGGGCCAAAATTTTGGGATGTTTGGCCGAAGCGCGCTGAATTGAAACAAGGTCCTCAGAATGTTTTACTCTTGGTGTTTTTCTTGGTTTTCAAAGCCCTACTGTGCAATTTGGAGCATTCTATATGGTTTTCTTCTCATTTTGTGAAACTACCGTATAAAAAATTACCGTATCGGCACGCATCGGCCCTGATACGCTAGCAGGAGAACCCTGCAAGGGCTTCAAAATCACCCAAGTTCATACCTTAAAACTTAACAGTTGACAAGACACATGTATGTAGAAACCTTAGACAAATATTGTCCGTATACTACTACTCACCTAGCAGGCTTGCCAGACGAGTTATTTGATTGCACCACTTTAGACTTGGCAGCGTTCTGGCTGGCCGATGCATGTGCATTTGACTGAGGTCCATTCATTTTGGATGCCATTCCTCCTCCCATGGACGGGGGCGGACCTAGTCTCAGAGGAGTCCCGTCTACTCCCCGAGCGGGACTGTTAGCACCGTGACTGTTCATTCTGTTAACAACCTCCTGGCCAGGTGCAGCGGCTGCGGAAGCCATCTTGCAACGTCAAGAGATTGGGTGTACAAAATACAAGCGTCACTCCTTCCAAAAGGAATGACCGCAAAATCAGAAAAATGTCTTATCTCCCTGAGAACTGCTTGAAAACTGATTGTGTCCAGCAAGAAATTGTTGACTCCGTAAATAAAGGGGAAAAGGCAGGACGGTAACGTCTGCCTCTTTTTTAAAGAATCTATTAAAAGAGTTTTTCTTTGTCAAATATACAAATATACAATTTACATATATATAAACAATAATCTTCTTTTCTTAATTTTATATAACTGGTCACTTCTCACAGAAGTGAAATATCCTGTATAAGTTCAGGTATAATGTACATCCACTCTTTGCAAGAGCAGGTATTAGGATTGACGACACGCAGGATTCAATCTATCTTCTGCATTGTTACGTCACAAGAAGTTTTTTTTATATAATTGGGAAGAACTATCAAGTGCTAGAAATTCCGGCACAAGTTCGGGGCAGTGGAAACAAAATCGTATTTGATCGTCACGGATGACACGTAATTGTTTTTTGATCAGATCGCGCACCAAATACAATCGTAGAATCGTCACAAAATTCAGTCACTCCAAGAGAGCGTCGACAGATAACCAATTGCTTTCCTGTTTAAAAAATAGAAGAAACCACAATTTATTAAAGGTGAAGTCAGTTTTACACTAGAGCTGTATGTTCTTCTCCTTTGTACAACTTTAAGTTAGCAAGTATTAAGCTCATGTGGTGAATTTTTGGCCAATATGCAAACTTTGTTAATGTATTCAACATGGTTTATCCTAGCCCTAATGACGATGTGGCACAGTTTTTACAGTTTGGCTTGACCTTGGCCACACACCCATGTTGGCTTTTGTCATGCAAGTGTCGGCGACTCAACTGTTGTACTCTTCTTCAGTGGTAAAAGTTGGGGTATCTTCCAAGTGTCTTACTGGACAACCACTTTTCATATTTGGTATTAGTGATGCGCAATCTTGTTCAAGGGGTAGACCCAGTAACTGGGGCGCTGTGCTTCTTTTTTCAAAATTTTGACATCTTCGGTCGTACTAGCACCCCAAATATCTTTAGTGGAAACTGACAATTTCCTATGATTTTCATAACACTCAGCCACAAAAAACGCCCCAAAATGACAACAAAAACACAACAAAATAGCTTCAAAATCGCCTCACTGGCTTCTCGTTATGTCCAAGATGCAACATACATCAGGTACTTAATTGTACTCGCGATTATTTGTTGTGCTCCAAATTGATGATTTTTAAGTTCACAATCTGGGAAACCATACCATCCACCACGAACGAAGTATTTGCACTCTGTGCGATAGAGACGAAATAGCTTCAAAATCGCCTCACTGGCTTCTCGTTATGTCCAAGATGCAACATACATCAGGTATTTAATTGTACTCGCGATTATTTGTTGTGCTCCAAATTGATGATTTTTAAGTTCACAATCTGGGAAACCATACCATCCACCACGAACGAAGTATTTGCACTCTGTGCGATAGAGACGAAATAGCTTCAAAATCGCCTCACTGGCTTCTCGTTATGTCCAAGATGCAACATACATCAGGTATTTAATTGTACTCGCGATTATTTGTTGTGCTCCAAATTGATGATTTTTAAGTTCACAATCTGGGAAACCATACCATCCACCACGAACGAAGTATTTGCACTCTGTGCGATAGAGACGGGTGCCCCGACTCTCCGCACCGTGTGGTGGATGGTTTCTCTGATTGTGGACTTAAAAATCATTAATTTTGAGCACAAAAACTGATCTTGAGTACACTTAAATACCAGATGTTGCATCTTGGACATATCGAGAAGCCAGTGGCGTGTCGTGGCCGAGCGGATAAGAACACCGAACTCAAGCTCTGATGTTTCTGATCAGCAGAGTGTGGGTTCGAATCCCAGTCGTTACACTTGTGTCCTTTAGCAAGACACTTAACCACATGCTTCGTCCTTCGGATGGGACGTAAAGCCGTTGGTCCCGTGTACTATGGATTGGTAGTGCACGTAAAAGAACCCAGAACACTTATCGTGGAAGAGTAGGGGTTTAACCCCGGTGTTTCTGGTTCACATTGCAAGCACCCTAATTTACAGGTTTCCTCAGGCTTTCGAGCTACAGTGATTAAGTTCACTTGTGAGGCATCCTTGGTTTCATTACCAGAAATATATAATAATAATAAATAATAATAATAATAATAATAATAATAGCCTAGTAGGCGATTTTGAAGCTATTTTGTTTGGTCTTTTTGTCACTTTGGGGTGTTTTTTGTGGCTGGGTGTTATGAAAATCACAGAAAATTGCCATTTGCCCGGGTATCTACAAAAGATATCTGGGGCGCTAGTTAGCCCTGGTAGGACGTCAGTCAGTGCCACTGCACTGACGTCCTGGGTATAAAGATCCTTTACAATGCGAACAAAATTTTGAGTAACATTTTAAAATATTTTTACTTAATTTGAGAAGCTGAAACTCCATTCCCTTATTCTTGGTGCCTTTAATTACACTTTTGCTGAGTTCAAAACCTATCAAATACATCCATGAATGACATTATTTCCGAAAATAAGTCCAAGTTGTGCACTCGCGCTGTGACTCTGTCGTGTTGCCGCCCGGAAGAAAAGGCGTTCAGTGTTACGGGTTAGACAGCGCCCTCTTTTGTGGACTTGGTTCCATGTCAGTTGAGGTTTTCGCAACGAATGCGTCAATTTCCATTTTATTTTCACAATAATGTCATCCAAGGATAAAATTGGCAATTCTGAATAGAGCAGGCGTAAGGTTCAGGACACAAGGAACATGTGAGTCACGTTTCAGCTTCCTCAAAAAGGTAAAAATATGATAAAAAATGGTTATAAATTTTGTCGCAATGCCCGAGGACCTTTATACCCTGGACTCCGTCGCGTTGTATGCAACGGAGGAGTCCAACCTGGGCTAGGGCGCTAGTATGACTGGAGATGTCAAAATTTCGAAAGGAGTACAGTGCCCCAGTTACTGGGTCAAAGGGCAGATTTGATCATTTCGAAAACTCGTAGCCATCTGCGACTCGGCACTCGAACTTGCCGCCTGCCTGCTGAATCATGGATGGAAGATGCGTGAAAGTTTGAGCGCCTAGTCGCATTGCACTTGCAGAGTGTTTAAAATAAACAAATCAGCCCCTAGTTTACGTATAATTCCACACGACACAGTGCATGCAGCAAAAACTAAAAGTGTTGAACTTCAAAAACATCAAATAAATATTTTGACATGCTTATAATCTATTCTATGTGTCATTTACATTTAAAAAAAAGTAAAAAGATTTGACATACAATATTTAAATTTACAGTTGAACCACTGCACTGTCCCGTTTTCTTTTTAATAAAAATAAGATAAAATAATTTAATTGGAATTGGAATTGGATTGCCAAAATACTTTGTTTAGGTTTAGTGTCCGCATTTGGCTTGGGAATCGTTTCCTCCATCAAAATCATGTCCATGTTTCTCTCGATTCCGGAAGGGTCAAGGGCAAACAATTGGCAGGATGGACAGAAAACATCAACATTTATTCACTAAACTAGTCATGCTATAGTATTGGCAATAGTATTGCTAGCGAACATTACGTTTACAAAATGTGTAGGCCTGCTTTCTTGGCAGTGCTCTGCATGCCATATATTTCTCGGACTGCCTTTCAAACAATTCGAATACCTCGCCACTTCTTTATAAGATCTTGCCCTCCAAAACGCCCAACTTACTGCAATAGTAAATAATTATTACCCAAATGTTCTCTGTAAAAATATTTTAACCATTTAATGTAGCTGTTTTTGTATTTATCCACACGAATATGAAGTTATCTTTTGAAAGTCAAATCCTAGCAAAGGCAACAAAGCCAATACGTGCAATCATTCCTGCATTCACACAAGATCGTACATTAGATGGTTTTGTAAACTCCTAACGTAGATTTTATGTTATTTTTTGTAACACTTATGAAAACGTCCTGCTGTTAAAATTGATCCCAGAAGAACACAAATTCTATAAAGTATACAAAGACATCAACATATCAGTTGAAACTACATGGCTTGGAAGGATGGAGAGAGATTCATTTACCTGTTCACTCGAAGGATTCGCAGGGTCAAAATGGCCGTCAGCGCTATTTAGCATGCATTGTCGGTCGGTCGGTTGTTCGATAAACGAGTATCGAACACTTCGCTTTCAAAACATGCACACTCCGATCATCATCAGGGACAAAATTATGAATATCGATTAGGTTAACGAGTTTAAATGTCAGCTTAAAAAAATATCACGAAGCTATCCGAACCAAATTTCCCGACCAAAGGTGGAAGTCTTAATTCTGTTCAAGATACTTAACAACATTCAGAGAATATATTTTTTTACACCGGCCTACGATTGATTTTTTTAATGTGGAAATAAAAGAAATGAGTCAGTTTTAAAGTTCACTGGATACTCGGCCGGGGTCAAAGTTGAACAGACTGGTTCCAAGCCCTATTCTTAAACAAAACAAAGAAGTCGGGTTACCTGACGATATCTTGGAAAATAAAAGTGAACACATCCACACATACGGCGGACGCACATTGTCCACTGTAAAAAAAAAGAATTATGGTGGATGCTGCGACTCGAAAAACACTAAGTAACATACCGTTACTTAAAACAAAGGCAGGCCCAAGGGATAAAGATCTTTGGCCATCAAGACTAAAGGAGGAATACCAAGCATTAATTCAGGTTTGTAAGAATCAGAGAATGTTGTACAAAATAACTCGCCAACAGATGGCAGATATGCTAAATAATATAAAAATTTAAAAAATTGATTGGGGGCGGGGTAATTATTTTAAAAAGGGGTGGGGAGTCTAATTGTTATTTTGAATTTATGATTTCATGAATCTTAACATGTTTAATGGAAAAGTAAGGACTTCAACATCAGCTATCTCCCAACAAAAATATCTTGGAAAGCCCAATTATTAAATTTCAATTTTTAATTTGATGCTTTATTTTATTATTTTTGTTTGAACATTCAACATTCATTAAAAAAAAAGTCTGCTACAGTTAGCACGAAAATTTGTTTACAGTTAAACAGCGCTATGAAATTGGGCCCTGACATTCGGCATGTTTTGGATGATTATTTGTTGAGGTAATGTATAGGCCTACTGTACGTATTTGCTCTTGTTTACTTTTTTTCAGTATGTAAATAACAACAAGGAGTCCGATAATGACTGGTTTCGGCTTGAATCTAACAAGGATGGCACTCGATGGTTTGGTAAATGCTGGTACATATATGAACTTCTCAAGTATGAGTTCGACATAGAGTTTGATGTAAGTATAGCTGAGACCACTAGGAGCTTTATTCTGCTTAGCAATTTCTGGTGCAGTTGGGCAAAATAAAAATAAAAACATGTTTAGCGTTCTGTTTGAAAAAAGGAAGGAGGGCCTTTTTTTCTTCTTCTTTTTTCGTTCAAAAATATGGCCGCCCGAGCCATTTTTTAAGACAACTGGCCGGGTTATTTTTCAAGATGGTTGCCAGCTTATTTCAAAATGGCCGCCACTCAGACCCAGGAAATGACATAATGGCTTCTTTCGTGTCAAAAAAAAAAACAAAAAAAAAACAGGCGGCCTCTAAAAAGGAAGTGAGCGGGGACGCTAAACATTATTTTTATTTTATGTCGCCTTACGTGCCGAGGTGATTTCATGCAATCATTTTCAGTTGACACAACCTCGTTCCCAGTGGTGTATGATCTCGCCGTGCCATTTTATTTCCAAGAATGCCTTGCTCGATCGTAACCCCTGGAAGCGTGACTTTGAAATATCCAAATATATTGGATTTTTTTATTAGTCCTGTGGTTGATCCACTCTACGCGCGCGCTCAAAATGGTCACAGCCTTCCCAAAAAGCATCAAGTCATCATAGAGCAACTGGTCCCCTCTTGTTGTTCTTTGATCTTGTGAAATGTCTAACTGTAATGCAGTTTAGGGTGACCGTGTAAAAACATGATTCATTTGAGGTGGATTGTGTCAAAGTACTTCCATTTTGACATGTGCCTACTTAGCGCCCTACAAGTGCTCTAAAGGCTTCAAACAAACATGCATGCAGAGTAGTCATTTTTTAAAGTTAATCAGCGTTGTTTTTCAGTGCTTCCAGAGGTTAGTGATGAGAGGTATCGGTACGACGCGCTGCCCATGTTAGAGAAGCTGCAGTTGACAGTTTAATTTCATTTCATTTAGTTTTCATTTATTAATTCTGGTTGTGAAGCCAAGGACTCTTAGAAAAGCGAACTCAATCTTTATACTAGCCAAGAACCCCCATGGAGAGAAGACAAAGAAGGAAGTTTCAGTTTTAGATGTGGGAGGAAAACCCCAGAGAGTTATTCCAGGGAAAACCCACGCAGTCAGGTAGGGACTGAAAACCCAATCAACATAGTGCCCCCGGCGGGATTTGAACCGGGTCCCAGAGGTGGAGGACGAGGAAAGATACCACTACGCCAACCTGTTTTACCAATGTTGGAAGATGGATGTTGGAAAGTTCCCTGCAAACATAACAATCATGTCATGGGACTTTGAAATATTTATGGGAGTACTTTTAAATAACAGAGTTGACTGATTTTTGTTCTCGTTAGATTCCAGTGACGTATCCTCAAACAGCCCCAGAAATTGCAATCCCGGAGTTAGATGGAAAAACGGCCAAGATGTACAGAGGGGGTAAAATCTGTTTAACAGATCATTTTAAGCCCCTCTGGGCAAAGAATGTCCCAAAGTTTGGCATTGGCCATGCCATGGCACTTGGGGTAAGTTTTAGTAATAAAGGCAAGTTGTTAATTTGCAATTACAGTCTAGTTGATTTGATCCTTCCTTTGCTGACTGAGGTACAAAATTACAACCATTTTAGACAAACAGGCATTGCATCAAGGGCAGAATAATAATAATAATAATAATAATGGAGTCTTGTAAAGCGCCGGTATCCGCCGAAAAAGGCACTCATGGCGCTCGCTCTTGATACAAAAAATATGTATGTTGAAAATCACTGGTCAACATTTACTTTAAAAAGATGAGTTTTGAAAGCAGTTTTAAATGATGATGTTGTATCAGCAGTCCTGATGTGGTACGGAAAACTATTCGACACTTTCCCTGAGGCTTGGCATGGGGGGGGTGACTGGAGGCTGTGAAACTTCTACGGGGGTCAGACCCAGGCATGACATTCCTCCTAATTTAGTCTGATTTCCTTTCTTTTCTTTTTTGCCCTTGGGAAAAAAATAAGAAAAAATGTGATTAAATAGCCTGAAAAGTATATCAAACCCTACACTATCTGTACATGTAGGTCAGCCCTGGTGCTCAATAAAATTGTTCCTATGTTTTTTTTTCCCAAGGACCAAATATCATGCTTGGTAAGACCTCTGTTTGTCTCTCTTTAAAGGCACTGAACATGTTTGGAAATTGTCAAAGACCAGTGTTCTCACTTGGTGTATCCCAACATATATGCATAAAATAACAAGCCTGTGAAAATTTGGGCTCAATTGGTCATCAAAGTTGCAAGAAAATGATGAAAGAAAAAACACCCTTGTTGTACAAATTTGTGTGCTTTCAGATAGGAATAAAAACTTCTTGCAAGATGTTTATTATTTAGTGAGAAATTACCTCTTTCTCAAAAACTACGTTACTTCAGAGGGAGTCGTTTCTCACAATATTTTATACTATCAACAGTTCTCTGTCGCTCGTTACTGAGTCAGTTTTTATGCTAATGTATATTTTGAGTAATTACCAAACGTGTACAGTGCCTTTAATTTTAAGAAATTTGAATATCTACCAATTCCACCATAATCAGTTGTGTTTTTTTCCCTTATTTTCAGCTTGGTCCCTGGCTAGCCGTTGAAATCCCAGATCTGGTCAGCAAAAGTGTGATATCTTACAAGGAGAAAACAGAAGAGGCAGCCAGTAAATGAGCAGAAACCACTTAGAATTTTTAACTATTAGGATATTATTCAAAAAATACAGTTTTAAATTGTTATCCTTGGTCATCTTGGCCCAATTTCATAAAGCATGTAAGCACAAAAACTTGCTAAGCACAAAAAACTCTTGCTTAAGAAAAATAGGTTACCAGCCAAAATACTGTTAGCATTGCTGTGACTGGTACCCGACTCATTTCTTGCTTAGCAAAGAAATTTGCTGAGCAGAATTTTCTGCTAAACTAAAACAGCTATTATGAAATTTGGCCCTGGGCCTGATAACCTAGAGTTGCTTAAGCAGAATTATTTGTTTTAAAATCAAATATCTACTGACGAAAATGAACGGGGAGCCAGTCATGAAATTTGTGTGAGGCAGAGCTGCCAACTTTCCCAGATTCTGCAGAAAGTTCCCTGAAAATAAACCAATCTTTCCATGTTCTGATGAACAAATTTGAAAATCTTCCTGATTATGGAAACAAATTTACCCTATTAATGTTGAATGTAACTCTATATACTTCTCCCTGATTGTTGTACAAAATCTCCCTGTTTGCAAGATGCAAAGGTTGGCAGCTCTGGATCATGGCTGGTCACCTTCTTCCGAAAAGCAGAAAGTAATCTGCTTATTTTTGTGCTTAAGTAGCTGTTTGAAATTGGGCCTTAAGCCCTCGGGATACCAGTCACAATGTTCATAATGACATGGTATCTTGGCTGGTAACCTTATTCGGATTTAGTATAGTTGTTTTGTGCTCAGTTTCATTTGTGCTGAAGTAACTCCATGAAATAAGGCCATGGTCTGGGGTCATTTTCTATTGTTTATGTCGTTTTTAGCCCCGGGCAGATTTCCGAAATCTCCTGCCAACTTGTATCTCCAAGAGTCAGCCACTATATTGTTGTGCTTACCGCAAGTGAAACAAAATACTTGTGTTCGCTGAAGCATGGTTTGTACACTTCCATTTTTAGCAAAGTTTGTGTTCCAGGCTATATACTTCCAGCCAAGAACATACACACTTTTAGGATTTGAGGCTTTGTATCGTGGAATAGACCTTATTGCATATGATGTCATTTCAGTAGGGCGCCCTCGCCTAGAGGCCAAAAGGAGATGTTCGTTGGCCAAACCTGTGCGCTGCGCATACAAATCTGTGCGTTTCGATTGCTTCGTCATCGTTTTACCTCTAAGATGGCGGCTGAATAAGGTCAATGCATAAGGTCTATACTCCAAGAAATGTGATTTCGATTTTGTTTATTCTTCCTGCGTGGACATAACCCCTCCAGATTTTCGGCGATATCTCAAAAATGCTACCACCTTTAGAAATGAAATTTTCACAGGTTAGTTTCATTGTATCTACATTTATGCAGGATTTAAACAATCCAACTGTTCCAAAAACCAAAGGTATACTGTGCCCTTTGAGGGTGAAGACTTAACCAAACAAAATCATTCCAGAGTAATACATGCAGCCCACTCATTGATGAAGTTGATGTTCAGTTTCCATTAATGGCAAACCTGCTTTATTTTCTTTCTGGCCGTCGCACTTTTTTGTTGGGAATACAATGTATATTTAACGGTAAAATAAAACGATAATACATGTACACATGGAAAGCGGTCATGACTATGTCTCACTTCTTATGGTGTTATTTTTCAACAACTACTTGTACATACCTGCCAACATTGAAACCTCAAAAATAGGAACACCAGTTTTACAAGTCCACAGACAGCAATGCAAGAAGTCGTGCGAGTAAAGCTTATTACTTGTATACATACAAATTATGTATGTATTTAAAACAATGTACAAAAATCAAAAATTCTCTGTCGCAAGCAAATGGCACCTTCTTTTGCCAGAACTTTTTGATCTTGTTCATTGCTGTCTCTTGTCAGAGATAGGAATGTTCTGATTTTTTTCCGGCCCGTAATCTCAAAAATCTGGACAATTCCAATTAAATCTAAACAGTTGGCAGTTATGCATGTAGCTCCAACCAGCTTCAATTGGGTTAAAAGTAGGGTCATACTTTGGTAATGACCCCCAAAAAACATGTTTAACTTTTATGCCAAAGCCTACTTGTTATAAAAATGGCAATGGTAGTAAGCATCCTGCAAAATTATTTTGTCAGAAGTACACCCCATTTGATTAGAAATCAATAAAAGTAAGTTTAAAAGTTTGAACCTCCAAAGATCGAATAAAGGCGACTTATGGAGAGTCATGTGGTGTACATTTGTGAATGCTGCGGCCAACGATGCAATTGGTTACTGTGTCACCTCGCTTAACATGGTTGAATTTAACGTTCTAGATGAAAATACCTTGACAGTTTTTTGCTGTTTTCTCAACAAGTAGACGCTGTATTCAACTGAAACTTTCACAGGTGACTTTTATTGTTTCTTTCTTGATAATATCGCCTATAAATCAGCATTACGTTGACAAAAAACTCAACAATGAACCTACCATGAGCAGCACACCGTATCAATACCTCTCGTCACTAACCCCTGGTAGGGAAAAACTTACAATTAATGCTGATTGGCTCACCAAAAGTGACTGCGTGCTTTCGCACACGCTTGTCAAAAACAACACTGGGAAAGAGGTTGGTCCCTACCATATCTATAGAGGCTGCGGTATTAACAGTTTAATATAAGTCTGCTTATCTCCTTGTGATGCATCTGTTAAGATGTCTGCTTATCTCCTTGTAGTGCATCTGTTTTAGCAACAGTTGTTCCGCTTCCTGGTTTAGACCTCGTCTGCATCTGATTGGGCAAGTTGGACCGAGTCTGCACCCTCGTTGCTTGTTGATCGGGTTTAGCCTTAACCGGGGTTGGCAAATCCGGTTTACCCTTAGTTACAGCCACCACAGCCGGTTTAGACCGTGTCTGGATGGTGCTCGGTTTAGTTTCAACTTGGGTTGATAAACTAGGTTTAGATCTGGTTTGCATAATGCTTAATGCGGGAGGTGGTGGCGGCGTTGGCGGTGGTGGTGGTGGTGGTGGTGGTGTCGGGAGTACTGGGCTTGGTTTGACCAATGGGCTGATGTCGCTGGGCTCGGTCTTGGCGACGTTGGTCAGCAGATAGCGTAAACCGCTTTCGAAGGGTGTTGCAGGGCATTGTGTGTCTCCAGCTGCGCTCGCTAGAGTGTCCTTTAAGTCCGTTGCCGCTTTTGTATCTGTTAGATTGTCAAAATGAAGAATAAAATACAACATGACTCGATGTAAAATTGTTTCAGATCTAAATGTCAATGTTGGTAACTATCTAGTAATTTTCTGGTCTTGTTTTTTTAATTGAATATTAATAGTAATACCTTATTGTGCAATATCGTTGTGAAAAATGTGACAATGAATCTGATATATATCTTTCAATTCTGTTGAGTATCAAAGTACACTAAAGCCCGGTTCATACTTACTGTGAATGTGAAGTGAATTTGAAGTCACAAACCCTAACCCAATGAACAACAGCTCAACTCTTGCAAAACATTCACAGCGAAAACAGAGATGTGACATCAAATTCGCTTCGCACCAAATATTCACAGGATTTATGAGCCGGGCTTTACACATAAGCCAAATGAGATAGATATTCTCTTAGTGCTTGTTCAACTCATTTTGATTCTAGACAGGTAAAATAAATTTTGGTCTAGTAAAAAATGTTGAGCTACAATTCCTACAGTCTTGTGGATTCCCCCCCCCCCCAAATTCGAGCCCTGCCTACTACATGTGTACAGTAGAAATCAAATTACAGTATCTCAAAGACCACGTTACAATAACACATTTCTAGTTCATACCTGCATTTTTGTTGTTCTCATTATCGCCACAACCTCCGTCCCGACGGTTCTTCTTCCCAGGGTCTTTGTTCCTGTGTTTGGAGTGAACCTCCCCCTGGTCCGGCGATCTGGTCGTCGTGAATTTCATCCACTTGTACTTGGTGCACTTCCTCGCTCCCGGTGAGCTCTGGATGAGGTTTTGAATCGTGGGATGGGTGAGACCAAAGAAGTCCGTTCCTTTTCCCTTAGCACTTGGAATCTCTTTGCCCCTGATGGGTTAAAAAAAAATAATAATAATAATAATAGTATAACGATATTCAAAAACAAGGCTAAGGCTATGGCTAAATCACCTTGTCATCATGTGTTAAAGTACAGGATGTCCCTAGCAACACCCTTAGCAACAGTCGTAGCCATAGCCGATAATTCGGATTCAGCCGAGGTAATTAAAATCACGTAGCAACTTTTGTATCATCTTTCCTGTCTGCAATAGTAATAATGACTGCAGGTACACACCAGGCACCAGACTACTTTGTCCTTGCAGCCTCACTTTGGATACACTGAACTGAATGACAGAAAGTCATGATGGCCGCAACGTCATCAAATCGTTACCATGTTGTTCGACTCACCCGTAGGTGTTAATCTCATCCAGTAGGTTATTATGACATTCAGTCGGCGACAAACCGACGAACGGATGCTCAGCTTCATCCTCCGCAACAATCTCAAACTGAGGACAAGGAGAAAATACAAAATTATTAATTATTGTAATTATTTTATTCCACCAAAACAGCACAAAAAGTACAAGGAACAACAGTACAAAAACCACAACCTGTCAGAACCAAGCTCGGCATTTGGCCCTTAGAAAAAAGTAGGAACATTTCATCAAGTATTCAGCTAAGTGTTTCTACAATACAGCTTCGCTCTACAAACACCATGCTCCTCAACATCCCTCGTTCTACACACACTTGGTGAGACCGTTCTTTTTCACATGCTGGACCATCTCTTTGGAATGCTCTTCCACTGAACCTCAGACTAGTAGACACTCAATTTCATAAGCATGTAAGCACACATCTTGCTAAGCAAAGAAAACTCTTGCTAGGTTACCAGCCAAAATACCATACAGTTACCATTGCTTTGACTGGTACCCCACTCATTTCTTGCTTATCAACGGAATTTGCTAAGCAAATTTTTTCTGCTATAGTTAGCACGAAAATTTGCTTACCGTTAAGCAGCCTATGAAAGTCGCCAATCTTGGCCCAATTTTCATAAAGCTGTTAAGCAGAAAATACAGCTTAGCAAATTTCTTTGCTAAGCAAAAAATAATTGGGGCACCAGTTGCGACAATGTAAACATTATGGAATTTTGGCTGGTAACCAGTTTTTGCTAAGCAAGATTTTTCTGTGCTTAGCAAATTTGTACGCTCACAGGCTTTATGACATTGGGCCCAGGATACAGCCTTACACTCACCCTCGGTGTGAGTCCAGCATCCAACACCTTACAGGTATAGAGGCATTTATTACACGGATCTTTAGCGCTGGTGTACATTCGGCTGCTACAGAACCCTGTAGGATAGATGCAGTGTTCATCATGGTAGTCTGGTCGATCGGTCACGATCTGACCTAGGCTGTGGACTGTCAGACTGCTCAGTTTAATCGGGAAGATCGGCTTGCCTGTACGTTGACAAAACACAGAGAAAATACTGGTGAATATTTAATCAAACAAAATGTTGCTGTAGCTACAATATTCTTTAACAGGAATAACAGCCCGTGCTGCCAAGTATGTAGCGCACCAAGCTAAATCAATCACAAGAACCATCACTGCCCCTCACAGGTACCCATTTACCCCTGGGTGAAGAGAAGCAATTTAAGATAAGTGTCTTGCTCAAGGACACCAAGTGTCATGACCGGGATTCGAAACCCACACCCTGATGACTCAGTCACCAGAACTTGAGTCCGATGCTCTATACAGCTCGGCCATGACACGCCATAGATGGCTCGATGCTGGATGGCATGGTTGAGGGTTAAAGAAACTACCAGAAAATTTAAACAATCTACCTGTAAAATCCAAGGGTATTTGTTGTACGAGACGTTTTGTAGATACACCTGAAGATCGCTTGGTTTTAACTCTCCCAGCTTCCTTCCTTGCCTTATCTGAAAGTAAACAAAACAATAAAAAATTAAACGAACACCCCACAAAATATAAACAAACAACAAATCGAGAAATGAACATTTGAAGACCCCAAATCATTGCTGCCTTTTTTGATAGCAGCAATTGAAATATTAATCCTTTAGAGACCATAGTGGCCGGAATCGGCTTGTACCAAAATGCCCATATCGGCCACAAACGGCTGCAAGATCTGACCTACTTCCACTCAACCAAAAAGGTCAAAGAATAGGTCATGACCTGAATTGACATCTCTAATGTTTCCAATGTTAACACAATTAACTATGTTTAAAGAAAAAATATCAAATCTGTTTTACACTATTTTTTGAGACACTTTCACAAGAAAAAAATCTTTAAAAAAATCAACAATAAAACCATGTCTGGGCGTAAGGTGACGATAGCATTTATTACAAAGTGAACACAGACCCTCTTCGAAACAATGGCTTCGTCAGTTACTTCAAAAAAATGTGTGCTTTCGAAACAGGTCTTCGAACAGGTAGATGAAGCAAAGCCGTGGCTTTGAAAACGGTTGAAATCCCTTAATGTTGTTGATGTTGTTTGTTATTTTCACACACACACACCACCAACAAAAAAAAGGTTGGTTGGTGGTATTAATTGTGTTTATATTGAAAACTAAAAAATTGGAATGAATGTGTTTTCTTACAGAAAAGACTATAAAGTTTTCCCCAAAAAGATTATATTTTCAATGTGGACTGGTACTTTCTAGAGAGATTTGATTTCTCAGTTGATTTCTGGTCAATAGTCAGGAAACTAGACAATATGGATCTTGTCGATACCTTTATCTGCCCTTTTGGCCTTCTTGCGTTTCCGTTTGGCCTTATTCTTGTCGCCTTTCTCGCGTTTACTCGCCGATGCCTGTGACGACGCCAGACTCCCCTCCCCATCTTCAGCGTGGCGTTTGGATGCAGAATGTTTGGGAGTGGATGTCGATTTGGTGGCAGAAGGTGGGATGGCACATATCTCCTGGTAGTGCAGCAGGCGTTGCAGCAGGAAGAATCTCTCCTGTTGGGCACGTTGGATTTTTCGCTCACTGCGGCACACCTCGTCATTGAGGGCAGCATTTTCCTATCATGTAGCCGAAAGAAAGCATATAAAATTGTAATTCTTTCATGGAGGATAAATAAAGAAAAAATAAAGTAGAGTTTAGGATCTGAAGATTATTTTGGGTAAATAATTCCATCCGACTTACAAATATCATGAGTTTGATCAGTTTGCGTAGCCGGCGATATTTGCCTTTGTAGCGTATTGTCTGCAGAATTGCGTTATCTTTTGCCGATGTCTTCTTCCGGGTGGCAACCAAGGTGGGCTTGTTTCGCTTCTTGGTTTTCTCTTCAGGTGTCTATTGGAAATGAAAGAGAAAATGAAAAGGAGCTTGATTGGAAATCCACAATTTTTTAATAGGTTTGAAAACTACTGGGGGGGGGGAGGACATCGGAGTTATAGGGGGGATGAGGTTGGGGTTTTGAGGAGGTTAGGAATTGAGATTAGTAGGGTTGGGGGGTTGGGGGGTTAGGAGGGGGTGAGGGGTTTATGATGGGGTTCTACTGCTAGGGGTTTGAGGCTATTGGGGTTGGGTTGGGGTTGTGAGAGTCTGGGGGCTGGGAGTTGGGGCTTCTGGGCTTAGGATGGGGCTTTGTTGATGGTGGTCTGAGGTTGAGAGTTTGAAGATGGGGTTTTAGAGGATTGGGGATTGAGGCTGGAAGTTTCGATGACAGTGGTTTGGGGTTGGATTTAGGAGATGGGGTTTAGGGGGTTGGGGGTTTTGGGGGTTGGGGGTTTTAGGGGTTGGGGGTTTGTGGTTGGGGGTTTTGAGATTGGGGGTTTTGAGATTGGGGGTTTAGGGGGTTGAAATTGGGGGTTTGGAGATTCGGTTTGGGGGTTTAGGGGTTTGGGGTTTTTGGCTTGTGGTTGGGGGTTCTGGGATTGGGGGTTTAGGGGTTGGGGGGTTTCGAGTTTTGGGGGTTGGGATTGGGGGTTTCAAGTTTTGGGGGTTTAGGGGTTTCGGGGTTTTTGGCTTGTGGTTTGGGGCTTGTGGTTGGGGGTTCTGGGATTGGGGGTTCTGGGGTTGGGGATTTGGGGGTTTGGGGAGTTGAGGGTGGTTTTTTTGGGGGGGGTTTTGCAGGTTTTGGGTTTACACTTTGGGGTTCAGGGTTTTGGCGGTTTAGAGAAGGGGGGTTTATATTAATTCTCTATACCAGTATTCTGAACATTCCGATTTCTCCGTCCACTCTCTTGAAGCGACGACTCCCCTTCTGGGTGTCTCTGTATAACACCGCCTCCAGGGAAGACCTGGCGCTGGACTGCACCAAGCCCCTCTCCAATATGCGTTGTTTAATCTCCTTAATATGAAGCGGCTGCCCTGCCTCTTGAAGCACCACCTGCCAAGCAATCAATGGGTAATAATATCAAAGGGATGGTGCATCAGTTATTTCATTACCCAAACTCCCTTGAGTGATTTTCTGGGATCCTTCCCCACTCTTAATAAATCCAACACCTCTCAGTAACTCAACGCTCAAACTGTTGGACTCTGATTATGGAGGTATGCCTGACCTCATGTAGAGCAAAATCAGTTTATACCGGTGCAGTCCTCAGTCCAACACCACTCAGTAACTCAACGCCCAAACTGTTGGACTCTGGTTATGGTGGTATGCCTGATCCGATGTAAAGCATAATCAGTTTACTAGTGCAGTCCTCAGTCCAACACCATACAGTAACTCAACACCCAAACTGTTGGACTCTGACTATGGTGGTATGCCTGATCCCATGTTAAGCATAATCAGTTTACTAGTGCAGTCCTCAGTCCAACACCATTCAGTAACTCAACACTCAAAGTCAAACTGCAAAATGTTTACAAATGTTGTCAGGGATTTTGGGCATGTCCATAATATGTAACGTCAGAGGTCAATGGTCTTTACCTGAGCAGCGTCCAGCCACGTCATGCCTGATCGGTCACTGCAGTCTGACCCCGTCATTTCACTGTGGAATATACAAACAGAACATTTAAACTTCACACCAAATAAATAAAAATCTTCTTGATTATTTATGAAATATGGTTATGCTTCAGCAACTTTACCCTTTCTTAGTAAGCAGCAAAATCTGCTCACCAGTAAAAAGTTTTTTAAGAACAGTGTTTACCCTTAACTTTTTCAGTGACTAGCCAGCAGGACCAGTTAACTTGCCATTTCACTGGTCTACCAGCTTTTTCACTGGTTCATATTTTAAGTTTACATTTTTTTTACAAACCGCAGAGACTTAGATCGCTATCTACTGGAAAACAAGCAGGGGGTCTCTCTAGGTCTCACTAAAAAAAATCACACTACACATCTTAGTTAAATACAATGACCTCCAAACCTTCAAAATCACTCCAAAACCACAAGTTTGTTTATACTAGATTTAATCAGCTAGTCAAACTGTAGAGTGCTCAGCGGGGTGCATTGGCATAGGGCATGTCTTTAGTGCATCAGAGAACTGTGTGCTTTTCAGCGAGTAAACCCATATCTCTCTTAGAAATACAGTCCGATGGAAATCCCACAAAAATTTGACATCGGAGAATTGTTATCCGACTACCTGTCCTGGATGCATATTTCTTTTTTACACCGCAGCGAGGGGTTTTGTACTGTAATACTGCCAATTCCTGTCTTGAGATGAGACTACAAACATTTATGATAAAGGGTTAGGTTTAGGTTTAGGGTAGGGTGAGGGTTAGGGTTAGGGTTAGGGTTTAAGGTTAGACATAGTCTCTTATCTGAAGACGGAATTGACAGTGTTACAGTACAAAACCCCTCGATGCGGTGTAAAACAAAAATACGCGTCCTGGATTAATTTTGACAAGAAACCCAAGTCTGCTGCCACCTAGTGTCCCCTAAAGTCTCCCTAGTACTGACCCCTGGCTGCCCGTTGCTGTTGCGTTGATGGGTTGAATCATCCCCAGCGTTGTGAAGAGCTCACTGGGAAGCATGTCCGCCGATGGGTAATCCGGGGACAGTAGGGACTGCGGGATCGCTGGGAAGGCATTGGGAAAGGTCGTCGAGTTGAGCTGGAGATGGAACACACAGTGTAAACATAAAAACAAACAAATTAGGAGGAAAGCAAAATTTAACAGGCAGTAGGGGAATACATTGTCAGACCATGGTCAGAACCATGGAGGTAGTGTCAGAACAAAACGCTGCGTACCTGTGGCTGTGGTGTGGTCATCCCGAACCCCGCCATGACCCCTTGTCTCTCTGGGCTCGGTAACATCCCATGTAGCCCTAGTCCGAGGTTGGATAAGGACAGACCGTGATGATGAGATAGACTGAAGGGTAGTCCCAGGCTAGCGGCGGCTGCAGCTGCGGCTAAACTAGCCCCTGGGCCCGAGATATCTTGAGCCATACCAGGCATGACAGCTGGGCGGAGTCGGGCAAGCTGGCTTGCAAGTGTCAACTGATGGGAGGATGGCATTGGGAGTAGGTTTCCTAATAAAAGAAGAGAATTAACTTAATCTTGACCACAAGATTATTGTACATTGTATATTATACCCACTACATGTATGACTGAGTCACATGACTCCGGTCGCCGATGGTGTAAAAACCACACCATGCATGATTGAGGCTTCATAAAAGAGTTATGCACAATTAGTTGCGATAATCGTAACCCGATAATCGCAGAGGATGGAGGATTACGATTACCGCAACTAGAACACAATCTAAAGTACATAGTACAGCAATAATCGTATTTGTAGCTCTTGGTCACGTCCCTTAGTTAAACTTTAGTTAGAGCTTAGACCTAGCTATAAAAGCTACGATGGACCATCATGACCATAAGTATTTTTATACAAAAATTTTTTCTCAACATCTTTAACATACCACTCCAGTCTACGACAGTTGGGAGGATTGAGGGTTCTGATTACCGCAACTAGAGAAGTAGAACACTGCTATTTGTAAAAAATGAAAATGATCATTGATCTGGGGGAATTGGGGTAGAGAAAAAAACCAAAAACAAAACATAACTTGAGCTTACCTGGATACGCAATGTGTTGATGAGAAGTTCCTCCACCAGTTGGCAATACCGGACTAGACAGCGGAGGTCGGATAAGTCGTTGTTGTTGCTGCTGCTGTTGTTGTTGTTGTTGTTGTTGTTGTTGTTGCTGCTGTTGTTGCTGTTGTTGTTGTTGTTGTTGCTGCTGCTGCTGCTGTTGTTGTTGCTGCTGTTGTTGTTGTTGCTGCTGTTGCTGCTGTTGTTGCTGTTGCTGTAGTTGTTGTTGTTGTTGTTGTTGTTGTTGTTGTTGTTGTTGTTGTTGTTGCTGCTGCTGCTGTTGTTGTTGCTGCTGTTGTTGCAGCCCTGCTGCGTGTAATTGATGTGCTTGCTGCAACTGCAAAAGCTGAGCCTGTTGCTGCAACAGCGACTGCACGGTCGCGGGACCGTGGCCAGCACGACTTCCTAGCCCTCCAGCCGCCGCCGGCGTCGGCGCCACATCTGGGCTTGGAAAAGGAGGGTGTACTGCCCCGAAATCAAATCCCTGGAGTTGAGGAAATTGGCTCAAATTTGAAGAAGCGTTGGCAGTTGGTAAACAGGATGCTGAATTTATGGCTGTTGTTGATGGTGTTGCAGAGACTGTCCCAAAATTTGGAGAATTTACGGGGGTCGCAACTTTTACTGCTGGCTGTTTTTCGGCCATTTTGCTTCATGTGCAGAGCTAGCTGCAAATGCAGCAGCAAATTGCAAACTCTATGGGGTAAGAGTTGAGGGGCGGAGCCAGGCTTGAAGAAGAGGAAAATATTTAAACCAGTTTGCAAAATTTCACACCCATAATTGGTCCTGACATTGTAATATCTTTAGTTTTAACTTAAATACTTCTCAAATTAAAACCTTTGATCGTATCAAAAAATCTGTAAAAGCTTATGCCCCCCCCCAAAAAAAAATATATATTGCAAGCGATCCTTTATGATTTTTAATTCCGACTGAACTTTTAAAATATACAAAAGAGGGCGCTAGACACATTTTCCTGAGCGGACGGCTAATTTTTTGTACGCTACCTTTTCAAGCCTGTAAAAACGAACTCAATGAAGTATTGATAAACCTTTATTCATTCAACAAACAATTGGCGGATGAAATAGATATGACAAACTAAAACAATACAATAAGTTATGTGGTGCACCAAGGTGGGATTTCTGCTTCCGGGTTTCTTATATTATTAATTTAATTTCAACCACGAGTGAAAAAAAAGAACAAAAATCAGTCCAGAAATAGGGGCCTATAATTATCATATGAGGCCCACTAGATTATAAAATTAGTGTCAAGTGGCAGTAGATTCTGTCCCTCCTCTGGAGATTCTGCCCCACGGCGAATTGTGTAGAAATAATAATTTCGTTTCGTTTGATATAGCGCCCTCTTTTGACGCAATTTCCTTCAGCCCATGTTACCGTCCCGGGGGAACACGAACGGTCACGGGGACAAAATCCCACCGGCAAATAATGACAACAAACTCCACCAAAAAGTTGAGTTAAATTCGCAGGGAAGAAGGGGTTAGTCCTATGCCCCGCCTATGTTTTGCACCACTGGACACACCTTAAAAATTGTATTGATGATTTAATGACAGAGATGTATAATAATAATTATTTGTTTAATGAAAACAATAAGTAGATCAGAAGCAAACCCAGCTCGCTCGGAAGCCGAGAGGAAACTTGAAGAGATGAGAGGAGACTTATAAGTCTTGCTATGTACCATAAGTCTTGCTATGTACCATACATTACTAGTTCCAACATTGAGCTATTTTTACATACAAACATAGCTTAATTAACAAAAACATAGGTAACCAGCCAAAATGCCAGTTGATGATAGTGCTTGTTTGATTAGCTTAACACACATGATGAGGCCGATAAGCTCAGGATAGGCCTATACGTGATGTCGTAGGGAAAGTATACCTTTGGTTTTTGGATCTGGAACCGTTCGATTGTTTCATTCGAAAATTTCATTTCAAAAGGTGGTCGCGTTTTTGAGATGGGCCTATCGCCAAAAATCTGGAGCGGTTATGTCCATGCAGGAAGGATACACAATCTGAACTCAGATTCAATTTTTGGGGAATACAAAAACAGATAATCTTTTTCCATAACCACATTACTTCGAAGTGAAATGATTCTCAAAGCGCTTTAGACTATATCGAGTGACAACCAACCCTTCCGTGCACAGCCAATGCAAGTGAACAACATTTAAAAAAATAATCTGTGAAAGTCCAGTAGAAGTTATAGTGAACAATACAAAACTAAAAGAAAATCACATTCAGTCAAAGAGTTTTGACAAAAATACCATTTACATAAAACGAGTAGTGGTGATTTGCGCTTGTTATAACGCTTTCAATTCCAGGAAAAAATGTTTGGAAATTATTGTAATCGCTAGCCTGCGCTGCAAAAACGGGGTTGTTCAATGGGAGACTTTGGGACGTAGGTGGCAGCAGACTTACTAGGTAAATTTTCATTGTTTACGTAGATCTGAGCATACGCACATTTCCGAGAACAATGGATTTACCTGGTAAGTCTGCTGCCACCTAGCGTCCCAAATGTCTCCCATTGACACCATGGGTGTTGTCACATATAGATACCAAAAAAGAATCAAAATTTACACCATAATGGTGTTAAATAACACTTATTTCTCAATTACATTTGTGTTATTTTAATACCCTATGATTGTTCGGTTTCTATATGTGACAACACCCATTGTGTAAATTTTAACACCCCAGTTTTTGCAGTAGGCCTATGCTTCCAGCGAATGTTCCTTTTCTCAAACACCTTTTTTAGAAAGAACTTAACAATAAATCAAATACCTTATAGGCCTACACCTCGGACAACTTATAAAAAATGTTATATACATGAAAAGGAGTTTTAGAAAGAAAGATTTATCAAAACTGTACTGATGATTAGCCGTTTTCACATGAAGCGCGCCTTCTATACGCAAGGAATGGATAGTATTACAAACCGTTACTAAAACTGTAAAAGGCCCTCAAAAGCAACTGTACCTTTTTGCTACAATAATATACTAAAAATGAAAGCGACGAGTTGAAGTATTAATACACAATCAATACATTTGTTTTAATAAAGAAAGTCTTTTTAAAAAATACAGAAGGGTGTTAAAGAAAGGGTTAAAGCACTTTCAGCTTTTCTTCCAGCTACCCTGATGCGACACTTCTAACGGGTACTTATAAAAACGGCACTTTCCCCCATCACTTTGTTTTCCTTATCGCTTTTTGCTTGGTATGACATTATCCTGGTACTTCCCGCTAACGTTTCCAGGGGGATCGTAGTTGAACACAGCGAAGACTTCATTTTGGTTACGAGGATTAACGGCCACGCCGATGCCGAGACGTCTGCTGCCTTTCCATACAACTTGAGTAAAATGACCTGCGTATCAAACGATAAACAAACTATTAACTAACTCATATAAACTGGATAAACTAACTAATATAAACCAAGTAATATAAAAAGGGTTTCGTAAACCATTCCAACTCATACAAACCCAATAAACTAACTTATAAACCAAGTTTTAAAAAAGAAGATATAACCATTAACCAACTCATATAAACCAAGTATACTACTCAACAACAGTTTTGCATATTATTTTTCTTGTTCCCCAATGATCAGTTTGCTGGATGGACAATTCTCACGCCCTAAAAAGAGCAGCAAAGATGCATACATTCTAGACTAGTGACCATTAACATTAACATAATTGATTCAATGGTGATAAAACGAATTGCGTATAAACCAAGTAATGCGAACACAGCTAAAGAAACTAATTATCCAAGTTAAGAACATCGCAAGCATGAATATTATTTACAGACCATTACCATTGTAATAGATGGATTGCAAATGACGTCATTGACCGCAATCTTCGATGAACAATAATGGAAACTTGCACGCGTGTACGCGTGTACGCGCTGCGCACAACTCTCAGCCAATAGCCTTTCACGTGTGCACGTTTCATCAAAGATGGCGGCCAATGCAAGGGGTCAGTTATTTTGAGCAAGGTGGCGCTGAAAGAATACCTAAAGTGATTAACCAGTTAACCGACAGCTTTCTTGAAAAAACGTCTTGGAAAGTCTTTTGAAAATGAAAATATCTTGAAAACCATCTGACCTGTTCCTGAGGAGAAGCCTCCGCTGCTAAAGTTATATCTGTTGATTTCGTCGTAGAAAGACTTGACTGCTTTGTCTCCTAAATCAATCAAATCAAAAGAAAAAATTACCTCATTAGAAATAAATTTAAAACATTTATACGATTTAGTTGGGTGACAAGATAACTTTATATTTCCCTGAGCATCGCCATTTTGAGGGTTTAACATCGATTTGCTAAATCAAAATTAAGAAAGAATTAAAAATACATTGTGTAAAAACAGGTCATGGTTGTTTTGTATCTATTGAAATCTACAAGAAAGGAATGAACTCTTCCCTAAACCAATGTTGTTTAATATTATACATAAAAAACAAAAATTATTAATTTTACAAGTAACTGTGTTCTCATCATAGCATGCACTGCGTGCTCTCTCAGCAATGCGTAAAGTGCCAGACGTCTGTTCGACATTCCAACGCGTCCAAATTGATGCATTTTTCATCCCCAGCGGAAGTGAATTCGTCCGCACCGTGGCAGGGGTCACGCCCCTCTAACGAGCACCACATCCACTCTCATAAGAATTTCAATGAAGCTCCTTGGGGACGACTATACAATGCACTGTGTGACTAAATTCTGCATCTGTTTTTGTTGTAAAAACTTTTGTGCTGCAGGCTTGGGAATATCATTATTCTAATATCCAATATTTTGTTGTGCCAATCATCTGGAATGTCATGTGTTCATAAAACCTGTAAGCAGAAGTTTTCTTCTTACAGAGCAGCCCCTGAGCGCATTGCTAGTTCATAACTATACTGCTTTCCGTAAGAAAAAACAAAAGGCTCCCTAACTTGCCAGCCTAATGTAACCGGGCCCAATTGTAACCAGAAAATTTGGGATGGGTAAGATGGCTGGATGTATAGATGGTAGATGGGTGTGGATAGGTGGTAAATGGGTGTGATTGGTTGGGGATGGGTGGAACTATTATAAATAGGTGAATTGATTTGGATGGGTGCCGATGGGTGCCAACGGGTTTGGGTGGTTGGGATGGGTGGATAGGTGGAATTATTTGGAATGGGTGTCGATGGGTGCCAATGGGTTTCGATGGTTGGGGTTGGGTGGATAGGTGGAATTATTTGGAATGGGTTCCGATGGGTGCCAATGGGTTTGATTGGTTGGGGATGGGTGGTGGATAGGTGAAATTATTTGGATTGGGTGCCGATGGGTGCATCGGGGGTGCCGATGGGTGCACGGGTTTGAATGGTTGGGGATGGGTGGTGGATAGGTGGAATCATTTGGATTGGGTGCCGATGGGTGCCAACGGATGTGAATGGTTGAATATAGATGAATGGAGATCGGTGGGGTGTGTGGCAATGGGTGTGAATGCTTTGTGATGGGTAACAATGGGTGGAATCGTAAACCGACCTGTCATTTCCTCCAGTCCTCTAGAGTCGCTTCCCCAGTAGATATTCTCCCCGTACTTGTGTTCCGATCTGTGCTGCAGCTGCGCGTTCTTGGCGAGCTTATTGGCCCACTCCTGGGCGTACTTGCTGACGTTGCCGTTCATCTTGATGCTGGGGGCGCCGTGCATGGACCTGTACTTGTTGTGGGCCTTGAGGGCGTCCCGTTTGAACTTTGACTTGTAACCTGGGAGGTCAGGAAAAAATGGATTGAATTCATGGGAAGCATTTTTACCATCACCTTGTCTTGTTCCCTGATGTACAGTTGATATCTTGAATACACAGACTATTAGTTGTTTTACCCTTACACCGATGTGTGTAAAGCACTGTGTATTCAGTACTTTCCCGAGTCCTATGAAAAAAATACACAGGCATTTCTCGGGAGGGATTCGAACCCACGACCATTGCCATTCCAGAGCAGATGCCTTACCAACTAGACCACCGAAATTGCAAGAGGCAGTTCGAATCCTATTTTAGCAGCGGGTACCGCAACAATTTAATAAAATAGCTCATAGACTATTTTTCCCTTACAGCCTCGGTTGTCGGACATTATGTCGGATTTTGTTACACGTATTATGACCGAGTACAAATTCCTATTACAAAATATTTTCGACAGATACATATTAAAGTGGGCCAAATTATTTTTCCCCTGACAGTTCCGTTAAAATAATAACTGGGAAATAATACGTCGATCAATGCAATAAGAGCTGATTTGATTTGATTTGAATTGAGTACCACTCAATATAAAAGTTAGAGTTAACATTATAACAAAATTAAACTAACATAATCAAAGTTAAATCTAACAAACTATAAACTCCTTTTTAATCAGATGAATTTAAATTTTACAAAGAGTTGTCACTCACTGCACTCTTTAAAGGCACTGGATACGTTTGGTAATTACTCAAAATATATATTAGCATAAAAAAACTGACTTGGTAACGAGCAACAGAGAGCTGTTGATAGTATAAAATATTGTGAGAAACGACTTCCTCTGAAGTAACGTAGTTTTTGAGAAAGAGGTAATTTCTCACTAAAATAATAAAAGACTTCTTGCAAGAAGCCTTTTATTCCTATCTGAAAGCAAGCAAATTTGTACAACAAGGGTGTTTTTTCTGTCATTTTCTTGCAACTTCGATGACCGATTGAGCCCAAATTTTCACAGGCTTGTTATTTTATGCATATGTTGGGATACACAAAGTGAGAACACTGGTCTTTGACAATTACCAAACGTGTTCAGTGCCTTTAAAGTGTTGAGTTTAACAATTAGTTTTTAGAGTGGACAGATTAGTTGGACATAATTCTTGTCTGAAATCATTGGGGTTTAATATAATGGCCCCAAATGGTTGTCGGACATTTCTGTCGAATATCTTTGTCGAACATACACGGTCTGGAGAACACCTATGGACGTGTATCCTCGAAATACTCATCATTGTCCGATCGACAGCGTGAGTAGTTCATGTTGATGGGACTTTATTATATGTTTTGTTGTATGTTTATGATGCTTAAGGTTGGAGTTGTGTGTACTCTTCAAATGACAAATGGTTTACTTTTACCTAGAAAGAATTGTAAATGTTTGAGTCCAATATTGTCGAGATAATTAGAACAACGTCCACATTGATCTGATAAATCCCCCCTTTAGTCTGGCGGGCTGAAATTCCTGTACCGTTACTCATCACTGCCGATGATGTCTAGATTACCGACTCACTTTCTCCCCCAGCAGACAGTTGGAATGTGTCGTGACATTCAACCCTGTCTGGCCCGCCTGAAACATTGGGAACTGGTTTTGTAATCGTTACGTGGTATAATAATGTCTTTCTCTGAAATTGATGATAGGGTTTCGTCTGTGGGATCGTTTTGATGTGAAGTGAAAGTTGGAGCCGTTTGGCATTGGGGAACGTGGGTGCACCATACTAAATAGAAGAGAAACTCATGCGTGGAGCCTCAATGTAAACCCACAACTCTTTTTTTTCTGTAACTCGAAGATTTGAAGGTCATGGCTTTTATGGATTATGGTAAAATTGTCCAATATTGTGCCCCGTTATTGGCTTTCAACCTGGAACATTTGGGGGTACACTATAGACCTAAAAATTGCCCTGTTTTGCTAATAGATGTAAAGTCGTTTAGGTGTGTTTTTATTTTGGGTGAGTCTAGATCAAAGCTTAACGGCTAACCTACACAAAATTGAAAAGAGAGAGACTTTAAAATATTTGTTTGGGTATTTATGAATATTTAGCGTTTAGCCTCGATTGCTATGGGGAGCTTACTTACTTAGTGTGGTGCACCAATTTTTATACGGGTTGGTTTTGGGGTGGCTATTTCCACTTTCATCAGGCCTATATTATAACCTTCACAACCAAAATAACTTTTTGGTTTTGTAGCAAAGAACGGGGGAAAATACAAAATATGTTTAAAAGGGTTGTGGCTAAAACTAAGTAAGGCCGTATCCGAATTGGCGGCTACAGTTATGGCTACGACTGTTGCTAAGGGTGTGCTATAAGGATGGCCTATACTTCAACGCACGAGTAACGCGGAAGTCTAGCCGTAGCCGTAGCCGTTAGCTGTAGCCGCCAATTCGGACACGGCCGTGACGTAATATTACACCCTTTCACGATGCCCATTTACGGATTCCTAATTTCTTTGTCGAAAAACTAATATTTTTGTATGATATTTTAGAATTGGGAATTTCGGGCGTGGTAAGAGGAGCCCACCCGAACCGCGGTTTCAACTGGCATAAACCATGGTGGCATATAGACCATGGAGGAAGCTCCTTCCTCCATGCAATCTTGCAATAAGTAATCTTGTATAGTGTGGAAACGTACTTTAAAACGTCTTCAATCAAAGCTACAATAGTTACCCCCAAAAGTACCCCATGTTAAATAATTGCATGTATGTCTTCGCTATGAAATAATGTGGCTGACAGACTAATCAGAACTCGCCTTTGTATGACAGTTCCATGACTTGGACATCCCGTCATGTTTATTACACGATCATTAGTGGAAGCTGCATGGTCGAGGTATGTGCCATTTGACATACTAGGAATTCCAGAATCGGGGAGATTTTTTTCCCCAGTATAATTAGATGAGTTATCGGAAGGGAATCCATGTTATCGTGACGTCAGACCACCATACCAGACTACGCCGGTCGAGGGGCAGTATTGCAACTGTGTCCGTGGGGATTTTGAGCCATCAGCCCCCACCACCACCATGCATGGAGAGGTGGCGGGAGGATGGTATCTCGGTTGGGTGATGTTTAGACAATGCACATTCCCACAGGGTTAACTAAGAAACTACTGGATACCTTCAGAATGAAACATTAATTAACAGAGAATAATTTTAAGTTTTTCCCCAGGGATGATCGATCGTGTGTGTCTGACTGTAGACCAATACAAAGTGTTAGCAAGAGGAGTGTCTGTGTGTCTTTTTGACACCCTGTTTTATCTGCTATTTACATGTAAATGTATAATGCAATAGTGAACAATTTGGACACCCAGTTTGGGGATAAAAACTGATATCTTTTTCCATAACCACATTACTTCGAAGTGAAATGATTCTCAAAATGCTTTAGATTATCGAAAGCTACTGTACTTCTAACCAAGAAGGTTTTTATTGCCATTAATTTTAAGAGTAATTACCAAACGTATATACCTTCCCCTTAAGAGGGTTTGTTTTGCATTTTTTTCTAAACGATTTTTGTTATCTAGGTGTGTTGCTTACATATCCAGGTATTTTCTGTGTTAACTTAAGCTCATTTGTTTGCTTAATACCTTTTTTATTTTGGTTTAATCTACCATTACTTGACACACCGCAGTAGGGGGGTGCCTGCCAGACTTACATAACCGGTACCCCATATTGAGCTATAGATCAGCTTGCGAGTTAACCTGTTGAGACCTACTGGGAAATGTTCGGCATATTCCCAGGTGTCACGAAAGGGTGTGAATTGGAAAGATTGAAAATGTAAATGTTTACAGATTAATTAGTACACGTAACATAGGCCTACATGGTGTAAAGATGGTCATGGTGTAAAACTCCACATGAACTATACATTTGCAGAAAAATTGCTAGATAGATTTTTGAGAACATGGGTATAAAACAACAATTTTTTGTTCTCGCAAGTCCAAAATCCGATGTGTTAAAAAACGGTGAACACAGTTTTCACAATAAGTTTTCGTGACCGTGATAACCAATTGAGCTTAGAATTTCGAAGACTTGCTATTTCACGTAGGCCTATATATGTTGGGTCACACAAAGTGCAGATTCTGAAATTTGACATTATTGGCAATGTTGGTTGCGTGCTTTAAAAGCACACATCAGATAAAAAGAAAGGCGAGTTCAATGCAAGCGATGAGTTCAATTCAAGCTATGATGGGCACATATTTTATCTGTATTCCATTCTTTAGGCCATCTGTTGAAGTATACTTTTTGCAGCTCGTGTCACTTTAATATGTTAATAATTTACTGTTATGGGTAGCAGATGAAAGAGCTTCAAAGTTCAACTTCGTGTGGTGATTCATGACATTTGTATTTTTTGTAATCCATGTTTTTTAATAGGACATTTCAACATGTTAAAAAGGCAGGGCAACTTTTGGTAATTGTTAAAGACCATTATCCTCATGTCCTAATATAATCAAGCATAAGATAACAAACTTGTGAAAATTTGGGCTCAATTGGTCATCGAAGTTTCCAGAAAATAGTGGAAGGAAAAAACACCCTTGCTGCATAGAACTGTTTGCTTTCAGATGCCTGAGAAAGGCTTCATGCATAAATCCTTTCTCATTATTCAAATGTTTGGGTGAAAAATTACCCCTTTTTCTATTAAAACTACATTACGTCAAAGGGGGTCGTTTCTAACAGTGTTTTATAATTATCAACAGCTCTACAGTGCACTTTACCAAGTAAGGTTTTTACGGTCATTAACTTGTGGAGTAATTACCAAAAGTACACCCTGCCTTTAAAGGTATGGATTGGTAGAGCTGACAAAATAGCCGCAGACAGTGTTCATGTGTTGTGTAATCAATGAAATAACAAACCTGTGAAAATTTGAGCTAAATCCGCTGTGTGTCAGTGAAAAAACATGCAACATTTTCAGCATGTTAGGCCTATCGTAAGTTTGAGCTAGAAAAGTTCATTTTTATAACTTATGGCAAACTCGCTAAATTTATTTGAAATTTGACTTATTTTCTTATCTCTGTAATAACTAAATTTAGTTTACTTGTCTTATTGTAATATCCAAGAGGATTAACGTAATGTTTAAAGGGACAAAAATCGTTATTCTGTTATTTGATTTTCACTTGTATGAGTTGATTGTTTCTCGTTCGTAATAATAATAATTTGCTGAGTGTACATGTGTTCTCACTTCTGCTTTGTTGAGCATATGGGGATGTATAATACCCATCGCTAACCGATCTCCCATATCAACTTGTATCTTTTTTTCAACTGTATCAATTGCAATGGATTATAAAACCGGTTTTATTTTAAGTTTCTTTTGCCCTACATGTATGTATGATTTTTTAACAAAGCACTCTGCAACACTTTTAAACCAACGAACTGTGGGGATACAAACAGTTTCATTGTTTACCTTTTAGAATTTTTCGAGGTAAAACGTCATGACCAAAGAGCCTTGTGGAGTAAAAGTGTGTTCTTATTGAATTGTGTAAAAGGACCCCACAAGTACCCATTGGCAAGGGCAAATTAATTAGCATTAGACGCCGCAAAAACACTGCACCTCAGCGAAACATTTCACCTGGTGCTGTATTAGGCCACATAAAACAAAATCGTTGATCGTTCTTTTTTTTAGGGTTGGGGATGGGAGGGCGTTTGCTATTTTTAATATCTTTTTTAATTGAGTTTTGTTGACATTGCAATGAAATAAACTACAAAGAAATCATCATAATCACTATAAAACAGAGGGTTTGTGTGATTTTGATGTTTTTAATTGTTTTGTTAAACCCATTTAACCCCCAGATGACATTTTCTGTAAGACTGAATTTTCAACAAACTAAAACGTAGTGTAGCCTGAGTAAATATTTGAAGAATTGTTCTTGTTTTCGCCAACATAAATAACCTTTCTTCAAACATCTTTTCCAAACTATAGATTTTGAAAAAATATCAGCTGAAAAATCTGGGAGCCAAAAGACCGTTTTTTATGATAAAACAAAAAAAACAAATGGGGTCGGGGTTTTCGTAGGGTCGGGTGGGGACGATCAATTTGTTTTTGTTTTTATGTGGCCTAACAATGTGTCCATGGTCATGTACAAAAATATGATATACAGTCAACTCGCCAATTTAAGATCGTCCCTGTTATTTAAACAGTTCCCCCGTGGGTTTGATGTCGATACGAAGCGGCCAGCTGTTCATGGCAGTAAAGCTTCAGCGAGACATATCTCCTACGGGAATCGCGTACCAAGGTTAGCTGCTGGGTGCCTGTGTATTATTATGTCAGAGACCAACTACGGTTGATATAGGACTCGGTGAAATGGAAAAAAAATAAAAATAAAAAGGGCAAGGATTGTAGTGAAAACTCCGAACAAACAAATCAACTTTTATGATATACCAAACGGATATAATATGGCGAGGGTGGTCCCCAAAAATGTTCCCATACTTTAACACACACTGCAAAAACTGGGGTGTTAAAATTGACACCATGGGTGTTGTCGCATTGTAGACACCGAAGAGAGAATCAACATTAACATCATAGGGTGTTTTAATAACACCAATGTAATTATTTTGGCAGAAATTAGTGTTATTTTAACACCCTATACATGGTGTAAATTTTGATTCTTTTTTGGTATCTATGCGACAACACCCATGGTGTCCATTTTCAACACCCCATTTTTTGCAGTGCACCTTTTTTTTCCTCTTGTGCAGCCCCCCCCCGAAAAGAAAATCCTTTAATAAGGAATTCCTGAGATTCCCTGAGCTCAATGAAGACACGAAAGAAGGAGAGGTACACCATGCCACACATCAAGCACCAAATGTTTCATAAACCAAATGATGGTTTCTTTTGGCCATAGGCCGTTCAATCAATCTTTGCATTGTGCTAACTTCGATTTTAGCAAAATTGAAAATGTTATTTCAAAAAGACAAGTTTATAGCCCAAAGCCCCTGCTGGTTCATTTTACAAGTTCACACGGGGAAGTTTTGTACTCCCATTGATGCACAAAGTAACGGGTTCAATTCTAAATTTACCAAGGCAAGCGAAGGGGCTGGTTTTTGTTCTCGCTTCAGCGACGGACAAAATATCTTCACGTGAGCGTGACAATTTTCCGGTTTTTAAGTGGGGAATAAAAAGCCATTCTATTGTTATTTTCGTTCCAACTACGCCGCCACTCGAGCGAAACGGCGTGTCCTTTTCGCACACTCCGCAAGAACTTTACACTATTTCCCAGGATATGGATCTGTTACTCTTATAGGTCATAGACCCCCTTTTACACACCACTTTATAAGCCAGCTTTGCTCAAATCGATGTATAGTCAAACCGAGATCGGAAGTGAAGGGGAACTGGTCCCCTTGTTCTCCACTGATTTGTACTTGCCATTGCATTGCATCAAGAGGGAACATGACAGAAAATGGAGGCCATGATTACGGGAAGGGTTGACAGCGAGAAGAAGAAAAATAAGCAACAGTTACGGACACTCGAAAGCCAAAAGTCAACTCGTCAGAGCGATGACCGCACCTCGTTACAGTATAAACCTTTATCATGGTGCCGCCATCTTGCTTTTCTCCCATGGCATTATACCGTTAACTAAACTGAGGCTGGAAGGAAAACAGTCTGGTTCCTTTTTGTACAAATTAATAGCATTCATTACTGTTACTGGATACAAAGAACATGACCAAGATGGTGGCAGCATGGTCTATGACATGGTGTCATCTCAAAACTTACTTCTGTCCCAAGGCATCTTAACAACGCCAACCCCACATGTCCACCGACCCAAGATTTCCACCCATCATCGACAGAGGGCCTACACTCCAAAAAACCCCGGGTCAGAATTGACCCGGATTCCGCGGGGTCCCAGGTGGGCCTCACCCATTTCTGCGTCACGCTAACCCGGAATCTGGTTTTATAAAATGGAAGAAATGTAACTTGGATTTTGCGTCAGTTTGACCAAATTCTTTGTCATTTTTGACTAAGATTCCCGGTCATAACTGACCCAGAAATGAGTATAGGCCACGGGACCCTGACTCTGGGGTCAAATCTGACCAGGGAGTTCTTAGGGCGTACTTGGTACCTTGGATCTACAGAACTCAATCTTCGTGTTGACTTAAAAATAAACACATTTTACTACACTCCCTGCATCCTGCTTCTCCAGTAATACCGGTACTCAAAGAATCGTAAATACAACTTCATAATGTCTGGTAAACTCCTTTTGCCAAAGTGAATGTTTCCGCTGTCTAATCACCAGCTTGTAGGGATTTGATACAGTTAAACACTGTACTCTTGTGACATCGATAATGTTATATAAAAAAAAATACAGATATCAAAATAACTTTTATTTTAACTTTTATTTCCGGTTTTTAATTTGAAAGCCACCCCGATTTGGACGCGTCCGTTTCACAGCAAATGATGTTGTTACACGAGGAAGGACATGCTATGCTTGTCCCTTCCTCCATGGTTGTTATGTAACTGTTAAATAATTAGATATATTCAGTTTCGCCACTATATGATTTAAGGTGTCTACTGCAAGGTTTTAGTGGATATAACGAACAAAAATGAGGGAAACAAAAACCTCCAGTGGCGTACTACAAAGTGGCGTACTACAAATTGTCATAAGGGGAGGAGACAAAGACATTATCGGGGTGGCTATACTTTTTTGTAGTAATATATTTGGTAATGAAACCAGGATGCCTTATAAGGGCGGTTGTTATGTGAACAAGAAACGCCAGGGTAAACATTTCAGTAAAAAAAATTCTTTTTATTTTCTTCAACTGGATTTGATGATACAGACATTCGTCGGGTGTATCGGTTTCAGTTTTAACAATAAATACCGGAACAGGTTTAATGACATTCCAAATAGGGAGTATGGATCATGTAACATTTGACAAGTAGTTAACAAAAATATAGCCATAGAGCCCGGACTTCCTGCAGGCACGATTTGTACACATGATCGTGTATAGACCAAAATGGAAGAACACACAAAGTATTATGTTTTATGGAGATCGCACTGTCTGGTTTTTATCAACTTTTGGTATGAAGACTGGGGGCACATCTCAAAACTTGTTCGGCTGTTATTTTTTATAACTCTTGAAATTATGTGAAAAATTATGACACAACATGCAAAAATTCCCATATAACCGGTCTATTCTTGCCGGCCAGAATGGCCCTGGAATGTAACAAGGTCACTATTTTTGTAAACAAGGGTTACATAATCTATTGCATCAAATTTCGATGTCTATCTTCCACTACTTTTTAACTTTGGAAAAAGTTGTGAAATTTGACGTCAAAATAGGCGTCGATAATTACCACTTAATTGGAGCAAAGTTGTGGTTATGACATACAAATTTGCGCAACAGATACACTGTAAAAACTGGGGTGTTAAATTGACATCATGGGTGCTGTCACATATAGATACAACAAAAGAATCAACAATTACACCATAGGATATTAAAAATAACACTAATATCTGCAAAAACAGTTACATTTGTGGTATTTTAACACTCTATGGTGTTAATTTTGATTCTCTGTTCGGTATCTCAATGTGACAACACCCACGGTGTCAATTTTAACACCCCAGTTTTTGCAGTGTATGTCTAGCAGTCTATTTAAAGCCGTCAACTTGTTATCAACTGTTTGTATACAGGAAACTCATCCTTATCAAGTCTAGCCCTCAATTTCAAGTGCCTCCATAATCTATGCTGGGTGTGAGGTCGCCAACATTGTTGTGTTGATTTGTTTAACTGTCTGTTCATACAACGGACATATAAGGCTGGTCCAGGACTAAAGCGCAATTCGATCAATAAATTCCTTCCCGGTACGGGCTTGCCTCAGAGCAATAGTTGAGATAAATGACCAGTTAGTGATCTCTTAACAAAATTGTTTTGGCTTACCGCTTGGTCCAGACGAGCCACCGCTGAAACACCCTCCCATTTTTCTTTCCTGGGTTGGTAGAACTTTAGAAGCAGCTAGCTAGCTTGTGTACTCGGCACGACGCTAGTAAACCGACTGATGACCTGCCTCGAGTTTATCTCTGCACGTCCGTTAGCTTAATGCGCGTGTGTCCTGCAGGCACGCTGCTTCCAAACAACTTCCACAATATAATGTGGCACTGGCCTCATAAAATAGGGTATTTAGAGAGTCGTGTCACACCGTTTGAGTTGGTGGGAAGTCGACACCAAAGCAATGTGGGGTCTGTTTTGGTCGTAAATTGAAATGAAAATGATGCATTGATTTCTATTGTTGAAGTGTGTGGGAGCGTGTTGTGTTATGCTTTTTTCCTTTCTCCGAGGCTCTACGCGACCACAATGTGGTAAGCTCAACACCCGTGACCACTAGCGTCTGTGTACGGTCTGTAGACCACAGCCAAGGTGAACTGCCTAATAGGCTTGGGGGCGGGTGCAAAGTTACATTTAAAAAGACAACTTGTCGTTTGTTGTTGGGTAAGAGCGACCTTAAAACAAAATGGATGTTAGAAATACGACAACTACAGATCAGCACAGCCAGTCTCACAATGTAACTTATTTTATAATACACGTTTATTTAAATAACAAAATTTACAAATAATTTTAGCGAGCCATTGTATGTTTTTATAATATTATATAGAGAAAGAAAATATATACTCTCAGAGGTAAAATAATATGCCCATAAGGTAAAACAATGATTTTTTTGTTTTGTTCAGGTTACCAACAAAATTAATGATCGAGCTCCTTTGCCAACCAACACACACTTTTTGCTCATCCCAAAACCGTACAATTTAAAGAACCCATCGCCTGCCTTTTGGCTGGAAATTTAAACTGTTTGGGCCCTAAGTTTGAGTTTACTCATCGCTTGAGTTTCAATGTATTTTGGTGGTTGGAAGAGTATCAATATTTCAAATCCTCGGTTTTAAATATGTAAATGAACCAACCAACCAACCCAATCCTGTGAAAACAATTATAAAATTGGGTGGTCCCATCTTATGAAAATGGTTTAAATTGATCACAATCTTATATCGATTTTGGCAATCGGAACAACAATAAGCAATAGCGATTTGGGAACAAGTATTTAATATATTCAATTATTGCCCATGTGTCGCGTCTCATTAAAGGTATTATACAGGATTGGCAGAGCCGACAAAATAGTCACATACAGTGTTCATGTTTTGTGTGATCAGCCATATACATGAACTAACAAACCTGTGAAAATTTGGGCTTAATCCGTTGTGTGTGTCAGGAGAAAATAGTGAAAAAACATGCACAATTTTCAGCGTGTAAACACGTACACTTTCCTTAATTTTGGTTGTAGCAACCGAAAACATATGTTACGATTTTTGCATAATTGTTTTATTAATTTGTTTAAGGTTTTCCGATACAATTTTCTCGAATGTGACTTTCAGAGGGAAACATTTCACACATAAATTTATTTTAGTATGCACTTCATAATCAGTAAGCTTTCATACTAAAATTACAATGATGTTTTGTATCCTTACCAATCCTGTATAATACCTTTAATAGTAGGCCTACATAAATAATGGAGGATTGGCAATGGTTTGATTCATAATTAGCGAACCGTTTAAAGATTAAAATGAATATTTTATTGTTTCGATAGCAAACAAACCTGCTGGCTTACTTTAGATCGATTTAATTCCATTGAATAACATCATTATAATAAACACCAATAATACAAACTGAGAACATGTTACAAGCAAAACAAAATAGTTATTGATAATTAAAAACGATTATAACAGTTCAGACAAAATGACTGTTTTAATTCCTTTGTGCAATATCGACAGTTTAATAAACATAATTATCAATTACGTCATTAGTGGTTAAAGGGATTGTGTACGTTTGGTAATTGGAACCCACTGTTTCAATCCTACAAAGTTGTAGATATATACCATAAAACTAACCTGTGAACATTTCATTTCAAAATTTGTGGTAGCGTTTTTGAGATATTGCCGAAAATCTGGAGCGGTTACCGGTATGTCCACGCAGGAAGAATAATCTGCAATTGGAATACACAATCTGAGAAACGTTACCGCAGTAACGCTTCTCAGATTCAAACTTTCGGAGAAAGTGATATCTTTTTCCATAACCGCAGTACTTCGAAGTGAAAAGTTTCTCAAAATGCATTATACTATACCCAAAGTTGCTGTACTTTTTACCAAGTTAATTTTTATTGCCATTAATTTTCAGAGTGATTACCAAACTTATACAGACCCTTTAAAAGCCTGCTAGGATGACGTCACACGTCAATGCTCTTACACGTCAGCCTTGAATTAGAATCGTCTTTATGGCGAGTCTATCATCAGACAATCAGTATAATCTTTTCAAGACACACTATCAATGGGGAACTTTTTGGACGCTAGGTGGCAGCATACTTTCCAGGTAAATCTATTGTTCTCGGTAATGTGCGCATGCTCAGAACTACGTAAACAGCGGACATTTACCTGGTAAGTCTGCTGCCACCTAGCGTTCCAAAGTCTCCCTTTGGATCATGCAAACGCCACCAATGACCTCCAGCCGAGAGCGCCTTACTCAAATGACGTCATGTGCATAAGGTCTACTCGGAGGTCAGAGGTGAAAACTAAATGTACACCGAATTGTTCACAGATAAACAAAACAACGCATTTAAGTTGGCGTACACCGTTCAAACGAATGTCCCAACAATTCCGGGTCATATTTCTGGTACAGATTGTGGCTGCTTCATGCTGTACACTAAACTGTTTGAATTTTAGTATTGTAGTCTTATTTCAAAATACTGCTGTTGTTCAAAGCATGGGTCGTGGAATATGGACAACAGGGGCGTCTTGAATCAAGGCTAAGCAGCAGCGCGAAATTATTGTCCTGCCAATAAAACAATATGTATCTAGCACACGACCGTATGCGGAGGCTGCGCAGGCTCGAAGGTAAAATGAAGTTGTCTACGGAAATAATTGAATTTCAAAATAACATTAGTGGCGGGAAGTTCTGCAGACGTACAGGATTTACCTTGGTTAGAAACCAACCCTGTCCGGTTTGTCTTAATTTCTTTCGTACCAACCAGAAAAGCAAAACAGGAAGCATAACAAAAGCTACAGGTTAAAGTTCAACACCAGACTTTGAATCAAGGCGTTATAAACTGTTTGTCGTGTTGCCCTGGCTGCGGTATTTTATCGCACCGTGTGAGCCTATACTTTACTTTAAGTGACCACCCGTGGACGGCACCATGTGTCGGGAGGAAAAATGGAACGGCTCGATTTCAAGTCTAGTTCAAGACAATAGGTTTACAATCGTTGAACTAAGAAATACATCAAAGACAACAAACAAAGTGAAAAAGTCAAACTTTAGTTTCAAAGAAGTACAAAAAAAGTAGCCATGACAAAATGTAATAAAGCTGGTGGTAACAAGCAAAAAAGTGTATATCCTACCGTGGTTTGTTTTGCTATTATAGTCAAATAAATAAATCTCAAACCCCAAATTCTGCAAACACGACGGTCCCACACCCTTAACGCAACTGACACTGAATGTGCATACCCCAGACGTTTGTCAGTCAGATAGCTTTCTTGGTTTCCCGATCGATGTTCCATCTCCTTCGAAAATGTTTCTGACACCATAATTATTTGCTCATGTATTGAGTATAGACTATATTTTGGGGAAACAGTTATAACAAATGAAACACCAAACCTTCCCCAAAAAGTATCACAAATAGCGGCGTTGGGTTCTAATGCTTAACACCACGAGTAATAAATACTAGACAATCTGAAACACGAGGAAACAAACTAACTTGAAAAAAACAAAACAAAAACAGTAGTACTTGAAGTGTCATTAAATCTAAGTCAAAGTTTTGTTCTTACATCGAATACATTTCCCTATTGCCCCCAAACGTCTTCGAAAAAAACAAACCACCGAGCTACGACATTTCAAAGAACAAAGAGGCGAGCAACGACAACAGCTGCTGCCGCAGAAACAGCAGCATCAGCAACAATAGCAGCAGCAGCAACAGCAAAATCAGCAACAACAACAGCAGCGGCAGCAAAAGCAACAACAACAGCAGCAGCAACAGCAACAACAGCAGCAGTAGTAGTAGCAACAGCAGCAACATGAACAATAACAATAACATTTAACAACAACAACAACTACGACGACGACGACAACAACAATAACAACAACAACAACTGTGCAACCATGACGGTGATAAACTTACTAGCGACAGCTTACATTGGGAGACTTTTTGGGACTCAAGGTGGCAGCAGACTTATGTGAGCAGGCTAAAAACGACGTAAACAATAGACTTTTTGGCAAATACTCAGTACGCGCTCATTTGCCGTGGAATGAGGTGCATGCTGGTCTAGTGTTAGCGACACATGGAAATTTACCCGGTAAGTTTGCTGCCACCTAGCGTTCAAAAGTCTCCCATTGTCGAGGACTTTACTCTCCACAGTAAAACGGTGATGGGCGGTCTCAGTAGCAAACAATTGAAATAAAACAAACAGTTTGCACAACCAGATATTCAATGGGGGGGACGACGACAAGCGCGACAAAGACATTGGGGCCAATTTATTGTAATCGAACCATTCATTTTGCGATTTAAGTTTGTCTGTCTCATTGGGGGCAAGATGGAGGAGGTGCAAGGGTTCTGAGGGGGGGGGGCTCCCGCCCCTCCCTGCCCCACCCCCTTTGGTTACGCCAAAGCAGACAGAATTACAACATCGAAATGAATGTAATGCGTTTTACAACACTGTTAAATTGAAAATGGTTTGATCTTGACACATCTACCAAGACAACGCTAACAGCTGAGTTGGATATACGTTTGTGTCGCACCCTTGGATAGGTAATGGATCTGACATCCATGAAAATTGTTTTTGTTTTGTAAAGTAAATAATAAAAATAAAAAATAAATAGATACGAAAAAACCCACCACTTCCCTAAAAAAATATGTAGAATAGGCCTATAATAATAATTATTATTAAAATAAACAGTACAAAATAACTAATAAACTAACAATTTCTTTGACATCCTAAAATAATCTTTAGAATACACGTAGTCCAGTCGAACAAAACAAGAGGTTTAAAATGCAAGCTGAGGTCCGCAACGGCATAAAAAAACCGAAGCACCTAAAAAAATATTAAGTTTCCTCCGTTGGCGCGTGTGTAACAACGATGGTAAGTCAGGTTTTGACATGCATTTCTGTCACAATTTTCAAAGTTCAACGGGGTTCCTCCACATCGGCCATCTTCTTCGAAAGTTTAAATTTGCAAATCATATGGAAGGTTTTTTCGACTGAGGCCTTGTCAGAATTGAAACCTTCAGCAGTGGCTACGACAACGCCGAAGTCACATTCTTCAATGTGTTCGTTGCAGTCAACGGTCGTAGCCGTAGCCGTAGCCGTATCCCATAGCCATAACCGTAGTCGCTTAGTTTGGGTGCGGCTTATTACCATAAACCTTGTGAGTTGCGCAGATTGCACTTTTCCCCCATGACGCAAAAAATAAGGCTTATCCAAGGCAAACACTTGGTGGCGCACTGTTATCAACCCATATTGAAGAGCAAACAAATTAATGTTTGTGTTTTAAAACAGCGTGAATGTACATAGGATTTCAACCTAAGTACGTTGACGCTACGGAATGTTGCTGTTCTTTTATACATTACCAAGGTGCTGTCAATTTACAGAAATACAAGTTACAATTACCTGTTTAAAAATACAAAATTTGATAAAAATATTCCTGTTTTCTTTTGCATCACCAGCCCGAATTTCATTTATCATAAGAACCGTTCATGCTGATATTTTTTTATAATCTACAATAAAACAGAGGCTGTCAAAATATAGCACCCTCGTGTGACGTAAGCATTGCAACAGTTTAGCGCCCTCATGTGACGTATTGTCATCTCAAGTTGTGGCAGTGCTGCTGCTCGTGGCATCTAGTCCCGCAAACTGATTGTGTTCATTCTTTTTCCTCTGTAAAGGAAATAAGGACAAAATAGGTCACCATGTCCATTATCGAGTGCATTGATTACTGATTATCGATTATGACTGACTGGGCTGATTCCTACCTCTTCCCTAGCAGAGTCATCCACGATTTTGAGTTCCTCATACCGGTACAAAGCATCCCGCAGAGGTTGAAGCATGGTGGCGTCCAACGCCACGAAAACCTGTTTAAAAGAGACGAAAACCTAGTTAAAATAAACGAAAACCTGGTTAAAAGAGACGAAAACCTAGTTAAAAGTGACGAAAACCTTGACAAAATTAGAGACGAAAACCTAGTCCAAGAGACAAAACCTATATAATTATAGGAAGACACGAAACCTAGTTCAATAGACAAAAGCCTAGTTAAAAGACACGAAACCTAGTTCAATAGACAAAAGCCTAGTTAAAAGACACGAAACCTAGTTCAAGAGACAAAAGCCTAGTTAAAAGACACGAAACCTCGTTCAAGAGACAAAACCTAGTTAAAAGACACGAAACCTCGTTCAAGAGACAAAAGCCTAGTTGAGAGACGAAAACCTAGTTAAAAGACACGAAACCTAGTTCAAGAGACGAAAACCTAGTTAAAAGATTATTGATGTGCTGGGTGTCATAGGACAAAATGACTGTAGTGTGACCATAATCATGTAGGTTCACCAGTTCATTTGCTCTGCCCCTGAAATTTCAGATTTAGGGAACAATATGGGAAGACTAATTGGCGGTCTATTTACCATATTATGTGTGGAGGTTCTCTCCACACACGTGCTTTAGTGTATTATTTGAAAACGTTAATGCGCCGCAGGGCTTTTAAAGAAAAAACAAACACAATGGCGCTAAGCCTTTCTGACCGATACCGGTACTTACCGTAGCTACGACCTCAAACATCGGGATCAAGACGAATTTGATGAACCCGATCTGGGAGGTTGGTTTGGTAACCTTATCTCTGTCCATGAAAGATGCTACTGGGAGACCCTCCATCTTTTCCCGGTCACTCTGATAATGTTCGAGAGGGGTCAAGGGAAGAAGACAAGAAGAGATTAAAGATGTCAAGATACATTTACATACATAGAACAACTTAGTTGCAATTTGGACTTTCAAAGATACCGTATTATAAGAAGGTGGATTCGAATCCCTGCCTGGCCGATTGTGCAGTACATAGTTTGACCCATCCAGTAATTGACCATCGGGTGGCATAAAGCCGAACAACCTTCGTTCTTTCGCGTCTTCGAGCAGTTCATCAATCGTTTCGGTTTACCAATCAAAACACCATGTCACATGTACAATGTGTGACTGATACTTTTGCTCAGCAGAAATTTTTTAAGCGATATTTTCTGCTGCCAGCTCTATGAAATTGGACACAGACCTTTCAAACAGCAATTATATCTATTTATATTCTACCTGCATGAAGTACTCTTCCAGTAAGCAGTCGACCCATGGCTCCGATACTTCGATCGGGCGGACTTCATTTGAGATGTCGCAGCATTTGATGAGCAGCATCTTCAACTGCATCAACAAGGAATCAAACAGAGATAAAAGTAAAACATATTTACCACATTTCATGACACGCAGCGCAAGTACACGCGACTATCCTGTCCGCCATAAAAAGGCAGCCTCGTTACCATGGACAGTGCACCGTATCGATACCCTTTCGTCACTAACCCGTGGTAGGGGTGTAAGCACTAGGGCGTGCTGAAAAAAAAATGGCGCGGCGAGATCGATCACCCCTGGGAACGAGGTTGACACAAAGGAATTGACTCCCAAAATGGTGGAAATGGTAGATGCGCATTGTGCGGAGGTGCAAACCGCGTCGTGCAAGGGGTCAATTACTCCATTTCGTTTCATAGTTCGATACAAAGCTCAAAAACTTGTACTATAAATAATACGTTAAGCACAAACAACATCCCCCTTTTCTCGACTGCTGCAACGGGAGACTTTTATTAACACTGGGTGGCAGCTCCCTTACCAGGTAAATCCATTGTTCTCGGAAATCTGACCATGCTCAGAACTAAGTAACCAATGAAAGTGTCCCTGGTAAGTCTGCTGCCACCTAGCGTTGCAAAGTCTCCATTTAAAATAAGGAATGGTGATGTTTATCAAGGTCTTTAAACATGCCACTCTCTCACCTCTGACAGAGTTTTTTACACGGAAATACTTCTCTTAAGGAAATTGATACCGATATAAGTTTTTTAACTTAAGAGTTCTCAGAATGAAACATATCACTTCCACAATGATTACCAATCCGGTATATAGACCCCTTGCATATGACGTCATTAGCCCCACCCACTAAACAGTCCCCTCACTGAGGTCAATGAAGAGCTATCATTGGCTGAGAGTCGTGCGCAGCGCGTACACACGCGTGCACGTTTCCATTGTTTTGACATCAAATATGGCGACCAAGGCAAGGGGTCTATTGCACTTAAAAGTCAAATCGCTTATAAAAGTAAACCGAAGATGGAGACAAATACTAACATAGTTTAGATGTTCTTCGTTGGCGATGTCAAACCCATTCTTCACGTATTTCTTGAACTGGTCGAGAATCTCGCTGTGACGTGCCATGTCGGTTGCCAGGATCAACATGATGACGCCCTATAAAGATGACGTCATAGTTCAAAGGTCAATAAATAGGTAATTGTTTTATACTGAGAGGTCATAGGTCTCAAGCACAAAACCCAGCCGAGTACAAGTACGTTTTTCTTACCAGAGGTTCATTACCAAAGGTTCATTATTGAGGAACTGAAAACCTAATCCACATGAAAGACTAATAACCGGTGTCATAGGGGATTTTCTCCCCGGTGTCTGGTCCCCATACGGTAAATTAACATAATTATGGCTGAAGAAAGTTGATTCAAACGAGGGCGCTATCAAACGAAATTTCTACACAATTTAACGTATTGGGGAGGGGGGGGCACACCAGAATCTCTGGTGGGACAGAATTTCCTTCCACACCGGCCATAATTATAAAAAAAAACAAAAAAATGCAAAATCCGATGCAGCACGTATTTGATCTAGTGCGCCCCCTGTTGGAAAGGATTTTTTCACTCCTTGAGTATATTATTATGAAAACGCATTGGAACAAGACTATCTTGTTACCTGTCGGATAGTCTTGAACTTGTCTGGGTCCACGTTGGCAAAGATGTTATACTCTGGATTGCTGATGATCTTAAAGGCCACAGCACAGTGGTGGTTCTCTAGCGGGGAGATGTCGTTGTATCGAATGGCCAAATCGGTCCGGGCATTTATTTGGTACCTAATGGACGACAAAGCCATTAAATCACAATTAATGAAGGAGTACCAATCGTTATAATAAGAAAGTAGCTGTTATTTGCGATTATGAAAGAGCCAAAAGTCGTTCTAAACTATCACAATACTTTAGAGATAATTATTCGTACGTGTTGTTATATCCCGGATGGTCGAGGTCGTGGCACAGGGCGGCCGTCAGGAGGATACCGAGCTCAATCCGGGACAGTATTGAACTGAGGTCACACAGATGGATCATGCCGTACATCATTTGAGTCACGCAGAAACAATGACGGAAATTATGGAAAGGGTTTCGACGGTAGTTCTCTTGGACACACAGCTGGAAATTGAAAACAACGAAATTACGTCAGAGGAAAGCAACAAAGACGCGTTGGCCATCATAAAATCCTGCTGTACATGAACGCTCGCACCTTTTGAACTTTTTGAACCAACACCTTTAAATTATTAAATGTTATAGTTGCATTGGGATAAAGAATATTATTCTGGCTGTACCATTACACCGATGTGTGGTAAGCACTAGTTCTGTGGACAAAACAAAATCCGCATGTGCGACTCGGGGGCCTTCGGTTCGAATCCCACCCGAGTTGTTTCTAGATTGTTTTCCTGCAGGTCTCGGGTGGTAGGCCTACCCGACTATAACGTGCCCGTCAAACATCAGTGTATAAGGGTACCCACCCATCAAAAAAGGCCAATAACCTCTGGGGCAGAGCAAGCAAGGATGGATTGGCTAAAAGCAGCACCGTCTATACGGGTATCCAAAAAATGACTTAATTTTTGTGGTATCACTTTAGAAGTGCACTGTAATCGGTAGTTTTAGGCCGTGTTCGAATTAGTGACTTCGGCTATACACTACGGCTTAAGGGCATTGAGGGGAACGCAATATGAATGCTTACAAAGTTGAGTGCATTTCGGTGTGATCAGGGCCCAATTTCATGGCTCTGCTTACCGCTGAATTCTGCGCTTACGCCCAGCTGCGTCCCATAGAAATACACACGTTACAATGCGCGTAAGCGCATAATTATTTGGTAAGCAGTGCCATTATTGGGCCCTGGTGGTAGCCAGAGTCACTCACACGGCCCACTGTTCATCATAAATTATTTTCAGTGCAATGATTTAAGCAACGTACCAGAAATCGTTTGAGCACCAGCGTGTCCATACTAAACTCTTCAACCAAACCCAGCTCGTGGTACATGTGCTCCAGAAGACATAACATCTGTCAAATTCAAGAAGGAGTTGATAATTAAGAGACATCCTATTTCGATTCAAAACCACTTGATAGTGTTACAGTCGAGGACACCTCATCCAGGGCAGGTTCAAGCCCAAGTCCACCTCTTTAGTCCAAGCTCGAGTACAAGTGAAAATAATAAGTCGATATCACGAATTTCTATCTAAGTTTGGAACTAAAAATCGTTTTGCTCTTGGAAAATACTTTTGGCTAAGTTCCAAAGGAAGACGTCATCATTATTTCGGCTAATTTTATTTAAACCATTAATGAGGCACTTTTGGTCCTGTGGTTGTTTAGTCATCTTGTTTATAAAAAAATTGTGAAAAGTCTTTTTTTATTTGATGAATATCAAAATGTTTATAGGCCTACCTCATTCGATTCCCAGTGCCAGATATTAAACGCTGGTTTCTTCAGATAACCAATTGTTTCCTCTGACAGGGTGTACTGCATAATTAGGAAGAAGAGGAAGAACAAGAATAACTAGACATGGCAGTTTTATATATGAACAAATACGGGTATCTCTGCTTAGGTACAAGGTATCAAGAACAAACAGAATGGTTAATAAATCCTCCATTTACGGAAAAATTAAGTTAAAAATAATACATTAACAATAATGATTTAATAAATCCAATGTATAAGTCGATAACATCACGTTATTACAAAGGCTATACCTTGTGATATTTTGGTACGTCACGTCTGGCCATTATCTTCTGCTCATCTCCCTCCGGAATGGAACATTTACAAAACAGAGCGTGCCTACTGCAAATAAAATGTCATCAGGTGTTAATAGTCAGGTTTAAAGAAAAATAAAATTTAAGGCACTTTTTAAATCGACTGTTATGGATTCGGAGTGGGCGTGACAGTGAATCTTGATCCACGTGGGGCCCATTCTTCATTGCCAAAATTACCGTAAGCAAACAATCAGCATTTACGGTTGTATGTATAATTAATTCCCACCCACACCCTTCGCGCCGGTGTCATAGGGAAATCTGTCCCCTGGAGATTCTGTCCCACATTATGGGAAATTAACTTGGGCTAAAAGAGGATGATTCAAAAGAGGGCGCTATCAGAAGAAGTTTGTACACAGTTCGCCGTAGTGGGGGACATAATCTCCGGGGGACAGAATCTCCTGCCACAACGGCAGTAAATGTGTGAGAATTCATCATGTACAACCACAGGTCTGCGATAATCACGTCGACAGTCCCCCTTCAAAGAAGTCACAGGTGGAAATTAAAGACCTACTTGAACGAAAACGGCAACAAGTGAGCTTTGCTGAAATTCATTTAAAATGTTTTCAATCAATGAGTAAATTGAGTTCACATGAGAATAAACAGATTTTAATCGTGTACAAAACAATCATTTTTGAAACCCTTCTCCGGTGCTTTTCAGAAAGATTCGCGAAAAGCCCTATTACGTCATCACTCATGTTACGTCATACGTGGGAGCTCCGTTTTGTATAGCCGCTTTGTCGCATCATGGACGTATATAACATAGCAACATCCCATGACGTCAAAGTATTGTCATTTTGACGCACGCTCAACGGCAGAAGTGTTTTTAGTGTTCAAAACCTTTAGGTTGGGTCCAAATGTTTTGTTCGATAAATAAATACGACAAATTTAGAAATGTAAAAATATTAATGTAAAAATTACATTTAAATGATAAACAAACACATTATAAACAAGTTTAAATTACTAATTCCCGTTACAAAATATACGCTCAAGTAGCTGTTTAAAAATAAAGTAATTATTTTATCAAAATTCCGATAATCCAATCTGAAATTTTAATAGAAGTAAATGCGTCAATTATAATAGCTTGACAGATAACTTGCTAAAAATAATTATCAGAAAACAGGTGGCAACCTGCGTCATCCTCACTTATTATGTTTGATTGGTAACTGGTTTCTGCTTATCAATCAAATTTGTGGGGTTAGCAAATATGAGTGCACAGTTATACAGTTTGGAACCCTAAATTAAGTTCGACATTACATTTTATTTCCACACCAAACAAAACTAGTACTTAATTATTACAAAATACTGAAAAGGCACACACATCTAATAAATGAAGCTTCAAGTGGCTTTCCATGAAAATTGAAGAAGACAACAAACAAGAATATTGCATTTTATAAAAACTATCAGAGAAGGACAAATACGACCAAAACAATTATCAGAAAATATTGCTGGCTGCAAAAGTTAATTAATCTGCCATTGGGGATGAGGTGTACGTAATTAAAGGTATCGTACACGTTTGGTAATGACTCGGTAAATTAATGGCAATGAAAACTTACTTGGTAAGAAGTACAGCAGCTTTGGATAGTATAATGAATTTTGAGAAACCTTTCACTTCGAAGTACTGCGGTTATGAAAATATATCACTTTTTTTCCCAAGAAATTTGAATGTGTATTCCAAAGCAGATTATTCTTCCTGCGTGGACATAACCGCTCCATATTTTCAGCAATACCTCAAAAACGCTACCACCATTTGAAATGAAATTTTCACAGGTTAGTTTTATGGTATATATCTACAACTATATAGGATTGAAACAAACAGTGGATTCCAATTACCAAACGTATACAGCACCTTTAAAGGTTATGTACACTTTTGGTAACAGCTCAAAATCAGTGTCCACATTTTGTGTGATTCAACATATGCATGACAAACAAACCTGTTAAAGTTTCAGCTCAATTGATCATCGAGATCACGAGAAAATGGTGAAAAGAGACCTTATGTGTTTTCCGTTTTTGCAAAATATCGCGCGTGATAAAAACTATTGTTTTACTCATTTCTCAGAAACGATAGCATTTTAGGCAGAAATATTTTAAGGAACCCTTTCTACCATTACTTACTTTAAATCATGTAAGTTGTGTGTGAATCTGTGAACATTTGTGTTTTTCGATCTTACCAATAGTGTACCTAGGGCCTTTAAACTAAAATCTGTTTACCTTTTGGCGCTCAACATTTCTTCCTTGAGGTTACGTATTTCCACTTTGCATTTCTCAATCTCAATTGCCTTGAGTCCTTCCACTGCGGAACAAGAACAGCAAACAATAAAACAAACAGTCGTCGGCAGTTACAACGGCTGTCAGGTTGGTGTTTTGGTATCTTTCCTCGCCTTCCACCTATGGGACCCCGGTTCAAATCCCACCGGGGGCACTATGTGGATTGGGTTTTCAGTCCCTACCTGACTGCGTGGGTTTTCACTGGAATAATTCTCCGGGGTTTTCCTCCCACATCTAAAACTGAAAATTCTTTCTTTGTCTTCTCTCAATGGGGTTCTTGGCTAGTATAGTGATTAAGTTCGCTTTTCTGAGAGTCCTTGGCTTCACAACCAGAATTAATAAATAAATAAACAAATAACTAAACGGAAGAGATGTGTGTATAGAGAGAGAGGTTGAGGCTACCAGTCAGGCGCAAGGTGCGTGACGTTAGTCTTGATGCAAGACGTTTAAAACTTGTGATTGAATCATCTACACCACCGCTGGGGGCACTCTACCCATTCATACCTGAACCCGGCTTGGCGTGATGCAAGGGTGCACCACAACAAATGAACTCCCATAGCAACCAATGCTAATTGCTAAATGTTCAAAAATACTCAAACAATATTTTAAAGTCTCTCAGCCTCTTGAAAACCAATCAAATATATTTTCAGACAACTAAACTTCAGCTTTCTTTTTAATTTGTGGCATGTCAGCCGTTTGGAATTGTTGCTAATTACCCCAGAAAAAACACCCCCGAAAATGTGCTTTTTCCCAAACCGAATTGCTGCCAGTTTTCATAAGGCACTCCTCCAATTCCCAAGCTAAATAGGATCAACTTTAAAACCTAAATTTGTCAAATCTCCTAAGAAGTTGAAGCACAAAACCCCCGGTTCTGTTATTGTGTTATACACAATCTATTGATTGCATGACTCCCAAAACGTTATTATTCAAAAGTAACTGTGGGTTTACAAACTATGATAATTAGTTTGGCGCATCCGCAAGCGCGGTGGTTGTGTAATTGAGTAAAAAAATACACCTGTACAAATACTATAGCATCATGGCATAATGGATATTTCTAGATGTCCATTCGGGTTTAAAACCCATAAAAGAGGTGCTTCATTATAATAACGAGACCGTCTTAGGCCAAGTAAAATAAATAACATGTTGCTCGTCCGGACTTTTTGAAAAAGTTGGTGAGGGAGGTCCTTGTTATTTGTTATTTTCAATTTTTTTGTTATTTTTTTCAAGATGACCACCATGTCTAAGATGGCCGCCATATCGTATTTGAAGATGGTTTTATGGTTTTATGAGTATGTTCTGTATGTCCTCAAATTCTGTGTGTGTTTCTGTGTCCATTTTGATACATTGTAATTATCTCTAAAGAGTCATTCTTGATTTTGCTCCAAAGTTATTCTGTGTGCGTGGCATCGCGTCCTTGTGCAAAGAACTGTGGCATGCAAACCTGAAGGGCAAAACGTTTCAAAGTAAAGAGTTTCTCATTATGCGTTGCAATAGCTATTCTTGTAGGCCTACATGTAAGACAGATGATGAAACTGCTCAATAAAAATAAAGGGTACATTGGAAATAGCTATAAATAATATGTAAATTGATTTTAATTTTTTTTTTTTTTTTTTTTTTAAATAACAAATAACAAAAAAATCGGTGCGGCCGCCAAAACCGAGGCGGGCGGGGACGAGCAACATGTTATTTATTTTACTTGGCCTTATCACATCCGGACAGACGTCTCAAAGTGCTCAATGACATTGGCATTAATTTGTCAAAATTCAATTAGTCACTGTTTATAATACTTGGAATAAAAATGTTTTTTTTTATTTTTACATTATACGTTAATAAAATTAAGAGATTTCTACTCACTTTCTTTTTTCTTCTCCATGATCGCAATTCTTGAAGACAGCTCTTCTTTAAGTTCACGGACCCCGAGAGCTCTTTGAGAGAGAGAGAGTTAAAAAGAGGGGGGAGGGGGGTGACAATTAAGAAGAAAAAAAGCAACATGGATGTTGAAGTCAATTTAAGTTGTCATGACAACAAATGGAATTTTCCAGACGTCCAATCTCTCCTTCCAATAATGAGTCATTATGGTTAAATATGACCCGTTCTTCTATAGGGGAATTATTGATTTCGGTTGTTCGGTGCTGTGTAATCTTTCTCAGCTCGAAAATTCAACAGATATGATGGATTGCTCTTCTTCAGAAAACAGAGGAACCATACAGTAGAAGGTGATTACGTCTCCGACGTCAGTGGTTACCAGGCAACCAAGGAGTGTGTTTTCTTGACTTTGTTAGATGGGTCCATTAGGGTTGATAATCGCGGTCTTTACCATGGTGACGTAATGACGACCGTCTATAAATATTATTGTTAGACCGTGCGAGTCCCGTGAGTATGCGAACAATTTTGGGACAACTTTGGTCCCACATACATTGCTTTAACGTTGGAAGGAACACACTTTAATTGGTCCCAATGTTCGAATACGCTCGAGACTTGCACGGTCTATTACAATCGTGAATGTGCACTACTAAACTTCATTGACCACTTGCATACTTATGACGTCACAACCCAAACAGCGCCATCACGAGATAAAAGAAAGACCAATCATTGGCTGAGAGTTGTGTTTAGCGCGCACACGTGCACGTTTCAATTGGTTGACCAAAGCGATGGCGGTCTTTGCAAATCATCAATTATTGGTCTTTGATCTAGACTTTTGGGAAATCTGGGAATGTGGACCATGTGTTAAATTGTTTTATGAATTTTTGAATAGGTAGACTGTTTTCTGTTCTAATAGAAGAGAGCCTTTTATGACTGAGTCTAATTTCCTTGAGCCTTTGGGATACTCTTGAACGCTAGGTGGCAGCAGGCATATCAGATAAATTTCAATTCAACGTTTATTTCTCAGTATGCGCACCTTTTCGAGAACAATGGGTTTACCCGGTAAGTGTGCTGCCACCTTAGGTCCCAAAAAGTCTCATATAGACACACACTCAAATGGGTCAAACTGACGCAGAACCCGAGTGCAATTCCCATTTTTTACCACTTTCCGGGTCAGCCTGACCCAGCAAAGCGCCAAGCCCCCTCCCTGTGACCCGGACTCCGGTCAATTCTGACCCGAGAGTTTTAAGAGTGTTGGGCTTGACCCATTTCTTGCTCGGTATGACCCGGAATCTGAATAAAAATGACCCAAAAATTGTTCAAACTGACGCAGATTCCAATTGAAAATCCTTTTTTTTTAAACCTTTATCTGGGTCAGCCTGACCCAGAAATAAGTCAGGGCCCTTGGGACCTGGAATCCGAGTCACTTTTGAGCCGGGAATTTTTTAGAGTGCAGTTACCGAGCCATGCGATTACATGTGTTATTTACTCACTTATTAAACTGTTCGGCTACTTGCGTGATGACGCCATACAACATGGCGTCCTCTTGACCTTTGACAGAAAAAGGAAACACAGTTAAATAGACTTGATTTCTACTGATAAATGAATCTAAACATTCCCATCGATTGTTATAAAAAATATATATATAATTTAATCTTCAGCCCTCACTATTTACCTTGTCTCACTTCCTCTGCTTCAGTTGCGAGTACTTTGTACGGAGTGCTGGAGGAAGAAAACAAATCATCTAAATAAGACCCTCTCAAAACATTACGGGAAAGCATGTGCTAGGTTCTCAGGTTTCAAACACCCCTTCCCCTGCCAGTAATTAGTGGAACCTTGCTGCACTTGTGTAATTCCTTGGGTTACTTCCGCACTTGAACAGAAAATCAAATGTCTACGAAAGAAAATAAGCGGGAAGCCAGACATGAAATGTGGGTGATGTGGTAGTCTGCTGGTCACTTCCTTCTAAAAAGCAGAAATGTTATCTGCTTATTATATCAACTTGTTTACCCCCTCTTCAACACAATCCCGCGTGCATCGCTTACCTTAGTGTGTTTGCAGGCATTGCCGAAGAAACACTGACGAGAGCGCCATCTACGTCCTTGAGCGAGATGGTTGCTTTCCTATTTAATAATAGACACCATAGATAACCAAAAACGAAGCATCTTTAACAAATTATCAAGAATGGGTTGTTTTTGTGAAGATAATAGGCTGCTTTGGAGTGTCCAAAACTACACGGCACTGAGCATCTTCGCAGAGGGGAGAGGGCACAAGTGTGTAGCTTCACAGCAGCCGAATAATTAGCGCAACTTTCAGGGAAACTGGTTCCTGATTTGGATTATATATTAATAGAGACACTCGTTTGGTTTCTGCACGGAAACTGAACTAATGATGAAGGTATTGCGAGATAATTAAAGCCAGTTTCTGATCCGGGTTATGCAATAGCGCCCTTCGGTTGCAGCAAAACAGCCCAAAATGAGGATGACTTTTAGAGTAAAACCTTTCAACAGCCCGGGCTACATTTAGAGACACTTGTTTGGTTCCTACGATTCCAATGGCGAATTTCTCAGAGCCGAATCCAGATTACTCCTGACAATTTTTGTCATAATAACTTCAAGGTGTGGGTTTGATTTAAGCGGTCAGGCGTCAAGCGGTCGCATAGCAAACGGTTAACTCAAAATGCCCAATCAATGCTGTGGACGTAGAGTACATTTTCAATAGACCCCTTGCATATGACGTCACACGCTCATAACGCCCTCACTTGGGCCAAAAAGCGCCCTCACTGAGGTCAAAGGAGGCAAATCATTGGACGATAGCTGTTTTTTGTGCGTAAAAACGTGCGCGTGACCTCAGCGCCCCTTAGTAGCGTTTCGCGTTATGTGAGGGGTCTATAGACGCACAACGCGCAACGCTGCTAGTACGCTGAGGCCACGCGCACGTTTTTACGCACCAAGAACAGCTGTCGTCCAATGAGCTGTCTCCTTCTGCCTCAGTGAGGGCACTGTTTGAGAGTGTGACGTCATATGAGCTGCTGACGTCATACGCAAGGGGTCCATCGGGATTATACGCATATCCAGCAAATATATACTGTGGATTTTAAAATAGCCTCGCTTTAGAGTTCTCGTCAATATAGGGCATGCGCACAAGCGCAATCTAGTAAATGTACCGCAATGCACATTGGGAAACAAATTATAGTTAACAAATAAATCAAGCTGCCAATATTATGTACGCCATGCTGTATTTTACATGTAACTATATGCTAGCTTTTATAGTTGTGTAACGCATTGCTTCAAAATCAGCGCGCCATGATGGTTGCCGGTGTTGCATGGACTCGGATTTCGCGCAGAGTCCTTTGCGCGCCGATCATGCGCATTGGGACATGCATACGGGCTTTTTATTTACAGGCAACTTACTTGCCAACTCCAGCAGCAGCTGCTAACAGGTCCTGGACATCCTTAGTGCTACATCTCCTACCAAATATCACCTACAAAGAAGGAGGAAAAGATGCAAATCTTATATAAATAAAGATGAAATAGAATTAGCTTTCGCAAACTGCTTACCAACCAAAAGGACCTATGGTATAAAAAAAGGTTAATGGCCGTTACAGGCTGTTCTGATTTTGTTACACTTATACACCTGTCCACGTGTGTTGTCTTGTCATAGCCTTCGAGAAAGACTCTGCTAGGGTCGAAACGTCAGGCCATTAATTTTTGTTTGCATAAATAAAGATTGAAAAAAAAATTCATTCAGTGAAGAAAGTTAGTCTGTTCAAGTAAAATCCAGTCAAGTTTAGTAATTGCTGAAATGTAGAATTTAAACCGCCTCTAGCTACCGGGCGGTTGGTCTAGTGGTAAGACATCTGCCCTATAATGGCAAAGGTCGTGGGTTCAAATCGAACCCCGGCGAGTAATAATACCTGTGGATGTTCGGTTTTCCACAGGACTCGGGAAAGTACTGAGTATACAGTGCTTTCTACACAACAGTGTATGGGTAAAACTAAATAAACGTTGTTGCGAAAGTAGTAGTCCCGGCCGATATCCTACCTTCCGCCCAGGTAGTAGTTAACAAGCAGGACAGTTCTTTTCAGAACTCGGTATAGTCTCCCGAATTCCAAAATCTACTCTGCGTCAGTAGAATAATCTCCCGAATTACGAAATCTACTCCGCGGCAGTAGAATACATAGCAAGACAAGTTCTCAATGAACAAAATCTAGACAGCAAAGTAGATGTGTTACCGAAAATCGAATAAGCAAGGACACTTGAGCATACAGTAGGTCAGCGATCTTATCACGGGTTTTTCCTCTGATAGAAATGTAAGCCATGAATCCATAAAGCTTGGATTTAAAACAAAATTGAATTCCAGCTCTTCCTGCCTGATACGGTACTTAATGTAGAAAAAGCCTCCCTGGAGAAATATACTCGGTATCTCCGCGCATACCATGGCAACTGAATTCAGTTATTTTACTTAAGAGGTCTTTCGGTAATGTCTTCACCGAATTCTCAGTATTTCCATTCTCGTCAAGGTTTTTTCTCTATCGGAGAAGTGGGCGTGACAAAGATGCGAGCATAGAGTGGGGCACTCTTTGCTAGCACATCACGTAACTGCGCTGTCCCACCTTTGGCGCGAATCCCTCTGGGTTTAAAGGGCCCCTGAAGTAAAAAATTCTTAGGAATATATTTTGAGCTACTTCCTAATCCCTGTGTATGAAAACTAATTGACATCCATATTAGGTTAATTTCATTGAAAAATGATTTTCTGTAAACATTTAAAAAAATTCCTCTCTTATCTGGACAACTGAGGGCGCTGTCACAGTGATGTCATGTCAGGAAGACACTTGTTTTATTTCTATTAAAAAAATGAAATTGTGAACCCAAACAAAAAGAATTTGAGAGAAAATTTTGCACTTCGGCATACTGCCATGAACTTATACACTGACAAACCACTAAAGAAAAGGAAGTTTACGACAGCGAAATAGCCTAAATTCTGTTGACTTTTTGTGCATAAAGTAATTGCAACATTGAATTTTCCGCCTGACATGACATCACACTTTTGCTCATGAATATGGAAATTTGCATTAGCATAAAATACAAAAAGGCACCAAAATACCCTCAAAAATGGCAAAACGAGAATTAATTGAAATAAGGTGAAATGGGACACAAAGGTGCATCTCCAAAGATTGCATTATTAAAAAAATTACATTTCATGGACCCTTTAAATACGTCATGTCCACTTACAAAATGTTGGTTGTGTGTGAAGTAATGCGTGACCTGTGATATTATACGATAGGTCAGCCCTATTTTCTCAATGGCCACAAAATGTTGTTTTGTTCTCTGCAGTTTTTGACTTGTATACAATCGAAATCACAAGACGTAAAAACAGAAACAAAAGCACACAACAAATTATAATAATAAATACCCTGAAACCTAAAACATGCTCCTGTGCGCATAGCACGGTTTTAAAATTCACATGCATTTGTGGAAAGACAGGGAACGTGGACAAAGATTTCCATCAATATTGTGCAAACAACCTACGTGAAGGTCCCTTCCAAGAGATTCACAGCAAGGTCAGTGTAACACGATTAAAGTATAAAACATATTTCTCCAGAGGGACGAATGCAGTCAGGGTACAGTCAGGTTGAGCTCAAGTGGGAATCGAGGTTGTCCGGAACCGGAAGAAATACCCATCCGTTCCGGACTAAAAATAAGTACTTATCTCTCCTTGTACCGGAACACTCGACTTTAATCGTGGATATCAATAGTACAAGATCGACTTGACAGTTTAGGTTTTTTGTGAGTGTAACCTGCATTACAGAGGGGATCCGAGGTCAAATTCGGTTTCGTGATGCACTCATTTGCACAAAAGATAGAGTCCTCATGAAAGTGGGAAAAATTTCAATTAATGATAGAGTCCTTACGAAAGTTTAAAATTACCAAGTCTCTAACACTCGTTAAAACGGTGTACACAAATACCATTGTGTTTAATCATACCCTTCCAGTGCAAATTTGGTCAAAATCCAAAAATGGTCCAATGACGTCACATTTCAAAGGTCTGTAAGGGGGCCTACTGTCTTGTACTGGAAATTTGTTACTTTCAATCCCTGAATTTCGATGATATTCAATCAAAACGGCATTGAATTTGACCTTTTGGAATACGCAAAAATGTCCTCTTTGGAATGTTCAGACCCAAAGTTAATATCAAATGACGTCATGTTTCAAATTTCGCTCTCACAGAGTATCCATTAAAATGGCATTTTACACCATCTTTACGTGCGGTTAGAGACTTGATCCCCCCCCCCCCACTTTCAAGGACTCATACTATTGAACACTTTCTCGGCTTTGACAGTAGTATAGTAAAGTCTGTTTTATTGTCACAAATATATACATATACACACATATACAGTGAAATGCACTCTGGTTATAACGTGTCTAAAATTATTAAAATACAAAACTAAAAAAACGCACTAAAACCACGTGTAGGCTATCACAAACAAATAAACAGATATCGACGACGGAAATGATTTCTCCAGAGGATTGGTATGGGTAGAAACTTAAAAACCCAGTGAGCTTTCACATTGAGGTCAATCATGTATTTAATGATGCAATCCTGTACATTTGTCTTTAAGTTTTGTGTTTTAATTTTTTTTTATTGAAAATACCAAAGATATACCCTCCCATTAAGGCGTAAACAATAAAAAGGATAGCTGATATAAAATGGAACATCTTTCGCTTGACGTTCATTTGCCATGCGACCGGAAAATTAAGAAGAAGGTCTTTGTCTAAATATTGTCTTCGTAGTTTTAATGACACTTCCATTCTCAGTTACCCACTTTGTAAAACTAAAAGTACTCAGGGAGATCGCGCTTTTGAGTGTGTTGCCCCTAAACTTTGGAATGCTCTCCCACATGCCATCAGGATCGCCAATAATACAGGTACCTTCAAAACGTTGCTCAAGACCCATTTATTTCGGCAGGCTTTTTATTAGTTTTTTATGCGGCCTTTAGCCGGCTGATGTATAATTTCTGTTGATAGTTTTTAACTATTGTTCTTGTATTTTTCAGTGTATATTCCATTTTTAAATATTCTTAAATAACTGTTAGCATCTGTACTTTTTTACTATTGTAATGCGCATCTGTACATATTTTTTATGAAACTTGCGCATAATAAATGAATAAATTGTAAGAGAGAAACACACACAAAAACAAACCCTTTTATAATGTGACGTCTAACAAGGTCACTTCGTAGCAGCACGCTCATATCAAAGGTGGATGAGCAACGTTTCCGCACCATGCACAGCAAATTAATATATCCGTATTGTTACTACGATTTACGGGAGCGTAGTGCCGCCAGATGAATGATACAAACCCGCTCTTATCGTGTACGTACACGATAACTTATGACTTATGATACATGTCATGATAGTTATCGTGTACGTACATGAAAGATATTATGCACGAACACGATTATTCCAAGTTATTATGTACGCACATAACTTTCGTGCACGTACACGACCATTGTTATGTAGTACACAATAATCGTGTACGTACACAATAAATATGGTTTACGTACACAATAACTATAATGTACGTACACGATAACTAAACTTATCATGTACCTACGTAGACAATTCTTTTCTTGTACGTACACGATGATTATCATGTACGTACACAATAATTATTATGTACGTACACAATAACTATAGTGTACGTACACATTTACTTCAATGCACACACACGATCAATCCAAATGTATCGTGTACGGGATGATAGTTATTGTGTACGTACACGATCAGAGCGGGATTTTTGTTTAATTCACGTGGTGGCACTACGTTTCCCTAGTGATTTACGTTGCAGCTGCAAAGCCAACGACAAATCTCTTTTTCTTCTTTTAGAGTCATGTGTGGACACTCTCAACCCATAAATTATTGTTTAATCAGGTGAAAGTCTCGACAGTCATAAAAATATTCACAAGCTACAGAAATGGTGCCTTGGCAATGTATAACAGACTACAAAATTGCATTAGTAGGAAGTAGGTGACTCGATATGGCATTGCTATCTGATTCACTACGTCATGCAATGAATATCATTAGACAGAGTTGTTATGGGAGTGGTACATTCGGAGTGACATAAACATTCAGCTGCTTTACTTCTTACCAAGTAAGCTTTTAATTCCATTAATTTTCAGAGTCATTACCAAACGTATATATACAGACCCATTAATTTACCCTGCGATGCCCCACCCCTGTCAGATTTACACGAATGCCATTAAGTACTGCAGCCAGTAGACCGTCGGGAAACGTGTATAACGTTTGTAATTTGATTTCATACTTTTTTTAAAGCTTATAACCTTTCCAGATCTTGTAGAGACAGTTTGGGGGGAAAAATGAACAAATATTAATTTTTAATTTTGTTGTGTTTTCACTGTAAAACCGCAGTATTTTTGTGTGCACAAGTCTATGTAGAAAGTGTTTTCTCACGGGAGATTCCGAGCCCATGAGTCACACTGCCTATAGGGTCATAAACTATGGCAATCGGGCACGTCTGAGGAGAGAATTTAAAGGGTTTCAACTATTTTTGCTAAAAACTTAATGAGTAATAAACTAAAATGTGTTTCGGTTCTCTGGCCGCAGACCGGTAGGCCATCGGAGGGTATTAAAGGAAGGACTTTCCCGATTTTCAAATTTGCATAAAGAAGCACATGCAGCACAGCTACTTTCCCAAAAAATTCTCCGATGTATAATATTTTTTTCACAAACAAGAGCTTCTCACAAGTACGAAGCAACAAAAGACACGGTTTTAACCTCCCACTACGAAAGACTGTAATTCCTTGTGGAAATTGATTTCAAAACAACGCATCTCCCAGCGGGGATCGAATATGGTTAAAAACCCTCAACGCCGGCTTGTATTCATAAAGAACCATGCAGAAAGAGATTTGTTTCACTTGAATAAAAAGAAGAAAGAAAAGAAATAAATCATCACGACGAGGACAGTGCTGTACAAAATGCTCATCGAGCGATGCGCTCATGCTTATACCGTTTTTAATTTAATTTTAATTTAATTTTTGTTATACAAGTACGCCCCAAGCAAGGCTAAAAGCCACTCTTGGTAAGGGGCTACAAATTGAAAAATATAAAAGATGAAAATAACCCAGGGGAGCTGAAGGTAGGAATTGATATTCCTCTTAAAACAGTCTGTAGACTTAAGATGGAGGGAAACGTGCACCAGGGAGTTCCAAACAGATGCAGTACGTGGAATAAAGCTGTTGGAATGGCTCTTTGTTCTACATCTCAGCAAAGCAAGAGTGTATGGGTGAGAAGAAGCAAAAGGCCTGCTTTGACTCAAACATGTGCTGATCATTGACAACAAAGAAGCTTATACTTTTGAGTCTAATCCAATTCAAAATCAACCATGTTTATTGCCTTTTACGACACAGTAAATTAGTTCAGTCATTATTACCAATATTAGGGGGTCTGTATACGTCTGATAAATTTGATGGCTGGCAGTACAAACTTACTCGGTAAGAAGTACAGCAGCTTTGGATAGTATAATGCATTTTGAGAAACTTTTCACTTCGAAGTACTGCGGTTGTGGAAAAAGATATCAGTGTTTATCCCTGAATCTGAGAAGTGTTACTGAAGCAACGTTTCTCAGATAGTGTATTCCGATTGCAGATTATTCTTCCTGCGTGGACATAACCGTTCCAGATTTTCGGCAATATCTCCAAAACGCTACCACCTTTTGAAATGAAATTTTCACAGGTTAGTTTTATGGTATATATCTACAACTGTATAGGATTGAAACAAACAGTGGGCTCCAATTACCAAACAATCCCTTTAATTGCTAAGCAATGTGTGATGTCACAACATACAAATTACTATGGCGACATGAGACAATCCAACTTATTGGATGAATCCTTGAAGTTTGTGAATTCCAGCGCTGCTGAACGTGTCATTTACCTCTAAATAAATAACATGAAAATAAAATAACACACAAAAATTGTAACAGCATAAAAACTACATTGTGCATTATTTCATATTGAAATACTTCAGCCCGTTTGCGACAAAAAACCTCCTCAGTTATAAAGATAAGCACCTCATTGGGATTATGAAACTGCCCCTTCGTAATTAATAGGTCCACTAATTGTATGCAACCATGCGGACGGCCTGCAAGTACAAATCAAATTAATGATCAACCAGCCGTTTCAAGATTCACAGAATTGCTTCGTGAAGATTAACATTTCTACTTGTGTCGGCTGGAGCCACACGTTATCGAAACAACTCATGATTCGATTCTTGAAGGCTTGATTATTGAATTTTCTACGTCAATACCTTTCTTACAACGGCCTTTGTACACATTTGACGATGGACTAGCCTATTTGCTGCATGTATAGATTGTCCCACGATGAGAGACAGAGTAATTGCATTTTACATGGTGGTGGGGGTTTATCGACCGCCATTCAACTCGCTGAAGCCAAATATACTCCTATACTTGATGGCCTTACGAAGCAAGCAAGTGTGTGAATGACAACTACAACAGCGGCATAACCTTAAAGGAACATTACAGAATTGGTTTTTGCTCATAAAACAGTGTAAGCACTTTATATAATCCACCATATACATAAACTGACAAACCTGTAGAAGTTTGAGATCGATCGGCCATCTGGATCACGAGAAAATAGTGAAAAACCGATTACACATTTGCATGTGTTATACAATGCATGAATAAAACGCTCATGAGCGATAAACTCCAATCGGAAATTAGTTTTATTAATTTCTCATCAAATATGGCATTTCAGACAGAAATATTTCTAGGGATGTTTTCTACTATCATCATCATTAGACCGTGTAAGTTTTATGTAAATCTGTGATCATAAAGAAAATTTTAATTACCAGTTCTGTAACGTTCCTTTAAAGGGTCTGTTTCCGTTTGGTATAGTTGCTCTGAAAATTAATGGAAATAAAAACTTATTTGGTAAGAAGTACAGCAGCTTTGGATAGTGTAATGCATTTTGAGAAACTTTTCACTTCGAAAAAATGCGGTTATGAAAAAAGATATCACCTTTTTATCCCCCAAAAATTGTTTCAACTGCGTACGCAGCTCGCAGAGCCCAAGCCAGAGGGGAGCCCAAGCCGAGGTTTGAGAAAGGACTTTTCGGCGTTCCGGCCGCGTATTTTTTTTTTTTTTTACACAGCAGCAAGGGGTTTCACTGTAAATTCCGTCTTGAGATAGGAGACTACGTCTAACCCTAAACCCTAACCCTAACCCTAACCCTAAACCTAACCCTTAAGGCATAAATGTTTGTAGTCTCATCTCAAGACAGGAATTGGCAGTATTACAGTACAAAACCCCTCGCTGCGGTGTATAGCCACTGTGCGTAGTTGATGCCTGAGAAAGGCTTCAGGCCTGAAGTCTTTCTCAGATTCAAATTTTTAGTGAGAAATTACCTCTTTCTCAAAAACTACGTTACTTCAGAGGGAGTCGTTTCTACTATCAACAGCTCTCCGTTGCTCGTTACCAAGTAAGTTTTTATGCTAATATATATTTTGAGTAATTATCAAACGTGTCCATTGCCTTTAAAAGAAACCCCTATAAGTGCATGCGTGCAATAAAAACGGCAAACAAGATGACGTGGGCGTTCTCTTAACAATTTTCATAATTGTATTTTTTTTTTAAGGGGAAAGGGACATATTTGGATAAGGGAACCAGACAGGATGATCGATTGTCTCATCAGCAGAAAGCTTAAAACCCTGCAGTGCAGCATCATAATCTATGACCTTTGTTACTTGGTGGTACTTTTATTTTAAGTACCCCTGGATATATGATCTTCCTGTCAAGGGAACGATCGGCAACATGCAATATGTTTGTTTTATTGAACCCAATGCCTTCTCAAATGGTCTATACAGCTGGATAGTGGTCCCCTAGACCCCAGAAAAAAAAATTCAAGCCATTTTTGTTTGTTGTTTTTTATAGGACAATACAATACATGTATATGTGCAGTGCAGTGTGGTGTAACCCTGACCTTTTGTTACTTGGTGTTTTTTTTTTTTTAACCCTGGATAACAACATGCATGTTTGTTTTACAATAATTAATCGACGAGTCAGTGTGTCCTAAAAATAGACTTCACCAAGTTGTTTGGCTTGGTTTAATCGGGAATTTGTAGATTTTGAGATTTTTTTTTTTTTAAAAAAATGAGTAAACAAACAACTTTTTGTATACGAACGGACTCTCAAAAAGTTGCCACACTGGTGCTGTTGTCACACAGGCAACAGGGACGGGCAACAAACCACAACCACACTGGACTGCATGCATCACAAAGAGACATTCTTCTTAGTTGTGACTTTCTATCCCCACGAAAATAATGAGAAAACTGAAATGCGAATGCATTTTCTGATTGGAGATTGCCTGGAAGTGGTTGCCTGTAATATAGAGAGACTTCGCAAGGCTACGGATACATAACCGGATACATATACGGATACGTCAACACTTTGTGTGTTCATCTCGTGACGCGTAAACGTGACTTCCGCGTTTAAAGGCACTGAACACGTTTGGTAATTGTCAAAGACCAGTGTTCTCACTTGGTGGGATTCCAACATATGCATAAAACAACAAGTCTGTGAAAATTTGGGCTCAATTGGTCATCGAAGTTGCAAGAAAATGATGAAAGAAAAAACACCCTTGTTGTACAAATTTGTGTGCTTTCAGATAGGAATAAAAGGCTTCTTGGAAGAAGTTTTTTATTATTTTGGTGAGAAATTACCTCTTTCTCAAAAACTACGTTACGTCTTCAGAGGGAGTCGTTTCTCACAATTGTGTATACTATCAACAGCTCTCTGTTGCTCGTTACCAAGTCAGTTTTTATGCTAATATATATTTTGAGTAATTACCAAACGTGTACAGTGCCTTTAACAACAGATGCGGGAGCTCATACACGAACGTTACAAAACGGATACCGTTTTCGCTGATTTTAGTTGTATTTTTGCCCCCAGATTCAAACCATTTTTCCCGGTATTGATTTTAAATGTGTCATTCATGATATTAGATACAAATGTGTTAATCATTTGTAAGCAAAAGAATGGGGAAAATGCAGTATAAACAGGGTCCCCTTTTTGCCATGCTTGCTGGAAACTTTCTTTACACACGTATTAACGTGTGGGTCCGAAAAAACGAACAGTTAAACAAAATAATATTCATTCAAATTCTCCAATGTAACAAGAACACACACAAAATGTTTTTAGATTTGTTTTGCTCACTAACCCTATGCCAGAGTGTGTCTGTACTTTGGCCTAGACCTGACGCATAACTCTATGATTGCGAAACAAAATCTGACGCGCATCCAACGTGAACGGATACGGTTATCGTATCATTCTGTATCCGTACGCTTGCGATTGCCTCGTGTGACATGGGCTTTTGACAGAGAGGAATTAAGTTATGGGTGAATGTGTTGGTGGTTTTAAGGATGAGTAAATACGCGATGTATAATTAGAAGCATGTACTATTGATCCAATCAACACCTGCCTCAATTAGTGTGCGAGGTCTCTCCTTGTTGCGTGGTTAAATGTAGGGTCATCGTTTGGTTTTTGTCAACGTAATGCTGATTTTAATTATCGAGACAGATACAATAAAAGTCATTTGTGAACGTTTCAGCTGAATACAGCGTCTATACTTGTCACTGTCAGGGTATTTTCATTAAGAACGTCGAATCCATCAAAATGAATTGTGATATTTCTTGTTGTCAGTTTTTAATATAAAACCTGATGTAGTTAATGTTTGTATTTAATGCTAAATTTGCCCGCAGGATACTTATTTCCGCTGTGGCAGTTCTCTGAGTAAAAAACAACAACAAAAAACCCGGGGACAGTCGTTACCATGGACGAAACAGTAAGCTAGGAAAGACTTCAACAACATGCAGGCAAATACAAGGACGGGACTATAAAAGCAATTTAAAGCACAAGAGGTAAGCCCAGATTAAGAAACAGACAATTTAAGGGCATAAATGAATATATATCATATAAAGAGTAAAAATACGAAAAATATAATGGATAAAAACAAGAAGGTTGTATCAAAAACTGATTTACAAGACGGAAAATTACTGCCCCCCCCCGAGTCTTCAAGCAGCAATCCTTACACATTGGGTTTGCCTCTCCGACTGCTTTGAAACTTGCCAATTAACTCCCCGTGTAAAATTTCAAATAATAAGTCCAACTTTACTGCAATGTCTAATATAGAAATAACAAAGTAGACATTCGCTGTAACAAACCTATGTGAATGTCTAATGTCCAATATCGAAATAACAAAGTAGACATTCGCTGTAATAAACCTTTGTGAATGACCAATGTCCAATATCGAAACAACAATGTAGACATTCGCTGCACAAACCTATGTGAATGTCCAATGTCCAATATCGAAATAACAAAATTCGCTGTTACAAAACTATGTGAATGCCCAATGTCCAATATCGAGATAACAAAGTAGACATTCGCTGTAGCAAACCTTTGTGAATGTTCAATGTCCAATATCGAAATAACAAAGTAGACATTCGCTGTAACAAACTTTTGTGAACGTCAAATGTCAAATATCGAAATAACAAAGTAGAAATTCGCTGTAACAAACCTTTGTGAATATCCAATGTCCAATATCGAAATAACAAAGTAGATATTCGCTGTAACAAACTTTTGTGAATGTCAAATGTCAAATATCGAAATAACAAAGTAGACATTCGCTGTAACAAACCTTTGTGAATATCCAATGTCCAATATCGAAATAACAAAGTAGACATTCGCTGTAACAAACCTTTGTGAATGTCCAATGTCCAATATCGAAATAACAAAGTAGAAATTCGCTGTTACAAACCTTTGTGAATGTGCAATGTCCAATATAGACATAGCAAAGTAGATATTCGCTGTTACAAAACTATGTGAATGTCCAATGTCCAATATCGAACTAACTTTACTGTAATTGTATGTTTTACCTTTTGTTGCACACCGTTTACGTCCAGATGAATGCAGGCAGTGTTGTCCTTCTCTCGTGACGCAGCCCCGTTCCCCATTTTTGTTCTTGTATAAATCAATCACTTGTTGGACGTTAAACCACGAAGACACGTGAAAAGAAAATAACATCAACTTGTGAATAATGATCAAACGCTGATGAAAAGCTATATTATAGTCTACTTTAAAAACAACAACACTGTTTTGAGCAAACAGAGTCGAGTGAAATAGATTGCTAGCGCGAGTAGAGAGCACTTCGACAACACTTGATGCGCTGGCGATGCTCTCTCTATTGCCGTTTCGCTGTTTCTAAACGTCTCAAGACTTAAGCGTTCAACTAAAAGGGCAGCATCTCTTACAAGCCATTGTTGCCATAGCAACCCAGAAACTTGCATATAGATGCTCCGGTTTATTAAGTGTTTGTTTGTATCTGCGCACGGAGTTAGGTGTTTTTTGGGGGTCAAATGCGAGTTCTGAGAATTGTCATGGCAACTAATCAGATATCTTGTCATGTGACTTGTTTGCCCCGTGGAGGAAAGAAAATGAAGTGCGACAGAGCTGCGATGCGTACACGGTATAGATAAACTGAATTGAAATCGCCATGGCAGGCTGCAAAACAATACGGTTTGCTAATTGGGAGATGTCCGTGTGTTTTGTAATAAATCATGTGTATTTAAAGGTATCATACACGTTTGGTAATGACTCAAAACAAATATTAGCATAAAAACTTACTTGGCAACAAGCAACGGAGAGCTGTTGATATATAAAACATTGTAGGAAACGACTACCTCTGGAGTAACGTAGTTTTTGAGAAAGAGGTAATTTCTCACTAAAATAGAAAAAACTTCTTGCAAGAAGTTTTTATTCCTATCTGAAAGCACACAAATTTGTACAACAAGGGTGTTTTTTCTTTCATTATTTTCTTGCAACTTCGATGACCAATTGAGCCCAAATTTTGTTATTAGTATTGTTATTTTATGCATATGTTGGGATACACCAAGTGAAAACACTGGTCTTTGACAATTTCCAAACGTGTTCAGTGCTTTTAATTTTCTCCAGTCGTAAACTGATAGACATCTTGATGTGGTGATAGCGGTTTCTCGCCCATTGAAACTAAACCGAACTTGGAAAGGAAATAGTTTGGTTTATTTTTTGAAACGACGACAGTCGATTATTCGAAACCTTTGTTGCTAATTGAAAACACGACAAATTACATCAACATAAGTGTGATAAATAAACTAAAGAAATCATGAAATAAACAAATAGAATAAACATAACATGTACAGTTGCATACAACACTAACAAACCTTTTTTATATGGCGCTCTAATAAAATAAGGGTACGCAAGGAGCCCTCGGATATCAATTCAATTCACATTAATTTCCATACCGTCAAAAACACAGCAGCATTACAGAATGCATTTACAATGTAATGGCGAACAGAGTACTTTAATGTTTATACAGTCAAAGAAAATGAACAGTATGGAGGCCGATTTGATAAGCCGAGGCTTGTAGTAATCAGCCTGTGGGCAGACAGAGACAAGACAAACGGACAAACAGAGGACGTACGAATAGGAACGAATAACAACAAAACAAAAATCAGTACATTACAGTTTTACAAAAACTTAAATAAATTAAATTATGGTTAAAGGGTCTGATACGTTTTTGTTATGACTCTGGAAAGTAATGGTAATATTGGTAAGAAGTACAGCCGCTTTGGATAGTACAATGCATTTTGAGAAACTGTTCACTTCGAAGTACTGCGGTGATGGAAAAAGATATCACTTTTTATCCCCACAAATTTGAATCTGAGAAGCGTTACTGCAGTAACATTTCTCAGATTGTGTATTCCAATTGGAGATTATTCTTCCAGCTTGGACAAACCGCTCCAGATTTTCGGAAATATCTCAAAAACACTACCACCTTTTGAAATGAAATTTTCACAGGTTAGTTTTATGGTATATATCTACAACTGTATAGGATTGAAACAAACAGTGGGCTCCAATTACCAAACGTATACAATCCCTTTTAAGCACCCAAGTGTGTAATCGGGGACCTCCTGTTGTCCTCTTTTTTTTTTCTTTTTTTCTTTCATTATTTTCTTGCAACTTCGATGACCAATTGAGCCCAAATTTTCACAGGTTTGTCATTTTAAGCATAATGTTGGGATGCTTCAAGTGAGGATACTGGTCTTTGACAATTACCAAACGGATACACGATCACGTTTGTTTGTTCCCCATGGCAACCCATGGATTTCCGTTGACTACTCATTAGTTGAAAATGAAATTTGACAATATCAGAAAAGAAGACCTGAAGCTTAATCAGACGTTTTTACGTCATTAGCTCCACAGGAGAAGACAACAAAGATATCATCGTCCTTGCCCTCCTCCCAATCATAGAGATTATAAACAATACATTGCGTTGCCATAATGTGGCCCGTTATGAAACGTGCTTGAGTTTTTCTAAGAGAGGTTTGCGGTAACACCATGTGAAAATATCTCTTTTGAGTAGTGTTGGTTCTGAAAAGAACCGGTGGTTAACGACTCAACGTTTCGATCAGTATGCTCTGATCGTCTTCAGGAGAATGCTGGACTCTGTTGCTGGATGCTGCTTAAGTACTTGAGCTTGGTGTTGCGCGAAGGCGGGAACTGGATAAGCTGGGTTTAGTTCGGTGAAGCGTGTAGGCTAGAGTGGGACTAAACCTAAACTGAAACCCACAGGGAGTGGGCAGGGAGTGTGTGCTCACTGAACTGAATCCGTTGGTGACAAGCACAGGGAAGGAGAGGGAACCTAAAGGAGACTGAGGGTATAGATGACCCAAGTCTAAGGGGTGGGGGATGTGACCTTGGATATAGGGGAGGAGTGGGAGCCAAATGTCACTGATGTGGAAGCCTATGTCTTGAGGAACCGTGTCGTGCTTGCATTTCGTTTAGAATGAATGGAACATTAATTGCTCATCATCGCAGCGTTTTCCTCGATCCTCAAAATTACTCAATTGATTCATCAATGGTGCATTTGGTGCTGGGTATGTGGCAACCCCCCCCCCCCTCATTATTGTCTCTTCATTGTGTTCTGGGAATCTCAGGAATTCTTCAGCTAATTTTAAGTGTGCTTGTATATATGTGTGTGATGAGCTTACGGGAGTGTCCTTGTAGGGTCTTTTACACAATGGAACAATGGACCCCACAAGGGAATTGTTTATTCAACCTGGACCCCGCAAGAGAATTCTTTCGAAAAGGGAAAAATAGAACAACAAAAGCATGACCCCACAAACCGGGTCCGTAAGGTAGTGTGTGTAAGGGCAAGCCAACTTACGGGGTACTTTTATCAATGGAACAATGCTACCGCGCAAGGTTTTCTTTGTTCTAGTGGTAGGCCTACCCCACAGAGAAATTCTTCAGAAAAGGAAATTATAAATAATAGAATAACACCGAAGTACCCAGTAACTGCCATTTTTTGTAAGGGTGTGTGAGAGAGCACACATAATGGAAACCGATGATTTTGCAAAATTTGATCCGGGTGTTTTGAAAGAGCGAGGACGTCCTCGCTTCACTTTCGTGTTGTGTATGTTTTTGAACCAAATGGTTATTTTTAATTCAATTAAAATAAATAAATAAATACATGAATATAAATTAAAACAACGAAGACCAAACAATGGAGAGAGCTAAGAAAACTCCCAGTTTTACTGGTAACATGCATCATATATACCTTTAGAGGCACTATACACGTTTGGTAATTACTATAAAAACAAAATAGCATAAAAACTTACTTGGTAACGAGCGATGGAGAGCTGTTGATAATATACAAAATTGTGAGAAACGACTCCTTCTGAAGTTACGTAGTTTTTGTGAAAAAGGTAATTTCTCACTGAAATATTTGAATCTGAAAAAGACTTCTGGCCAGAAGTCTTTTTGAGGCATCTGAAAGCACACAAATTTGTGCAACAGGGTTGGGTTTTTTTCTTCATTATTTTCTTGCAACTTCGATGACCAATTCAGCCCAAATTTTCACAGGTTTGTTATTTTATGCATATGTTGGGATACACCAAGTGATAATACTGGTCTTTGACAATTTCCAAACGTGTCCAGTGCCTTTAAATTCAAAGGGCAAGGTTAAGTTTTTACGTTTTAAAGGCACTGAACACGTTTGGTAACATGCATAAAATAACAAGCCTGTGAAAATTTGGGCTCAATTGGTCATCGAAGTTGCAAGAAAATGATGAAAGAAAAAACACCCTTGTTGTACAAATTTGTTTGTTTTCAGATAGGAATAAAAACTTCTTGCAAGAAGTTTTTATTATTTTAGTGAGAAATTACCTCTTTCTCAAAAAATACATTACTTCAGAGGGAGTCGTTTCCTACAATGTTTTATACTATCAACAGCTCTCCGTTGCTCGTTACAAAGTCAGTTTTTATGCTAATATATATTTTGAGTAATTACCAAACGTGTACAGTGCCTTTAAAAGGCGGCAATTCATAACGTGGTGTTAACGCAAGACACTTTGAAGCTATTTAATCAGATTAGCTTAAGTCAACTTGGCATATGGGGCATCCTTTGTGCGATACAATTACGCTAATCTTTCTGTGTTGACTGTAGAGTAAGAAGTGTGCGACTTTAAAGATAGAGAAAAACAAACTTCCTTCGGGTTGTTTTTTAAAGTTTTTTTAACGAAGTGCAAATTCAATTCCGGCCCCTAGTTTTTATTAATAAACGAGCTATGCAAACAACATGTGAAGTCGGTGATCAAATTCATTGGTCACGTTTTCAGTGACACAGGTTGACGTTTAACCAGGATTTTCTGTACATTTTTATTTCATACTACCGGTAGCAATATGGACGATCCGCCAATTACAAGAAATGGTTACATACAACAAATTTATATAGCCTATATATATATATATATGTATGTATGTAATTAACCAATAAAATAAAAACATCTTCGGAAATACAAAAAATCAAAAAATCAACAATTACAAATTAAACAAAACACAAGGGGAAAAGAAACAAGAAAGCATGCACAAATATTTAAAATATTATAAATATATTTAAAAAACATCCTTTAAATTATAAAATATAAAATACAAAATATTGACAATAAATTAAAATATTATTAAGAAAAAAAACCTTTAAAATAAAATAAATAAATAAAATAAAATAAAATTAAAATAAAATAATCAAGGAAATAATTATATAGCTATTTTTTTGTTATTAATTAGTCTATTTAATATCAATACATAGTTGTCATACAATAGTAATTGGTTATTTAGAATACAGAAAATCACGTATAGCATTAAAAGGGAGGGTATAGCCTACCTTTGGTAATTACTCCTACTACTTACCTGGTATAAGAAGCACTGCAGCTGTTGATAATGTATAACATTTTGAGAAACAACTCCCTCGTAAGGAAATGGTTTTAGAGAAAGGGGTAAAAAACATGTCAAACTGAGAAACGTTTCATGCATGAAACGTTTCTCAGATTGGGTATTCCATTTACGGATTAATCTTCCTGCGTGGAAATAACCGCTCCAGATTTTTCGACGGTATCTCAAAAACGCTACCACCTTTTGAAATTAAATTTTCACAGGTTTGTTTAATTGTATATAATACATTTTTATATAGGATTACAACAATCGAACGGTTAAAAAAAAAATTTGCCTTTAAGACACATTGTGTCTACGCCAATTCTTGTACATCATTTGGAAGTGAATAACAGAATCTTTGAAATGACATAACATAACGTGGAGTTACAATATTGGAGCATAATGGGGGGGGGGGCTACAGTGACGCTAATGGGATGTGGCGATGACCTTCAACACAGGTATGCCTTATAGTATAATTTTCAAAACGCTCATGCTCCGAAGGGATTTTTTGCTCTAGCATCTCTGTAAAACTAGCATCTTGTTATTTGTTCTTTTTTATAAGTATTTGGTTGGAATGCAAAAGGTAAATCAAAACCTCATCATGAACGGGTTTAGTACGATGGGAGAGAAATAGAACTACGCAAAAATGGATGCTGGTGTTGTGTAAAGTATTTGCCAAAAAATAGTAAATGGGCTGACGTTTTGACCCTAGAAGAGTCTTTCTTGAAAGGGTACATGAAAGCACAACACACATAAACAGGTATACTGGTGTAACACAAGCAGTCAAGTGGAAAGAGATTAAGAGAGTGAGAGAGGCAGAAAGCACACAGAAAAAGCAAGAGATGAACAATGATAAGGAAGACGGGGGGGGAGAGGGTAGAAGAGTAGGGGCTGGTTTGACCACAAGAGCTTTGAATCACAATGGAAAAAATCAAGGGTGGGAAGCCGGGAGAAAAAGTAATTAATTAGTGCAAGATATTTGTTATTCATTTCCAGTTCTACATAAACAATCCTTTCGTATGTAATGAGAACGTGACTAGCCGTAATTATGTACAGGTACCATGGCATTTTTTTCATATCAAAACCGAGTCTTCGGGTTACAGTATTTCAAATTATGCGCCTATCATTCCTTGGGCTGAGAATGCAAAGGTTCGCGAGATCTCAAGAGAAATGAACCACTTTGTTATTGGGTATTAAAGAGGGACGACTAGGTGAAAATTCAGTTTTGCGATTAACTCATTTTCCAATAGATAGAGTCCTTATGAAAACGAGGAAAAAATACAAGGTCTCTAACCTCACGTTAAAATTGTGTAAAATGCCACTGCGTGAAACCCTTCAAGTGAAAATTTTTATCAAAATTCGAAAACGTTGGATGACGTCACATTTCAAATATGGTCTGTACATTTTTCAACAAAAATTGTTCAGTTCCTTCCTGAGTTTTGATAATATTCAGTGAAAATAGCATTGAATTTGACCTTTTGACGGGCGCAAAAATTCCTCTTTGGAGTGTACAGACTTTTTTGTTTTTGCTGCTCGATGACGTCATATTTCAATTTTTGCTCTGAAAGAGTGTTACAAAAAGGATATTTTACACCATTTTAACGTGAGGTTAAAGACTTGAAATTGTTTCCTCACTTTCATGAGGACTTGATCTATTAAAAAAATGAGTACATCACAAAATGTATTAATTTGATACTGAAGCCCCTCTTTAAGCAATAAGGGTCCGTTGCAACACCATGGATCACTGCTGACGTAGTCTGCCTGACGAGATTGGATGCACAAGGCCTCACCTAACAATACTACGGGGATACAAGCTTGTTAATGAGGGATATAATGAGCCGGTTAACATTAATGGGCAAATTCGGCTCCACAACAACAACACAGGTAACCAGGGACATTCTTCAGGTATTAAAAGAATGGCGACGAGGTCTTAAAGGCATCGTAAACATTGGGTAATTAGAGCCATGTTGTTTGTTTCAAACCTGTAAATAGTTGTAGATCCATAAAACTAACCTGTGAAAATTTCATTTCAAAAGGTGGTAGCGTTTTGAGATATTGCCGAAAATCTGGAGCGGTTATGTCCACGCAGGAAGAATAATCTGCATTGGAATACACACATTCTGAGAAGCGTTACGCGTAACGCTTCTCAGATTCAAATGTTTTGGGGATAAAAAGTGATATATTTTTCCACTACCGCAGGTACTTCGAAGTGAAAAGTTTCTCAAAATGCATTATACTATTCAAAGCTGCTGTACTTCTTACCAAGTACGTTTGTATTGCCATTAATTATCAGAGTCATTACCAAACGTGTACGATGCCATTAAAGGTATCGTACACGTTTGGTAACGACTCAAACAACTTACTTGGTAACAAGCAATGGAGAGCTGTTGATAGTATAAACATTAGAAACGACTCCCTCTGAAGTAACGTAGTTTTTGAGAAAGAGGTAATTTCTCACTAAAATAATAAAAACTTCTTGCAAGAAGTTTGTATTCCTATCTGAAAGCACACAAATTTGTACAACAAGGGTGTTTTTTCTTTCATCATTTTCTTGCAACGTCGATGACCAATTGAGCCCAAATTTGCACAGGCTTGTTATTTTATGCATAAACAAAATGTTGGGATACACCAAGTGTGAACACTGGTCTTTGACAATTTCCAAACGTGTACAGTGCCTTTAAACGCCCGTTTAAAACCGGCAGGGTCTTGTCCGTGTGATAAAGGACTGAGCTGAAGATGATCGGTCCTTTATTGCACATGCTTCAAAGTCAAATGAATAATCATGAATGTTGACTAAGGACACTCATCTTTTGACAGGAATTAATAACGAGACAACCTTTGAAAGCTGTGAACTAAAGGGCTCGACCCAGTTAATTTATGTGACTTTTCATAAAATGTTTGTGTTGGCTTTTTTAGCTGAAGCTGCTCATCATTGGAAACCATGTATTCAAGTAAAATCACTAAGACCGTGTCCGAATTGGCGGCTACAGCTACGGCTACGGCTACGGCTAGATTTCCGCGTCATCGTGCGTTGAAGTATAGGACGACCATAGCAACACCCTTAGCAACAGTCGTAGCCGTAGCTGTAACCGCCAATTCGGATACGGCCTAACCACGGCGAAACTTATTGTAGGTCGACGGTGTTAATCTTTCAATGACAGTTTCGCCTGCACACCTAACCTGACTTTATCAATTTGTTTTCTTTGCAAATTATGAGCACTACAAATTATTGTTACAAATTAATCAACGTATACATGGTTTCGTTCCCCGCCTTTCACCTCTCTGTGGACCCGGTTCGAATCCCACCTCAGACCGGAGCCTTAGATGTGGATTGGGTTTATAAGAATACTAATAATACTGATTAGTTTGTTATAAAGCGCTTTATCTGAAGCGCTTATCATAATTTATTTCCAGACAGGTTTTTGAGTTATGAGACCCACACCTTGTAATTTTCCTCCCACTCGTCAAAAACTGAACAGTCATTCTCGTTTCCTAATCACCATCCTGTTATTGCCGCTTGCGTCGTTGGATGTGCAATGAAATAAATAAATAAATAAATAAATAAATAAATAAATAAATAAATAAATAAATAAATAAATAAACAAACAATAACTAACTAACTATATAAATAAATAAATGTATAGATAAACATGAACACATCTTTCCCGGGGAAAAGGTTGGCGATATCCAATGCACGGGAAAAGCAATCTTCTTCCTGACCTTAAAGGGACACGTTGCCTTGGATCGGACGAGTTGGTCTAAAAAAAAGCGTTTGAAACCGTTTGTTATAAAATGCATATGGTTAGAAAGACGTTATAAAAGTAGAATACAATGATCCACACAAATATGCCTCGAAATTGCGTGGTTTGCCCTTTACTTTGCGAACAAACACGGACGGCCATTTTGTGGAGTCAAAATGTTGACTCCACAAAATGGCCGACCGTCGTGTTTGTTCACGATGTAAAAGGAAAACCACGCAATTTCGAGACATATTTGTGTTGATCATTGTATTCTACTTTTCAAACATCTTTCTAACTGTATGAATTTTATAACAAACGGTTACAAATGCTTTTTATAGACCAACTCGCCCGATCCAAGGCAACGTGTCCCTTTAAACACACGCAGTAATTACCTTTCCATAACCATAAGGCTGGGTTCGTTGCCCGCGATAATAGATTAAAGCCACTCACTTTGTAGTTAATGATTTTTTTGAATGATTGATGGGGTTTTTTTTTTTTTAGTTGTTTGTATGCAGGTTCGCCCCACTCAAGGGGCTACAAGAAGAGAACTTCAGAGATGAAAATAACTCAGGGAGTTGAAGGTAGGAATCGATATTCCTCATAGATTGTAGGATGGAGGGAAACCTGCACTAGGCAAGGAGTTCCAAAGAACTGAAAGTAAGCTGTTGTAGTGTTGCTCATACACCATGATATTCTAAGCTATAGACCTTCCCACACGTCCTAGAGGGGGTGTCAACCAACAGGGGTGAATGATTTGGTATAGAAGGGGGCAGGACAGCATCCTTTTATGTACAAAATTGGTATGTCAAGTGCCAATGCTGAATGAAACCAAATTATAAAACTTATTTAATTAGGCCTAAGCAAACAAATAAGCTTAAAAAAGCCCAGATAATACATGGACATGCAACGCACATACATAAACAAAATCGTTGAAAATGCAAAACATACCCTCTCAATATGGAAAAAAAAATTGTCCAATATGGAAAACAAATTGTCAGGATTTGCTGACAACGTACAACATGGGCGTTCCAACCAAAAAGGTCCCTCGCTGCATGCAGGGATAATTATAAGCAACAACTGCAATATATACCATTCTGTTGACATTTCGGCAAATAAATATAGGCCCTATATATATTGTTTTACACATGCAGGTCTGTATGTTGGTTTACAATGTTATTGACAATATTAGTGTAAGAATAACTTCAGTCAAATTAATAGGGTCCCATCTGTGAAGCCGATTTTCTGAAGAATAACATTAATTTCAAAATGATTGTGTTGGTTTTCCTCAAATCATATACACAAAATTTCGTGTTTACGCGACACTCATTAAATGACTTCAAATGCTTGTTGTTGTGATATTGCGATCGAGTTTGTGCAACATTTGGAAGCCAACCGGCGTATTCAGTTTCCCGGATGACCAAATACGGTAAAATTACGTAATGCCATGCCTGCGCGCAGCAAGCGAAAGTAGTCCATTTTAGTGCCGTACTGAGTCTTCTGCGTTGCTACTCTCTTCGGTAGCTGTCATGGCGGCGTCCACGAGTTCACTCAATGGAATGTCCAACAGAAGAGGGTCATATTTCTCTTCTTGTCACACACGCGTAGTGTTTCTTTTGCGCCACGAAAATCCCATTTGCATTCGCGTATACGCATCGCCAGGAAACCAAACGCACTCTCTCACACACGCAAAGACTACACACGATTAAAAGTAGATTGTGACGTAGGTATTTAGCTCCACCTTAGTTATTACGTCACAGGGCATTACGTGCGCGTTCACCGAGAATTGCGTGTTCGTAGAGGTTTACGTGTTGCAAAATCAAGAGAGGAGTACGGTTGTTGTTTTGGTGATAGCATAAAAAACACCTTGTTCCAATCAGCCCGGGGTATTAACCGAACGAAAACGGTTGAGTGAAGTTTCACTTTACGGGTGCACGGAATGAGCAGGGTCGGGAAAATAGCCCAGTGAAAAAAAGATGGCAGCCGCCACAGCGACGGCGCACTCAATAGCAATCAATACAAGAAGAAGGTAATTTGCCACAACGAGTTTCGCCATTTCAGTGTAAACAAAAGAAATTAGGCACAAATAAAAGGTTGTAATTAATTTGAAGTAGGGGGGTGGCCTACATAAATTTGTTTGAAGAGTTTCTATATAATTTTACCTGTTCATAACGGCCCATGATATTAAATACATGCAAGATTTGTCATCAAAAACTTCTTGAAACTACAAAGAAAATTAAGGAATACCAGAATATAACTTCCAAACATCGTAAAATGTTTACGATTTTAACTACTTTGTTTCCCGTACACAACAAAATGTACGATCCTATCAATGTAAAGCCAGTGCTTTCCGCATGCAGCGGAAATAACAAAACATAGTATTTCGTTTTCACAAGTTGGTTTGTGGAAAAAGTATTACTCTTCCCAAAACCATCGTAAAAGAAACCGTGGCATATAGCGTAACTTCAGACTATGGAACGCTACGTGGCAGCAGAAATACCAAACAGATTTCCATTTTTGGTTTTTTTCTGGGCGAGCGCACTTTCAAATGGAATTACCTGTAAGTCTGCTGCCACCTAGCGTCCCTGCAAGTCTTCCATTAATAGTCGTTGTTTATGACAGAGTTCTCGGCGACGTGAATCCCGACTGGCACCCAAATGTCAGTAACTACTCGACCGACTTCACCAAGAAACCACCCGTGAGTCAGACGGGACGACCGGCTCTTCCGATCCACGATAATCGCAAGAATAACCCGCATCCATCTCACCTGGCTCACCTGCGAAGACTCTCAAATGAGGTATGTGATTCTTGCACCGTTCAGACGACAGTAAATAAACACACATTGTGGGAGACAGGGTTTTGTTTTTTTCTCTTAGTATTTTTGTCAGTATTTCTCATTTCTCATTATTGGACCGTGAACGGTCTGTTAGTTTTAATATTCAACATAACACATGATGTTTTCGGATACACGTTATCGATTTGGGTGAAAACAGGAAGTAGAATAAAATTTGATATACTCTTCCCATCCACAATTAAGATTTTGAAGAACCTTTGTAATTGTTTGAAACCTAGAGGATTCGATTAATTTTCTTTGTACCCCTCCCCCAATAAAAAAAACCTCAAAAAACAAACAAACACTAAAAAAAAAACCAAAAAACAACCCAACACCCAATTAAACGATTTATTCACTTAAATGATTGTTTACAAACACAAGCAGCCGGTATGCACTGTAAAGACAATTACATCTCAAACTAACGGTGAGGGCGCTGCACATTTTATGGAGTCCTCGATGCGGACGCACTACCCAACAATGGTTACACCAGAAGGATCAAGGCCAACGAGGTTCGGCTGTAACCCGTCCAAGAAGGTCGCAGCTGTTGGAATCGGTAAGTCTAGCATGCTTGTTAGTACCCGAGGTGGTTCTTTATTGTGGCCTTCAACTCATTGGACCCGGGTTCAAATCACGCCTCGTCCCGAGATTCTAATCCCGAGATTCTAATCCTGCCCGTTTGTCAGTACCATCCCCTAAATTATCAACTTAAAAAACTATAAGTGAATCTGATCTGTCGTTGCTTTTTAAGCTTCCTCAACACACCAACAGAATGGGTCCGCCATAGATCATTCTAGCCTTCAGTCAAGGCGCGCACCTCGGACCTAGGTCGCATACATTCAGACGCCCTGTAAAAGAGACACTTGCGATGTCGCATTGGACCTATTTTTGAAAGCGGATATCACATACGCCTTGACGGATTGAGGACTCACTCATTACAAAATTCACGTTATCCCAAAACTTTCACGACATAGTTCTGTTTAATTCATGCACAAAGAGAAATCCAAGAGTTGAACAATAAAGGCAACAATAAAAAATGTGACCGTGCCGTGGCCTATATACACCCTCTACCCATTCGGTGTACAAGAAAAAGTATGAAACGATCCATCAATGATGAAACAATCGACTGTTTTATGTTTGTTTGTTTGTTTTTTCTGAAGTGCCGACTACCCCTGAGCCCGATGTTGAACCAGAGCGACTTCTACCCGCAAGTCAACAGGTTTGTGACCCGTACCCTGGCAAAATGTCAAATAAAACTAGTTTTAAACGGATAAAGATGGGGATAAAGACTGGGGGAAAGTCTACCTTACTTGCGGAAAGTCTACCTGACTTGCGGATAAAGACTGGGGAAAGTCTACCTTCTTTGCGGATAAAGACTGGGGGAAAGTCTACCTTACTTGCGGATAAAGACTGTGAACAAATTCTAACTTCTTTGACCTTTACGAGAAGGAGTTCCACGTTAATGACGTCATATGCATAATAATACACTCCTGTATCACCTTGTACCCAATAGGTTTTTTTTTTATAACCGTACATTTTTCAGCAATTGTAAAACTACAGGATTTATTTTTGTGTGCATCCAAGAAACAATATAAGCACTGTACACTCGGTTCTTTTCCACGAGTCCTTCGGGACAGAAATTCTACTCGGTCGGATTCGAACCCACGACCCCCGACTTTCTAGAGCAGATGTCTCCCCTCAGTTAAAGTCACGTTGTATTTACTGGATTGTTTTCTATTACAGCATACGACTTTGATGACCACTTCTAACCCATTCTCGTATGTGCCACGCAGACGGAAGATCGTTCCCATTAGTATTGGTAAGTGTGTGACGGTGTGGCAGGAGATTCTGTCCCCAATACGGCGAACTGTGTACAAACTTTTTTTGATAGCGCCCTCTTTTGAATCCTCCTCCTCCAGCCCATGTTAATTTCCCGTATGGGGACAGAATCTCCGGGTGCAGATTTCCCTGGGACAACGGCACCTCCCCCCACCCTTTACAGCCACAAACCACACCAATACCCAGGAAAGACGGGGGAACCCCACCCCGGCAAACGGTCCGGTATCTGACTTTTATGCTTTGTGCTTTTTCAAAGTTTGTTTTTCAAAACCCAAACGAGCCAAATTTCATAAACAACTTTTAAAGCAAAACAGATAGAATCTCAAGTCACAGCATGTGGGTTTTTTTTTTTTTTTTGGGGGGGGGGGTTTTGGGGGGAGGTACACTTGTTATTTTTGTGAAGCAAGACTTGTTTGAATGTCAAACATTTACGCCTACTTACAAGCTGAGTGAATTTGGGTCCCACATAGCTAGTCTTTGGTCCTGTGATTATCGAATGCACAGGGGAACTGAGTGCCAATTTCTCGTAAACCAACCCACATGGCCTTTACCCCACGCCCGCACCCCTGTACTGAAACACAGGGACACGCCCCTATTAAATACGCCCGAAGTTGATTTCAACTTTGTCGAGTCTAACTACGTATCTATTTGAAATCAGACGAAGGTTTCACCCTGAGTGATCCACAGCCTGGTGATTCCATCCAAGTGGGCAAGACGTCATCACCGCGTCGACCAAGGCGACGTCACGTGGCTAGTGCGCCCAAGACTACATTACAGGTAGGCCTACATGTACATGTATCTGTTTGAAATAACTTTAAAAACTCCTGAAGACGAGCAGAGTATACTGTTCGAAACGTCGAGACCACACCGGCTCTTTTCAGAGCCAACCCTCCCACAAAAAAGATTGTACACATGGTCGTACCCGCAAGTTTACTATTTTTTATAGCCACTGTTTATTTTGGTTTGTTTTATCGATTCCTGTTTTCATTTTGTGTATGCGCCTTGATCCGTTTTAAATAATAAGAGCTCAGTATGACAATACGGTATGCTCATTTGATTAGTCTATTTCCAAGCCACTTTTGATCTTGGTCTGTTATCACTTCCTGTTTTTTATTAATTTTGTATGCGTTTTTATCAGTTTTGACTAATAAGGGCGCATTATAACAATTCTGCATGATTCTTGGTCTTGTTTCAAGCCACTTTGTATCTTTCATTCGGTCTCCGTAGGTTGACCGTTTTGATGGAGGTGCGCCACCGGACACAACGCGAACCATCACCGGCCGAAAGAAGAAACACATCCCCAATCTTCAGATCCTCGGAGATGCCAAACTCCCAGTGTGGCTGAACAACTCTTTCTAGTTTTCATCACAACTTCTTAATCTTCTTTAAAAAATAAACAAATTAATCAAATGAAAATCGGCTGTGGAATGAGCCAGGCACAACTTTACGGACATTTGACAAGTCCCTTTATCGAATTTTAAATTATAAAAAAAAAAAAAAATTATTGTGGTGGTAAATTTAATTACTTTTGCGGACACCTTCTGCCACATATCAGGCATGGTATAAGGCCATGACTACGGACAATTTTACGATGCAAATTTGCGGATTTTCAACTTGTTTAAAAAACCCAACAAACAAACACCCCAACGAACAAACAAAGAAACAAATAAAAAACAAACAAACAATCTTTGTTGCGGTAAATTTATTTGTTTTGCGGACTTGGTATTCCTAATCGTCAAATTGTAAAAGAGTGTTGGGACAGGCCATCTTTAATTCATAATAAATGTTCACAATATTTATTAACACTTCAGAATTATAAATGTGATATTTTGTTAAGTATACAAAAAGAAAAGCACATTAGAGATTACAAAAATTCTAACAATGCTGTTGATGCTTTGTATTTATTTGTTTGTAATCATAAAATTTTTAAAAACCCAGTAATAACCCACGAGGGAAACTGATTGGGTGAATTTTAAATTTGTGAAATTCGGCTCCCGGAACAAAGATATTTACAAAATAGGGAAACGCCAACAGTCTGGCGCCGGCACGTTAATCTGGAGGTCGCACAGGTTTAAATCCGGCTCTAGTCAATTTTTCTTTGTTCAACTCAAAATACAATTTAAAAAATACCTGTTTACCAAATTCCAATAAATGTCCATGAACGACCACGGTATCCGAAAAGCGACAACAAAATCCCAAACAAATCAACACTCAATACTTTGATCTCTTGGGCCAATTTGTATATATAAACTGTTAACATTTATTTACAAATAAACATTTTTGCAGGAAGTTCTTAAGTGGAAATATACACCATCATTATGCGGAATTTTTGGTGTGCATTTTTCTAAAAATATTAACGAAAATCACTTATTTAATAAAGTTGTCTGAAAAGGAAAATCTAAAAATGAAATATTTTACCTCTTTGTGGAGATAGTTATACTGGCAGCAAACAAGGTACTACACCCTTAGTAACCAATGTACTAAACCCATAGTAACCAGTGTACTAGACCATAGCAACAGCAGCTTTTTGGTACCTAGACGTTTCAGCACAATATATGTATAGGGTGTTATAAAACAAATATTGACTGCTTGTACTCATGCTATGGTTAAAACTACGACTCCCTCAGTGATCCCCTGAGCACTCTATTTTCCCTCGGCTTCACCTCAGAGAAAATAGAACGCGCCGAGGATCACCTCGGGAGTCGTAGTTTTAACCATAGCACTCGAAGCAGTCAATACTTGTACACTACTATCATGGTATCTCACTTTTCCCAATACAAACTATGTACTTTACCTTTGAACAAGATAACATGAAAACATGAAGACATGCAGAGTATACTGTTCGAAACGTTGAGACCACACCGGCTCTTTTCAGATCGAGCCAACACATGGTTGTACCCGCAAGTTTACTATTTATTTATTCATAGTTACTCCTTATGCAGGCTTTCATCAATGTCATGACACACAGTACTCGGCGATACATAGGCTTGCATTTGTCCCTCCAAAACCAAATGAGTTCGTCAAGGCTATTCGCCTATGGGTATTGGGTACGTGCCATGGCTGGGCAAGATGCGGCACGTAGTTCATATCAAAATCTTCTGTAGTGGATTGAAGATTTATCGTCGGTGGCAACATTTTCTGTGGAAAGTTAATAATACTTGGTTTTTTATACAGTGGACATCCTTGTGGCTAGATTAAAGCACTTTACAAACATTATTATCCCTGTTCATCTGCCATACTTAGACCACTCCTGAAACTTTTGCAACTCCCTGGGGAGCATATAACCCCCGAGCTGCTTATATTAGCACTAAGGGGTTAAACCAACGCAACACTGTCTCAGTCCACTCAGGATCCCATTGCAGACATATTCGAGAAAACTGTATCTGAAAACCTATTCATTTTCAGAGTCATTACCAAACATATACAGACCCTTTAAGGCCAAACCTTGCTGATAAGTTCTAAGCTCTACTTACTGTTCTACAAGCCATGGTGGTGAAGACGGCTTCCAGAGACCCAGCAGCTCCCAAGAGGTGACCCGTAGCTCCCTTAGTGGAGGAGACCGAGAGAAGGTCCTTGTGATTTGGGAAGAGTCTCCTAATGGCTTGATTCTCAACCGCATCGCCTGAAAGGAAAAGATGACGATGTAGAATCATAAGACATGTGGCCGAGTGGTTTATAGCATCAAATTCAAGTTCCGATGGTTAAGTCATCAGGGGGTGAGGGTTCGAATCCCGGTCATGACACTTGTATCCTTGGGCAAGATACTTTACTGTAATTGCTTCTCTTCACCCAGGTGTATACATCGGTACCTGCGAGGGTAGAGGTTGATATTGTGTTTGAAAAAGCCTTCAGAGCGCCACAGCAGCTCGGGGCTGTATACTCCCCAGGGAGCTGAGAAAGATTACAGAGATGTTATTGGCCCAATGACCAGGGCACTAATGTAAAGCGCATTGATATGTTATTGTAAAATGCGCTACATAAGAACTATTTATTATTATTCCCAAAATCATGACATGGGCTTCATAAACCTTAGTTTCATAAAACTCCTACTGTCCGACCATTCAACATCATCCACTGTGGTTTTGGATGATGAACAAACTATGCCAGCCTGCAATATATCATGTGGTGAATGCATCTACACAGTACACAGCCAACCCTCCAACTGTCTAACCATTTAATATCATCCACTGTGGCTTTGAATGATAGATAAACTATGCCAGCCTGCAATTCATCATGTGGTGAATGCATCTACACAGTACACATTCAACCCTCCTACTGTCTGACCAGTCGATATCATCTGCTGTGGTTTTGAAGGATAGATATACTATGCCAGCCTGCAGTATGATATAATGTGCGTGCACATAAACAGTACAGACATGTTTACAGTTCAAGACAAGCAATGCACATGCAAAGATGAAATGTTAAAAGTGATGTCAAATCATTGTGTCTACTCCATCACTCTTTTATGTATATCTTTTGCTATAACATCAGTCAACATAATGTTACACTATTCTAAATTTACTTTGATATACATGTAGTTGTAACGAGAGAGTAAAAGTTAAACTAAATAAATCTTTGAAATAAAACTTCTTCAAGGCCTTACCGAGTGGAGTTGAGGTAGCGTGAGTGTTGATATACGACACGTCCTCCATGGCTATCCCAGCATCCTTTGCAGATGCCCTCATGCAGAGCTCGGCACCTTCACCGTCCTCACTCGGAGCAGTCATGTGATTAGCGTCACCTGATGACCTCATGGAAAAAAGAAGCACAACTTTAAAAGGTATGTTTTTACCATTGGTTTTTGAAAGAGTGAATTCATACCAATCGTCTAGTTTTCAATAAAGACACCATCCAACCAACTCTTCAAAATGTCATCAAATTCGGGTGATACACCCATAGGACATCACTTCAATCTTCCTAATCACTCTATTTCTGACATGATTTTACAGGGCATTGAGGCACTAGGTAACCACAGACTGTTCATCTGAGTAGGGAGAAACTGTGGATAAGGCGCCTCCAGACCATTCAACCCCATGGTCTGAACATCCAAGAATTTGCCTTCTCCTTTTTCCACAGGTATCCCCTTTTTAGCCGTTTCATTCACTAGTTAATCACTGCAATTAAATTGAATGTAGATTTCGCGTTGCTTCAAGTTAAATTGAATATAATGCTACATAAATTTGAATGCCTCAAAGTGAAATTGACTGCAGTTTCAACTAAGAAAGTAATTTTGCCTCTTCAGTTGAAACATGATGCATGACCGAGAAATAGGCAGCTTTTTTGCCAAAAATAACCAAGAAAACCTATTAGCTACGTATTTCTGATTATGTATAAAGAAATGAGTGGACTCAACAAAGTCTATTCTATATAACCTACCTGATAGTCCATATCCAAGGACTTCTGCTAGTATAGTGGCACCACGAGAAATTGCATGTTCGTGCTCCTGCGACAACAAAAAACAAACGACAGGAATGAATGAGCAAAAAGAGACAAGAGCCCCTTTTTGAAACCATGACTTGAGCTTGGGGTTAGGCTCAGGCTATGACAGTTACTTAATGTGTGCTTCAAGTCTGGGCCTTCAAATAGTCAGGCGGTACACACACACAAACACGACATAGGGAAGTCCACGCACACATTACGCAAATCTCCCTTTAAGAATTTCCGAGTTTGGCCACAAAAACTTGAAAAGTATACATCTTTTCACCAAGTGTGTGTGTTTACATTGAATTACTTGGGTCATTCAACTTATTGGATGAGCAGTTAATCTGCCTGGGGCAGTCATCAGCCCTACTGGCTTGTGCATGATCCAATTAAGCCCACTGTTTCGGAAAGGAATTACATGGAGATAACAGGTGTGAGTTGCCAGATGAAAAGGATGTTTTACTTTAACCTTTTTCTTTAATGGAGCAGTCCGGTAATGCATCACACAACAAATCATGGATACAGTAAAGTACTTGCAGTACATACACAGTGGCTTATGGGCCGTCTTGGTAAAATGCTGGACATACCTCCAATATGATGATGGCAGCGCCCTCTGACATCACAAAACCATCTCTGTCTTTATCGAAGGGTCTTGATGACTTCATTGGTTCCTCGTTGAAGTTCTTACTCAACGCTCTCGCCCTGAGAATGGGATTTAAGATCGGAGAAAATGCACATTGCTCATAAGCAAAAGTTAGCGACAGACCAAGAATAATAAAAAGAGATACAAATGAACTTGTGATTGTTTTTCGGTATCGAGTGCTTACCACTGTGGCCTTGGTTGATTTCCCTGTCTAACCCCCTCCAACCACCCCAACCCTGCTCCTTTCGCCCTCCACTCCAACAAGCAAATACAGAGTAAGCTTTTCACTCACTTTGCAAATCCAGCCAAAGCAAGAAGGCAGCAACCCCTCACTCATCTATCCCCTACTCCGCTCCTACCCCCGCCCTCCACTCTTACAATCAAATTACAGAGAGTCACTTTGCAAATCCAGCCGAAGCTAGCCGGCAGATGCAGGCCACTGTTCACGTACGACCCCCCTCCATCGAACCCCTACCTCTCAACTCTAACAATCAAATACAGAGAAAGCTTTTCACTCACTTAGAAAATCCAGCCAAAGCTAGAGGGCAGATGCAGGCCTCAGTGCCCCCAGCAATCATAACATCTGCGTCTCCATGTCTGATGAATCTGGAGGCGTCTCCAATAGCATGTGCCCCAGTGGTACACGCAGTGGACACTGCATGATTTGGACCCTGGTGGATAAAGGTCATCCAGGATTAGTCGATCATCAAAAAGGATTGGTTACATATGATAGAAAACAACAACATTCCTGGTGAAATTTTCTCAATGTTTGTGAAATGTTACAAAATGAGCTTCGTGTGCATTCCTCCCTTGTGTCAAAGCTTGCGAAAGCTCTGAAGCGTGAGATGAGAAGGAAACAATCCGCGCTCGTTAAATTCGTCGCAAGGAGTCTTGGTTTTTGGGGGGATCGTGTGAAAAGGGCTATGTCTTGTAGATTATGGTGAAGTCATCTTGGGTTTTTTTTTCCCATTAAAAAGGGGCTGGAAGAGGGAAATATAGTCTAGCACCTTCTCGAAAACAGGATTTTAATGCAATTTTTTTATGAGATCAAATTTTTAAAGGATTAACCTTACCTTGCACTTGTATCTGATTGCAATGTGACCGGCAGCCATGTTGGTCAAAATACGAGGAACGAAAAATGGGCTGACCTTCCTGTAACCCTGGAAACGAGAAGATAAGTTGATACAATAATAATAATAAACGGTATGGGTTATATTAACACCTAAAAGAATCAAAGTTATTCTCAAGCTTGCCCTGCTGTTTTGGGGTTTTTTCATTGGAGAAGGCGCAGCACTGTTGCACTTTTTTCACGTACCACATAGTGGCTATGTGACAACCATAGTGAAAGCTGAGCGAAGCTATCATACAGGGAAAAAGCAGTGGTTCAGCATTAAAAAATCTATCGAAAATACAGAATGTGGCTTTGAAAATGGTATTGTTTACAGTACAGATTTGTCCGAGGTCTTGGTCTTGTCTTGTCTTGATGGATACTGCACCAACAACCCTTCTAAGGGTCGGTAGTGCGCACAGAATTGCCAACCATGCTAGAAATACCAGGGCGAACCCCCTTTTCTTAGCGATAAGTGTACCGGTTCTTTTAGGTGTATTACACAACACGTGGCACCTACAACTTTACCTCCCATCAGAAGGATGAAGCAATTATGGTTAAAGTGTCTTGCTTAAGGACACAAGTGTCAAGACTGGGACTCAAACCCACACTCTCCTGTTCAGAACACCACAGCTTGAGTTCGGTGCGCCTGATCGCCCCGCCACAACATGCCACTGGTCTTGGTCTCCTTGGTCTCAATGGGGAGGTATTGGTCTTGGATATTGAGGTCTCAGTCTCGGTCCTGGTATTAGTCTCAGAGAGGAGGTCTCAGTCTCAGTCTCCGCCTTGGACTTTATGGTCTCGACGACAACACTGCTGGCTCAATAACCCAAGTCTGTGACCAAAATGTTAGGTTACAGTAAGACGCCAAACATCGCTAGTTACCTGATTTTGAAGACTGATGCCAGTGTCTACAATATCTTGAAGGCTAACCATTCCCATGCCGACGGCCACGCCCTAAATAGACAGAAAATGTAGTTTCAACTATTTGCATTATAATTCTCTTTGAACAGAACTACAGCCTGTCTACTTGTTGACTTAGACTCCCATTGATACTAAAGTGAGGCTCGAAGGACAAAATGTCTGGCCTCTGTCTCCTGACAGATTTTTTATAAATGTCCTTAATGGGAAACTTTTGGGGATGCCGCTATCCGGCAGCTTATTTACCAGGTAAATCCATTGTTCTTAAAAAATCTGTGCATAATCAGAATTACACAAAGAATGGAAATTGACCTGGGAAGTCTCCCATTGTGATGTATTTTTGTGTGTGTCCAGTCCTTGCTAACCCACACTCTGCTGACCAGAAACACCAGAGCTTGATTTTGGTGCTCTTAACCGCCCGGCCACGACACGCCATAAAGATAATTTTGCTGAGCACCATTTTCAGCTCGAATTTGTTGCCAGTTTTGTGGCTATGAAACTCAATATTTTTGTTATCAATCGATTATCAAAAACCAGGACTCTATGGAGCTGCTTAAAGCAGAAATGAGCAATATGCCGGTCAAAAATTGTACATGTGGCCTGGTAGTTTGGCTGGTAACCTTACTCTGGTAAGCATAATTTTGCTGTGCTTAGCTACTTTTTGTGCTTAGTTGAAACTGGGCCCCCTCGGTTCACTGAAGTGGGTACTCACAGTGGCAACCATGTCTTTCTGAGTTGTTGGAAACCAGTCAGCTTGTGTCAGTGCTTCTTGAGTTGCAGCCAATGCAAAAACTGATGCCTCTGCCATTGTACGTTGCTCCTAGATATGGGAATGAAAAATAGAATAGAATATTTGAAATAAAAAAGTAGCATCCCATTAAAGTGATCCCCTGGCTGCCACTTTCCAAGTTGTGTTGTAAACTTGGGTGTGATCCCTGGCTAAACGGCAGCTAACGGTTGTATGGCTTCTGACTGGCACCCCCAAACAAAGATATTGACAAAATAGGGAGACGGCCAACATAGAGCTAGATAGCTCAGTTAGCAGAGCTAAATGTTAAATCGGAGGTCTTTGGTTCGAATCATGCTCTAGTAAATTTTTCTTTGTTCAACCCCAAATCATTTAGAATAGATTAAAATAGAATTATTTTTTGTTTCCGAATACAGATACTTTTTTTCCATTGGCTAAGGGAAACATTAAAAACTCACAAAAACAAATACTTTATTACATTATAAACCATGTCTGAAAGGTTATCTTGAGAGGGCAAGGTCATTTTCATTTTGCAAAGGGCACTTCCATAGAAAATCCTAAAGTCTATGCGAAACTTTTGAAGGGGCACCAAGGCTAAGACCAGGGAAATAAAGGCCAAGGCCTTTGCGGCTTTCGTGTAATTCCAGGCCTAATAAACCACATTTGGGGTTGAACAAAGAATAATTGTTAGAACGGGAAAAAATTACTAGAGCGGGATTTGAACAAACGACCTCCGGTAAAAAAGAAAAATTGCAATAACTAGGCTAACAATTTATTTTGGGACCATTGGAACAACACATTATTGATTTAGGTAGTGAATCCTTACTGATGATGATGCAAAGTCTGTGATGTTAAGCTCCCCATCTCCGTCTCCCCTTGGTACATAACCAGCTGCGGAAAAAAATAAAGAAGGAAAACTTCTATTGAGCAAGTTTGTTGACAACACTTTCTCCAACAATGAGTAGAATTAGTCCTAGCAGTAGTAAACAAAAGATACATAGCAGTTATCCTGTTTGTAAATGTGACACAATTCCACTGTAAGCCACGCCCACTTTACACAAAGTGGCTCCAACGATTACCAGAAGCCCAAAAGGCATGAAAGGAGTTGCATTGAGCTAGTTTTTCTTTGATGATTTATGTAAGAAAAGTTTAATAATATGACTTGGCTTTTAACAAACGTTCTTCAAAGAGTAAGGTCTTCTCAGAATTAAAAGGTTTCCATCACAGGAATGCTTTGGAATAATGAAGAGGGAGAATTCTTTGTAAAATTACACTTCTGGTTAGGGTAGGAGTCGAAAGTAGCAAAAACTTTGGACTTGCAGCAGCCAGATACACATGCGTGTGACACAATGCCTTACCAAGAATAATAAAATTCAATAAAAACTAGATCTCACCAACTTGACATGGAATCTTCTCATAGCCTGGACCCAAGACGTTTGATATTCCACAGGAGCCGTCTAAGACCCGGGGCCATACATACTTGATTCCTGAACCTAATGGACAAACTACTCCTGCAGGAAGAAAACACATTGTGTGATAATTACATTTGTGGAGTGGACTTGCGATTTATCGTAACCCTCCATTCCTCTGACGGTCGCAGAGACTGTTGGGAGGATATATGTACCCCAATTGTGACTGGTTAATAATAACCTATTTTTTGTGTCGTTCGCGAAGCAGTGCCAGGTAGTCCTCTTGGTTAATGCACGGATGTGGACAATAAATTTGGTAATTTAACAATACATTTCATGCCGACTACCCTTGTACCTAGCCCAGGTTGGACTCCTCCGTTGCATACAACGCGACGGAGTCCAGGGTATAAAGGTCCTCAGGCATTGCGAAAAAATTTATAACCATTTTTTATCATATTTTTACCTTTTTGAGGAAGCTGAAACGTGACTCACATGTTCCTTGTATCCTGAACCTTACGCCTGCTCTATTCAGAATTGCCAATTTTATCCTTGGATGACATTATTGTGAAAATAAAATGGAAATTGACGCATTCGTTGCGACAACCTCAACTGACATGGAACCAAGTCCACAAAAGAGGGCGCTGTCTAACCCGTAACACTGAACGCTTTTTCTTCCGGGCGGCAACACGACGGAGTCGCAGCGCCAGTGCACAACTTGGACTTATTTTCGGAAATAATGTCATTCATGGATGTATTTGATAGGTTTTGAACTCAGCAAAAGTGTAATTAAAGGCACCAAGAATAAGTGAATGGAGTTTCAGCTTCTCAAATTAGGTAAAAATGTTTTAAAATGTTACTCAAAATTTTGTTCGCATTGTAAAGGATCTTTATACCCAGGACGTCAGTGCAGTGGCACTGACTGACGTCCTACCAGGGCTACCTTGTACCCTACAATAATTGTAACCCTCCATCCTTCCGACGGTTGCAGAAACTGTTGGGAGGATGGATTTAACTTGAACTAGACAGGTTAATAATTATAATTTGTTTAAACCTATTTTTGTACCTTTCTTTGCAAAGCGGGAGATAATCCTCTCGGTTAAAACAAGGATATAGTTGATATAATATTAATGAACAGTTAAACAAAATGTTGGCTACCCTTGCCTTTGCGAGTTGTGTACCCTCCTTACAAAGAGGGCATTAATTTATACGACCCCCCCCCCCTCCCGCCTGCTGCCACACCCCCTTCTGGTGGTCCAACAACATCAATGCACTCAGCTCAGTCATCTTTTAAATCTTCCCAACGTTTTTGTAACGTAGCCCCCCATCCCCCGCCCCCGTATATTTGTATTAATTAAATATTAATATTATTATTAAATATTTTTAGTTGTTATTTAGATTCTACTCACCGACACCAGTGATGACAACTCGCCTTCGTTGTAAGTTACCATGGCTGCAATACTTTCTGCGAAGGCCACTACAGTACAGAAATGTCAAGAGCTTTCTTTCATTCCGTGCTTTTAAAAGTTTGTTTACAATCAACATTGTTTATGTGTGTCTTGTTTTTAAAGTTGTAAACGTGCGCGCGCCAACATAAAACACTATTATTGGTTCCAACATCATTTTCTAGCGTTGGTCAAAATTCGTATACGACCGTCACCACAGACCAAACTGCGGTTTCATGCTGTGAGTCAATGTACGAAACTCGGTCGTTGACGAACCTTTAAATTTGGCGCTTACACGAAACGTTGTGGCGGGGTCCAATTTTGGTGATCGCACTTATTTCTGGGATGGGTCAAAGGTCGTTTCATGGAGAAACAAGATGGCGACGTCCATGGGGTTCCATTTCGATCAGATAACAGGATGTTGAAAAACGGTAACTAACTGTAAACAAAACCCATAATAATAAATAAAATCTAACCACCCCTTTTATCAAGAAACGGCAGAAGTTTTTACGTAGTCTATAAACTATTGAAATCCTTGAATTGAAGTTGTAGTCTCCATTCATTTCGATCCCTAAAATACTAAAATATATTATTATTAGTATTACAATACATGTATTACTAGGAGGGCCTACTAAATAAAAAAATAGTTTCCCTTCAAAAATCAAAGTTCATTCCTCATTCCATAATTCAATAATATTCAATAAATTTCCTGAGAATCAATGACTAATGAGAGACAGTTTCGTCTTCTATCAATTTTCGACACATGGCGTGCTAAAATATCGCAAAAGTTTAATTGTCAATGGGGATGGACTGTACTGTCATGAGGCTGGTGTGAGATGAATTACTTTAATACTTATGTAAATTAAATTATGTAAATTAAATATTTAACAAAAATTACAGCACATTCTCAATTTATGATGATTAATTTAATAAATAGGCTTATTAAATAATAATATTACTATTTATTACAACAAGATAGACCAACCTACACCTCCATCCTCCCGACCCGAAGGTTAAAGAGGATGGAGGGTTAGGATTATCCCAACTGACCTAGGCTGGAAAACTGTAGCTCAATTATGGGACCCCCGTCCAAAAGTTTATTATACTAGTCTTGGTGCAATGCAAGATCTTCTCGTTTTTATTTGTAAAAAATATTCACCTCGCCCCCAACCTCTTGTAAAAATGATCACTTTTTTGGAAATAAATTATTATTTTAAATAGTTTACAGCCCATTACATTACAAAGAAGAGTCAGTTACAAAGTTTTAGGTTGGACACCACCTCAGTGCACTTGGCATGCGGTACGGTGCCAACCAATTTATACTATTCTGTTTATTTTTATTCTTGTGTATTTTTTTACTGTTTTTCTCACAGAATGAATTCATCATTTCAATAAAATCATAAAGGTATTATTGTACACGTTTGGTAACAGCTCAAAATCAGTGTTCACATTTTATGTGATTCAACATATGCATAAACAAACAAACCTGTGAAAGTTTGAGCTCAATTGGTCATCGAGGTTATGAGAAAATAGTGAAAAGAGACCTTATGTGTTTTCTGTTTTTTCAAAATTTCGCGCGTCTAATAAAAACTATTGTTTTACTCATTTCTCAGAAACGATAGCATTTTAACCAGAAATATTTAAAGGAACCCTTTCAACCATTACTTACTTTAAATCATGTAAGTTGTGTGTGAATCTGTGAACATTTGTGTTTTTCAATCTTACTGTACAGGGCCTTTAAAGCTCAGCCTAACAAAGTACTTCAAGCAATCAGTCGTTGCCTCAGTAAAGATTCTTCAGAATCATGCACACAGCGTTCTCCCCAAAGTTTTAGCCAGGGCACAATTTCATAGAGCTGCTTAAGCACAAAAAATAGTTAAGCACAACAAAATTATGCTTACCGGAATAAGGTTACCAGCCTAACTACCATGCCACATGTACAATTTGTGACTGGTATCCTGCTTATTTCCGCTTAGCACAAAATTGTTAAGCAATTTTTTCTGCTTAAGCAGCTCTATGAAATTGGGCCCTGGATTTGGTATTCAAAAAAAGGGTGTCCAAATTTGCACTGCAACCCTCCCCCCTTCAAATGGGATCAAAAAAGTTCACAAACTTAACCTACAGTCATCTCAATCAAAGTGTTTGGTATTCTACAACATGTGTACACAGGCATTTAGAATTCTGACACAAGGTTTTCAACAAGGTGATGGGACGGTACAATCTGCTGCCAGGACGCGGTCAGAAAACATTTGGGCGAGTCCCCTTCTCTTAACAACAAGTGTACTAGGTTTTTAAAAATGTCAGGGATGTACATTGTACGATTAGGAATGTTCATATGCAACAGTCAAAGACAAAAAAAATCAGAAATAATCAAAATTATATAAATGCTTACTTGGACTCTGCTACAGCATCATTACTTCAGATAAACTACAGTAAATAAACACTACAAAAATGTTTAATTATCTATAATCTACTATTGTTTTTAACTTAAGTTGTTTTTGAGCGCTAGTAGACAAAATGCGCGTCTTATAAAATGATGCTTTATTTTGTTATGCAATGCACGAATTGATGATTAGTGGTTGGTGCTGATGGTGAAGTGTTAACAATGAAATATTATTATGAGTGATATTTTTTATGGTTTTAGTGCTAGGGTTAAGTTAAAGAATGAAGTTTTAGTTCAGTGTTAGGGTGAGGAGTACTGGGCTCGGCTTCACAAAACTCTAAGATTCATGTTAAGATGAGTTGTCAATATTAGCATAGTGATTTGTATTGTGACATCACATTTTGCTTTGCAATTAAGATTGATATGATCAATCATAGCTCTTTGTGAAACCGAGCCCCGGTGCTGTGATTGTGGTCATGGTTTGTGTTCGCATTGCAACAGTTTTGCTCTCAATTTTCTCTACGGAAATGCATTCTGTCTACTTGCGCTCAAGTGTACACTATGAAATTTCCCACACCTCTTTGAATTATACTTAATGAGCAGTGTGAAAGTTTGCTTCACTATGCACTTGTGTAGATGAAGGGCCTAGAACAATTCCAATTGGTTTAATCTTACAAAGTGAACTTAAACTAAAAACCTGACATTTTACCTTGATAGTTGTAAACATTATAATTTAGTCAAAAGGACAGTCAAAAAAGCCAGCTCGGGGAAGATTTTGTCCGGTTGTCAACCTTCATTCAATCAACTTTTCTTCAAACTTTGTTTTCATTACTGAAAATTTTAGTATTTCTCGCCATGGTTTCTGAGAAAAAATTGAAAATTTGTCACGGACAAGCATGTAATTCTAAACACTGGGTTCCTTAGTTGACAATTGTGTGGTACAGCTTTAGTTTTCTGAAGTACATGTATAAAAATGAATTCTTCAGTGGCAAAGAATGTGAGCTTTTTACATTTTCACTCATTTTTAGTCAAAGGTTTCGGAAAAAACACCTCATAAACTGCACTTACATTACACAATAGAGCTGTTTCGGGTGACCTCAAATTTTGATTGTTTCTACAGACAAAAGCTGTACCATATTTAAAGTTGTATTCCTATTTCCTAACTGCTGAGAATCCATCAAAATCCAAATGGTATTGTACTCAAATTTAATGAATTGTATTCTGTCAACAATGCTTGGCATGAGGCCAGGCGTGCCAATTTTATCAAACCAACTGATGTGATTACCAAACTACAAACTACATTGTACAATGGTATTGGAGTTTGATGGATTCAAGAAAAGCCTATTGAGTAAATGTTAAACTAAAGGCCGAGTTAGTGGCTGCGGATGCGGCTGTGACCTGATATCAAGTGAACATGCGTTAAAGCATGAGGCCCATAGCAACACCCTTTTAATAGCAACAGCCACAGTCACTCTGCAGTCACAAACTCAGATGCGGCCTAAGATGGTTCTCTCCTCAAGTGTCTTTATACAGTAAGGCATTGACACAGTCTACGCCACTTCAATGGTTGAACTTGTAGCAGAGAGTCATCCAGTTAGACTTGACATAGTCCTTCAGATGGTGGCACACCGTCCAAAAAGTGCTTAATTCTTTGGCCTCAACATCGCTATGTCACTTGAATGGTTGAACATGTCAAGGAGTCATCATGCTAGACTTGACGCAGTCCTTCAGCTGGTGGCACGAAGTCTGAAATGCGTTGGTTAGCCTCAACATCCCTACATTACTTGAACGGTTGAACTTGTAGTGGAGAGCCATCTGGCTAGACTTGATGCAGTCTTTCCTCAGCTAGTGGCACACAGTCTAAAAAGCAGTGATCAGCCTCAAGGCTGGGTAATGTCATCTCCAAGGTCATCGTCTCAATCTGCGGTAGGAAATAAACATTTTCCACGATGAAATTGTATAAACCCTTTTAATACAAACATCAGTTGTTCTGCAAATAGTAAAATCTGAATGTTCGAATACGCACGAGACTTGCACAGTCTATTATGTGCAAGAATATTCTCCTCCAGCTCCAATCAGTTCTTCAACTCATCCAACAGGCACACACCATGACACAACATTCCATGTTTGTTGTTTATGTGGTTTTTTTTACTGGTTCCGATACTTCTTGACCTAGTTTTTATCACCATGAAGTTTTTGTACCACTTGGTGTAAGGTGTGGTTACTGCAAATTACTGGGAATAAATGTAATTTCAAACCTTCGAAGGTACTCATTCTGAAACATTAACTCTTTTGCCAAATTTGTGGGATGAACCTTCTCTTCAAAAATAAGTTTTAGAATGATTTATTTCAAACTTACTGAGTGGTCTGTTGCTGACTCTTTGCATCTGTACCCTGCAACAATTCACATCTAAACAGGTCTGGTTGTAGAAGCCACGACACAAGAGAATCTAGCCTTCAGTCAAGGCGCTAGCAGCACCCCAAGTGGTATACACTGTATCCTCCACTAATGCCCAACACAGCACCTCCAGTTGAAGTCACCACTCTACAAAAGACTTCTCAACTGAGGGGAATAGAAAAGTAGGCCCAGATCAATTTGTCACTAGGGCTTTCCATTCAGACATTTTTGTGTTACAGAAGAGCCGACTTCTATTGTTTCAGGAAGGGTTGCACTTGTTGGGGATTGTTTGTACAAACACAATTTTAAGTTCACTGGTTCTTAGTTTGTTTTTTTACTCGGTGGTTGGCTGGTTGCCCGTGCTTGCTGATGTAGAATCTCATGGGGTTTTTTCCTGAAAAACTTGACCCCCTAGTTTATTGAAGTTTACCACCAGTTGGTTGTATGGTGTATTTATTGAAAACTAGAGGATTGGAATGAATGATCTTTCAAACTGATGATTTGAAACCTTCAAAGGTGTTATTTCTGAAACAATAACTCTTTCGCCCAATTTATGGGATGAACCTTCTCTTCAAAAACAAGTTTAAGAATAATTTTTTTTCAAACTTACTGAGTGGTCTGTTGCCTACTCTTTGCGTCTGTACCCTGCAACGATTCACCTCCCAACAGGTCTGGTTATAGTAGCCACAACACAAGAGAATGTAGCCTTCAGTCAAGACACTCGCGGCACCCCAGACTGCATCCTCCTCTGATGCTCATCCCAACAGCTCCTGTTGTAGTCACCACTCTACGAAAGACTGCTCAACTTGGGGAAATAGAAAAGTAGGCCAAGACCAATTTGTCACAATGAATTTACACATTTTTGTGATAAATTTTTGTGATAAAGAGACGACTTCTATTGTTTCAGGAAGGGTTGCAATTTGGAGGGAATGTACAAACACAATTTTGTTAAACCAAGATATTTGGTTCATAAGTTGTTTTATCTCCGTGTTTGGCTGGTTGCCCGTGCTTGCTGATTTAGTATCTCAATTTGAATGCTCATTTCAACTGTCTTTACTACTTGAGAGATTTGTTTGAGAGATTCAAAAACCTTTTTTTTTACAAATTTCAATGATAAAATGATGTGTAGATTTGTTTATGATCCACCAAACTTCTTGATTGAATTATTGACCCATGTAGAAGGTACTTTCTTAACCAGTAACTTGTATAGCCCGATACATTACCAAATATTTTGCATGACCAGTCGTTGGGAGACATCACCTCAGCACAGTTAAAAATGTCAGCACACAAGCTACTTCATCATCTTCAAGAAGAAAACTCTACCTGCTGTTTGGAAGAAAAACTTATCTAGACAGGATTAGCATTTTGGGGTCAAATCAATATCCAAAGTCAGGTTCACCATACAGATTACCTGAGGAAGTGCCCAATACTTTTACCAACCAATGTCATCTACAGTATCCCAGAGCTGCCATTGGTGCACAATTTCTTGCCACAACATCCACTATTGTAATAGCTGGTTACAGACAGTGGAAAACAAAAAAAAGGTTATAAGGGAAAGGTTAGAAGCTGTGGAGGGAAAGATTATTAATCTTTTTCACCTAACCTCATACATACTTTACCTAATACTTAACCTTTCCTGCAAACACCCGACTTCATTGACCCCGCTGACCTCGGTTCATGCATCAGAAACATCAAAGAGAGTTTCAACATTGTCAACTCGGCTTATTCGGTTGCAATACATAACCACATGCCACAGCATCCACTTTGGGAAGAACAGGATACTGTTGAAAAGAAAAGAAAACAAGATTGCAGCCTGTGGAGGCCACATAGGTAAGAGGCTGTAAAAAAAAAGGGTTAGACGCTGTACGGGAGAAAAGGTTAGATGCTGTGGAGAAAAGGTTATTTTTCTTTCACACTTACCCTATACTTTACCTTATAATGTTATACTTGACCTTTGCTGCAAACACCAAACCTCACTGGCCTTCAGCTCATCCACCATCAGTGACATCAGAGGGAGAGTCTTCACCATCTACTCAAGCTGTGTTTACTAGTGACGGCATAGTTCTTAGTTTTGGTTCAAGACATCTTTGATTCGCTTAGGGACAATTGTTTTTACTGTCCAGAAAATGTTGTGTCAGTGCAATGGAAATGAGATTGAGCATCTTAGAATCAAGACTAAGTACTGCACCAGTCACACCTTATACATACCTATTGCCAGTAAACCTGCTGAAAGAGTAGAGAGTTAGTCTTATCTCTAGGCCAACACTTTAAATATTCTAGGCCTTCACTGTCTTACCATTCATACAAACCCAGGCATCATTGAAGTCTTTTCCCCATCGATGATTTGCTCCTATCCTCCTTTCTTCTCTTTGTCTTCTTCAGTCTGTTTTTTCTCTCTTTTTTCAATTTTGTTCTTCACCTTTTTTCATTTGTTACCCTTTTTTCGCAGCGCTCACAAATTAATTAAAATTAAAATTAAAATTTAGGAAGTTATTTGCAATGAGCCCTATAAGCTTTAGTATAATATATTTGCATTTCAGGACTACAGCTTTAGGAAAAACTTGTGTTTGTTACAAGTTTGTTTCCACTTTTCTTTTTGAACTTTGATCTCAATAAGAAGGATAAAAGCTATTTTGTTTATTTACTGTATTATTTGTAAATTTTCAAAACCTTATAATGTTTATGCTCAGTTGGATGTGTTTACACTTATAATGGATGTAATGCTGATTAGGAATATGTAAATATTAATTTAGCTGGTCTAAATTATATATTTAAATCTCCTAACTAAATCAAACATCAATCTTCAAATCAATTTTCTTTTAGTCGAACTTTGATCCGAAGGGGAACGATTACAGCTATTTTGTTTTATTTTTACACTTTTTCTATATTTAAAAATCATGACAATTATAGATAAACATGACAACTGATGACTTGAAGTACCAACCCTGACAGAATTTTCCAGAAAGATTAGTCTCCTAATTAAAAAGCATCACTGGCTTCGACCAATATGCAAATCAAGAAATGCCGAAACAGTGTGAAGTCACCTTGAAAGCTACCAAGCAGGGACAACATCAACAAGATCGCCGAACATGTTGGGGGGGGGGTACAAAAGGGGAGGGACTCTGCAAGAGAACGGGTTAGATCTTCTCTTACCATTCGCAGTCTTCTCACTCTAATCTTTACCTTGAGAGTCAACTTGCATAATCCGACCTCCACTATTGCACTAAAACAATCTACCTTTTTTTCTCTTTTGCTCTAATTTTGTTTGTTTTTTGAAAAGTCAAATAATTAACAAATTTACTGCAAGTTGCTCAAGCGATTAAAAAAAGTGGGGAGGGGTAATAAAGTCCAACAATTATCATGTGGAAATCAAACTCCTGACTGTTTTATTAATTCACATCTTATATTTTCAATGAGGAATATTACTAGTTTGTATTCCATGACCAGGGTTTATGGGTGGAACAGGAATGGCGTTCTGCGCCCCTGATGCAAATAATAATTATAAACTATTATATTTGTATTATTCTTTTTTTTGTGGGGGTAGTTTTTAGTGTATTTACAAGTAGTTTGGTCTATTTTAGACTTATTGAAACTTGACTTGGATTGGTTCTCTACTTTTCTTCTACTACGCCTATGTCGCAATCATGTTTTTGATATGGCACTTTAGAAATGCATTTTATAAATTATTATCAAAGAGGTGAATTGCACTGGAGCAAACTTTAAAAAGTGGAGGTCGGATACCGCAGTTTTCTTTACCTTAATCCGGCGATGACTCCACTATACGTCCACAAACCACATATCCATAGATCTTCAGCTGCCATCTGGTTGCAGTATCTTGAGCGGAACACCTAAAGGGACAGGTTAAAAAAATGAAATGGTAAACAAATTTTGTTCTTCAAATTAATATTATTTCGAAAAAATATTTCGTTCCCTCTCATGAAATTATTTGGAACAAAGTTACTTATTTTGTTCCCTCGACAAAATAATTTTTTGAGGGAATGAAATAAATCGAGGGAATGAAATAAATCGAGGGAACGAAATGATTTTGGGGTAGTGAAATCATTTTTTGAGGAAACAATCAAAATTATATTTTGAGGTTATGAAATAATCTTTCGAGGGAACAAAAAATATCGTGAGGGAACAAAATAATATTTTGAGGGAACAAAATATACATTATTTTTTTTCTGTACCAAAGATGTTCCCGCTTCCTGCATACCACGAAACTGTCCCGTCATATGCCTCTCGAAGCTTTGCTGGACGGGCCCTGGCTGGACGACGCCGGGACCTCGCTACCGGCTGGCTGGGTCTGCCTCGTCGTTCCCCGTCTTGGTCCACTGCACACAGCTGCCCTCCCCGTCATTTTCACCGTCTCTGTTGAGAAAATAATGAAACCCATAAGTGCTACAGTTTAAGTCCAAAATGGGTTCACTTTAATAGACAACATTAACTTTTCTATGTGGTGAAATAATTTTAGGTAATGCTCCCAAATTAACATTACCTCGACAACAAGATGTCGGTGGAACCATAGAGAAAGGACCGAACAGTGTTCGGCTTCAGTCATGAAGTTTTACTCTGCAGCAGTCTACGGTGACTCACCGGAGCTCAGCCACTCGCAATCTCGACACAGAAGTTCAATTAATTTGCTTTTAAAGTCTCTGTAGTCGAAACTAGAGAACTTCAAGGAACTCACAATAATGTACTGAAGGGTTCAACAGTGAATTTTGTGTTAAATAATAATATGTACTGCAGTTTTGACCGAGTTAACTCTCTGGGCTGGCAGCTGACAAAGATGCACAAGGGAGGGTTCATGTAGCCCACTTCAATTTTTTGACCAAGCCTTGCTAAAGAATATCACACTCAGGTGGTTCAAAAAGTGATACAGCATGTGCTGAAATAATTTCTGAATGCACAATACTGGCCATGGTAAGAATTTTGATATTATTTGCAAGTAAAGTTCATCAGAAAAAGCGACGTCCAAATCCCACGTTGAGCTGAGAAGTCCTCCATGCTGCTCTTCAGTCCGGCAACGCGACGGTCGAATGACATGCAGTAGTTTTCCACACGAGTCTTCGAAGAACGAGCGCAAAACTCCTTATTTGCATAACAATGAAGATCTTCAATGAGGTGACATTCCACAGTAAACCCTGGTCCAATGAATGTACAGAACAGGTGTTCAGTAAAAGTGTCAATCCCGAATGGCTCGCAACAACAAAAATGAGCGGGAAGAAAGATTTGAGAGTTAATTCCCGAGAATTACCAAAGTGCACTTCAGGTCTTTTTCCCTGGACAGGGTAGTGAAAGCCAACCCTCTGTTTTAAACAAAAACAAACCCCGCATGTTTGATGACTCCCAATCCAATAAGTATAAAACGAAACAATAGTATTCTTATAAAAATAGTAAAAAGGGATGAACAAAGATTTAACACGATTTCATTCCCGAGAACCAATTAACTGCACTTCAGGTCTTTTTCTCTGGACAGGGTAGGGGTAGCCAACCCCCTGTTTTAACTCTCGGGGAAGCACTTGCTGGGCCTAATGTAGCTGTCTTAGCAAAACTACTCGAGAGTTATTTACCCCCCATTTCGGATAGTCACATTCCATTGTATTTCACAACAGTTCAATCAAAATAGAAAACTACTGCAATGGGGTTTTTTCAGTCACTATATAATACCACATGGTTTTCCATACGGGTAATCAATGTAGGGCCTATTCGTGTACTTACAGTCAAACGCAAAAAATTAAAGCAATTAAATAGTTTGACAATAAAATTAGATCTTGGAATACTTTACAATGACAATATGAATTTTGTCAAACAGTCAGTGCAAGCTTGAAAGAAGTCAATTTCACACAATACCAAAACAAATTTGACTCTTATTTCAGCTGAAGTATGCTTCCTCCCAAGTATTCTATTGAACCCTCACATGTTTCGACACCGCCTATAATCCCAATCCTAATCCTAACCCTAACCTAACCCTACCCTAACCCTAACCCTAATCCTTTAGGGTTTGGGTGAGGGTTATAGTGCCCAGATTTTATTAGGGTTAAGGGTTGGGGTAGGGTTTAGGGTTAGGGTAAGGGTTAAGATAATAGGGTTATTGGGGTTAGGGTTGGGATTAGGGTTATACTATAGGGTTAGGTTTGGGGTCAGATAGGATTAGGGTTAAGCTTGGTTAGGGTTGGGTAGGGTTAGGATTGGGATTAGGGTTGGGGTTAGGTTTGGGGTCGGGTTTGGGGTCAGACTAGGATTAGGGTTAGGGTAAGGGTTATTAGGGTTCTAGGGTTAGGGGTTAAGATTTAGGGTTAGGGTAACGTGGGTACGTGGGTTGGGTTAGGGTTAGGATTAGGGTTAGTGTCAGGCTATGGTTGAGCCTCAATGGGGATATGGTTAGGGTTGTCAGGGTTATCGGAACTGTCAGGGATAGGGCGTCGGACAGGGATAGGGGGTCGGAACATAAGCAGTCACCTTTTCTACAACAAACCGTATTTAACCCCCGGCAAGAAAACATCATAAGGCATCCCTTGAAGTGTGGATGTGTTTAGGAACTTTGGAACAAAGGTTAAAACAATTTAAACCTCGCAATATTCTGATCACCATCTCTTTCCGAGCACTATGATCGACTATCAAAAAAGAATGTGACGTTTAAAATCTCAGTCATCTTCAAAAAAGGTTTAGCTTAAAATGGAGATGTGACTGTAAACTTTACGCTTACCCCCCCCCCCCCTCCCCCCGAAACGCTTCGCTTGGTGGCAGCATTTAACATGAGCGGTCAGCGCTCCATCCCTGTACTGCATGGATTGTACTGTATACCGTGAACAGTTTTGATCGGTTGTTGTGTGTACACAACTTTCATTCGACGACGACATGAGGATCGAAGTAGCGTAGCCATGGTAGCTGTGGAACTGGGTAAAAAATAAGGTAAGTATTTCTAAATTCTCTGATATAATATCTAATTATTGCATTAATCGCACGAGTTGAATTGTATCAAAGTACACTACTCATCTGCAACAGGGTACCGTGTAGCCAACAGTCAAAGAACGCACTGTTTGCACTAATCCATCCCATTGCAATTGCATGCACTGATTTATTTAATTTAAATCAAAAACATATTTTTTACAAAATTGACTTTTTTATGTTTAGTTGACAAGATGGCTCGTAATACTGAGATTGTCTATATATAGAAAAAAAAAAAGGAATTGCATACAGTTTATGACCTCTCTGCTATTACCCGAGTCGGGGAATTGTAAACAAAAAGGCATTTGGTGAAGTCGGCTCCGTCCGAGGTATACAGCACACACACGCCACGGGTGACCACAGACTAAACAAAGTTTATCAGACAAGTGAAATGGGCATTACCTGTTTGGAAATGAAATTTTCACAGGTTAGATTTATCTACAACTTTACAAGCAACTATATAGGATTGAAACAATCAGTGGGTTCCAATACCAAACGTAAACAATCCCTTTAAGATATAAAATGTAGTTTCCAACACACCTTCAGTGTTAAAATTATTTTTTAATAATATTCCGTAGTGAAATGTGTTGTTTTCTTTCTCTGAGATAAGTTTCAAGCTGCTCTAGCAAGATGGCGATGGAGAAGCAAGCTGTCATTAAGGAAACGCATCATCGATCCGTAACAGCCATTGGTTACCACCCGATGAGGCGTGAAATCCTGGCAGGATTCGAAGGTACTTTGTCTGTCCAGAAATTGGGCCACTGTATTTGATTATTAAATTTATTGTTTAAAGGAAGGTTTAGATTGGTTTTTGTCAGTGTAATGCTGATTTATAGGCCAAGTTATCAATAAAGATACAATAAAAGTCACCTGTGAAAGTTTCAGCTAAATACAGTGTATACTTGTGGAGAAAACAGCAATAAAAAGTCTCTGTATTTTCAACAAGAATGTCAAATCCGTCCACGTTTAGTGAGGTCACAGTGGGTACCAACCGCATCTCTGGCTGCAGCATTCGTGAACAGATTAATAATACCAATCTTGTGTTTTTTCCTTGAAGATGGAGTTATTAAAACATGGGAAGCCGAGGGTTCCAAGTTGGTTCTCACGACCTCTGAGCATCAAGGCTGGGTCACTGACTTTCTGTACTGGTAAGTGTTCAGCTAAATAAAGGGGGTCATTATTCAGAAAATAATCAATGTTAAAATTAGGTACTGGCCTGACGTTTCAACCCTAGCACAGTAGTAGCAGAGTCTTTCTCGACTGCTAATGACAATACAACACAAGTAAACAGGTATACATGAACTGTTTAGCCCTGGTAGGACGTCAGTCAGTGCCACTGCACTGACGTCCTGGGTATAAAGATCCTTTACAATGCGAACAAAATTTTGAGTAACATTTTAAAATATTTTTACCTAATTTGAGAAGCTGAAACTCCATTCACTTATTCTTGGTGCCTTTAATTACACTTTTGCTGAGTTAAAAACCTATCAAATACATCCATGAATGACATTATTTCCGAAAATAAGTCCAAGTTGTGCACTGGCGCTGTGACTCCGTCGTGTTGCCGCCCGGAAGAAAAAAGCGTTCAGTGTTGTGTTACGGGTTAGACAGCGCCCTCTTTTGTGGACTTGGTTCCATGTCAGTTGAGGTTGTCGCAACGAATGCGTCAATTTCCATTTTATTTTCACAATAATGTCATCCAAGGATAAAATTGGCAATTCTGAATAGAGCAGGCGTAAGGTTCAGGACACAAGGAACATGTGAGTCACGTTTCAGCTTCCTCAAAAAGGTAAAAATATGATAAAAAATGGTTATAAATTTTGTTGCAATGCCTGAGGTCCTTTATACCCTGGACTCCGTCGCGTTGTATGCAACGGAGGAGTCCAACCTGGGCTAATGAACTGTTGTAATATCAGTGTTTAAAATTAAAAAAAAAATTAAAAATTCCCCCGCCCACCCAGCACAATTTCAGACTTTTATTTCTATGTTATTTTCCTTCTTTTTGTTATAATTGAAAATTACGTTCTTGGAAAAAAATACAAGTCACAAATTTTAAAGCATTGATAATTCAGAATGACCCCTAAGGCTTAAAGACCTTGTCATCGAACGAGGCAACTGTTATTGGCAACCCCTCCCCCAGCAACCCCTCCCCCCAGCAACCCCCCCCCCCCCTTAGCAATCCCTTCCCTCTTAGCCTGGCAACGACCTTCGATACCCTCTCCCAGATTTTATCGTTCAGAGCCTGTTCCGAATTCATTGCGAAAGTAACTTTTGATCCTAATTGTTTGAAGGCATGATGGGAAGGTTATGTTCTCCTCGTCCAACGACGGATTGATCATCGCCTGGTCGTCTGGAGGCGGAGTCTATGAAAGAATCAAGGTGAGTCTAAAAGATTTAATTTATTCTGGTTGTGAAGCCAAGGACTCTCAGAAAAGCAAACTCAATCACTGTACTTGCCAAGAACCCCATGGAGAGAGAACAAGGAAGGAAGTTTCAGTTTTAGATGACATGACCTTTGACGTCAAATGTGTCGTGTCGTGGCGGAGTGGATTAAGAGCACTGGACTCAAGGTCTGGTGTTTCTGATCAGCAGAGTGTGGGTTTTGGGTCCCGGTCCCGGTTTTTCAGTCGCGTTGCAAATGACAGTCTGTCGGACGAGGACAAACAAACAACTTTTGTTTTTGGCCTAACTGTAATCATTTGTTATGAGACTTACAAATGTACAGAATACTGAACATGAGTCAGTGTATCTGAAATTAATCGTTTCCATTCTCAATCTGTAATTTCTGTGTAGATTGGTTCGCCTGTTTACTGCATGGCGTTGAACATACGCAGGCACCAGCTTGTGTGCGGCTTGAACGGAAGCATCAGAGTCTACAGCCTGGACGACAGTAAGTTGTAACCTTCCCTCAGAAATCTATGCACACCCTTACACCATCGTACTGTTTCCAACAGCTATCTAGCCCTATGTTGGTGGTCTCCCTATTTTGTCAAAATCTTTGTTCGGGGGTGCCAGTCAGGAGCCATACAACTGTTAGCTGCCATGTAGCTAGGGATCACACCCCTTACCAATCCTGTATAATACCTTTAAGTGTATTGCTCAGTACACAAGTGTCATGACAGAGATTCAAATATATATATATATATATATGTTTTTGTTGTCGTACAGAGAGAGAAAAGAGCAGCATTGTTCAGCTTGAGGATCCATTTATCTCTAGAGAACATACCGACATTGTCAAGTGTATTGTGTGTCTGGAGTCTCGTGTCTACTCAGCAGGGTTAGTATACAAAATGCAAACTGTCCATACAAGGAACAGACTGAAGGAGAAGCTCAATACAGGGGTGCGTTTTCGCGGCTGTAACCAATAACTGTTTTGGTCACTGAACAGTCCTTAACCAATGGCCAAGTCAACCGAAACAGTTATTGGTAACGACTGCGAAAACGCACCCCTGAGCTCAAACTTCACCTCTGGACCGCAGGCCCGAGGCCAGTGATTTTAGCATCGGGCCAGTAAACTCATGACCGGACAAGTCCGGCGGTCTTATGTTTGTGTTGAAATGTTGACTTTCAGTCGGATAAATAAAATTCTGTTGATTATTGAAGAATAATTACTCACTGTTGCTTATTTTGATCACATATTTTGATTTTGTTGTTGATAGAATCAACAAATTAAAAATTGCTTATTTTGATTGCTGCAATCAAAATAAACCTGTGTTATGAATCCCTGACAAAAAAAGTATTTTGCTTTTGTTGTTGATGCTGTAACTGTCTCACTATAAAAGTTCATTGCAATTGTCATTTTATCTTTTGAAAAGGTTTGATTGCAAGTTGATTATCTACGACTCGTCATCGTACCCTGGAAACAAAGGACTGAATCCTGTCTTCTGGTGAGTGATCAAAATATATATATATGTTTATCATTCCCTCATACTTCCACTCAACCCAACAGGTGGAAGTAAAGATCGGAATTTCCTACGATTCTCATGTATCTACATTTCATAGTGTCTACATTTCTAAAATAAAACCCAAGTTCTGTTTTTTCCATACAATTGTACTACAAAACCTGTTAACCCTTTAATGACCATAGCGGCTGGAAACGGCTTGTACCAAAATGCCCATAGCGGCCGGAAACGGCTGCAGGATCTGACCTACTTCCACTCAACTAAAAAGGTCAAAGAAAAGGTCATGACCCGAATTGACATTTTCCAATGTTTCCCATGCTAACATAGTTCCATGTTTCTAAAACAAATCAAAATTTTTGTTTTATTATTTTTTTTCAGAGACACTCACAATAAAAAAATTGTTTCAAAAAAAAAAAATCAAAATTCCATTTCCTGGCGTATGGTGATAATTGCAAAGAAATCAATGGTCTCTAAAGAGTTTATCTGCATACGGTGATGTTTAACAAAATTAATGGTGTCTGAAAATTTAAAGATTTGTCGGTTATTTCAAATATTGTGTCAATTTACATTTCCATATACTCTTTGCATGTTTCAATTCATAACGGTGTCTTGCATTCCATTATCATTTTTGTTTCTTCATAATTGCGTCCTTGGATCTCATCATATCATGACAGTAAGTTTATCAGTGAAATGTTATTTTCCCACCACTTGTGTGTTTGTTGTTAACTGCACCGATAAAATCATTTTTAACAATTACATTTTACCCCAGCATTAATGTACAAAATAATAAATACTGAGCAGTTCTTGACTGATTAGTTTGTCGTTTCCTGTCAGCAACTGAAGGATCTGGGCCCAATTTCATGGCTCTGCTAACCGCCGAATTCTGCGCTTGCAATCACCTTACTCGCTAACAGGGAAACCGCCGAATTTGTGCCCTCCCTAGCTGTGTAAGCAAAGAATGCCTTGTTATATGGAGTACACACGCACAAAAGCAAACAAATTCCCTGCTAACCTGTGAAATATGCTTGACGTAAGCGCCATCGTTACTTGCTTCTATACAAATTAAATTTACTGCATGAATTGTTTGCGGTGGTACAACTATGCACAAAGCAATCTGTACATGTATTCACCACATGATGTCATATTGCAGGTGTTCCACAATGGATGGTGTTGAAAAGTCAGACTGTAGAATGGTATCACATTACTGGCTGTTCCAGGGTATCTATCATTCAAAACCACAGTGGATGATATTGAATGATCAGACAGTAGAAGCGGGGTTGACTGTGCACTGTGTATTGCTGGTGGCTGGATGGCATAGCCTGTGTCGTGGCCAAGCGGATAAGAGCACTGGACAAGCTCTGGTGTTTCTGTTTCAGCGGAGTGTGGGTTCGAGTCCCAGTCGTGACACTTGTGTCCTTAAGCAAGACACTTAACCATTATTGCTGCGTCCTTCGAATGTGACGTAAAGCCATTGGTCCTGTGTGTTGTGTAATGCACATAAAAAAAAACAGTGCACTTATCGAAAGAGAAGGGGTTCGCCCCGGTGTTCCTGGTTTGATTGGCTGCATATTGCGCCACAGCACCTTGTAAACCATTACATGGTGCTATGTAAAGGAATAGGTCTCATACTTCAAAAACGTAGCTCCACAATACCTTGCAGAAAAATACTGAATGTTGAAGCGCCTTGAGCGTCACTGAGTGATGGATATGAGAGCTATATAAGGAGAAACTATTATTCTACATGTATATGATTGATACAGAGTGTTAATTGTCTGACAGTAGGAGGCTTAAAAGTGTAAATATACCATTTGTTGATTTCTAATGTTATTATTTGTATCTTTACAGTAACCCTAAAGCCCATGATGCTGGTATATCCTGCCTGGCTCTGGTCAAAGATACGGAGAATAACACATTGTAAGAACATCAAAATACTCTTTTTAAAATTCAACCCTGTTCCCAGGGGTTGATCGATCTCTCTGCGCCATTTTTTCCCAGAACGTGCTGCTCCGCTCACACATAGCCCCTGGTATTTTAATTAGGCCTGTGGTCAATCCACTCTACATGCTTGCTCAGGTATTTTAGCCGGAAATTGTTCCGGTCTCGTATTAAAATGTCCGCTGTAAGTCATTCAAGACAAATTTTGTGGAGAGAAAAATGTCGTGTGGTTAAAGTAGAAAAAGTGGAAGTGAGCTTGTAAACAACTTACTTGATAAAACCAACGTGACCTCCACTTCCTCCTCAGTGAACTCTCATTCACCTCTGACCCTCACTTCCACCCCCTTTTTTAGGCTCGTCACCGGATCATTTGACAAGGTCATCAAGATCTGGTCACAGGACGGCAAACTTACCCACCGCTTGGACGGCTTTGTGTCAACGATAACAGATCTATGCTACTCACCGAAGAATAAGACGCTATGGGTTGCCAGCGGTTTACCTACGACAACCTTGTACGATCCCAAGTCGGGAGAAAACGTAAATATTCTTTGTGTCTACATTTGTCTCTGTTATCTTTAAAGGCACTGAACACGTTTGGTAATTGTCAAAGACCAGTTTTCTCACTTGGTGTATCCAACATATGCATAAAATAACAAGCCTGTGAAAATTTGGGCTCAATGGTCATTGAAGTTGCAAGAAAATGATGAAAGAAAAAACACCCTTTTTGTACAAATTTGTGTGCTTTCAGATAGGAATAAAAGGCTTCTTGCAAGAAGTCTTTTATTTTTTTAGTGAGAAATTACCTCTTTCTCAAAAACTACGTTACTTCAGAGGGAGTCGTTTCTCACAGTGTTTTATACTATCAACAGCTCTCTGTTGCTCGTTACCAAGTCAGTTTTTATGCTAATATATATTATGAGTCATTACCAAACGTGTACAGTGCCTTTAAAACAAGTCTTGTTCGAAAAAAATGTCAGCAGAATTTTTCTTTGTTTGTACTTCTCACCTTGATTACGTTTGTATCTTTTGTAAATATCACCATATATTATACCAAATCCAATAGTGAAAATATAACTCCTTTTACCTGTTGTGAAAACAACTTTCACACTTCAGTTTTCGCGTTATTTTGTTGTGAACTCAAAGAAAAGTGTCACTTGTTTTGCCTCTTTAATATTTCAGGTGACAGATTTCATCTTTGTAATATTTGTCTTACTTTTTATTTGTTATCTTGGTTACACTTGTATCTTTTACAAAAATCACCAGGGCCCAAAGCAGAAAATTCTGCTAAGCAAATTTCTTTTCTAAGTAGGAAATAAGTGGGGTACCAGTCACGTTTGGTAGTTTGGCTGATACCCTATTTTTCCTAAGCAAGAGTTTTCTGTGCTTAGCAAGTTGTGCTTACATGCTGTATGAAATTGGGTACAGATGGGTACAGTCTACCAAATCTAATAGTGAAAACATAACTCCTTTTATCTGTTGTGAAAACAACTTTCAGGTTACAGATTTCATCGGGACATTTCAGGAGGAAGAGGAAAACGAGAAATATCAGCTGCACCTCTTGAAATATATTCCAGAAATCAACGAAGTCATTGGTAAGAGGATGGGTTTTCTAATGGTTCCTTAAAATAAATAACCAAGCAAACTTACTAAGTTGGAAGTTTTGAAACTGATGCGTTCTTATTTCAGCAAGCACGAGTCGTAGGCAGTTGATGATGTGGAAGTACAACCCTTCTGGATGCATCACAGCATTGAAATGCAAGCATGCTGTGGAGTGTCTCACATACAGTAAGTCTGTCTGTTTGTTTGTCTTACTGTTTGTATATAACAACTGTGAAATGTATTGTAATTTCCAAGTAATGAGCCACAAGAGAAACTAACTGTGCAAATTTCTGGGAGACTGCCAACATTAGGGCTAGATAGCTCACTTGGTAAAGCGCCGGCAGTTAAACCGGAGGTCGCAGTTTCAATTCTCGCTCTAGTCACTTTTTCTTTGTTCAACCCAAAATTATTTAATAATTTACCCAATCAGTTTCCCTTGTGGTGTATTACTTAATATTTGAAATGAAAAGTCTCAACCCCTTCTGGTGATTCCTCTGTTGCCACTTCCCAGGTTGCATCGTAAACTTGGGTGTGATCCCTGTCCATACATATACGTCAATTACAGATTGAATGGCTTCTGTCTGGCACCCCCCGAACAAAGATATTGACAAAGTAGGCAGACCGCCAACATAGGGCTAGATATAGCTCAGTTGGTAGAGCACCTACACATTAAACTGGGCGTCAAAGGTTCAAGTCCCGCTCTAGTCAATTTTTCTTTGTTCAACCCAACATTATGTATTGTAATTTAATACACAAATTGTCCAACTTGGAGAAACAAGGTCAGATAGTCTTGACCCAGTTTGACTTGCTTTTGTGTTTCAGCCCGCAAGGTTCCAATTCTGATATTTGATGGTGGTAGTGACGGCCAGGCTAACAAATGGGAACGACTCCAGTCTAACCATTTCATGTACAGGTAAGTTTGGTTCTGCAACTTTCATTTGTTTTATAATCTACACTTATGTGTGACGAGGACTACTGTTTGCTTTCGGAGTGCTGCAGGAAGAAAACAATCTACAGGGAACTTGCCTCTCCTCACTGGGCATGCTCTGTGCTCTACTGGTTAAGACATCTGCTCTGGAATTGGGGGGGTCATGGGTTTGAAACCCATCCAACATCCAAGACAAAAAACACTCGGATTATAAGACGCCCAGACCACAAAAGACACCGAGACCACAGGACACCAAAACCATGAGCCACCTAGACCATAGGTCACCCAAACCAAAAGATACCCAAGACGAGCCATCCAGATCACAGGTCACCCAGACGATAGGTCACCCAGACCATAGGTCACCCAGACCAAAAGACACCAAAGCCATAAGCCACCCAGAGCCCACCCTGACCAAAAGACACCCAGACCATAAGACACCCAATCGCCCCTCCAGCTCTCACCATGCCTTGAAAATCTCTCCACAGCAAAGAGACCTTTCTGTTGGCCGAGGCTAAGAACAAGTTGGCCCAAGTGATGAACCTAAAGAAGGAACCTTACCAGCCCGTTCAGATCAGCTCAGTGGTCCGTAATGTCAGCTCGCAGGTCGGCAGCCATTACACCCTCAACAAACCAGATGCCAAGGTAGAGTTTTCATTTTTAAATTTGTAGTTTTCATAAATGGTTCATTCTTGAAAAATTCTCCCATGGTGACCGATGGTCAAATTGAGGGGAAATAAACACATCTAAAAACGACGTACACAATTACAAGGGCAGGGTATACATTTGGTAATTGTCAAAGACCAGTATCCTCACTTGGTGTATCTCAACATATGCAACAAATAACAAACCTGTGAAAATTTGGAATCAATTGGTCATCGAATTTGCAAGAAAATAATGAAAGAAAACCACCCTTGTTGCATAGAATTGTCAGATGCTTGAGATTTCAGATGCTTGAGAAAGGCTTCATGCCTGAAGCCTTTCGGGATGACTACTTTCGCTTTAATAGCCGATCCGGAGGACTTCTCGTTATTAAATTCACTGCCGCAGAGTGAGTTCTTAATTGGTCTCAATGATAGCAATGATAACAATGTTGTAAATTGCTTTGATATAGCTACTATGTGGGCTATCGAAGAACCGGGTAATATTGAGATCGGTGAGCTTTCAGATTGAAACTACTCATGTTTTTGTCAGTAATTACCAATCCTGAACTTTATCTCTGCAGCCTACAATGCACCAGAAGCATTATCACCCAGCTCTTCTCAAAGCAACTTTTGCTGAGGATCTGGATCTACTCTTGCTGGGGTCGGAAGACGGTAACATTTGTAAGTGTCCAACCTAAACCTTCTTCTCATGTCATAAAATATTTGACGCCGTCCAGTTTTTCCCTCTTTACTGTGGCGTGTCATGGCAGAGCGGTTTAGTGAACCGGACTGAAGTTCTGGTGCTTAAGTCATCACAGTGTTGGTTCAAATCCCGGTTATGACACTTGTGTCCTTGCGCAAGACTTTAACTATAATTGCCTCTCTTCACCCTGGGGTAAATTGGTACCTGTGAGGGCAGAGATTGTTTCTTGTGATTAAATTAGCTTGGTGCGCTACATATTTGGCAGCAAAGGCTGTATACTCCCAAAGGAGCTGAGATGGTTTAAGGAATTAATTAAATGGTGCAGTGACTGGGGGTAATAATGTTGGAGTGCGATGAATACTGAAATTCTTTCGAAAAAACCTTGCTGATGTAACACATTTTAAACCCTGCTGTGCAGTTTCCGTGTCTATCACATTTAAACTCACCTATTGTCTGCGCTGTTTTCAGGATTCAGTTTCTGTTTAGTTGCAAATATTTATCGTTACGTCATGCTGCCCTGACAGGAAAGTTATGTAAATCGTTGAGAAAGACACCTAAATCACATAAAAAGTTAAAAAGACGACAGTTTTTTCATGTCTTTGTGAAAAAAAACATCGCGCTGCCAGTGCCCAGCAATGGTGGCACAGCATGCAGCACTTGCGCGTATGGATCGGTCTCTTTAATAAGCCACTATTATTACTGTTGTAAGAGTGTGAGTTTTGGCTGTTGGCGTGTCAAGGCCGAGTGGATAAGAGCACCGGACTCAAGCCCTGGTGTTTCTGTTCAGCAGAGTGTAGGTTCGAGTCCCGGTCGTGACACTTGTGTCCTTAAGCAAGACACTTAACCATTATTGCTTTGTCCTTCAAGCCGTTGGTCACGTGTGTTGTGTAATGCACGTAAAAGAACCCAGTGCACTTATCGAAAAGAGAAGGGGTTCGCCCCGGTGTTCCTGGTTTGATCGGCTGCATATTGCACCACAGCACCTTGTAAACCATTACATGGTGCTATGTTAAGGAATTGATCTAATACTTCAAAAACTTAGCTCCACAATACCTTGCAGGAAAATACTGAATAGTGAAGCACCTTGAGCATCACTGAGTGACGGATATGAGCGCTCTATAAGAAGCCACTATTATTATTATTATTATTACTATTATATTCCATGATAGATGTTTGGGGATTTGATGATGCGGCAGTCAACGCTCTACAGAATATGAAGCCGATGGGAATGCCAGAGCTGGTCAAGAAGTATGCCGTGCTGCTAAACGAGGACTCGGAGCTCCTGGCCGATAGTGGTCTCCATCAGACCGGTATGATGGACAATCAAGTAAGTCTGTTTACGTAAATCCCAGGGAAGACGTTGGGTATTTTTTCGCCCCCACTTTATTGATTGGAGGAAATGACTTTTAGGATCATCTCTCCCCCCCCAGATGTTGGCTTAAGTCATGGGCCCAATTTCATAAAGCATGTAAGCATACAAACTTGCTAAGCACAAAAATAATTGCTTAGCAGAAATGGGTTACCAGCCAAAGTACCATACAGTTTACATTGCTGCGACTGGTACCCCACTCGATTCTTGCTTAGCAAATATATTTGCTAAGCAGAATTATCTACTTAACAGCTTTATGAAATTGGGCCTTGATGTTGTAAGAGTGTGAGTTTGGGTACTGGCTGCTGCACACATTGCCAGTTCAGTATCGAATTCAATTCAAACTGCTCCTAATCACTTACAAAGCCCTGATATTATTTGGCGCTTGGGTTGGCGTAGTGGTATCTTTCCTCATCTTCCACCTCCGGGACCCGGGTTCGAATCTTGCCGGGGGCATTATGTGGATTGGGTTTTCAGTCCCTACTTGATTGCGTGGGTTTCCCTAGAATAATTCTCTAGGGTTTTTTCTCCCACATCTAAAACTGAAACTTCCTTCCTTGTCTTCTCTCCATGGGGTTCTTTGCTAGCATAGTGATTAAGTTCACTTTTCTGAGAATCGTGTGCTTCACAACTATAATTAATAAATAAATAAATAAATAAATAAATATTTAATGTGTCAATGTTTTATAATAGTACTGTTTACACCAATAGTTTGACTAATGACAATATTTGTATTTGAAGGCTCAAGACTCTGTGACCAATCGAGTGGCAGGTTTCATCTGTAAGAATGTTCTGATTGGCCACAGTAGCTGCGTGACCTGCTTGACCCTGATTGGACGAGAGAGCGGCTACGACACCACATATTTAGTAAGTCAAGGATGTTTTTTTTAAATAATTTGTTGATGTAGTTTATCTCAATTCAAAACCACAGTGGATGTTACAACATGGTCGGACAGCAAGAGTTAAGTAACGATGTGAATCTATGCATGTTGGGGATAATTAAAGTGATTGAAAATCTGAGACAGAAACCCTTTTAGGGTGTTCAAAGAGTTTTACCGTGTTCAGGGTTTTATCTGATCACATTTTTGTTGTCTTTATTATTTACAGTTGAGCTCCGGATGGGACAGAAGAATTTGCATATGGAATTTGGAATCGGGCAAGTGAGTATTGCTACGGTGGTGTTGATATTTGGAGTTTCATATTTCTGTCTGTGGTCCACCAGCCTGTGGTCTCCCTTGTTTACGATCCTGTCTTTAAAAGTTTAGTTTCAAAGGCAAAGGAGGGCGTTTGCCCCCCCCCCTACACACACTAAAAACAGTGTTTGTTTGGGGCTGAACACAAAGATCAGATCTATAAAACTAAGCTTCACTTATTTTGTCTTTTTAACCCAACCAACCTCAACAAATTCAAGCAGCATGTTATGTTTGATTCTGTTGGACTGAGGAATGCAACTGTATACTGATCATGCTTTACTTGGGGTCCGGCATTCCACCATAATAGGAGTCCAGCAGTTTTGGGTGTTGAGTAACCGTATGGTGTGGGATATTGTTTGAGTGAGGAAGGATCCTTGTCATTTAAATCTCTCACGGGAGTTACAGTTTAATCGGCTGTAGAATGACATGGGCTTAAAAACTCAGTCGTCTGTGGGTCCGTTCAAGGCCACTTTCAGGACATTATTTGTTTCCCAATACTCAGCTAGTTTCCTTTCTTTCTTTGATGCATTTCTTCCTTGTTGCCAAACTGTTGAGTTATGTCATATTCATGTTGTCATTCTGCATAACTTCTTCTTGTTGTATACTAAGTTAAGTTGTTAATATTTGTTTGTTTGTTGCTGTTGTTTTTGCTGTAAATTTTGTTGGTTTGTTTGTGTCAGTGGGCATTTCAATACAAGCCTCCTTTTGGCTTCTGAAAAATGCCCCCATATTGGTTTGCTCGTAATCCATGTCATTATTATTATTACTTTTTTTCTTCAATCAGTTCTTAAATTGTCTTTGATTTAAATAAATGTTCTACATTTTTTCTTTCATTTTCGCCAATATGGAAATGGATATGAAAGTAAATGTCAAATTGAATTGAATTTATTACCGTTTCTTGTCTGTGTTTACCCTCAGGCTTCATGATACGTTTCGGAACACATCGCCAGATTCATTTGAAGTCCAGGAGTTGGCGTGTGATGGTATCGTCATTGATATGGACTACAATAGTCAAAGGTCAGGCATTTTTACAATCATTTTTTTTTCCCTCTGCTGCCACTTCCCAGATTGTATCGTAAACTTGGGTGGGATCCCTTGCTATAAGGCCAGTATAGGTTGAATGGCTTCTGACTGGCACCCCTGAACAAAGATATTGACAAAATAGGGAGACTGCAAACATTGGGCTAAAATGTAGATAGCTCAGTTGGTAGAGTGCTGGCATGTTAATCCGGAGGTCGCAGGTTCAAATCCAGCTCTAGTAAATTTGTCTTTGTTCAACCCCAAGTTATTAAAAATTCACCCAGTCAGTTTCCCTTGTGGCTTATTACTTGATATTTGAAATTATTGTGTGTTTTTTTACTAAAGGATCGAAGTGAAGATGAATTGAAATTAAAAACCCTTGGATCTTGTTGTTTTTTAAATTCATTTTGACGGATCATCGTGGTGAAGAATGTGAAATTATAAAATTAAATAAAATAATAAATAAAATTGAAAACAAAATAAAGCCACAATTCACTGTCATTTATATCAGTTGCCGACCGCAAAGCCTAATAGAAACATTTAATAAAATCCTCAACAAAAGTTAAATTCTGTTTTATTTATTTATTTTTAAAGCACTTAAATATGTCTACTGACTTTAAAGAAATATTTACAGTTTAGTTTTTTGCTGTGTTCATTTAAAATTAGATAATTGGACTCAATTCACCTTTAAGAAAAAGACAGTAACATGCTTTCTCATAAAAAAATATGTATTCATTTTTTTTCCCCATCTTTAGAAATGAGTTTGCTTACGCGTCAAGTGACAAGATGGTGTACATCCGCAGCTTTGACCCGGACGGTAGCCAGATGCGTCTTACCAACACCTTACAAGGTCACGATGGTGAGATCACTCAGGTCAAATGGTCCAGGGCGAGACGGAATTGGATCACGGCGTCCGAAGATGGGACAATCCGTGTTTGGGTGGGTGGCACAGTTCTGTATTAACTTTGATTTTATCTGTTTTTTTTATAAGACACATCTCCTTGAGGTGTTCTCTTTATCAATGCCGCTTCCCAGGTAAACTGGGCTTGATCCCTGGCTATCTGACAGTAAATGGTTGTATGGCTTCTGACTGACGGCACCCCCCCAACAGAGATATTAACAAAATAGAGAGACTGCCAACAGAGGGCCAGATAGCTCAGTTGGTAGAGCACCGGCACGTAAGCCTGCAAGTTCGCAGGCTCAAATCCTATTCTAGCTAGTCGGTCTTTCTTTGTTCATCCCAAAATTTGTAGCTATTCCATATTCATTTTTTTAAACTGCCAGTCAATTGATTTATTTATTTTACCTTTTCTTTTTTTCTGTGCCGTAGAAAACTTAAAAACACTAAAAAGCTGTCTGTGCTAGACAGTTTCCTCTTCTTTTCAGTGATACGAAATTTCAGACTTTTATCTAAATTCAGACTTTTTTATTAAGTCTGGTAAACCAAAAATGCTGTATTTGTCTCCAGATTGAAATAAGTCATGCTCTTCGATCTACTTCTCTAGTGCTGAGGATACTGTTCCCAAAAGCTCCTTGGAATCGATAAGTCTAGGGGTTTTCAAGAGGTGGACATGCCGTCATTTTAATGTGCCTCCTAACATCTCGATCCCAGTTTCAGATTTGTTTTGTCAGAAGGAACCCTCACCTCTGTCTTGTACAACGTTGCATGTCTATCATTCAGTTGTTCTTTTCTTATTTACAGAGCGGTGATGGTATGACCTGTTTGCAAGTCTTGGCTGCCCATGGTTCAGTAACAGCGCTGTGCATTGATGCGTATAATAGCTGCATTGCTGCTGGTGTTCAGAACACAATCAAGTGAGTACAATCACCAAGAAGACATTTATAAAAATACTTTTTGTTTATGATTATTTTCTCATTTAATTGCTAGGCCTATTTGTTTGTCTAGTCTAGTGGCTGTAGTCTGTGATATTTTTGTTGTACTGCATGGTGCTACGGTGATCAACACTTGAGACATTAAAAGTGTTGTTCCTACCCCTTTACTGTTTGTCCCATAGCATTGTGCAGTACGACGAAAAAAGAAAAGGCGTTCACGTGTCTTGTTTTGCACGCTTAGGCCTTTTTTGAATTGGCGGCTATGGCTAGATTTCAACGTCATAATGCGTTGAAGTATTGTACGTCCTTTTAGCAACACCCTTAGCAACAGTCGTAGCTGTAGTCGTAGTCGCCAATCCGGATGCGGCCTTATACTGTTCTATCTCTTTTGAAGGTCCGATTTGTTATAAGTTTCTTCTTTATTTAATTATGTGCAGTGCGCGTTTTAATGCAACGTGCGTGCATTTACATGGTCACCATAGCTTTACATACAATTTGACTAACAAAATGGCTGAGTGTGGGCAAGCAATAGCCGAGCGTGATGTCAGTGCAAAAGTTCAATACTAGTTTCATTTTATAGATTTCATAGGACGCTTTGCCTGTGATAGTTTGATATTAGAAACATTATGAATAATAGATGTCATGGCGCATTATAAATGTATACATTTCACAATACTTCTTGCTGCAACATTTGACTTAAAATGTATTGTTGTTTTTATGCCATCATGGAACATTAGAAATGTACACATTTTACAATAATTCTTGCTGCAACATTTGACTTGAAATGTATTGGGGTTTTTTATACCGTCATGGAACATTATTTCATTGTATGCATTTTGTGGTTCTTTCTGTATTTTCTGTAATGTTTGTATTTGTATTTTGTATTCTACAGTCTTGGTTTTTCTCTCTTGACTTTCCAAAAGCGCTGTGAGACTTCACAGTAATTTTGCGCTATATAAAAACTGTTTATTATTATTATTATTATATATGTTGTACACATTGTACAGTACTTCTCGCTTCGTTTTTGATACAACTATTATTGTTTGTTTTGTTGCAGTGGTGCTCATTTATGTTCATAGAACACCATTTCTAATTTTAGGCTTTCTCTGTGTAGCTTTTATCTGCATTGTGTATTTTCTTCTTAACTTTTGTGCATTGATATTATTTGCATATTACATTTTCTATTTTCTCTCATACAGTCTTTTTTTCATAAAACTAACCTGAATGATCAGCTGCGATCAATGTGCTATCTACCTTCTTCACTGAAGGACAGTTGAAAATCAATTAAATACAGAAAATATGCAACTTTTCAGCTGAATTCCTTTTTCTTCTTCTTTTTTAGTGCCACAGAAAACTAAATAATACTGACAAAAGATTTGTGTGCGTGGTAGTTTCCTTTTCCCGCCCAAAAACAAAGTTGCCTTTCTTTGAATTATTTGATAATTGTTATACTGTAATTTACATAAAGTGTAGTTAAAGTGGATTGATCTGCTCAGCTCAGTGTCTTCTTTTGGTTGCAAATAAATCAAACAGTCAAAGTAAATCAATTAATTTTATTTTAGGCATAATACTCTTCCTATTTAAGTCTGATTTCCGATTTTGTTTGCTCTTTGAAAAATCAGAAAAATTATAATTAGATAGCTTGAAATGTCTATTAATGCCCATACTTTAATGTGTAGGTTAGCCCTTGTACTCAATACAATGTACCTACTTTTCCCCCTAGAACCAAATAGGCCTATCATGCCTGTTTTTTACAGTAGACGCTTGGTAAAATCTTGATAAAATTGACTTGTGTTGGTTTATTTTTGTTTAGAGTTTACGACCCTGACACCTACAAGCTGGTGCAGACCAACGTTGGACACTCGGACTCCATACGTTGCATCATACATCTGCCAGAGAGAAATCAGGTATGGGTTGAAGTCCAGGCTAGAGCAGAAAAAGTGTTAGATTCTCACTCATGTTTTTGTTGGAGCTAAATGTTCTCTGAGCAAGAAGATTATAATAATAATAATATAACACTTGTAAAGCGCAAACATATCCACCTAACAAGTAGGCGCTCAAGGCGCGACAAAGAAGCAATTTACAGAACAAAAGACATATAAATTAAATTAAACTGTGCTGTTGTAGGCAATTACCATAAGGTGGGTTTTGAGTGAAGTTTTGAAGGAGTTGAGGGATGAAATAGAGCGAACTTTGTGAGGAAGGTTGTTCCAAAGACGAGGGGCAGCAGTACGGAAAGATCTATCTCCCCAGGAGTGATAAGATCTCGGTTCAGTCAGAAGATGTTGACTTGCTGAACGAAGACCAGATCGACTGGAGTTATAAGGCCTGATGAGTTCAGATAAATATGATGGTGCAGTACCATGTATTGAGCGGCAGGTTAAGATCAATGATTCTAAATTTAATTGGAAGCCAGTGAAGATTGCATAAAATTGAGGTAATATGTGATTGAGATTGTTACTCAGCAGTGCAATACTTAAATGTAACCCTAGGCTTAAAGGCACTGGGGCTGATTTCACAAAGAGCTAAAGATTGATCTTAACTGTGCATCAATCTTATTTGCTAAGCAAAGTGTGATGTCACAATACAAATTACTATGGTAATGTTGACAATTCATCTTAACCGTTGTGCTCTGTGAAATCAAGCCCTGGACACGTTTGGTAATTACTCAAAATATATATTAGCATAAAAACTTACTTGGTAACGAGCAATGGAGAACTGTTGATAGTATAAAACATTGTGAGAAACGACTCCCTCTGAAGTGAAACGTAGTTTTTGAGAAAGAAGTAATTTCACACTAAAATTTTTGAATCTGAGAAGGTTCAGTCTGAAAGCACACAAATTTTTGCAACAAGGGTGTTTTTTCTTTCATTACTCTTTTGCAACTTCGATGACCAATTGAGCCCAAATTTTCACAGGTTTGTTATACTATGAACATGTTGGGATACACCAAGTGAGAATACTTGTCTTTGACAATTACCAAACGTGTCCAGTGCCTTTAAATCTAGTCCCTAACCTGTACCTTATATAGTACAGGACCTATATGTAGCTACTACCTTTGTACCTAAATGTAGCTCAGGACCTATATGAAGTACTTCCCTGTACCTTAAAGGTAGGGTCATACTTTGTTAATGACCCTGGAAAAAAGGGTGCAATTTCTATCCGAAGGCTTTAACTTGTTATAAAGATGATTTTGATTTTGATTGACTTGGCATAATTGATTGAATGATTAGTTTATTAATTGTTTAATCAACATAATCAACCATGAAAATCAATCAGTTGTGTTATTAATGGAATGATTTACAGTAACCCACTCGTTATAAAGAGCACTGTAAAGAGGTTGTGCTTTGAAGAGTACATTCTGAAGCCCTGAATCTCATTTCTGCTTTGTGTTTCTCTGTTTTGCTGTCCTCTTATAACAACGTTCCTGTTATAAAGAGTTAATTTGTCCAGTCCCAGGGATCTTGTTATAATAAGAGTCAACTGTATTTATGGTTTTTTTGTCTTTCAGTACGTGTCGGGCTCATGGGACGGAAGTCTGCGGGTCTGGAACGCCTTCAAGCCCGTGGCACGCAAGAAACGCATCAAGATGGAGGAGAAACGAGAAAGCATCGCTGGGTTCAGCGCCAATAATCCAAACTACCTCATCGAAGATGACGACCTGGCGTGAGCTCATCTCCCTCCCACCTCCCCCTCCCCTCCCCCTCCCCCTCCCGCTCCACCTCGAAACAGAGAAAAGCTGTGAGAAAAATATCATAGAGAATGGCATGCTTGCAGATGTGACAGTTAACATGTTTAGATCTGCCGTTTTAGTTGAACCGTCTGCCGTAACACCTAGTTGTGGGGATTTCCATTGTTGCTCTATTATTCCCTTTTCTAAAGATTTCCCCCTTTGGGGACCCAGTTGAATAAATAGAAACGCTGTTGGAGCTTTGTTCCATTGTATAAAAGTCCCCACAATGGTGTATGTGCCTGCCTAGTTTTCTCGAAGAAAACAGAAACATACTGAAACAGATTGGACAAAAAGAAATATGTAAATACATGTAAATAAAAAAGGAAGAAAAATAAAATCAACTCATGCACTTTTAACAGAAACAAAAACACACCTGTCAACTTTTAACACTGTGGAATAAAAGGTGTGGACATACGGCAATTTTGTGGTGAAGGCCTTAGTGAGTAAAAGTGCATTCTATCTAAAATGATTGAGTTCAGGAAAAATGTTATGATTTCCGGAACATTTTGTATAAGACGCTTATGTAAGAAGACATTTGACACAACACACTTTCTTTCAGTTAATTTTAATTAACTGCTGCTCGCAGTCTATCTTTATTGTTAATATTAATATTTTAAATAGTTGTAAATATGTTGTCGCAGATTTTCTGTACAGACACGGACGAGAAAAATGGTGCTTTTAGCTGTTCCATAAAACAGCCGTGGGTGTAAACTAGGAACCCCATATAAATATAACGTTTTTTGGGGAGTTTTGCGAATTCAAAATTCTTCAAGAAGACTATCGCTATGAAATTTAAAAGTCCATATTTTTGCTGAGAACGTAGTAGTCTTCCTACCAAAGTTTACGTATTTTGTTGAAAATGTCACCAAAAAGCGCACCGCCAAGTGTTTGGACTGGACAGGTCACATTTCACGATGCATCATTGGGAAAAATGTCGACATTCTGCGGGTCAAGGGTTAGTTAAACATTTTTCAAAAAGTTCAAAACTTCAAAACTTCAGTTTACTATTTTTGTTGGGCGTGTGATAACGAGAAATTCGTATGCCTGTTTGAGAAGTGCATTTCACATCACACGGGTGTTTTTCATTTTTTTTCCTGATTTCAGGTTTTTCTAAAAATCTCCTCAAGCATTGTCCACATTGTGTCCAAACAATGTGTTGTATTTCTGGTGATGCACAGAGTCTGTAAACCTGTAAACACCTGGGAGGTGCAAGGTCAGGAATAATGTAGACCCAGGACCGCAAGCCATTTTCAGGAACTTTCACGGACATCAACTCTCATCCCTGAACACAGGGTTCACATTGTTTTCGGTTGCAGTGAGATTACTGAATGTCGACTGACTTTATTTGAAAGTAATCTCTATTGGTCAAACTCTTGGTGGCGCACTATATTTTGAGTGGTCAAACTCTTGGTGGCGCACTATATTTTGAGTGGACGCGTTGAAGTCGCCATTAACGCAAACGTTTGACGGAGTACCTGGCCAGTAGCCCAGCCCATAAAATTGTACATTTCAATACAGCATTTCTCTGAGCCTTCATGTTATTGTTATGAACATATCTACTTCAAAGCATTCATTACAAATAATATTTTTACCACATTAAATATTTGAATATTCATGTATACTTAAAATGACATTTATTTCAGATTATATATTTAAAAAAAGCATGCTACTGTTCCTGTAAATAGTGTATACAATGTGAATAACATAATGTTGCTAACAGCTGCGCTTTCTACCTTTGCTTTTGTTTCTGTGTTGGCTTTCTTATTGTTTGTACAACTCTGACAGATTATAAATGTATGTACGAAGGGCAACGAACATGATTTGTAATTATCGAGATAAAAAATTTTTTTTTGGTTTGTTTAAACCTCACCCATTACATGTATAAAGTTCACACCAGTACCGGTACCATTTCTCCAGAGAAATACTGTTGTCGGAAATACTGGTCTAAATCTACAGAGAGGGAGAGAGAGTACGGATATGCCTGTGTCAGGTCTGCTTGCGATTTTGTTACTAACCCTAGACAGTCTGGCGTTGTGGCAGACCGTCCTAGTTGCCACCTCGAAATGAAACGCCACCTTCGCCGACCGCGTAGCTGGCTGTATCTCCCATGACATCGTCGTCGTCTGCAGTGATACCGCCTTGCTCTGCAGGAATTGCCGTGTCGACGTTGGGTAGCTGACTGCCGTGGCCACCGGTACTTTGGGCGGACTGTGAGCCGGTCGGAACCGCACTATACGACCCGGCTATACGACTTCTCAGAGACCCCGCTACTGCAAAGCAAACACAAAGAAACACCGTTTTTAAACACACTGTTTAATAAGACTTCACTTGCCGAAACTTTCATAATAATTATTTATAATTTCTCCAGGCGCCCTTTTTAAAGGGATCTATTGAATTCGGATGGGGCACTTTGGGCTATAAAAGCGTGTGTTATGATATTAATTCGGTTGGAAAGATTTTTTTAAAGTAGAAAATAATGATCTCACACACAATCCCTCGAAATTGTGTGGTTTTCCTTTTACTTCGTGAACTAACACGGTCCGCCATTTTGTAGAACCAAATTGAAGACACAACAAAGGAAAACAGTTTTGCCATTATTATTTTAGTGCTATTTTTCGAATGATTGGCATTTCCCTTTAATGTTACGTGACAACGGTATCCTCAAACTTAAGTAAAAAACCAACCAAGTTAGAAATGACGGCCATATGCATTTCAAGTTTTGTTTCTTGTTTTATTGTATTAATTTGTTTTGTTTTTTCACTCACCCGCCACCATTCTGTCTGTGCCATCACGGAACCGCTCTGACTTCTTTCTACCAATTACTGAAATGACAAGACGAATAATAACGAAGAAGAAAAAAAGCAAGACAAGTTCTCAAAGAACAAAATCTACCTAGCAAGTAAATATACACATGGTGTTACCGCAAACCAAATAATTAAAAACGAAGACGACAACAATGATTATAACGAAGTTAGTTGTGACGGTGCAGTAAGGCTGGGGAGGAATTTGTGCACAAACTTTAGGTAGCAGTGCATGCAGCGACGTAATTCAAAACTTATGAAGTAACTAACTTGTGGGTACAACCCATGTGTAAATCTCTTATGGGAGAAGTGTTGGCTCTGAAAAACTTTAGGTAGTAGTGTAGAGACGTAATTCAAAACATATGAAGTAACTATTACTATTAAACTTGTGGGTACAACCCATGTGTAAATCTCTTATGGAAGAAGTGTTGGCTCTGAAATGACTTTAGGTAGTAGTAGTGCAGAGACATAATTCAAAACATATGAAGTAACTATTACTATTAAACTTGTGGGTACAACCCATGTGTAAATCTCTTATGGAAGAAGTGTTGGCTCTGAAATGACTTTAGGTAGTAGTAGTGCAGAGACATAATTCAAAACGTAGGAAGTAACTATTACTATTAAACTTGTGGGTACAACCATGTGTAAATCTCTTACGGGAGAAATGTTGGCTCTGAAATGACTTTAGGAAGTAGTAGTGCAGAGACTATAATTCAAAACGTAGGAAGTAACTATTACTATTAAACCTGTGGGTACAACCCATGTGTAAATCTCTTAGGGGAGGAGTGTTGGCTCTGAAAAGAGCCTGTGTGGTTTCCACGTTTGGAGCAGTCCACGTTTCGAGCAGTGCGGGTTCGAATCCCGGTCACTACTTGTGTCCTTGAGCAAGACACTTAACTATAATTGCTTCTCTTCACCCAGGGGGTATAAATGGGTACCTGCGAGGGTAGAGGTTGATATTGTGTTTGAAAAAGCCTCCGGAGCGCCACGGCAGCTCGGGGCTGTATACTCCCCAGGGAGCTGAGAAAGATTAAAGGAATGTTATTGGCCCAATGACCAGGGCACTAATGTAAAGCGCATTGATACGTTTACTGTAAAATGCGCTATATAAGAACTTGTTATTATTATTATTACTCTGCTCGTCCTCGGGAGCAATTGATGTTAGTTTATAAACGGGTTTTTTTTTTTACTCACCAACAGCAGCAACGAGAGCACAGACAAAGATTATACTAGCCAATACCATACAAAGTGGGATGAGCCACCCAACACCTGAATTCTTCTCAACGATAAAAGAAACAAATTAATATAATACAATTATATAAAATTAGTATAGGGGAGATGGCCTTAGCTTTCGATCCAAACCGGACCTTCGTCAGAGGCATAAACAAGCACAAACACAAACATATCTATTTATAGCAAAAAGAGGAGCAAAGGATTACGGGAAGGTATCCAGAAAAAAAAGCAGGAAAATTATAGCCTAGATTAATTGCCAGCAAAATAAATTACATACCCATACTACGAGTACGACATTGTAAGCCAATCCACCACCATGCATTCACACACCACAAACTGACATCAACGTACTATTAATGGGACGTGTTCTGACACGTCGTCGGTTAAGGTTCTACGTGACAATTGTGTTGTACCATTCGCCCCACACACTTAAGATCGTTAATTCGCCCCGCACCGCTCGGGCGAAACTGAAAAAAAAGCTTCTCATAACTAAATCACTTACCAAGATCCGCAAACTCGTCGTGGTCCCCCCTGAATGGGACTAACTTCCGGATGGTCCTTTGAGCGTCGCTCAATCTTGCTATAGGCATGTTGGTTATCAAAAACAATTGTTCAGAACACTATTTCTTGGTATAATTCTGTGTGACAGCGTGCGAAACTTTCTCTGACACGCTGTCTGTTTGCACTACACTACTCCGGCAGCGCGTCCCATAATTTCGTCTTGACCAATCACAGGGCTCCATTCGACACACGCATGCGCTTTGCTCAAAATTAACACCAGTATTATGTAACACCAGTGTTTGGATTGCAAATCAATGCTGTTGGTGTCAATATGACACCGACTTTAATTCCAAAAGAATAAATAAAACTTGGTGTTGGAAATTTAACACCACAGTTTTTGCAGTGCAAGTAAGTTTTTATGCTAAAGAGTAATTACCGAATGTGTACAGTGCCTTTAAATGGACGCCTCGGCCCCGTTTAGGCAATATTGGGGGCGGTAATATATAATAATAATAATAATAATGAAAACTAATTAAGCGCACAAATCCACAAAAGTGCTCATGGCGCTAATACAAACAATAACATATAGGGCCTACATGCACAATAATAAAAAATGGAAACGTAAGCCTAAAGCTAAGAAGAAATCCAGAATACAATACAAGTGGTAAAAAAATACAAAAATACAAAAATAAAATTGAAATAAACATAGGGCCCTAGGGTTATATTGTGAAAACAATGGTTGTTATCGGGGGTCAGCTGTTACCATGACAACCGTTTGTATGATTTTTGGTAATTTCAACAAATTTCCAGTAGTTTTTTTATTTTCACGTGATAGTGTTAAATGCATTGTGGGAATTCAAAATGGCCACCATGTAACTTTTCAGGCAAATAAATAATACAGTACCATCAATCAGACCTCATCATTGCACCCTGGGCCCCCCTAAAGTTTATGGGAATATCGGGGTTTTTGTTAAGTTTAAAAACTAACAAACATTACGATTTTCCTCCCTGAACAAGATCAGACAATGTTAATAAATCGGGTTTATAAAGACTATCGTCTACAAACAGGTCTGTTATAGACCCATACGTCACACTAAATCGGATTCAGATTGGAGCAGGTTTATTTTTAACTTTTTTTTTTTTCACTTGTGTTTTCTAATATTTATGGCAATTTTTCTTAAAGTTGTTTTCAAAATATTAAAATTAGGCAGCTTTTCTCCATAAAATATTGCTGCATGAACAAAGTGAGAAATCAGTGCAAAACATTTGTAACGGTCTTTTAATTTATACTCTTTTGTAAGCAAAACAACCTGCCACATTTTATACTTCAAAATTGTATCGCATCATAACATCGAAGAGAAATACGCACACCGACAATGTATGCTTCAATTCAGTATTGGGAAAGCTGCCAAAAAAAAATAATGAGTCCATTTGTGGATCGTATTTTGTATTACTTGTTCCTCAAACCATCCGGCGAAGAGGAAGAGATAGATTTTTGTATCCCTTGTTCCCCAAAACCAGCTAAAAGGAGGAGGAGTTAGTTTTTTGTATCCTTTGTTCCTAGATTTATTTGCCTTCTTGTGAATTTTTGTCGGTGTTTATATAACCACGACAAAATGTGCTTTTTGTTGGAACTCGTTCCTATTTAAATTGTTAGCCTCTTGCAAAATGAGATTCATTTGTAAAATCTGGAGCATGTTTTTCACAATTTGGAGGAGAAAATGGTCAACGAAAAATGTGTTGCTTTAAAGTCCTGTTTCTATAGCAATTTCCGGACTATAATTATCTTTTTAAGCTGTAAATTTGAATATAGTGACCAAAACTGAATATTTTTTGCAATTAAAAATGAACCTGTTTTGGACACTAAGTCCGATATTCACTTCTGTAAACATTCGGAAAGAAACAAATAGAACTTACCAAGGGAAACAAAACTTATGAAGAAAAAAAAATAAAAAATTAAAAAAAATAAAAATCACTACCCATCATGGCATTTATTTCTGCATTGATGCAATTTAAAAACGCATTTCGGTATTACCCATCAATAGTCCTTTAGTTTTGTATACAAATGTGTTCATGCAATTTATTTAACATCCCGAAATGTTTTCTTACGTGATTACGTTAAAGCGAGGTCTGATGACACCAAATGCAAAGCTGAACATGGGAACAATTCCACGGTACATTTCAATCGCAAATAACTTCTTTTCACATTTTAGCCCAACAATGTTTGAGAATTATTAAAGTGACAGCTAGGCTTACCTTTAAGGTGAGCACAGTGTAGATTGTCGTTAGCTTTGCTTTGAAGCTTGAAGTAACATACTAATGAGGTGTACCTTTTCACAGCTCTTCGTCTCCAAATATAAAAAATCAAGGAAATTCTTTCCTTATATAATATATAATCAGCAAATCTTCATATCCGGGTAGACAACGCTGTTAACTTGTTTATAATATTTCACATGACGCGGAAAACATAGACATTTTTGTTATTGTTTTCAATAATTGCTAAGTTGAAAGCGTTTATTTTGGAGGGAAATTGTGTTTTTATACAAAAAAACCAGCCACCACATGTAGAATCAATCACAACTTGTCAACCGAGTTTGTTTCTCGATGATATGAAGTTGGATAAGACCGAAGCCTGTTTTTTTTATATTGATGAGTGAAGTAATTATTTTTTTTTAAATGCAAATAAGCGCAGTTGAGCAGTGGTAACACGTACTTATACACTGGTTTTATCTGACTCGTTAAAGGCACTGAACACGTTTGGAAATTGTCACAGACCAGTGTTCTCACTTGGTGTATCCCAACATATGCATAAAATAACGAGCCTGTTAAAATTTGGGCTCAATTGGTCATCGAAGTTGCAAGAAAATTATGAAAGAAAAAAACACCCTTGTTGTACAATTGTGTGCTTTCAGATAGGAAGAAAAACTTCTTGCAAGAAGTTTTTATTATTTTAGTGAGAAATTACCTCTTTCTCAAAAACTACATTACTTCAGAGGGAGTCGTTTCTCACAATGTTTTATACTATCAACAGCTCTCCGTTGCTTGTTACCAAGTAAGCTTTCATGCTAAAATTTGTTTTGAGTCATTACCAAACGTGTACGATACCTTTAACCTTTGATTGGATGGTCTGATCGTGACTTATTCCTCCAAGCAATTCTGTCCGTCCTTCCTTATGACCGAAGTGGGGATTTTGCCTTCGAACGTTGGGTTGTTTTGCACACAGATCGGCCGCCTCATCTGAGCTTTGGGGAAGTGGAAGCAAAAGAAGGCTACGTGCCATTCTGCTATATAACGTTCTTGGCTCCCTTCCGTGCTAAGAAGTCAATCGGTTGAATGCGCATGCGCATCATTGCTCGGGGGGGGGCACGGGGGCATTGCTTTTCAGTGGGGAGGGGGCCTAGGGGGAATGGGCTTGTCAGTGGTGGGGGTAATGCTGCCCCAGGCCCCCCAGCCCCCAGCCCCCCCCCCCGTGGCTACGCCGCTGCCAGAATGCACTATGTCTTCCCAACTTGCTATACGAAGCAATTATGGTTAAGTGCCTTGCTGAAGGGCACAGGTGTCATGACCGGGTATGGAACCCACACTCTGCTGCTGACAACACCAGAGCTTGGGTCCGGTGAACTAGACGGCTCCGGGATCTTGGTGTCCTGTGTATTAAAGCCAAATGAGATCCCCTGATAGACTAAAGGGACTCATCACAATTTGTATGTAGATGAGTTTGAAAGTGAGTTTTAGGAGAAAGTGAAAAAAGGGTATTAATCCGTGCATCCCCGAAGAACTAATTCGCGTGTGGTTTCTTGTGGACACCGGTCTTCAAAGTGTACGTCGGATGGTGAGCCCGTTCTGTATAGTTATATGTACAAGTTTATGGGTATACTACTTGAACTAGCTCCTACTTAACGAAAAAGTCAAAATGTTCGTACGAAAACAGTAATCCGCTCTGACCTTTGATGAGCATAGTTATCCACGCAAACAGGAAATGTGCTTTGGATACATTTTTCTATATCATTATAACTTCGAATTTAAATGTACAATTAAAAAACCTAAGGATTAATAATAGCGCTAAGGGTTAATTCACTCATTTCAATAGGTAATTGAAACGCTTTACACCAATGTTTTGCATCGATTCTCTTTTTATTGATTAAACTGATTTATTTTATCAACATAATTATTGAACAATCTTGGTTACATTGGTTATTTTATAAATACAAGTAGAAATTACTTGACCAATAATCAGTAATGATTGTCACTTAATTTACGCAGAGTTCACACTCAAAAAGACAGACAAAACCCGAGTGACTTTGTAAAATTTAAAGTTAGCAAATGGAGGCTAAATGTTAGGCTAATTTCACGATGCAATTTACAGGCAACAAGTTCCAGGCAATCTCAAAGAAGGCAAAACTATTTACGTTTTTAAAGTGTATACAAACAATTCTTGGAGATAGTAAAAAGAATTTGATAGAAAATTGTCCCTTTTCCAAAGAGTTCCTTTTTGCATGTTATACAGTACAAACTTGCATGTGAAAATTTCCCCGTACGACAAAACCTTCAGAATTTTGTTACCGTCTGAAGTCTACATTACTCTACTACATAGGACCTAAAAATGTGACCAAACATTATCAATTATTTTGTTTTCTTTTGAGATTATATAATAATTAATATATAATTATGTAAAGAGTGCTTGTGAAGTTTAACTGACGGGACGATTTTTACGAATAACATTATAATATTGTCACACTTTAGAACCGTTTACCTCAGAACTTAGCCGCCAAGAATAATGAAAAATGGTGTTTGCCTTCCAATTTTGCGTTTGATTGTAAACTCAACAGTCTGAGGTTTAAACAGACCAGGACCCAATTTCATAGAGCTGCTTAAGCACAAAAAGTAGCTAAGCACAACAAAATTATGCTTACAAGAATAAGATTACCAGCCAAACTATTTTATGTCACATCTACAACTTGTGACTGGTATCTTGCTCATTTCTGCTTAGCAGACAATTGTTAAGCAATATTTTCTGCTTAAGCAGCCCTATGCAATTGGGCCCATGTCTCAATATAGACCTTATGCACATGATATCATCTCAGTAGGGCGCCCTCGCCTAGAGATTAAAGGAGGTTGTTCATTGGCCAATCCTGTGCGCCGCGCTTACGATTATGTGCGTTTCAATTGTTTCGTCATCGTTTTACCTCTAAGATGGCGGCTGGATGACGTCAATGCATAAGGTCAATTGCATACCGATGCTTAAGCAGAAAATGTTGCTTAAAGATGTTCTGCTTAGCAAAAAATAAGCAGAATACGAGTCACAGATTGTACATGTGACATGGTGTTTTAGCTGGTAACCTTTTTCTGGTAAGCATAGTTTTGTTGTGCTACTTCATGTGCTTAAGCATATCTATGAAATTGGGCCCTGGTTACAAATGAAACAAAACAAAAATCACCGAATTCTTAGTTTAAAGCGTGGCTTTAATAAACATGCAGGGCCTATACAATGAACAATAACTTGATATATGAAATAAATTGAAATGCCTCTTTCGACCACCAAAATATTACTATTTACTTGAATAACCAATTGTAATGTACAAAACATATATAATTACATCCTGTTTAACAACAGTTGCGGCACCAGACATGTTGATCTAGGGGAGGGGCAAAAAGGGGGCGAGCTTAAATTTGAAGGGGGCAAACAACAAGTTTTGGTTGTAATTTTGTACCGCTGTAAAAGCATTGGTTTACCACAATAACGGACTAAAAAACAGTGTTGTTCTTGAGCTTGGGTAACGCGAGCATTGTTGCATGTGCATTGGTTATGGGTCAATGTCAGCCATCGGGAGAAAATTTAGGTGGTAATTGGGGGGGGAGAAGGAGCTGAACTGGGGGACATAGAAAATAACTGGGGAATTTGCCGTCCTGTTTCCCTAGCTGCCGATGTTTAACATAAGCTATATTACTGCAAAATGTAAATAATAATTATTTTACAAAATTTACAATTGTTTGATTACGTATGCGGTCTATCACAAGTGTTCAGTAATTGGATCAGAGCAAAATACTTTGGCTGTAGGCCTAGACGAAACAAGTGTAACGTGCAAAATACTGTGTGCATTATTAAAGGAACATTACAGAATTGGTTTTTGCTCACAAAACAGTATAAGCACTTTATATAATCCACCATTTACATAAACTGACAAACCTGTAGAAGTGTGAGATCGATCGGCCATCTGGGTCACGAGAAAATAGTGAAAAACCGATTACAAATTTGCATGTGTTATACAAGGCATGAATAAAACGCTCATGAGCGATAAACTCCAATCGGAAATTACTTTGATTTATTTCTCATCAAATATGGCATTTCAGACAGAAATATTTCTAGGGATGTTTTCTTCTATCATCATTATTAGACCGTGTAAGTTTTATGTAAATCTTTGATCTTAAAGAAAATTTTAATTACCAGTTCTGTAACGTTCCTTTAAGCGGGGCTAGTAAACACTTGGTAGATTTGTATAACAGGACCGTGCATAGACCGAGTGCAAAAAATACGCATCAATGATTTCACCTTTAAAACTAGAGAAAAAAATACATAACGAACAATTTATGAAACTACTTATACAGTCATTCCAATTTTAGTTTCTCGACTCTATAACAACAAAAACTTTCTGGCATGTTTACCCTGTGTTTACTTTAATAATTGCATTGTGATTTTATTGTGGCAAAATTTTGGACATTTTGTTTTGAAGTCTGGATACAATTGTAATAATTTCGCAATGTTTTGCTGTTAGTACAATGTTAAGACTAAACAAGTTATAAATATATCACTAGAATATGCGGGGTTGTGATAAATGATTGGGTGAATAAATTCTAAGAGTTCTAATGATGTTCACCCTCTTCACACCTTAACGATTCACAAGCCATTACTCTTGTACATGAATGACATTTTATTTATTGGTACATGCATACAATTGCAGAAAACCCAATATATTCAGATAAAATACCATAAACATAACTTAACAATGCAATATTTAAATATACAAGAAAAATTGAACTATTGCGATGCATAACCGTTATCATCTGTACTGGATTAAAATATTAACGTTTTTTATTGTTTTAAGTGCACACTGGAAAAGCAATATTTATGTTTTTATCATGAGGTTATTAAAAACAGAAATAATAAATAGACAAATAATAAGCAACAAAATTGAATGTTTGTGAAGCCAGTGTACTGCTGGGGTAAAAATATGCCAACGTGTCCGTTTGTACGCGCCACGCGCAGCTATCGGCAACTGAGGGCGCTGTTTTATCTTTAAATTATATCTGGGTACAACGACATTCATCTAATGATATGTGTAGCTTTGTTTTGTTACGGTATACTTGCATGCAACTGTTACTTTAACTTAAATCTTTAAGTATCTTTAAGTTTTGTTGTTGTTGTTGCTGTTGTTGTTGCTGCTGCTGCTGCTGCTGTTGTTTCAAAATATCTTTTTAAACTGGTGTTTATAACAAATTATGCCAATGTTATTCCACAAATACTGAACGATTGGAGTAATGTAATAATAGTATAAAAGCGCAAAAATGTTTTACTTAGTAAACAATAGGGCCCAACTTCTGCCTCTGCTTCGCGTAAACGAAAAATCGATGACTATGGTACCAATACAAATCCACGCTTAAAGTAAGCCTATTTCTTGGCTAAGCAATGGATTGTTGCTTGTGCGTGTGAGTATTTTACAATTCTATTCCTCGCTTAGGCTTACACAGTATGTGCAGAAACTCCACACTAACCATGTCAGCGGAACACGGTGACCGTAATCACACTATTCCGCGAATAAGCAGAGGCACGAAATTGGGGCCCGGAGACCAGAGAGCGTCATGCAGTGGGTAAGTAAAGTGGTGGCCGGATCCGTACTTGTTTCTTGGTCAATCTTGAAGCTGAGTTAGGTCAGTCAGAGGACAGCACATGCAGAAAGGCCACACGAGAACAACTTGGGGATCGGATCACATCTGCAAAGGTTGAAAATTCAGACAGGTGAATGTATTGTCTGTTTAGCTGTAGTGATTACAGGGGTACAGTTACAAGCAGATTCTTGTAGTTTAATAGCACTTCTAGTCTTAATAATGTCACGATGGTAATTAAGGAAACATTTTCAATACTTTTTCAGACAAGATTTATTCGATCCCCGTTGCTGAGAGATGTTGCAGTTTAAGAAAAAACATTGTTAAAATCTCAAAGATAAAAACAAAATAGCTTTGCAACAGAATTTAGAAAGCGAAAACAGCCATCAACTTCTGACTGTTTAAAGGGGAAAAATTGTTAATTGTCAAAGATAAAAAATAAGATAGCCAGTTAGAAAGTGAGAAAAACCCCACAAACGTTTCACTGATGTGCTTACGAGCCCCACAAGGACTAGCGTAGTGAATCCTTCATAGGTTCTCTAGACCGGAGGTTTGCAATTTGAAAATTTCAAGAAGTGACCTATCTGGACGTGTAGTATTTTCACAAAGTGACCTTTCGCGATAGGTCTCAATATGCATTGGTTTGTACAAAGCGCTCTGAGGGGCAAAACTCGTTTTTCATTTTCACGAAGTGACGTATATGTTTAGGAATTAATTACTAATTGAAATAGTTTGCAGGAATGAAAACACATTGACAGTTCTCTACGAATAAAGTAATCAGCTTTATTTTGTCTTAAACAAAAATACCAGACTCGAAACAGCAGTTTGAAAAAATAGTGCAACTTCAATCGCGATTTCTCCAAACACGGATTTGTTTGGCTGTGATGGACAAGATGGATCACTTCGTGGTATGAGCGACGATTTATGGGTTACAGCAATGAACTGATAATGAGATTTTAGGAGCAATGGGTAGCTACTGCATTACTGCTAAATACAGGTCTTCGTTGTCTTCAACAGTCTCAGGTGGTTTATCGTAGCTTTCATACACGTCATCAAAATGAGTATTCGGAATCGATTCCGGCGAACCGAAATTCTCGAATAGGTAATGAGCATCGTCGTCATCATCTACAGCCTCTCCGGCACCGGGTCCGAGCGGAATCGATTCTCTCGTGTCCCGGTGATCACTTACCATGGATGGCCCGGCGTTGTGGCCACCAGACGGTACCTGGTACACGTCGGCGTCGTCGAAGTCAATGGTCCGGTTGCCGCCGCCTATCGGGGACGGGGAATTGGCAGAGTACACCGCTGCGTCATCACCCATCTCGTCGTCGACTGCGGATGGGGGTTGTCTGCCTGGACTTGCCGCGTAGATGTTGGATTGGGGCCTAGTGGTACCACCAGAGCGACGCCGGCCGACCGCTGAGACAACACGCTCCTTCAGGGTTTGCGCCACTAACATGAGACACAAACATAAAATAATTAATGACCATTAATCATTTCTGGAGGACTCGAGCCCAGCCCTTCCCTTTGAGACCGGTCTTGAGTCCATTTTTTTGTGGACTCGGACCCAGACTCGGTCTCAGATCACCGTTACCCCCCCCCCGACTCCCCTCGGACAACGGGAGCTCGGACTCGGACTCAGAAAACAAGTAATCCACTACAGCACTACTCATAACCAATAACCTGTTCCTTTTCTGCAGCTTACACGCTAAGTTTTAAACTTAGTGATCAATCCACATGTGATGTAGAATTTCACTGTCCTGGTCTGTTCATACTCAAGGAGGTTTGGGACAGCTTTAATAAAAACAATATATCTTATGATTTACATCTTTTCTTGGCATTTATATCAAGGGAGTGGTATGATAAGGGCGAACAGGGGGGCAAAAAGATCAAAGCGCACCGAAATCTTGGCAATCAAGCTTTTGTCATCTAAAAAGAGTGGTAAACCCATAGAACCAGCTACCACAAAGTGCGGTCTCTGCCCCTACACTCCTAAGCTTCAAAACCGAACTGTCATGGGTTTGTAATAGGCTAACCAAGCCCTCTTACCCTGCCACACTCTCATCAATGAAAATGGAGATGTGACACTTCAAGGTCTGTTCAAAAGCTAATAGTAATGTTGTGTTTCTACTCACTTTCGACTACTCTGTCGGTGCCGTTTCGGACTCGCTCCGATTTCTTCCGACCAACCACTGAAAATGCAAACGCAAATTTGTTTTTAATCTACAACGTCCTTTACCCACGTTTGCTTTAGATCAAATAAAAGGTACGTTTTTTATTTCAAGTTCTCTTCGGGTGTGTGTGTTTGTTGGGGTGTGTACATTTTGGTCAGGTAAACGATAATGTATTTCTAGGCAAAGCCCAGATGTATTTTCCTCAACCCGATTCTCAAATGGTGCATGGTTGATTGTGAACACTGTATGATGATGGCCTTTTTGGGGCAAACTCTTGGTGGCGCACTGTATTGTTAAAGATAATATTATTTCTATGCACGACCCAGATGTATTTTCCTCAAACGGAATCTCATGGTTGATTGTGAACACCTTGTGGTGATTACCCCTTTTGTTTGGACAAACTCTTGGTGGCGCACTGTATTGTTAATTCCCCCATAATTGATAGGAAAACAATTCAATGTAAAACTTTGGGAGAGAAAGTATTGGCATATGGGTTGGGGCCTAATACACGACATTCTTGGAAGTTAAAACTCACCAACGGCAGCAATCAGAGCAAACGCACAGATCATACCGAGCGGGAACAGCCATCCACTCTGAGAGGTTTGCTAAACATCGAAAACAATTTGAAGCAAAAACTGACTTTAAATCCGGGGAACTTGTTTGTCATAAAATTCTTTTAATGAGACAATCAATCGTTCACCCCCAACCCCCCCCCCCCCAATGCATTGGAAACGGCTTGAGCAAGCTAGCCGAGACGCTGGGAAAAAATCAAGTGGCTTCTCAGTCCCTACACTATAAAAACGTCCGGGTCAGAATTGACGCGGATTCCGGGTCCCAGGGAGCCTGACCGATTTCCGGGTCAAGCTGACAAACAAAAGCGGTAAAACAAATTTTTTTTTAAATAACTCAGATTCTGCGTCAGGTTGACCCGTTTCTGGGTAATTTTGACACAAATTCCGGGTCATAATGACCCAGAAATGGGTCAGGCCACACGGAACCAGGATCGGGTCACTTCTGACCCGGAAGTTTTTAGAGTGAACGGGAAAACTCGTAGATGAAAAAGGTGTTAGTGTCTTTCTTTGTACTCTCACTAGTAGTATATTTGACGGGAAGCATGACAAAATATACATCACATTAGGAGACAATGATGTGTTCTTTCCGAAAGTATACATTTTGTTGTTATATATTTGCAAGGCACATAAATAATGTTTGTTATATAACAAGCGCTACATGGGCTAATGCAGGAACAGTGTGTGTGTAGTGTGACCAGTCAGGCAGATTTATGGGCTATACAGTACTAAGAATAATGATTAAAAGAATCGCTTGCGATTGGTTTTGCCTTTTTGTCTTTCTTTTTTAATGACAAGAGATCATCCGATTTTGATTAATGTCCACATGGTGGAGTAGTGACATACGGAAAACTTACCTCAATCGCTACATCACCCTGCTTCTGATACATCACAACTGCTTCTGTATTATGCAATAAAAAGAAACCCCGTTGTGATTGAATCGGCATTATAAACAAAAAATAGAAAAATGTTGTGACCTTGGAAGCGGAATGTAATTGAAACTCGAACGAATGAGTTCTGACCAGGAATGACCCCATCAGTTACTATGAAGTATATTTTTGGTCAGATTGACATTTTGGTGCTCGATATGGGGTATGGTGTACTCCCGTATTGTGTGTTCATCGTGTGCTTGGAATCTCAGGAATTCTTAAAAAGATTTCAGGGGGATAGTACTTCTGTACAAGAGGAAAGTGGTGTGTTAAAGTATGGGAACATTGAAGGGGGGGGGGGCATGGTATACAAAGTTGTTGGACAACTTTAAGTATTTGTGTAAACGTTAGTACCATGCTAGGTATCGAATGGAATAACGAGGCAGCCGTCACTAGGGGAAAGTTTTTGGGTGGTGGTTTTGACTGGCAACATTTGTTATCGAGTATGCATTAAAAATCCTGGCTAGGTTTAGGGAATGTGTGTAATACAATATGACGTCATTTGAGTACGGTGCCCTCAGATCAGCTAGATGTCAAAAGAAAAGTTGTGCCTTTGCACATCCTGTGCGAGTGCGCGTACGAGGGCTATGTGTTATGTTTCATCGTCGATTTACCTCTAAGATGGCGGAGTGATGACGTCATTCCATAAGGTATTGTGAAAAGGGGAAAACTCACCCTCGTTCCCATGAGTGTATCGATCGCGCCGCGCCATTATCCATGCACGCCTTGCTCGATCATCAGAGGGATTGATACGGCATGCTGCCAACGGGAACGAGGATCGATAGCACTGATTATTGTTGTTTCCTCTACCTCTAGTGAACCAAAACGGAAATATTGAATGAACTTACCGTGCAGAGACATTGGCATGGCACACGTGTGGTTGTCGGCCAGTAAGTTATATCCGTCCACGCAGGCGCACGAGTAATTTCCAGCACCATTCATACACAGGTGGTGACAACCATCGGTTCTCTCGCGGCATTCGTCGATATCTGTAGAATAAATAATAAGTATAAAACTTTGCATGGAAAAGTTACAACCGAGTGAGGTTTGCGGAGACACCATGTTATACATTTCTTTATGAGCTGTGGTGGTTCTGAGAAGAACCAGTGGTTTATTAACAACGTTTCGATCAGTATGATCGTCTTCAAGAGAAAACTGTGTTGCAGTGGGTGACTTTTGTGACGCTAGGTGGCAGCAGACTTGCTGGGTAAAAAACCCATAGACCTTTTCGCAAATACACAGTGTGCACAAGTTTCCCATAGAGCCGCAAGGCATGCTGGTCTTGCTAGCGATCAAATTGATTGCATTTGGTTGCTAGCTAGACCAGCATGCACTGCGGCTCTATTGTCCTCAAGCCCATATCTACGTTGACAATTTACCAGGTATTTCCGCTGTCACATTGTCTCAGGATCTCCAAGGGATGTGCACAACAACAAAAATGACACTTTGTAGATGATAGGTGGCAGCAGCCAAATACATATTATTACTTAGGGGTATGTACAACGAATGTGCACAGATTTGCACAATGGTCATGGTGGAAAACTTGCATTGAAATGGTTTTGCCTGAATGCTACAGTTTTTGAGAAACGAGTAAAGACATAAAGTGCGGACATTGGTCTTGATCTTTGACATTTACCAATGTTGGCTGCGTGCTTTAAATCCAATGTGAGTTTATGTGTGAAAATCACACCATTTTGAAGTACCAGTGACAAAACAGCCTTTAAAAATACAAAAAGTTACCGTGGATTTTGAGTTAGTCTCGTCAGCCAGTCAAGCCATATTTATTTAATGAGACTAAAGTATGCATCTTACCGTCACATGTTGCGTTGACCCCTTGACCTCTTAAGAAGCCATTCATGCATGGGCACTCGTAGCCTCCAATCGTGTTGTTACAAGTCTCCATGTCAGTACAATCGTGTATCATCTCACCACAACCACCACCTGGTCAAAATAAAAAGATCGAAGAGTAAAAAAAAAGAAACTCTGACCAAAAATGCAAAAAGATGGCCAGTCATCCTCAGAGGCAGATGGCACTCTCGGCTTAGCCTCGGGTACCATTTGCCTCTTCGGGTATACAACAACAAAACAACATGGACCCCCACCACAGAGCGTACAACATTCCGCGTGCAACATATTGTATTCCAGTCCCGAAAATCATAAAGCGCTATACTAGTAGTGCTTTTAGGGATTGTTTGAGTTTGGTAATTAGAAACTACTGTTTGTTTTTCTGTCCTATATAGTTGTAGATATAACACCATAAAGCTAACCTGTGAACATTTCATTTCAAAAGGGGGTAGCGTTTTTTTGCTCCGAAAATCCGGAGCGGTTATGTTCACGCAGGAAGAATAATCTGCAATTGGAATACACAATCTGAGAAACGTTACTGCAGTAACGCTTCTCAGATTCAAATTTTGGGAATAAAATGTGATATCTTTTTCCATAACCGCAGTACCTCGAAGAGAAAAGTTTCTCAAAAACGCATTGTACTATCCAAAGCTGACTTACCAAGTAAGTTTGTAGTTGTGTATTGCCAACAATTTCTAGAGTCATTACCAAACGTATACAGACCCTATAAAGGTCCCTCGGGGGGATTTTGGGTCATTATTTCGCTTACCTTTGCAAGGCATATTGTCGCTGTTGAGAAAATATCCCGGGTAGCAGGTGCAAGCGCCACCAACGCACACCTCCAGATCAGTACACCCTAGTGAGCATTCCCCTGTGTGACGTCACAAAATACATTACCAATTACTTTCATTGCCCAATGCGCTCTGTCCAATATGTCAATATATATCAGTATAATATATATGAGTTTTGCCACCTTTAACAATTATTGTTAAAGGTGGCAAAATTCATATTATTGACGCGCATATTCTCTATGAATCAAGATAAAGTACGGCGGTGTATAAAACTGTTGCAACACCTTTAGTTTTAAATTAACACCCTCGATCCCTGACTCAAAAACAGGCGGGTACGGTATTTGAAGGTGACGATTAGATGTACTTCTTACCCAGCTCACACTTATTGATGTCGCCCTCAAGACATTCACAGACTATGCTGTTGTTATAAGGGATGTTATAACAGATTTGTACATCCGGGCAGTTCATGTAGTCTGTAGAGCACTCGTCGATATCTGAAGTGATGATGTAAAAACAATTTTATTATTATTTAAATAATGCACAAAATAGTTAATGGCCTGACGTTTTGACCCTAGTAGAGTCTTTCTCGAAGGCTTTCTCGAGAAAGACTCTGCTAGGGACGAAACGTCAGGCCATTAACTACTTTTTGCATTTATACCATAGGTCCTTTTGGTTGGTAAGCAGTTTGCAACAGATAATTCTACTTTCTCATTATTTAAATAATATCACATAACTGTTCGAGTTCTTAGTATGAAAACGCCCCTCGGTAGACTAAACCATATTCGATCATTTTGTATTTAAATCTTAACGCAGTTAATATTTAAAGGCAGGGTATACTTTTGGTAGTCAAAGACAAGTATCCTCACTTGGTGTATCCCAACATATGGATATTAATAACAAACCTGTGAAATCTTTTGCTCAATTTGGTCAACGAAGTTCCAAGAAAATATTTAAAGAAAGAAAAACACCCTTGTTACATAGAATTATGTGTTTTCAGATACCTGAGAAAGGCTTCATGCCTGAAGCCTTTCTAACATTCGAAATTGAAATCTAAAACTACACTACTTCAAAGGGTGTCGTTTCTATTAATGTTTTAAAATATCATTAGCTCTCCAGTGCTCTTTAACAAGTAAGTTTGTTGGTCATTAATTTTCCTAGTAATTACCAAAGTACCCTATACCCTGCTTATAGCATAATGAGTTATATTAACAATTAGTTGATGTTTTGTTTTCCCTTTGATGTCTACAGCTAACTAATTGATATGTGGAAAACAAACAAGACGGCTCTTTTGAATTACATTTTTATTTGTTTGTAATAAAACTTTGGTTCGGAAAGATTTTGATTACTAGTCTCGGTTTACGGTAATTTTAACAACACAAATCTTTCGAGTGCTCTCCGCAGTAGGACATTCTGCTGACATTGCACTTGCTTAAGTGCCGACTATACTTTTTTTAAAAGTCCTCTCCAGAACATTACACTTGGTGGCGCTCTTTATTGTGGCCCCTCCAGAATTCCCAAAAGAACTTAAAGTGGTTAAACGCTACATGTTTTCTCCATTATTCTTCACAAACAATCGTGCCAAGTGTCCCTTTGAAAAACAATATTGCTCAATTAATTTGTGAGACTTTTTTGAAAATGACCTCTCCAGGACATACACTTGGTGGCGCTCTTTATTTTGGCTCCTCCATCGAATTCCCAATAAAACTTAAAGTGGTTAACGCTACATGTTTTCTCCATTATTCTTCAGTGACGTGTCCCCAAAACTTACCATCACATTCTCCGGTTTCGGTGTTGTTGAGATACCCAGCTTTGCATGGACACTCGTAGCCACCTTGCGTGTTCTTACAATCTTGCATCGAGGTGCAGTTATTTAGATCCTCAACTGCAAAGACAAAAACATATTTTAGGGGCGTCAGAGGGAAACAGCTGGTAGCTTTGGCGTCAACGGTGGGAAATGGGACTTGTTTTAGTTTTGGGAAACACAAACTAAGATATTAAAAATCAAACCCTGGCTTGTTAATTGTTAAAAAACAAAAAAGACTGGACCCATTAAAGTATATTATATGATAATTGTTACGTTTTTATTAGAATTGCGAGTAGGGGGATCATGGCAACAATCTTCCTTAGATAGAGTGCAATAGAAGAGTTTTGTTAATATTGTTGGTGAAGGGTTATAGGATCAACGTTATATCCTCTTTCCCATCGTAGGTCTGTAGCCAGCCTATGTCTTTTCTACAAATATTTTCATGGTAATATTGTGCCACCAGTCCGACCTAGTTCCTCCTTTCTGCTTCTTCTCACCCATACACTCTCGGTGTGCTGTGATATAAAACAAAGAGCCATTCCAACAGCTTTATTCCACGTACTGCATCTCTTTGGAACTCCTTGCCCGATTTATGTTTCCCTCCATCCTACGATCTAGACTGTTTTAAGAGGAATATCAATTCGTACCTTCAGCTTCCCTGAGCTATTTTCTTCTTTAATATTTTTCTTCTTGTAGCCCCTTACCAAGAGTGGCTTTCAGCCTTGTTTGGGGCGAACTTGCATATACATTTTTTTGTTTACACCATGAAGAAGAACTGATAACGGTCATACAATAAAAGTATTTTTGTTTAATCTGTCTGATTTCCATGACTGGTTTGTTGGCCCTTAAACCCCCCCCCCCAAAAAAAAAAAAATAAATAAATAAATAAATAAATAAATAAATAAACTTACCCCGGCAGAATGCATTGTCGATTTTCAGTTGGTACCCTTCCACACAACTGCAGTTAAGTGTTCCTGTGGAGTTGCGACACACGTGCAGTTTTATGAGGTTTAACGGATCAGCATTTCCACAGTCTCCTTGAAAAAAAAAGTCGGACGTAAAAAAAGGGGGTTATTCAAGATAACTACAGAGAAGATTTGCGATTAACGTTTCTGCAGTAACGCTTCTGAGATTCACATTTTTTTGTGATACAAAGTGATATCTTTTTCCATAACCGCGTTTATTACTTCGAAGTAAAAAGTTTCTCAAAATGCATTCTTTTATCCAAAGCTGCTGTACATATTACCAAGTAACTTTTTATTGCTATTAGTTTTCAGAGTCATTACCAAACGTACACAGACCCTTTAACCTTTGGAGTAGTAACCAATCTATGACCCTACGTTTAAACAAAGATAAAACAAAAATTTTAAAAATACGCAATATGCCGCCAAACATACGTAAAAACTACCGCAATGAGTGTAACTACTTCTGTTTAAAACGTTGGCAAATGCATTGTGAGATTACATACACCGTACTCCTTCCAAAACAAAACAAAAACCTATATAATTATAACAGATTGCATTTTTGGGTGGTTTTTTTTTTTTTTTGGGGGGGGGAGTTTTTTGCTCACAAAAGTTCATGCGGACTATAAATGGCCTCTAACCATCAAACAAATGTTTTCGTGTATGTGTGAACATCATCTCTACTTACACTCCCGAATCCGGGTCCCGTGGGGCCTGACCCATTTCTTGGTCAGTATGATCCGGAATCTTTGTCAAAAATGACACAGAAATGGGTCAAACTGACGCAGAATCCTAGTCAAAATTTTATTTTGGACCATTTTCCAGTTCAGCCTGACCCAGAAGTTGGTCAGGCTCCCTGGGACCCAGAATCCAGTTCAATTCTGACCCGGCAATTTTTAGAGTGTAGTGTTTTAGCAAAGGTTAGTTTTGTTTAAATAACGGAACTATTTATTACCATCAACAATGTTATCAGTGACAAGACTTAGCGGATGTCCCCCGTCTTCCACACATGCGCACGTATAGTTAAGATCTATCTGACTACAGACTATCAGCTTGGAACAGTTGACGCTAGGCAGCACATCTGGAAAACAACACACAACCAAACCAACATTCGTAAAACTAAGAGAGGTATCTTAATATAGACCTGGGCCCAATTTCATAAAGCCCTTATAAGCAGAATTTTTATGTTTAATTTGTATTTGTAGTTGTACTCGGTGTACTCGGTGTCTCAAGATGCATTGCGATATACGCTGGATATTGTGCATGTATGAGCTATTTTCTTTTTACCGGTAAATTTTGAAAAAAATCTAAATTTTCATTTCTTCATCAAACACTGCAAAAATGCTCTAGCAAATTACGAGGCTTCCTAGTTGTTGTTTTCTTTAACTGAAATTATACAATTTATAATAACTGGGGGTAAATCATTTTAAGGTCTGGTATCTGCCCTACCAAATAAAAGTTATTAAATGTTTACGTGTGGCCCATTATACCAAATGTTTTTCCATCTGACCGGCCTGTACATCGTTTTGTTTTTTAAATTATAAATTAAATCAACATATAGGGCGTTAAAATAACACTGCCAAAACATTTACATTGTGTTATTTTAACACCCTTTGATATTAATTTTGATTCTCTCTTCGGTATCTATATGTGACAACAACCATGGTGTCAATTTTAACACCCCAGTTTTTGCAGTGCAGGTTAATGTTCAACGAGAAGCATTCACTAAAGTTTTCGTCAACGTGTGGGAAAGAGGTTGATAACAACGTACCTGTAGTATGCCCCTGTAGCTCACTATAATTGCCGTCAGTATAATAGCACTTCGACCCCTGTCCTGTTTCGACAGTTTGGCAGATTTGTATCTTTTCACAGTTCATGGTTGTAGGTGTGCACTCATCGATATCTGCAAACGAATAACATATATAAATATGATGTAAGGTTAGACAGCTCTCCGCAAACTTTCGCTGATTAGGTTTACTTTTCTGCGTTTAGAAGAACAGGGCCCAAACTCATGACGCTACTTAGCGCGGAAGTCTGCGCTTAAGGCGCCGTACAAACCAGGAGTCGAGACCAGATCTGGGCTCAATTTCATAGAGTTGCTTAAGCAGAAAAATTGCTTTAAAAACAATTCTGCTAACATTTGCAGGATACCAGTCACAGGTTGTACATGAGAAATGGCATTCTGGCTGGTATACAATATTTTGGTAAGCGTAATTTTGTTGTGCTTAGCTACTTTGTGTGCTTAAGCAGCTCTATGAAATTGGACCCTGCTGTGGTGCACCTCTGCATTGTACAATCGTGCTTGACTGTCGGCTTAGATTTCTGTCAACCATAGAAATATAACTTAGAGGATGCCATGTATGTTGTTGTCTGGGCCCAATGTCATAGAGCTGCTTAAGCAGAAAATATCGCTCATATAACTTTTTTCTGCTAAGCAAAAACAAGCAAAATATCAGTCACAGATTGTACATGTGGCATGGTGTTTCGGCTGGTAACCTTATCCTGGCAAGCATAATTTTGTTTGAGTTTAGCTAGTTGTTGTGCTTAAGCAGCTCTATATGAAATTTGGCCCTGTACGTATCTGCTTTGAAGCAACTCGTGTGCGCAGCCTTTTTGAAATAAGCTCTAGATAAATTTAAGATTTCTCACTGGTTCAGATGGATAATTTTTCCATACATGTCTGTATCGTGGTATTGATGCTCAATTATCCACAGCTTACATCGATAGAGGGCGTCCACAGAAGACACCGAAGACAATTTGTTTAGCTCAGCATGCCAAAAACAGAGATGTTTACTTACCAAAACATGTTTTTCCGTTCATGCCAAGTTCGTATCCTTCGTAACACGAACAGTTAAAACTGCCTTCATCATTTATGCAGATGTGATCACAGTCATCTTCTCCAGTTTCACACTCGTTTATGTCTGTATGTATCAATGCGTATAGAAAGAGTGGAAAGGTCGGGTCGACCAAGCAGGGGATAAAAAGAACATTATTTGTACAGATAATTTGTTGATGATAATATTCAATTATAAAACAGCATTAGTAAGACCTTTTGACTTGCGCAAAATAGTCCTCGTCGTATTGTACACAACCATTTTGTTTTTGATGTCCGATGATGACGTCACGTTTCTTCATTTAATGCATTCTCAGTACTTTCATGAGTCCCATGAATCGGAAATCCACAAGCATGTTATTCGTTTGGGATTTGAACCAACGACCTTTGTCAATCTAGAGCAGATGTCTTACCACTAGACGACCAGAAATGCCCGGTAGATATAGAGGTATAGCTCGAACCCTATATAACCTAGCAGCGGGTACCGCAATAATAATATATATGACATTTGCATTGGAGATAACGAACATCACAGGAATTAACTGAGTATGCTTTACACACATCGGTATATTGGTAAACCAAATATTATTCTTTATCCCCGATGTAAATTTAGCATCTACAAATGGGATTGTATACGTTTGATAATTGGAACTCACTGTTTGTTTCAATCCTATATCGTTGTAAATATATACCATGAAACTAACCTGTGAAAATTTCATTTCAAAAGGTGGTAGCGTTTTTGAGATATTGCGGAAAATCTGGAGCGGTTTGTCCACGCAGGAAGAATAATCTGCATAATCTGAGAAACGTTACTACCGTAACACTTCTCAGATGCATTAAACTATCCAAAGCTGCAGTACTTCTTACCAAGTAAGTTTATATTGCCATTCATTTTCAGAGTCATTACCAAACGTATACAGACCCTTTAATCAAGCAAGTTGTAAATAATGGACATAGCTTTTCTTCCTCCATTACCTTCACAATGTTTTCCATGCATCGTATATCCGTTCAAGCAACCACAGCTGTATGTTCCATCCAAGTTCATGCATAGCTGATCACACAACATTTTCCGATCTTTGCATTCGTTATAGTCTTCAAACAAGAAAAGAAAAAACAGTGTTCAACTTGTAACCATTTCGTAAAGGTTTGATACAGAACTGTTTCTTGGATATTATTGATTCAAATTATGCCATATTTTCCCCCAACTGATAACCTTTGATACATTTTCAGATAAGAATGCCGCGTTTGAGTGATATCGCCCAAGAATAGACCATGTCACAGTGACATCACAATATTGTTCACAAGAGAGCCACAAAGCCAGAGGGCTGGATTTCACAAAGCACTAAGATTCATCTTAAGATGAGTTGCCAGTATTACCATGGTGATTTATATTGTGACATCACACTTTGCTTAGCAATTAAGATTGATGCACAGTTTGAGATCAATCTTAACTCTTTGTGAAATCGGACCCTGGTCTTACTGCTGGCACAATTTGTACACGGCTCATCAGTGTAAGGAAGCACTAAATCACTGCACTGTCTGATTTTTATAAACTTTTGATATGAAGAAAGGGGGGCACATCTCAGAACTTGTGGAGCTCTTACTTTTTATAAACAGACCCGGACTATAGAGTAATTTCTGGGTGTACAAGAGTGTTAGATTGTATACAGGAAAAGATAGAAGAAGAAAAATACCGCCACACTCCACTCCGTTGACATCCAACGTGTAACCTAGATAACAATCACAGCTGAAACTACCAGGGGGTTGATTGAGGCATTTCTGGTGACAGTTATTAGTGCGAGTCATCGAGCATTCATTTACATCTGCAATAATAATAAAAAATAATAATAACTATATAGCGCATTTTACAATAACATATCAATGCGCTTTACATTAGTGCCCTAGTCATCAACCCTCTACCCTCGCAGGTACCGATATATACACCTGGCTGAAGAGAAGCAATTATAGTAAAGCATCTTGCTCAAGGACATGAGTGTCACGACCGGGACTCGAACCCACACCCCGATAACTTCACCACCAGAACTTGAATTCGATGCTCTAAACCGCTCGGCCATGACACCCTACAATAGAGACAATGTTAATCATTCATATCTCTTTCATTTCACGGAGAAATTAGTATTATTATATTATTTCTGGTAATGAAACCAAGGATGCCTCATAAGTTAACTTAATCACTGTAGCTCGCAAGCCTGAGGAAACCTGTAAACAAGGGTGCTTGTGAACCAGAGACACCGGGGTTAACACCTACTCCTCCACGATAAGTGTTCTGGTTCTTTTACGTGCACTACCATTCCTAGCATGCATATACGGGACCTACAGCTTATTGTCCCATCCGAAGGGCAAAGCATTTATGGTAAAGTATATTTCTCAAGGACACAAATGCCACGGCCGGGAGTCGAACCCACACTCTGCTGATCAGAAACACCAGAGCTTGAGTCCAGTGCGCTTGACCACTCGGCCACAACACTCCACAAATCATGTATTATCAACGTCGACGAAGTAAAGACCGCTCAAAATAAAATAATAAGATGGGTTAGAGTTTTTACCCGAGCGTTAAGCTTTTAATATTCAGGCTTGACAATTTCCCTTTATTTGTTAATGTCTTAAGTCAGTTAAACGCCTGTTGATGGTCCTTTGTTAACAAAAATTGCAATTTTAAGTTATTCTTATCGCTGGGTGATAAACAAAAAGTTCCTTAAAAATTTACGGTAATCAAACAAAATGCACTACACTGTATAATACACGGACACATTGACTCCCAAAATGGCGTAACGATATTATTGTGATGATGACGTCAGGTGAAGTGGGTCAATAGCACGCTTGTTTAAAGGGAGTGTATACGTTTGGTAATTGGAGCCCACTGTTTGTTGCAATCCTATATAGTTGTATAGATACATACCATAAAACTAACCAGTGAAAATTTCATTTCAAAAGGAGGTAGCGTTTTTGAGATATCGCCGAAAATCTGGAGCGGTTATGTCAACGCACACAGGAAGAATAATCTGCAATTGGACATACACAGTTTGAAAAACGTTTCTGACAGAAACGCATCTCAGATTCCAATTTCTTCGGATACAAACTGATATCTTTTTTTATAACCACATTACATCAAAATGAAATGTTTCTCAAAATGCTTTATACTTTCAGAAGCTGCTGTACTTCTTACCAAGTAAGTTTTATGACCATTAGTTGTAATGAGTAATTACCAAACAGATCCTTTAAACAAGCAAAACAACTGCAAAGTTTTGCAGTCTTTGACCTGCAAAACAATAACATGACAAAACGGAAGAGGAACAATTATAAACCATATTCTTGTTTATAGTTTTAATGCCATGTCACACAGGGCAAATTTTTCAGGCAACTTAGAGGCAACCAACTGCACTGTACGCACAAGGAACACCTCGGCAGCACAAGCGATATTCTTCTTGCTGTAACTCACTATCCCATGGAAAATAATGAGAAAACTGATGTGAAAATTAATTTTCTTCTTGGAGATTGCCTGGAGCTGGTTGCCTGTAAATTGCCTCGTGTGACATGACCTTAAGTACCCGGGACGATCTGTTCGGCGTATATTTTAAGAGACATTGTCTACACCTACCATTGCAAGCATGCTGATCAGGGTCCAGAAGATATCCTGAGTTGCAATCGCATCTATAGCTACCGATGGAATTGATGCACATATGGTCACACTGGAGAACAGAGTTGGACTGCAACATACACTCGTCGATGTCTTGAGAAATATGAAATTTCCAGAAGTAGAACACCACCAGGGGAAATGCCGATCACAAGGAGGAAAGAAGAAGAAGAAACTAGACAATGTAATTTTAATGAAGTCTACGTGATCTATGCACAAAGACACGGCCAAACTATAACTAGAACGTCTACAGGGGCGTCACTTTTATACAAATATCTATTCGATTGAACACAGGAGACATTCTGCGTTATTGATATATCGTAACTTGTATTTGTTATCTTCTGGTAATAAAACCAAGGATGCCACATAAGTGAACCTTAAGTGAACTTAATCACTGTAGCTCGCAAACTTCAGGAAACCTGTAAGTGTAAACCAGGTTACTTGCTTTGTGAACCAGAAACACCGGGGTTAACCCCTACCCGCGTCCATGATCCCTGGGTTCTTTTATACGTGTACTGCCAATCTTAGTACACTAGACCTACGGCACAATGTCCCATCCGAAGGACAAAGCAATTATGGTAAAGCATCTTGCTCAAGGATACAAGACCGGGACTCGAACCCACACTCTGCTGATTAGAAACAACAGAGCTATAAGCCCGGCGCTCCTAACCGGTCTCAGCTTGCGTCACGACTTACTGTTTAATTTCCATAATTGCAAGCACAACGTCAACTTGCATGTAGTGTGTTCATCACGCATAGACCCCAAAAACATTAATATTCCTAGTATTGTAAATCGTGACGTCATAAGAAAGGTTCCTTTGTTCGTTAGGCTCCTGGTGTCCTAGTGAGATTCTTTTCGCTCACAAAAAACTCTGTACATACGATCTTCTCGTCTTTTAGCGTCTAAATCTCTAGAAGTTACATCAATTTTTGATTACCAGTATTTCCTATTCAGAATATAACGTTAATTTTGAGCGAAATTGGTGAGGTTTTTCGTATTTAAAAAAAAATCATAAAAAGGTCAAACTTCATCATAGAAACTTGGCCTTTTTACACAAGTAGGGGCTTACCTTTGCTGCATCTTGACCCAGTGTATCCTGGCCTACAACTACAGTAGTTTGGGCGAACACAAGTCCCTTGGACGCATGAGGGGTTACAGATTGCTAAAGAGAAAGGACAAAGGAAAGAATGACGTCATAATGGCAGGAATTTATTATAACAATTTGTTGACCACTTGGCTTTGTTTGACAATCTCACTACTACCAAACATACCATGTACGGCTGCATTTCTGACGTTTTGTTTGATCTCATCGTTGACTCTAATGAATATTCATGATGTGATTGGTAAGATTTGAAACTTTGCATGGTGGGAATACGATATGGAAAGGTTTGCGGTGACACCATGTACATGTAATAATCTCTCTATGTGAGTTGGGGGTGGTTCTGAAAAGAACCGTTGGTTTCAACTCGACGTTTCGATCAGTATGCTCTGATCGTCTTCTGGAGAAAGCTGGACTCTGATGCTGCACGCTGCTTAAGTACTGTGGATGGGGACTAGCTTGGTGGTGCACGAAGGCGGGAAGTAGAGGCGGGAAATGGAGCTCGGTGATGCGTGGTAAAACTGGATCCTGCACTGGAGCCTTGGACTGGTGTGTGGGGAGTGTGTGCTCACTGAACTGTGTCAGTAGGAACAAGCACAGGGGATGGTGAGGGTGTGGGGCCTAGGGGACTGAGGGTATAGAAGACCCAAAGCAGTCTGAAGGGGTGGTATGGGGGCCTATGTGGACTGAGGGTATAGGGGACCCAAAGCAGTCTAAATAAAATAAGTCTAAATGATGGAGTGGGGCCTAGGGGACTGAGGGTATAGATGACCCAAAGCAGTCAAAGGGGGTGGGTAACCGAGGGGGGGGGGGCAGTTAGAGACTAAGTGTTGGTGCCTAGGGGAGTGACCGTGGATATAGAAGATCCATTGGTCGGGAGGAGGGGGAGCCAGATGTCACTGATGTGGAAGCCGATGTCTTGGGGTACAGTGTCATGTTTGTGGATCTCGATGGCCTCTCTGATGCGTCTTGGGTGCCATGCCTGGATCGGAGCGATGATTTCTGCTGCTTCCCAGTCAACTCGGTGGTCTGTGGTGTGGGAATGTTTGACGATGGCTGATTTATCGAAGTCTCCCCTCCTTCCGTGTGCTCGGTGTTCTTTAAGTCTGGTGGGAAGGTTTCGTCCGGTTTCCCCGACGTAAACCTTACCACATTCACATGGAATGCGGTAGACTCCTGCACGGGTGGAGGGATCGTTCTTGTCCTTGTGTGATTGGAGAGAGCGGTGGAGTTTCCTGGGAGCGGAGTGATACACCTTGATTCCCGCTTGCTTGAAGATGCGTTGGAGGCGATGAGAGGGGGACCTAGGTATGGTAAACTAACTGTGGGTGTGTGAGTTTGACCTTGGGTATAGGAGACCCTTTGGTCGGGGGGGGACGGGCTTACTAGTCTTGACTTGCTTGGCGTTGTATCCGTTCCGCTGTAGAGAAGTGGTGATGTGTTGTAACTCGTAGAACCACCCCCAACTCACATAGAGAGATTATTACATGTACATGGTGTCACCGCAAACCTTTCCATATGATGTGATTGGTTACTAATTAGTGTGTATGAGCTCCTATAGAAAGTTATGTTATTGAAAATAATATAGTCCAACGGATGAATTATTGTAATTAGTCTTGCATCTTAAATTACATTAAAATATTATAGACCAGGCTGGGCTCGATTTCACAAAGCTCTCAGATTCATCTTAAGATTTGTATTGTGACATCACACTTTACTTAGCAATTAAGATTGATAAACAATCTTAAGTCTTTGTGAAATCGTCCCGTGAATACTGAACTAATCCACAAGGGCATTCATAAGTGATGTCAAGCAATAATTGCAAGCCAAATAGAAATCAACTTCTCTAATTATTTGTGTATGTTGTTTTTGTAAAGTCAATCTTAGTACAGCTACAGTAAACAAAATCATCCATGTGGTTCTTTTTTAACCTGTCCCAGGAGCAGGGTTTTTTCCCCTACGAACTTTTTGTCCACCCATACGGCGAACTGTGTACAAACTTCCTTTGATAGCGCCCTCTTTTGAATCATCAAGGTTCATTTTATTTCCACAGTATCAAAAGCAAACAGGCAATATCAATCAAGCAAAAAAAATCATTACAAAATGCAAAGTAATGGTGCCACAACATAGGTTTGAAGAACTAGATGCAAAACAAACGTGACACTGCAGAGGGATCCATTTAAGAAGCAAAGCTTTTAGGCAATGGTCCCTTATGACAATGCATATGCATTGAGATTAAAAAGTAATGTTACGTGAACCGTGGAGGTCCGTGGTCGAGTCGAGCCACCAATGAACAAAATTTAATAGCAGGTCTGAATGCACATGCATGTTTACAAAGAATAATTAGCAAACACTTAAACAAACAGAAACAAACACAAACAGAGGACTAGGACTTTAAGACAAAAAAACAAAACTACACAAACAATCCTCCTCCAGCCAATGTTGATTTCCCGTATGGGGACAACAAGTTCATAGGAAAAAAAAATCTCGCGTCCCGGGAGGAATTTTCTGCCAACTTACCCATAGAGCAGCGCCCGTAGCGATCCCGACGCCACCCAGAGCAGCATTCGACTCTTGTAGCATATTGGGTCACCTGGTAATATTGCTGGTAGGAGGCTCGCCTAAAATTATTTTTAAAAATAGAAGGAAACAGAGTGGAATATATCCCTTTCAGAATATGTACGTCTCAATCTCAAACAGCGCCCTCACTGAGGCGAAAAGAGGCAAATCATTGGACGATGTTGTTACAGTTCGCTCGTCCCCAGCGCCTTGCCTTAACCAAAGGCGCTGGGATGGGCAAACGTATCAAGCACGCTCATTGGTATATCCCGAAAATGCTCAGTCCCATCATGCATCACGCTCACACTGCTATGCACTGCACGCATGACGTACTTCCTGAACAAGAATCTGTGCAAGCTGATTAGCCCATCCCAGCGGTCCTGGATAGACCCTGGCCGGCCGCTGGGGCCGAGCAAATAGACCCTTCCCATGAAATATGCTAATTACATTCACGCATGCGTACAGACCCTATTGGTTGGCAAACGCCATAGAGATGTGCACTAAGCAGACGCGCAAACGCTTCTGCGTCACGCGACTATCAGCCCCACACAAAAAGGCGCGTTGTTCCACCATTTTGCCAACCAAAGTGTTAGTGCGCACGCGCGATGTGCAATTTACATATTTCATGGGAAGGGTCTATTGTTACAGCAGCGTCCCAGCAGCATTGCGCGTTATGCTAGGGGTCCCACGCGCAGTGCACTTTTACCCAGCTGCCCGCCATGTTGGTAGTCAAAATGTACGCAAAGGAATTGACTTCCAAAATTGCGGATGTGCGTTTTGCGTCATGCAAGGGGGTCAATACACACTCAATTCTTAGTTTTTGGCAGAAACCGGAAGCTGAGGTCAAGTTTAATTCTCGGGTTTTCTTCGTTATATTGTTGAATTGATTTTACTTTCATATTTTGTATAACTAAGTATTTTACATTCCCAACAACATGTATATTTTTTTCATGGTCATAAAGTACGTTAAACTAAAATAATTGACGAAACAAAATATCGCCCACTTAAAACTCCACATGGTTGGGACCAATATGGTCCCGGATGTTCGAATGAGAGCGAGACTTGCACAGTCTGTTGCCAGTGTATTTTCTTTGACCTATGACCCGGAAGTGATAACAAGAAGAATACCCACCTTTGACCTCTACACCGTCCCCAGCCCCAGGATCCACATGAATAGGTGTATCGCTCAGTATAGTACACCGTTCTAGATCTAGTACTGATGTAGGAGAATCTTTGGTTGCATTCATTTATTCTGTTTTAATGAGAAGAAATAATTAATATTATAGAATTAATTTACAGTAAGAAAACAATTTTAAAGATTCTTTTTATAATACTATAAATTATACGTACGTATTGTATACGTTTGGTAATTGGAACCCACTCTTTGTTTTAATCCTATGATGTAGATATAGACCATAAAACTAAACTGTAAAAATTTCATTTCAAAAGGTGGTAGCGTTTTTGAGGTATTGCCGAAAATCTTTGTCCACGCAGGAAGAATAATCTGCAATTGGAATACACAATCTGAGAAGCGTTACTGCCGTAACGCACGCTTCTCAGATTCAAATTTTTGTGGATAAAAAGTGATATCTTTTTCCATAACCGCAATTTCTCAAAATGCCTTACTATCCAAAGCTGCTGTACTTCTCAAAAGTTTTAATTGCCATTAATTTTCAGAATCATTACCAAACGTATACAGACCCTTCAAAAAGATATGGTTTATATATATATATATATAACCTTGTAAGAGTTTACAGGTTGACTTGGGGCAATCCGCAGCCAACAATGCCAGAAACAACGGAATCAAGAGCAAAGTTTTCAGAGGAGCATAATCATTCTTGATAACGGTATCCCGGGGATGCCGGTATAGAAATTTAATTTAAGATGGATCTAAACGGAAGGGTAGGCTATATACACTCATCAGACTAATTCATTTTAGAGTTAGTGATTAATGTCTGGTACAATGACTTAATAATAATTATAATAACGGACATTTATATTGCGCAATACCTATATGAATATACTCTACTGCGCATTCCAACATTATTACCCCTGGTCACTGGGCCATTTATTTCAATCCTTAAACCATCTCAGCTCCCTGGGGAGTATACAGCCTGTGCTGCAATATGCGCTACTAGGCTAAATCAATCACAAGAACCATCTCTGCCCTCACAGGTACCCATTTTACCCCTGGGTGGAGAGAAGCAATTATAGTTAAGTGTCTTGCTCAGGGACACAAGTGTCACGACCGGGACTCGAACCCACACTCTGCTGAACAGAAACACCAGAGCTTGAGTTCGGTGTTCTTATCCACTCGGCCACGACAACCCCATGACTTGCTTAGTAACAAGTTACCGCTTAAATTTGAATTCCTCGGACTATAGAGACAGTTGTTATGTCGTTGCAGCCAGAGCTTTGTATATTGAAAGAGTTGCGACATAGGGGAACAAGAAGTTTAGTTTGGTCACGTGGTTGCTGGACGCACATTTTTGGTACAAATGCAGCTCAACATGTCGGAGTGCCATCAGGTACTTTTTAAGTGTCTGTTTTTAATTAAAAAGTCATTACTCAGCCATTTCTTTTTTTTTTATCTAAATATTTTCAGGTTCCTCAACTACACCTAGCCAAATAGCATGCCAATTGTCTTTTTACCATCGGTGTTGTTTTCACACCCAAAAAATTCCACCAATGACCAGTTCTCCCGGTATTCCCTTGGGAAATGTAAGAAATGTACGGAGTTATTATGTTTTTGCTGACTCAGCAAAAACGAGGGTTTCATTCAAACAAATGGTTTAGAGACTCATGTGGGCTGATCTCATAGGAAATTTTGCTTGAATTTGTTTTATTTAGTCACAAGGGTCTATATCTAATAGTTTGGGCGATTTAAACGTGATTGTGTTCTCCAAAAACATGTATTACACGCAATATAAAAACGTACACTTAAAAAGTACCTGTTGGTGTTAGTGTGTGAGGTTTTTTTGATGCTGTCACGCAGGGTTAACTCAATGCGCAGTCTGGTCTGGCACCCAGTGTTCGCCCATGCATTTTTTGACACAAAATGGCTAAATAATCGCAAGTTTTCGCAACTCTCTCAATATACGGCTCTGGTGCCAACGGCCATAACCGCTGACGAAGTCGCTTGACACAGACGTAGGCCCTTTTTTTGAAACGACCGGCTTCGGCTTTGGATTCGGCTCAGGCTCCGTTCTCTCGTCTGAATCCCTGAACGCATAGCACGCGTATAGTCAAAACAACTGAGGGGCCTAGCTAGCCTGAGCCGAATCCGAAGCCGAAGCCGGTCGTTTCGAAAAGGGCCTACGAGCCTAATTTACCTACCCCGACTCTACCGCTGGTACTGCGATGCAGAGTACCAGTGTAAGGCAGACGGAAACCTGTAGTAGGGAGTTCATGTCCACTGGTCAGGGTGTTGTCCCTTTCTGTCGGGAAGAACAACATTTTAAAGGTCGGGTCATCGTTTGGTTTTTGTCAACGTATGGCTTATTTATATAACAAGGCAACATTATAAAGAAAGATACAATAAAAATCAAGTGTGAAAGTTACAGCTGAATATGTCTACATGATGAGAAAACAGCAAGAAACTGTCAAGGTATTTTCACAAGAATGTCGAATCCATCCACGCTAATAGCAAGGTGACAACGGGTCAACCAACCGCATCTCTGTCCGCAGCATTTGCGAACGAGACACCAACCCTTAGAAGTCTGAGAAACGAATAGTTTCTCAGATTCCAAATGTTTTTTGGGTGAAAAATTATCCAAACCATATTTCTTCAACGGGGAATCCTTTCTCAAAATGGTTTATACTATCAACACGTGCTTATCACCAAGAAAATTTGTATAGTCATTAATGTTTGGAGTGTTTACCAGTCTGTGACCCTACCTTTAAAGTGTGTGTACAACATTGGTAATTGTCAAAGACTAGTATTCACACATGATGTGACCCAACATATACATGAAATAACAAACCTGTGAACATTTAAGCTCAATCGGTCTTCAGAGTCATGAGAAAACAGTGAAAAACCCCATTATGTGTTTTAACTTTTTGTTAAACATCGGATTTTATCCTGCAGGATAAAAACAGTTGTTTTACTCATTTCCTAAAAACTATAGCACTTCAAGCAAAACTATTTCAACCATGACTATCTTTATACCGTGTAAGTTATGTGCAAATCTGTGGACATTTATATTTTCAACCTTACCAATGTTGTACACACACTTTAACGATGAGTCATGGTGCACTGAAAGTGAAATAAGAAAATGCACTCGTATTATAAGTGTGCCACAGGCTTATTATGTCTATCCATCTAATTCAACGGACCATCACGTCCATAAAAACAAGAGCATTTCATGCCATTGGTTTCTTTTAAAGGGATTGTATACGTTTTGTAACTGGAAGCCACTGTTTGTTTCAATCCTATATAGTTGTAGATTTATACCATAAAACTAACCTTTAAAAAAAGATCAAAAGGTGGTAGCGTTTTTGAGACATTGTAGAAAATCTGGAGCGGTTATTTCCACGCAGGAAGATTAATTTGCAATTGGAATACACTATCTGAGAAACAATACTGCAGTAACGCTTCTCAGATTCAAATTTGTTGGGGTTAAAAAGTGATATCTTTTTTGATAACCGCATTACTTCGAAGTAAAAAGTTTCTCAAAATGCATTATACTATCTAAAGCTGCTGTACTTCTTACCAAGTAAGTTTTTATTGCCATTAATTTTCAGAGTCATTACCAAACGTATACCCTGCCTTTAACACTCAAGACCTTATATAATCATTTATGTTCTTACTTTTTGAGGGTGCATTATGGACCTATATATAGAACACAATCACGTATAAACTGAGTTTTGGTCTTGGCCGGAAGTGAAAATTTGGGCTCAATATTGGTCATCGCTAGAATTGCTGTCTCGGAATCAAATTCATGGTTGATGGTCATTAATTTGTGGAGTAATTATCAAAAAGGTATACCATCCCTTTAAACTCTACAGTAGACAGATACAAACAAGTTCCTATCTGAACTATGCTGCAACAGATTAACATCGGGAAAAACTCCCAATCTACTCCGTGGCAGTGGATAAATCTTCATTAACTTCTTCTTCCTCTACTAGTGCAGAAACCTTCGGAGTATACTCCCCAGCACATTGGTTTGGTTGAAGTGCAAACGAACTTTCAAGGTATGGCTGAGCCATTGATGTCTGACCGGTACTCTGAGCTGCTCTGCAGTTTCCATCACCCTATACCCCCCCCCCACCCCACCCCCGCCCTAACTAATTAAAGGGTCCATAACCAGAGGACAGGTATTGCAATTGAGTAATTTCGGTCGAGCTGTTTCTCTGTTAGGATGGCAGAAACACGGGGCGAACCCCTTCTATTTTACGGTAATATCGGGTTCTTTTACTTGCATTGCACAACACACGGAACCTACAGCTTTACGTCCCATCCGAAGGACGTACGTGTCTTGAAGACACACAAGACCGGGGTCGATTTCACAGAACTCTTCCTAACTTAGGACTATGGTCATAGGCAATGCTAAGAGATAGGACTAGTCTTAAAGTTGAGACCAGTTACTGGTCCTAACTTCAGATAAGACTAGTCTTATGTCCACGCAGGACAAACAATCCGTCATTGGAATACACAATCTAAGAAACCTTACTGACAATAACGTTTCTCAGATTCAATTTTGGGGATACAAACTAATATCTTTTTCCAGAACCACATTACTTCGAAGTGAAATTATTCTCCAAATGCTTTATACTATAGAAAGCTGCTGTAATTCTAACCAAGTAAGTTTTTATTGCCATTAATTTTAAGAGTGATTAACAAAGACTCTCCCTTTAAGAATGATTTTATGAGACCATAATGCAATACTTTGTAATAAGGTAGGCCTATATACAAGGTGAGGTGGCGCATATTGCTGACGACCAGGGGGCAAAACCCTTCTCTTTTACGATAAGTGTAACTGGATATCTTTTACGTGCATTACACAACACACGGGACCAACGGCTTTTCATCCCATCCAAAGGAAGAAGCAGTAATTGTTAAGTGCCTTGCTTAAGGACACAGATGCCAAGACACCAGGACTCGAACCCACACTCTGCGTAACCAGAGCTTGACTCCGGTGCTCTTGACCGCTCGTTCACGACATGCTTTAAGGGGGCATATAAGAACAATGTACACAAGGTAATGGTGTTCCCAGAGAAAAAGTCAACGTCTACCGAATTTGACTTACCTTGAAAGGTGATGCCAGTGCAGGCTCCCTCTAGGCTTTGATTCACTGTCCGGATGATTTTAATGAAGACTTAAACCTTGGATGCAATTTGATGTCGTGATGAATAGTCTGTGCTCGACGTCTTCAGGATGAGGTCTGTCACTATACGGAAACCGCTATGTCTTATATTTCTGCCAAACCTTCACATCCGTGAAAAACATACTATCCAAACATTAGTTGTGCACGTCACTGGAGTATAGAACTCATGACTCGGTGGGTGATAGACATGTCCTGTTCAACATTATGCTATCAAGATCCATAACAATTGTCTTGGACTCGAACAAATATTGAATTTGGAGTGTTGTGTTTACCTTTGGACAGTTCCATATTTACCCAAATAAGTGTCAAGTGTCGCAAATCCGGAATCTCTGAGCCAAGTGCAATATTTAAAACCAGGAAGTCAGAAATGGTTACCGGTATCTTTCATAAAAAGCAACATTCGTTTTCGGCGCAAGGCTCGCCCAGGTTTTGCTCCAGTGGATTTATGATCCCCTGCAGTTCACCTCTGTGACCCCCTAGACTCGGTTCAAGTCGCGCCCTCTAGTGTCAATTAGTTGCCAATCCAGTGTGTTCGCTCGGCCCCGTTGTCATCCAAGATTGCTCTCTGGGATGGGCTGATGAGCTTTTGTACACATTCTTGTTCAGTTTGTAGTAACGCATGATGGGAATGAATGCACCGCTACTTGGTGCAATGTCCACACACAATCACAACGTGTACAATTATAGGATTTCTTCCAAATGTAACAGTATCCATGGGTCTTGTGATGTGTTAGGTTCCCATTCTCTTAATTCCGTTCGTGGACAGGTTTTACGTGCTATATCCTCTACCAGTAACTAATGCGTATTTGATATGTCTTTTTTGTTCATCTGTTTATGTATTATTTCCTTGATTATTTTATTTTATTTTATTTATTTATTTTATTTTAAAGTTTTTTATAATATAATGTATGTTTTTTAAATATATTTATAATTATTTTTTATAGTCATATTTGTGCATGCTTATTTGTTTCTTTTTCCCTTGTGTTTTATTTAATTTGTAATTGTTGCTTTTTTGTAATTTTTGTATTTCCGAAGATGTTTTTATTTTATTTGTTAATTATATTTATAAACATACATATATATATAGGCTATATGAATTTGTTTTATATTACCCTTTCCTGTAATTGGCGGCTCGTCCGCTGTTGGTTTGGTCAATAAATAAAATAAAACAAATAAAAAAATAAATACACAGCGATAATTATGATAATGCATGGGGGCTCCATGGAACATGTATGCAAGCGATCTTTACCAAGGTTGCAAAAAGAATATATTCCCAGACCTAATTTAGTGCAAGGCAAATAAATAATAACATGAATTATCTGCAATGGATTTATACAGTAGAGCTACATTATTATTGATAGTCGAATCTTTCGTACATAGAAAGAGGTGAACAGGGGGGATGGTACCAATGCGCATGTGCAAACGTCAGCCCGTCCCAGTGCCTTTGGATGAGGCGCTGGGGCCGAGCGAATCCATTTATGCTGAAATAAAGTGGATACTGTGGAGTTGGTATTTTAGATGAACAAGCACTCGACAAAAGTCGACTTGAGTCACGTCTACCGCGACCCCAGTTCGAGTTCCTAGATCGCGCTTTACAGTTAGTTTGGGGTTTTCCCCACTCGGGGTCCCCAAACACACACCTACCCACCCACACCCTTACATGGCAGTTACGGGGTACTTCCATTGTTGTTCTATTATTCCCTTTTCTGAAGAAATTCTCTGTGGGGTAGTACCACCAGAACAAAGAAAACCTTGTGGGGTAGCATTGTTCCATTGTTAAAAGTACTCCACAAGTTGGCATGTGTATAAGGGCACCCTTATGCTATTGTTGTTTCTGAAGAATTTCTCTGAGGGGTCCAGTCATATTTGCAAAGATACTTGCGACATCGCAATTTGCAAAGATATTTGCGATCAAACATCGCAAATAAAAAAATTTATTTGCAAAGATATTTGCGATGTGCGATGTCCCTTCAGGTCCACCATAGCTTTCGCAAAGTAGCACACGCTAATACAACACTTTGTGCTACTTCGTTGTGCACATGCCCACACAAAAAGACGCTGATAGTGCCACTTCGTGAAAACATTGTTTATTTGAGGGGGGTGGTCCTCACTTGAGTGTGCGCCGTGCTTAATACAATGGTAAGTGGAAATGAGTTTTACTTCGTGACAACGATTTCACTTTCCTGTAAAAGGTTGCCGCAATCAGTGCAATTTTAAAAGTAAATGTAACTAGGGCTCCCGGGGCTTGAAACTTCTTGAAATTGTAGGGCCTTGATGAATATTGCATAAACAGGGGTCAACAAAAAAGTAAAAACATTACGAAGTAACTATACATAAGACGAGCAGAGTATACTGTTCGAAACGTCGAGACCTCACCGGCTCTTTTTAGAGCCAACACTCCCACAAAAGAGATTTTACACAATGGTTGTACCCGTAAATTTACTATTTATGTATAGTTACTTCTTATTGTCCACACCATGCAAACCTTCAAACACCACTTAGTAAAAACATTAAAAGTAACTGTAACTAGTAAGCTTACGGGTTCAACAATGTGTACATCTCTTTTGTGAGGAATGTTGGCTGTGAAACGAGCCATTGTGATGGTCTCGACGTTTCGAACAGCATACTCTGGTCATCTTCAGGAGAATGCTGGACTGCTGAAGATGATGAGGCAGAGGGGTGGAGGGAAGAGTGCACAGGGGATGCATACCGGCTGTTTTCAGAGCCAGCATTCCTCACAAAAGAGATTTACACATGGTTGTACCCGCAAGTTTACTAGTTATATATTTCTTATTTCCCACACTATGCAAAGCTTCAAGCAGTATAGTATAACAGTATAATACATGGAGTGCTACGTTTGTCGTGGCGTCGCTGACGACCTATTGCAATGCTGGTCGGGAGGGTTTTTTTTTAGGGGACCTTGTAAACCTTTCTAGTAACTTTCAACGTTAAATGCCTTTATTGGTAATGATAATCAAAAACAATAGTAAGGTTTGTGGTACCACCATGTTCATGAAAATATCACTTATGAGTGTTGTGGTGGTTCAGTCTGAAAATAACATAATAGCGTATAAACTCAACTGGTCGTCTCCAGCAGAGAGAGCATACAAATAAATAAAAACAAATCTAATTCTTGTTTATCAGCGATTTTTAATATGAAAATATTACTGTTTATAAACTTTATAAAAATGCAAATAATCCTGATAAATACTTCCGTCTTAAAGGGACACGTTGCCTTGGATCGGGCGAGTTGGTCTATACAAAGCATTTGTAATCGTTGGTTATGAAATGCATATTTGGCTGCGTAGCAAATTTTGAACGCTTGACGCAAACCCAAAGCAAAAATTAAAAAGTTGCCCTTAAAGGTGGCGTTTATCTGGAATTATTATACACCTCTTGCTGGCTCTATATCCTGCTTGGCTGAAACACGGTCACGTGGGGTTAACTAATAATAGGTGCATCAGATTTGCGCCACCGTGAACCAGACGCATGTCGAGACGCGGGTGCGTAGTTTGCGGGGGAAATGGTTCCCGAACCGGGCACTATACTCAACATGTTTCGCTGGTAATTAGCGCTCTCTCATGATGTGAACAATGAACCAACTAAAATATTTAATATTGGGAAACTAAAATTGTTCCTTTAATTGTTAAATTTCTTATGTTGAATTAGAGCAGTTTAGTTACAAATCCCTGTACATTTTCTTTTCTTTATTTCATTTTCGGGCCGATGAGTGTTATAAAGCATTTTATGGACTGGCATAATTCGGTCACTAGGGCACGTCTATAATCCCGCTGGCCTGTGAGTGACCAGAAGAGGGCCCTTTTTCTCTTCTTGTCACACACAGTCCCAAGGAGTGCATGGATGTGCACTAGTGACCTCATTGCCAGTCCGTAGTATCTTTAGTGTGATTCCACATAAACATTTGTCAATGATAATAATAATAGTGGCTTCTTATAGCGCTCAAATACGTCACTCAGTGACGCTCATGGCGCTCCAATAGTATTACCCGGGGGTTCGATTTCACAAAGATTGATCTTAACTGCGAATCGATCTTAACTGCTGAGCAAATATTGTGAAGTCACAATACAAATCACTATGGTAATACTGATAACCCATCTTAAGATGAATCTTAGCGCTTTGTGAAATCGACCCCTGGTCACTGGGCCATTCATTTCATTCCTTCACATCATCTCAGCTCTCTGGGGAGTATACAGCAGACTAGTCTCATCTCTTAGCACTGCCTAGGACTAGTCCTAAGTTAGGAAGAGTTTTGTGAAATCGACCCCTGTGCTGCTAAATATGTAGCGTACCCAAGCTAAATCAATCACAAGAACCATCTCTGCCCTCATAGGTACCCATTTACCCCTGGATTAACAGAAGCAATTATTAGTAAGTGTCTCGCTCAAGGACTCAAGGGTTAGTGTCATGACCGGGATTCGAACCCACATCCTGATGAATCGGCCACCAGAACTTGAGTCCGATGCTCTAAACCGCTCGACCACGACATGTCATGAGGGGGGGGGGGTGGTAAACACACAAAAATAAAAAGCAGCATTGATTAGTGACATTGTACAATTATAAAAGTGCAATTAATCTGATGTTACATAAGCTCGTTGTGTGGTAGTCAATGTTTGCTCCGTGACGGACGAAGAAAGTCTCGATTCCTTCCATAGCAACGAATCGTTCCGTATCTTCACCATAGACTCGTCTCTCTCGCTGAACGTTGGCAAAGAAAAATGGCGCGCTCTCGGATTGTCCTCTCTGTAATGAACCAATCGCAGCTCGGTGTACGGGTCAGCTGATATGACGTCACCACCGAGTTTAACACTGTGGATTTTGAAGTAGTGCACGTTGATCGGTCGCAGTATGTTCTTGTCGTGACCCGTGTTTTGAAGGGTGGGTGTTTCGGAGCGCCAACTATTGCGCTCGATAATGGAGTCGCTGTCATGGATGAAGTTTGGCGGGTGCCCGAAAAACCAGTTTTGAATTCGCACTGAGGCCACGCGGTCGAATATAGAACCGTTCAGGTAGTCTGTTATACGCGTTCTCTCTTCGTCCATTGGTTGAACGTACTCGTCTACGTCAATCTTAACCATCCAATGAACGTTGTGCTTGTGTCTCCAGACGCAGTCGTTCTCGTGCGCGATTTGGACTTCGAGGTAAGTCTTGTACCTAGACACACTGTGCGCCCATGGAATGATAGTTACAAATCCATTCTCGATATAGTCAGTTAGACTCTCAGGGAGCGTAGTCTTTGTCTCGAGCTCATTGTCATAGATAAATACATGTTCCACACCGACGAATCGGTGATAGTCTAGCCACTCCGGAATAAAACTATCGGCATTTCTCACCATCGTGCAAATCGCTAACTTGTACAGTTTCTCTGGTGACGCTCCTGACGTGCACACGGTGAGATTCACGTAGGTGGTATTGGTGGCGAGTCGGCGTAGATTCATTTTTAATCGAACACGCCACCGGAACGGTTCCGGGATGGGGCACGTCAAGACGACAACGTACTGGGGGAAGAAACCGAAGCTCTGTTTATCCTCGAGGATCTGGCTCGTTTCGCTCATCTGGCCGTCCGAGAACTCGCACCGGAACGGGCCTTCATGCCACCGGTGTTTCAATAGTTTCAGACCCACGAAGACAACCTCTCCAGACAGTGGATCCGAGAACACCGAATGCAGGTCCGGTAGCTCCGGCGACTGCAGCTTGTCGCGTAGGTAACACGTGTCAGACGTCGGGAAACCATACATGTAGTAGCTTTCATTAACGACAAGCGTCCGTTTGTGACGCAACACGTCTTGGTGTTCCGGTGGGTTCCGAGATACGGAGGCAGGTAGAATAACGTGGTAGAGGAAAAACACATAGACGGTTCCAAGCACACACAGAGAGGCGAATATACGACCTACGGGTACCGTAAACGTCGGAACCATCACCGGACGATGACGTAGCAGCAACTTTCTCGATGACGTTTCCATCTTACATTGATTGCCAACAACAGTGGATGCTAAGAACCTCGGGAACTAACGTCATCTGTGAAATGAAAATGATAAATAAATAATACAACTAAAAAGAAAACAGTTTTGACTCACAATATTTGTGCCACTATGCAACAGTTGTTAAAGGCAGTTTATACTTTTGGTAAAATGTCAAAGACCAGTATCCTCACTCGGTGTATCCCAACGTACCGGTATACATGAAACAACAAACCTGTGAAAGTTTAGGCTCAATCGGTCATTGCAATCACCAGAAAAAAGTGGGGAAAAACCTTAAGTGTTTTCACTGTTTTCAAACAACGAGTTTTTGACTCATGAATTCAAAATTAATTGTTTTACTCATTTTTTCAAAAACTATAGCATTTAAAGCAAAAGTATTTCAAGGGGAGTTTCCCATCATAACCATCTTTATACCAAAGTTATGTGTGAATCTGTGAACAGTTGTATTTCTACTCATACCATTGTTACAAACACCCTTTAACAAAAGGCGACATTTTAACAAGGAGTGGTGAAATGTCACACAGAGCTGCGAAAAAATGGAGGGCGCCCACACCGCAGATAAGCAGCTATACAAACTTGTAATCCCCTATACAAGCATGTTAAACCACATGCGAGAACCCTCCCCTTCAAATGATAATTGCTATGCCCATATTTGTTTACCAATAGCACTGCGTATTGTAGCAGTACGGGATTATATTCAGATCACGGCCAAATTTCATGGCACCAAAAGTAACTAAGCACACAAAAATGATGCTCACCAGAAGAAGGTTACCAGCAGCAAGAATACCATATTTCACAACCATCCAATATTATTTGGTTTTTACCCATACACCGATGTGCGTAAAGCACTGTATACTCAATACTTTCCTGAGTCCTATGAACAAAAAAATCCACAGGCATATTTTAATCGAGTAATAATAATGCCTGTGGATTTTTTCGAACGCTTTTTATAGCCCAAAGCGCCCAATCCAAGGCAACGTGTCCATTTAAGGGGCCCCCATTTTGTTTTGTATGGTGAGAGCTCGATCATGATTAATGTAAACTTGATAAGGTCCTAACAGTTATTATTCTTTATTAAAAGGATAAACGTTCACAAGGAAATGTGATTTCCCGCTTGTATAAACAAGGAAATGGAAAGGAATATTAGTATCTTCATCTTCAAAGTAAAGACGAAAAGATATGATAAGAAATTATCAAATTAAAAATATTATCCCACACAAAAGAGAAAATTAAAATGGCCTTAAAGGGAAAGTATACGTTTGGTAATCGCTCTGAATCTTAATGGCAGTGACAACATTTACTTGGTTAGAAGTACAGCAGCTTTGTATAGTATAATGAGTTTTGAGAAACTTTTCACTTCGAAGTGCTGCGGTTATGGAAAAAGATATAACTTTCTATCCCCTTTTACGAACATTCAACTAATTTGGACTTGAGTTGATATTATTTTCTATTGGATGTGATTGTATATATAGGCATATCCTGTCGAGCATTCACTTGAATTTGCAGTCGGTACAGGAGGACCCGTGTAGGGTCCAGGGCACGGCACAGTGATTGATGCTTCGCACCTGCTCCGGAAATCATATAGTTTTTGAAAAACTTTACTTTTCTCAAGCGTGAACATTTTGCCTGAAAACTTACCTCGTCAATGTTCTTGAATCTGTTACCGTGTCGAAGAGGATCGTAAAGTCTTCTCATCGCAGACTTGCAGTCTTTTAACGTTGCCCAGGCAATGAAAACGTCATCGCGAATAAATAAAATCACCAAGAAAAAAAGGCAGCCGAGCTTCCCTCACATTTATAATCATGAGGAGGCACCGAGTTATGGCAACGAATCTCATCACATAACTTCATGACTTCTTTAGCTAAGGCTGGTGATTGCTGTTAGTGTTGACTGTTCGTGTCAGACGACTGTTGTATGATGTATGAACCCATTTTGAATGGTCTGCACGGGACCCAATTGCCCCCCTATGGCGGTTTCAAAATGAGTTGATTCCTTTGGTATACATTTGGCATCGGAACATACAGGGCAAATGACTTATCTATCTGCATAAAGGCTGTTATTTTTTAGTAACACTCATAGTCAGCATTGAGCTGAACACTCCAAGTCATGCAATTTGAACGGAGGAGGGATGCGAGACGACCGCGCCATCAGAAAGGGGGCATGAACGAAGAATGACCAGTAGGCCAACCTGATTGCCCTCTTAGATTTCAGTAAGTATCTTTGGCAAAAAAACGAACATTATATCGATGTATTTGGTGCATGGAGGTGGTAAGTACTCCCGGTACCGTAAAACAACTGACGCAGGGTGGCATGAAATAGCCGCATAGACAAAAACAACAAAAGCTGTATTCTCTACAGCAGATTGTTTACAAAGGGCGAATGAGCTAGCACTTTTCCGGAGACGTGAATATTTTTTACTTTTAATGAAGCCAGTTGATTTGTTTAGCTCATTGGTCAATACCCTCATCTGCTCACAGCGTTTATGTGATAAGATCATGTGCTAACTGTATGATAAGCGCCTCGGATATCTGCGGCTGTATTGTAGGTTATTATGCAAACATGCAAATGAGAAGTTATTCAAGCATCTTGCTCGATGTGTTCCGAGCAAGTATCACCCATTAGGCCTATCCGTGTAAGAGCTCTGTAACCGCTGGAAGTGTGGATCTAGTTTATACACCTTGTTGGCCCGTCAAGGTTTTAGCCAAGATTTGGCAAAAGGGCTGTCCAAATTTGCTGGAAATTTAACAACTGGGGTGTCCAAATTGTTCACTTACAATACATGATGTACGGGCCTACATATTGTAAATGACAGATAAAACAGGGTGTCCAAATTTAAACACAGGGTGTTCAAAAGACACCCATACACCCCTCTGGCTACCACTTCGCGAGCCCGATGAGTTATTGTAATGACGATGTAACCATGACATCACAAGCCAAACGAGTTACAGAGCCTGGACTTCCTGCATGCCCAATATTTGTACACATCACTCCAGCCAATGGCAGAAAACCATCAATTATATAGAGATATATAATATCTGTTGTCTGTTTTTGATCGGCTTTTGACATGAAGAAAAGGGGCACATCTCATCAGTTAAAACTTGTTCAGCTGTTATTTTTCTAACTCTCAGTAATTTTTGTGTGTTACATAGGCCTATGTATATACCATGGAGGTAGAAATATTTCTACCTCCATGTATATACACAGTATAAAATTTACCATTTACCAGTGTAGTATATCTTGCCTGTCAGAACGGCCCTGGAATGTAAGGTCACTCTTTTTGTAAACAAAGGTAATACGTGGTATACATGAACATTTCTCCGTGGTTTTCGTCGAGTAAACAAATGTTAACATTTCGTGATATTGACTCAGACGCAATTTGACTCACAAAACGGCAGACAAGCAGCTAAGTTAAGTGCCTGCGTGACGTCAGTAGTTAGGGCCCGAGTCAATAGTCGCTGGGGTGGGATCTACCGTGGGTTCCTTCCGAGTCCATGGATATATGTAATGATACCGTAATGACAGACTGAACCTATTGGACATCAGTGTCATTGCAGGGTGACTATAGAGTCGAAACTGACCAAAAATGACTGGTTTCCAAATCTTAGGAAATTGAAATGATGACATTTTTTCACCGTTTTGATAACCCGGAGTTTTGGGGAACATTCTCAGCACTAGATGAGAAGATAAAAGAGCATGAGTTGCTTTATTTATTTATTTATTTATTTATTTATTTATTTATTTATTTATTTTTTTTATTTTTTTTTTTTTTTGGGGGGGGAATACAACACTATATTTTTGTTTACCAGGACTTTGAAAAAGTCTGAATTCAGATAAGTCTAAAATTTCTCATTTGAGATTTGCTATAACTCACTTGTTCCTTTTGTCTTTTTATCTGAACTTTTGACTATTAATATTGTGGAGAACAAAAATGAGTAATTTACACTTGGGCCGGGGTAGATCCATGCTGTGGGGCCTGGGGCCTAGGCCTACTCCTTTCTAAATTGTTGATGATCTTCGGTCGTAGGCCTACTAGCCTTGATTCAAGGCTGTTGGCGTACTGTACCCCGGCCCGGTGCGGCACGATTCGGCACGATTCGGCAACAACTGCAGTGCATAGACAGTGTACATTGTACAGGTACAGTACATGTACATGTACATTGTACAGCGAGAACAGTTCTTTCAACCTCGAACGCGTGACTCAAACAACAGCCTTGACCGGTTTGTAAATGAAAGCTTATGGGTTTCTTTATATTTTATTGGAAATCCAATAAAAGCACTTATGCAGGATGTGGGCGTTTCATTCTAAACATTGGCCAATCACAGGCGCGATTGAGAATGACCTATTTGACCTGAACGTTTGACCTAGAGTTTTAGCTACCTTATTCTAGTAAGTGTACTTGGGAAATGTGCTTTAAATAAATAGGCAGCTCTGAAATTGGGCACCTCTTGGGGCGGCCCACAAGATATAAAAAGTGCAATAAGCTATTGCCTCCATGATGAAACAATCAAGAATATTGTAGTTATGTGAGGTCTAGCTTTGTTTTGTATATATTCTACCTCGAATGAATGCACCAACAATGATTAAATCACTGTTTTAATGGTGCAAGATGGAGACAGGAGATGGTCAATCGGGCCTATAGGCCATTATAAAATAAAATAAAACGTCAGAAAAGCGTCCTCCTGATGGGAAATGGTGTATACATGTTATGTACTAAATCGATCCACTCAACCTCATATTCCTGCCCTCATTGTCTCGCTCAGCTGACAATTTGTGGAGAATACGCAACATTTTCAGATAGATATTATTATAACAAAATATTCCCAAATTCAAACCGGCGCGCCAGTGCATGCAAGTAGCCACATCTGGATACTGCATGCATATTCATAAGAATGAGTAAACAAGACTTCCGCCACTGACCAATGGGGTCTCGCCTTTCGCGCGCATTATAGTAATGAGTCATTGGCTTCAATACAAAACCATCAAGGCGTTGATCGGGATGTATAGCTCACAATAATATGAGCATGCGCACACTGATACTGCACACAGACACGTCCATGCACGTAGCTGGTAGCTCGGGCGGGTAGCTCGGGCGGGTAGCGCGGCGCAAATAAAATAAAAATTAAAACATTACAATAAATAAATAAAAAAACCTCCAACGCCTTGATCAAGGCTATAGGCCTACTAGATATCCATTGTAGATTCAAATGTCAAAATTTCGAAAAAAGGAGACAGCGCCCCGAAACTAGTTCTAGGACCGGGCAGACCTGAGTTCGATCCGCACGTGTCGAAATACTTAATCGAAAAAAATGTGCAGTTACACTTTCAGGTCATAGGTGGAAAAGTTGTTGATCCCAACTGTAACCTCGTGTCAGCATAAATCGACCTCACCATGGGTGTAAAACAGTCGAGGTTGTCTGCTCGCTCGCCGGCCACACACGCTGCTGGTTGTTTACGTCTGGCACCTAAACTCTGCAGTGTAAACAACGCATGCGTTAACAACGGTTAAGAGCCAGATGATCTGGTTCAATCATCTGCATCGACACAGGGGGGGAAATGTGTGTTTACCATGGTTTACGTTAGCTCATTGCTGTGTTTGTCCTTCTTTTAAATCCTGGAACAAACAGACACACCCCTATACTTTTGTTCCTTGCGTGAGGTTTATCTACAGGAAACTATGGCCAAACAAAGGAACAAGGGTTATGTTGACCGAGTCGACTTCAAAGTTGTGCTGAATTGAGGGGTCTAGCTCTAGTGACTAGTGAGTAGTGTGGTGTGACCTCAGTCAAGGCCACTCATCTGTTTTTTTCTCTGCGTGTGTACTACTGAAATTAAAACTAAGTTACAGCATCGTTCGAATCGCATGGTGAAAAAAACACCTGTTTAAGTGTTTTTACAGCTCTGAGCTTGCAAACTCTCCAAAGAATTCTGCAAGGGTCAGCGCAACTCTTCATTTAACTGCAAGATTCTGTGCATTAGACATGGCGCAAAAAGAGACAGATTTCGGGCCACTTGTCGGAGCGATTGATCAAGGAACAAGCAGCACAAGATTCTTGGTAAGCCGGTCGGGTCGTTCAGTACTTTCTTTGATTGAAGTTTGAGTCTATGTATGCCGGAAATAGAGATCAATTGTTAGAAGCAAACTGACATATGAAGCTTAACCACAGTACAGTTCACAATTCAGAATGTGATTGTATACTAAAATACTACGCCTACAGTAGTGGGTAGGTATATATAAATAATGCGGGTGTGGCAGGAGATTCTGTCCCCCCATACGGCGAACTATGTACAAACTTCTTCTGATAGCGCCCTCGTTTGAATCATCCTCCTTCAGCAGCCTATGTTAATTTTCCATATGGGGGACAGAATCTCCGGGGGACAGATTTTAAATTTTCAGCTTAGTTTTAAAATTTCTTTTCGCCATGGTTTTACTAAATGCTATATAACCCGGCAAATCTACGGGACGGTAGCACCCTCATTGATTCGTACATATTTAAGTATGACGTCTTAAATTGCAGGGATTTTCTACCATTTTTGCATAGTTCAGTGGAATGCCTTCTGCTTATCATCGCTCCACGTCCGTTCGAGTCCCCATCAAGCTGCCGTTTTTTTCAACCCCCACCTCCCCCAAAAAAGATAGAGAAAAAAAGAAGAAGACTATTCTTCTTTTATTGTTAAAAGTTCACTCCTACATTTTACTGGATTACCTTTTTTCCGATTTGTTGCTCCCAAGGATTTTTTTTAAAGGAAATAATGTCAGAAATTCATAAACTATCCATCCAAGTCCCCAAAAAGTAGTTTCTGCACATGTTCAGTGCCTGCAAAATAAAGTGTCTGTCCAAGTCAACATTTCCCCACACTTATTTTATTTTTATCTTTGCAGGTGTTTGCCAGCAAGACCTCAGAACTTTTGAGCTACCATCAAGTGGAAGTCAAACAGTCTTTCCCAAAAGAAGGGTAAGGAATTTTGGAAAAAAGATGCTCAGTATCCGGGTCAACCACTTTTTTCACTAACTTAAGACCGAAAATTTAGTATTCTGAATTTGAATTTGAATTATACAGTCGGCAAAGCATCCTTTTATGGAAACATCACACAAACTTTAACAAATTAGGCAACAAAGAAATTTCAGTTTTGATTACTGTATAATATTTTGTTTCAATAGGATACTATGTGAAACAACTGACAAGCATAGATAAAGGTCTCCATATTAATAGTTATTGTATTATTAATATATTTTTTTTCAGATGGGTGGAAGAAGATCCGAAGGAGATCTTGGCGACTTGTTCCGAGTGCATCGAGCGTGTCGTGGAGAACCTGCAGAAAATGAACATCGATCCGGCCAACATTAAGGCAATAGGGATAACCAACCAGAGAGAGTCTACTATTGTCTGGGATCACATCACTGGAGAGCCGCTGTTTCCTGCAATCAGTAAGGAGCATTGAGAAGGGCAGTGTTCTCCAACTTTTTAAAATTACAGGTTGCTGCTGGGGGGGGGGGTGAGCCTATGCAAATGTGAAGCGCGAAGCCAAAGGGCCAAGACAATTTTTGATTACACGTGCTCTGTGATCATGTTGATGCACTCTGAGGTGATTCCGGATGGCCACTTCCTCCGGACTTCTTTGAGCAAAGGGTTTTAAAGGCACTGAACACGTTTGGAAATATTGTCAAAGACCAGTGTTCTCACTTGGTGTATCCCAACATATGCATAAAATAACAAGCCTGTGAAAATTTGGGCTCAATTGGTCATCGAAGTTGCAACAAAATGATAAAAGAAAAAACACCCTTGTTGTACAAATTTGTATGCTTTCAGATTAGGAATAAAAACTTCTTGCAAGATGTTTTTATTATTTTAGTGAGAAATTACCTCTTTCTCAAAAACTATGTTACTTCAGAGGGAGTCGTTTCCTACAATGTTTTATACTATCAACAGCTCTCCGTTGCTTGTTACCAAGTAAGTTTTTATGCTAATATTTGTTTTGAGTCATTACCAAACGTGTACGATGCCTTTAAAGATTGCATTTGAACTCTGAAATGCAAGACCTTGAAAAATTAGTGGGGAAAAAAACCATGGCAGACGGATTTTAAACCTCGGCGTTGACTTCTTAAAAGTGGCTGGTGACGGTGCGCCAAGCTTATTATACATTTTGGAGAACACTAGAGGTGGATGGTTTGTTTATTTTGATTGCCGAAAATCGAAATAAAGCTCAATATGAACATACACAACAAAAAACCATGACCAAAAAAATTTTCAAAAATTACTTTGTATCATTATGGTGGACAAGAATCAATTTATCTTCCTTAAACAATTAAGTGTTCAGATCAAAATGATCATTTGAATTTTCAGAGATTTTAATCCCACAAGCCTACAAGACGAACAAAAGGTAAATGGATATATGCAGGCCCTAGTCCGTTGTTGTAATAAATTTTTTCGAAATTTTTGCCCATGCTCAGTTTGGCTGGATACACGCACTGCAACAACCGTTCAGAAACTCATAGAGAAAACACCGGGACAAAACAAAGACCATTTGCAGGTAAGCCACGTAAAACGTTGTTTCCCCTCACCCCCCCCCCCTCCCCATCCGGACTCCTCCCCTTTAAAGACAAACTACAGGACCGGCAATCATCTTACAATGAAAAATGTTCACAAATCCGAAAGATGACTGATTATAAAGTTCCCACCAGTACCAATCCTCCAGAGAAATATTTCCATCTGAAAAACTGTCAGACGAGAAAATAAGCTCATATTCAGCAAGGCGGTTTCATACGGATTTGTAGTTTGGGGATTTTACTTTCTACGTGGACAAATCATATACACTGCTTGGCTTGGTTCTGGTCAGTCGGTACTACACATCACATGTCCCGTTTACATGTGCATAACAATGATTCCTAAACTAGACCACCGTAGATAGCAACGCTGTTTACACAACTTAATGATTCTGCCCCAGTCAAACTCCTCTATTGATGGATATTTCGAAGATAAAAACAAATTTTTAGACGACTCAAAATGAAAAAACTCCTTGACAAACATAAACTATTTTGTTATCGCTTTCACCAAAACGAACACATAAAATTTGATGAAAATTTTTCACAATTTGGTGTGTTTTTAAAAACTAAGAGTATGCACATAAACTATTCTTCCAAAAAAGCAATTATGTAATATACCTTTGAAAACGAAGTGCAAATTGTATCTAGTCAGTTGTGTTTTGGGTTTTGTAATTCACTTGAATAATTTCTCAGGCCTGAAATTACATGGAGGCCATGGCCTCTGTTGCCCCTGGTCTTGGCCTTGGTGCCCCTTCAAATGTTTCACAAAGACTTGAAGATTTTCTAATGGAAGTGCCCTTTGCAAAATGAAAATGGCCTTGCCCTCTCTAAGATGGAATTCGAGGCCCGATTTCTGCCTGATTGTTGTTTTTGCTTTTTGTCAAAGCCGCTTTGTGGTCTCCCTCTGTCGACGTACTTCAGTGCCGTGAAGCTCCGGTGGATTCTTGATAACTCAGCTGACGTCAGGAAGGCTGTCGATGAAAACAGGTGCTGCTTCGGTACCATCGACTCCTGGCTTATGTGGGTAAGGCTGGAGCTTGGCCCAAATGTTAGACATGTGGTTTGGGATTTCAGTCCCCACCCGACTGTGTAATGTGGGGTTTTCCTCCCACGTCTAAAACTGAAATTTCTTCAATAGGCCATATAACAAATTTAAAAATGTTGTGTGTTGGGGGGGGGGGTGGGGTTGGGAGGTTTTTTTTCTATTTGTTTTGTATAGTTTTGTTGACATGGCTAAATATGAAATAAAGAATAAAGAAATCATCACAATCACTTTAGAACAGAGGGTTTGTGTGATTTTAATGCTTTCAACTGTTTTGTTAAACCACTTTAACTCCTGGACGACATTTTCTGTAAACATTTTCAAAAAACTGAAGCGCAGTGAAGCCTAAGTAAATATTTGAAGGATTGTTCTTGTTTTTGCCAACATGAATAACCTGTTTTCAAATTTATTTTTTTTCAATCTATATATTTTGAAAAATATCAGCTGAAACATCTGCGAGTTGAAAAGGCAATTGTTTATGTAAACAAAACAAAAAAATATTCGATCGGAGGGTTTCGTAGGATCAGGCGGGGACGATCAACAAAATTTTGTTTTATGTGGCCTTATCTTCTTCCAAAAAGTTTGTGTGATGTTTCCATGCTTTGCCTACTGTATGATTCAGATTCAGATCTTTACGAGAGCCCAAGATTTTTATCTGTTGAATTGACTTAAAGCATTTTGTTATCCCAAGATGACATTTTTGTTATTTCATTTTTTTGATTATTTTTTTTTATTACAAGAATTTTACCGGAGGCAAGAATGGCGGACTTCACATCACGGATTCGACCAATGCCAGCCGTACAATGCTGATGAACATCAAGACACTGCAGTGGGATGACAAACTGTGCAGGTACGAAGCTCGGCCGATTTTGTCCTGTCTTATGACAGTGACACAAGAAAACTATAGGGCTAGATCAGCTCAGTTGGTTGTTGTTAATCCGGAGGTCGTAGGTTCAAATCCCGCTCTAGTCAGTTTTTCTTTGTTCAACCCAAAAATAATAATGATGACAATATTTATAATTTACAACGGTTTCAAAGCGCGAGTTTTTAACGTGGCTTTGAAGGATTCAAGAGATGATGCCTGATGGATGTGAAGAGGTAGATTGTTCCATAATGTTGGTGTGCTAACTGTGAATGCTCGCTGGCCATACCGCATATAAGTGCGGGTGCAGGGGACAAGCATAAATTGGGAACTAGAAGAAGATCGTGGATTGCGAGAGCTGTTGGCTTTAGTAGAAATAAGGTTCTGAAGATAAGTGGAAGCCAGACCCATTCTGACTTTAAAAAAAGGAGGAGGACTTTCCTTTTTAGAAAGACGGTCGCAAAAAGCTACAGTAGTCCAACAATTTCTGACCAGAATTTTTCTTTAGAAAAATTCAACAATTTCGGTACTTTTTATATAAAATATACATTCTCTTTCCTTGCAGCTTTTTTGACATTCCGAAGAGCGTCCTTCCAGAGATTCGAAGCTCAGCCGAGGTTTATGGGAACATGGTAGAGGGCGCCCTCAAAGGTGTCCCAATATCAGGGGTGAGTTCATCATTGATCGCAGTCTTTTTCATAAATTTATTCCAAACGCAGAGATGAAGATGTGGCAAGGTCGAGGCCAAATGGTCATATCCATGATGATGAATAGAGCAATCTTATCGAAATGTTGAGACCAATTAAGAAATCGTTCCGCGGCAGTGAACTTGTTAATGAGAAGTCCCCCTGATCCACTAACTGAATGTAGTAGTCCCGACCGATTTCCTACCTTCCGCCCAGGTAGTAGTTAAGAAGCAGGACAGTTCTTTTCAGAACTAGGTAGTCTCCTGAATTCCGAAATCTACTCTCCGCCAGTAGAATAGTCTCCCGAATTCTGAAATCTACTCTGCGGCAGTAGAATACATAGCAAGACATGTTCTCGAAGAACAAAATATACACAGCAAAGTATACACATGGTGTTACTGCAAACCGAATATACAATGACAATAGTCTTTACACAGCACATCCTGGGCCAATTTCATAAAGCTGTTTAGCTGGATTCAATTTATTGGTTTTGCTTTCCGCAGAATTCTGTGCTTACAGAGCTCTCAAAGCTCATCATTCTATGTGACGTAAGTGCAGAATTCTGTGGTCCCGTGTGTTGTGTAATGCACGTGAAAGAACCCAGTGCACTTATCGTAAAGAGAAGGGATTCGCCCGATGTTCCTGGTTTGTTTGGCTGCATATTGCGCCACGGCACCGTGTAAACCATTACATGCTGCTATGTAAAGGAATAGGTCTCATACTTCAATAGCTCTGCATACCTTGCCGGAAAAACTTACTGTCTGTCTGTTAAAGCGCCTTGAGTACCTTATTGGTAGATATGTCCGCTATATAAGACTATATTATTATTATTATTATTATGAGGAGAACCCTGGCTGCCCTATCGAGTGTTTGAATACAGCCTCTCTTTATTAATTTTCTCCTTTTGGTTTTAGATCCTTGGTGATCAGCAAGCAGCTCTTGTTGGTCAGACGTGCCTCAAGAAAGGCATGGCCAAGAACACGTAAGTGATATTATTGTAGGTTGAACTGTTAATTGAACTATTTGTTGAAAGTGTTTATTGAACTGTTATAGCGCCCTCTCCCATGTCACGGTATTTACACAAGAACGTTGAATCCCTTCACGTTTATCGAGGTGACAGCGGGTACCAATCGCATCTCTGGCCGCAGCATTCGTGAACGGACACCAACCGTTAGAAATCTGAGAAACGATTCATGCATGAATTGTTTCTCAGATTCAAACATTATCCAAACCATATTACTTCGAAGAGAATCCTTTCTCAAAATGGGTTTTACTATCAACAGCTGCAGTGCTTCTGACCAAGTAAGTTTCTATGGTCATTGAATTTAGGAGTATTTACCAATCTATGACCCTACCTTTAAAGGTATTGTATACGTTTGGTAATTGGAACCTGCTGTTTGTTTCAATCCTACATAGTTGTAGATTTACACCATAAAACTAACCTGTGAAAAATTCATTTCAAAAGAAGGTAGCTTTTTTGAGATATTGTCGAAAATCTTGAGCGGTTATGTCCACTCAGGAAGAATAACCTGCAATTGGAATACACATCTGAGAATCTGAGAAGCGTTACTCTCAGATTCATTTTTTGGGGGGATAAAAAGTGATATCTTTTTCCATAACCGCAGTACTTCGAAGTGAAAAGTTTCTCAAAATGCATTATACAATACCAAAAGCTGCTCTACTTCTTACAAGTAAGTTTTTATTGCCATTAATTTTCAGAGTCATTACCAAACGTATACAGACCCTTTAAGCATAATTTCTCTGTGCTTGGAGCAAACTAGTTTGCTTACAAGTGTTTTTTGACGTTGTGTCTAGGTACGGCACTGGATGTTTCTTGCTGTACAACACGGGAGAGGAACCTGTTCTGTCCAAGAATGGCCTCCTCACGACAGTTGCCTGTCAATTAGGCAAAGATGCACCAGTTATATACGCCCTGGAGGTAAGCATTTTGAAGTTCCCCAACCATATCAACCAATTCGCAATAGACTGTGCAAGTCTCGCGCGTATCGAAAAACGAGAAAAAAACAACTCAAACAAAGACTACATTCAGAAGCCACTGAACGAAGTTATTGACAAATAAGGTAGACCGCCAACATAGGGCTAGATAGCTCAGTTGTTTGAGTGCGGGTGTGGCAGGAGATTCTGTCCCCCCGGAGATTCTGTCCCCCCATATGGCAAATTGTGTAATAACTTCTTCTGATAGCGCCCTCTTTTGAATCAACCTCCTTCAGCCCATGTTAATTTCCCATATGGGGGACAGAATCTCCAGGGGATAGATTTCCCTATGTAACCGGCATGTTGATCAAGTGGTTGCAGGTTCAAGTCCCACTCTCGTCATTGTTTTCTTTGTTCAACCCAAAATAATGTTTAAAATGTACCAAGTCAGTTTCCCTTGTGGTGTATTACTTGATATTTATTTTTTTAATGTAGGGGTCCGTGGCCATCACAGGAGCAGCAGTCCGCTGGCTGAGAGACAACCTTGGAATCATCAAAGAGGCTAAAGACGTTGGTGAGTTGCTAACGAACAGAATGTACTGTAGAGCTTCCTGCAGAATGTTCCCTGAAAATAAACCAATCTTACCATGTTCTGATGAACAAATTTGACAATCTCCTTGACTATGGAAACTTTGTCCCCATGATGTTGAATGAAATTCTAATTATCTCCCTGATTGCAAGATGCAAATGTTGGCAGCTCTGGTACTGTTCAAAACGTTTGGGTATCAGTTCTTCTCAGATCTACACATAATGAAAAGAGAAATCACCACAAACCTGCTCCTTATATCAATGAGTTACTGGTGAAAACAGTTTGGAGAAAGTGAGACTTTATACCCATTCATGTGAAGCTTGTTTCAGTGAAGGCAATCAAATAAGCATTTTTTGAGGTCTTCAATTGTACTATTTCCTAGAACTTTTGGAGAGAGATTTCAGGGCCCAATTTTAAAGAGCTGCTTAAGCAGAAAAGATTGCTAAGCGAAAATGGGCAGGAACAAGTGATATATGTGACATGGTAATTTGGCTGGTAACATTATTCTGTTAAGCAAAATTGTGTGTGCTTAGCTACTTTTTGTGATTAAGCAGCTCTATGAAATTGGGCCCAGATGTCATTGTTGTTATTAGGGAGACCGCCAACATAGGGCTTTATAGCTCAGTTGGTAGAGCACCAGCATGTTAATCCGGAGGTCATTTGTTCATATCCCGCTCTAGTCGATAACTTTTTCTTTACTGAACCCCAAATGTTTGTTATTATTTTGGTAACGATCCTGTGCACTGTTTTTAATAGCAAAATTATACCAGTTGATCTCTTAAGACAACAAGTGTTTTCTAGATGTTTTATTTAGTTCTGCTTCTCACTTAATTTAATCTAAGTAAAACATTCAGCAACTGAAGAATTGTGAAGTTATGTTTGGTCTAAGGGCAAAGTGGATGGGGTGTGGAACCAAAGTTTTATATTCAAGAAAGGTATCAAAGGAATTCGTGCTCTCTACTTTAGACTCACTAACTGGTAGTTACGAAAATAGTGGGTTCTTTAGTGCTGGAAACTCAAGAAATTAAGAATTGAATGAATTTATGTTTTCCTATTCATTAGAATCACTAGCTGCTAGTGTGGAGAATTGCGGGGGCGTTTATTTCGTCCCGGCTTTCTCTGGACTCTATGCACCATACTGGCAGACAGAAGCAAGAGGGTGAGTAACAAGTTTTGAAGAGCACTGCGGCGTGCTTGCATATTATGCCATATTCAAGTTACGTTATATGCACACACTCACGCTGGCCATCACAGAGGGCGCCATCACAGAGTTCATAATTCCATATAATAATAATAATACGCAGTTCTTATAAAGCGCTTTATACTCCCGATGAGTGTCTCAAAGCGCTCAGTATTTTTCCTACAAGGTAAGTGGAGTTACGTGTTGAAGTATGAGACCTATTCATTCATAGCACCATGTACTGGTTTACAAGGTGCTGTGGCGCAATATATGCTGCCGATCAGACCAGGAACACAAGGGCAAACCCCTTCTCTGTACGATAAGTGCACTGGGTTCTTTTACGTGCATTACACAACACACGGAACCAACAGCTTAATGTCCCATCCGAAGGACAAAGCATGTGTCTTGCTTAAGGACACAAGTGTCACGACTGGGATTCGAACCCACACTCTGCTGATCAGAAAGACCAGAGCTTGAGTTCGGTGTTCTTATCCGCTCGGCCACGACACGCCATATACAACCACAGGTTGCTTTGATCATGATGACAGTCCCTCTTTAAAGTTACGGCACAGTGAATAAGCTGGAGGACCAAGACATTGAGCTAACTGGTCCCGCTGGCTCCTCACTGAAATGGTTAAGGGCCAACCTTGACTTGGGTCAAGACTCAAGGCCAACATGCGCTCGTGTGCAGTATGGGTTAGAGTTCATAATTCCATATACAACCACAGGCTTGCTTTGATCATGATGACAGTCCCCCTTTAAAGTTACAGCCCAGTGAAAAAGCTGGCGGACTACTTATTAAACATCAAGCTAACTGGTCCTGCTAGCCCATTACTGAAAAGGTTAAGGGCCAACCTCAAGGCCGAATTAAAAATAGTAATAATAATGAAAAGCATTTATATGGCGCTTTATGTAAATACCCCAAAGGGCCTCACAATAAAAGCTATAAAACCTTGGCAATAAAAATAATTCAAAAATTACTGAAAGTGTTCAGATAGCAAGAAGAAAACAAAATATCTATACCAAAAAGCCAAAACAAAGCATTGAAAAAGATAACTTATTAAATACATTGCAAAACAGAATAACTTAATAATGATTGTTCAAATACATGAAGTACCCCAAAAACCTGCAAACAACAACAAAAGAATATAAGCTCCAAGTGAAAATTACAACTTTATAAAAGAGGTTTCAAAATGCTAACATTCATTAAAAAAATCAAGGCAGGCACTTAAAAAGTACACACACAAGAATAACTTGATTTGGAAATCAAGTTCTTCACTGCTGGATAAAGTGTGAGAATTTAACTTTATTTCTTTCAGAACGATCTGTGGTCTGACTCAGTACAGTAACAAAGCCCACATTGCAAGAGCTGTGTTAGAGGCTGTCTGCTTCCAGACTAAAGAGGTATTTAACCCTTTCCCTGACCTTTCCCTGACCTTTCATCGGTGAGAATTATTTTTTAATAGAAAGCTTCTACTCTTGGTAACATTTGACAGTGAGTAAAGCAATTCAACCGCATGGTGACTGCTCTATGTTCCGACACCCCTATAACCCCCCTCGTGATTTGAGGGCTAGGGTTAGGGAAAGGGTTAGGGTTAGGATGAGGAAAATACACTGGGGGTGTCGGAACATAGATGTGTAACCAACTCTAAGACATATAAGACAAAAGACATAAGATACTTTACTAATCTCCAAAAAGAAGAAATTACACAGCTTGCACAAGTTTAAAAACACTACAAAGATAAAAAGTTACAAAAGGCAGATACAAATTTTGCACAAGAAACATTGCACAAGGATCTAAACATAAAATCCGACGAGTTGCATATGTTTGCACAACTGTGCACACAGAACTGTTTGTGTACTTTATTGATGTATTAACCACATGATATTCGACATCATGAAAACTGGCTGGTGCAGTTTATCATTCAAAACCAAAGTGGGTGCTTTTGAATGGTCAGACAGTAGGAGGGTTGACTGTTCTGTATAGATGAATTCACCATGTGATTTCATGTTGTAGGTTGGTATAGTTTTATTTATCACTGAAAACCAAAGTGGATGATATTGAATGGTCAAACAGTTGGAGGGTTAATTATATAATGTACATGTATGTATGCTTCTAACTAGCTCCTAGATGCCATGGATCAAGATTCTGGCATCCCATTGGTCAAGTTACAGGTGGATGGTGGAATGACGGCCAATCAGCTCCTGATGCAGCTACAGGCAGATTTACTCAACATACCCGTCGGTAAGAAACAGCAGGGTATAACCTCAACTTTTTATTTTGTTTTTATTTTTATGAGAGATTGCCTTACATCACAAGGCCGGACGGCCACTTCAAGGTGAGGGCTACACTTAATTGATTTGGGCTATCGACCCAAATCAACTGCCAACAGGGGCACGTTGCCACCTTAATGGCTTCTGACTAGGACACCCCTGAACAAAGATGTTGACAAAGACCACCAACATTAGGGCTAGATAGATCAGGTGGTAGAGCACCGGCACGTAAATCCTGTGGGCGCAGGTTCAAGTCTCGCGCTAGTAAATGTTTCCTTTTTTCAACCCTTAAATTATTAAAAATTTACACAGTCAGTTTCCCTTGTGGTTTATCACTTGATAAAAAAAAGCGTTTTTGCAACCCGGTAATGACAGAAAACACTGATACAGGTGATCTACATGATTGAACCATACCCTATAAAAACCCTCCGATGCTTGTCTTACTTTTGGTTGTGGAATGATCTTTTGAAACCATTTCCTCTTCACTCCTTTAGTTCGTCCATCCATGCCAGAGACTACGGCCCTAGGAGCAGCCATGGCAGCCGGTCACGCTGTCGGGGTGTGGAGCCTAGCACCGGAAGACCTTACAACCATCACCACCGATGTATTCTCGCCAACTATCACTGAAGAAAGTGAGTCTAAAGCCTGGTTCATACTTCCTGCAAATGCAAATGTGATGCGAATTTTGACGTCACAGCTCTGTTTTCGCTGCGAATGTTTCACAAGAGTTGATCTTCCGAATTGTTCGTTGCGAATTTGTGACGTCAAAATTCGCATCGCATTCGCAGGAAGTATGAACCGGGCTTTAGTCAGTTATTCGAATCCCTTTTTTATGTTTTAGCAACCTGACTGTGTGCCCATTTGTTTGCCGGTGCTGCATTCTCCTTAGGAGTTAAGATGGTTTCAGAATTCTTAAGGCCTGGAGATATGGGGCAATAACAGTGTAAAGATGCTTTCACTTTTGGGTGTAAAAGCATCTCTTGTTATGTATTTATTTACTGATACTGTGTGATTTTTCCAGATCGTAGCGCTCGTTACAGTAAATGGAAGTTGGCTGTGAAGAAATCTATGAACTGGGAGGGAGGGGAGTGCTCCGCACCGACACAAGGTGAGAATGGCCACATTAACCCTCTTACTCTTGGTCAACTATTTCCAATGAGGTGATCAACCAATTAAAACCATTCAGCTTCACAGGTTGTTTTTATGGTGGCCCGACTGTGTATAGAATGTGTGTTTTAATGCTACATACGAAGTGTGGACCTGAGAACAAAAGAGGTCCACATGATGTTGGGACTTGAAACACTATGTGGACTTAAACACGTCCACACAGTTTTGTTTTTTTTAACAGTGTTGAATTTCGTTGTTGAAGAGTAGGATTTTCCTTAAGTGTACAGAACAAAGGTAGTGACTGCAACAAAGAGCTGTGTGTATATATGTGTGTACTCTGTAGATGTATGCGCCACATGTTATGATAATATTGCAGACTGGCATAATTTATCTCTGATTCAAAACCACAGTAAATGATATTAAATGATCAAACAGTAGGAGGGTTAAATTTTTGACTGTACTTTGTAGATCCATTCAACGTATGATATCATTTTGCAGGCTGGCATAGTTTATCTATCATTCAAAACCCACAGTGTATGATATTGAATGATCAGACAGTAGGAGGGTTGACCGTGTACTGTGTAGATGCATTCACCACATGATACTATATTGCATGCTTACATATTTTAGCTGTCATTCAAAACCACAGTGGATGATATTGAATGGTCAAACAGTAGACTGTTAAATGACATATATACATGTTAGACACCACAATTGTTCTGTTGAATGATTAAATAATGATTCTATCCTTATAAAATAAATGTGATTTTCTGACTGGGGTCATGTTTATATAATGACCTTGGGTATTTTGTATGATTTTACATGCATTTAATTTGAACTGTCAGCAACTTCTATTTAATTGCTTTTGAATATAATATGAACTGTGAACTGTCATTGTTTTACTCTGCAAATTTTGTATTAGCTGTTCCGACAATTCAGTCGGAACAGCTATTGTTCTGTCAAGATTTTTATTTTATTTGTGTGACTGGTGGATTTGTATAAGTTTCCCTTTAGACTATTGTGTTTGCTTTTTCTCACCTGTGTTTAGCTTCAGGTTTTTTGCTGTTTGTTTTTGGATGGTTTTTCATTGTAAATTGTTCTATTGTATTGCTGTATCTTGCAAGAGCTTGTTTGTATTATTTCGTTGGAATTTATTTGGAAGGGAGTAACTTTGAGTTTTTAACAGGTTTATTTTAATCAAGTAATAAACCATGAGGGAAACTATTATTCAAAACCACAGTGGTTGATATTGAATGGTCAGACAGTAGGAGGGTTGACTATGTCCTGTGTAGATGCATTCACCACATGGTATCGTACTGCAGGCTGGCATAGTTTATCTATCATTCAAAGTGGATGATATTGAATGGTCAGACAGTAGGAGGGTTGACTATGTCCTGTGTAGATGCATTCACCACATGACATATTGCAGGCTGGCATAGTTTATCTATCATTCAAAACTACAGCAGATGATATTGAATGGTCAGACAGTAGGAGGGTTGACTGTGTACATAGATGCATTCACCACATGATATGTTGCAGGCTGGCATAGTTTATCTATCATTCAAAACCACAGTGGTTGATATTGAATGGTCAGACAGTAGGAGGGTTGACTGTGTCCTGTGTAGATGCATTCACCACATGATATCGTACTGCAGGCTGGCCTAGTTTTAATCATTCAGAACCATTTTTTTTTATATAAAATGTTTTTCTATTCCCTAGACTGAACTGATCCAAAAGAATTACCATAATGATAAAATTATGAAAAAAATATTCATAATGATTGGTTTTTGTTTGTACTTTTTGGTTAGGTTAGATGTGATTCTGAGAAGCATTCCAGCCAGTCTGTACCTCATGGGTTCCTTCAGCGTGCTCTGCCTTGCCAACATCATCAACTCAAGACCATGAATCTCTGTAAAAGTCCGCGTTTCTTCAACAAATCATTGACTTTTTATCTGTGTGAAACTTGTCTATGCAATTTGTGCGCAGTTTTGTGCAATAATTGGACAACGTGCTAATAGCCCATATGCAAGTCCCAATGCGCATGATCGGCACGCAAAGGATTCTGGGTGAAATTCGAGTCGTAGCAACACCTGCAACCATCATGATGCGCTGATTTTGAAGCAATGTGGCACGCAACTATAAAACCTGGCATAGTTACATACAAACTACACCACAGCGTCCATATTGGCTGCTTGATTTATTATTTAACTGTAATTCGGTATCCCAAGACGCATTGCGGTATATTTTCAAGATGGCGCAAATGCATATGACCTATTGACCCCCTTGTGCGTCACATGCGTTTCATTTTCGAAGTCAAACTGCAAGTCAGGATACGGTGAGCATGTTAATGCTAGCTTGTCACCTTAAAAAAAGCAGACTACACACTTGTAACACACAAAAGGAAACAGACTCCCAGAATGGCATAATTAATATTTGTTTGTGGTAATGACGTCGAGTGGATTGGGTCAATAAGGAATGTTTTTTTATATAGCTATGGTAAACGCCAACTGTGACGCGCATGGTGCATGAACATTGTGTAGACTCTGTGCGTTGGGTCTGGTTGAAATGCGCGAGTTTGTTTCCTTCACATATTAAAGCAAAGTGTTGGGGAACATGAGGTTTGCAGAAAAAAAAGTTCTTAGACACTTAAGCTAGCTTTCAATAGCCCAACGTGTTGAGTTCCGCACACCGGCCCATACCTACACAGACAAGTTACATGTATATTTAATTTCAAAATCAGTTATTTTTATTTTCAAAAGAAGTTATTTTTATTTTCGAGAGCAGTTATTTTCTTTGCTCTTGAAACTATAAAAATAACTGCTCCTCGAAAATAAAAACAACTGCTTTTGAAAATTTAAAAAAAACTGCTTTTGAAAATAAAGTAGCGATGGCACTAACAAGCTTCTGTATTATTCTACACCTCATTAAATAAATTCATATTAATATGAAATGTTCATATGACTGTTGCCCTGCTCACAACTTTGTGACATGTAATTAATAAAATGTAGTGTTGGAAACTAAAATAGACGTGAAATTGTTAATTTAGTGAAATTGGCAATTGCTTTCAGATGGGGGTTTTTGTTGGTTAGATTTTTAAAAAAAAAATTCATTTGGAAGTTCGAGTTCGTGAGCAAGAATAGACATTATTTCAAGTCGGAGATCGCGGTTTTATTTCTCTGCATGAACCACGCATAACGCCCCCGCAGATTGGCCATCACACACTCGTAACTCGTGATATAATTCCACGAACCCCAATTGTCACGTCAGGTTTGGGGCTAGAGGCTTCTTCCTGCACTGGCCGATTGGACACAGCCTATAATGATGAAATATCAATTATGATACAGTAATTATCGTACAATCATGTGGTGTCAGAGTACACCTATTATGCCTATATTTTAATTTACGATGTTGTATAGTTGAAAAATGCAATATGCTGAATTATTTACTTCCAAAGTTGGGCCTGAAAGGCCTATACTCATCATCATTAATATTCGACATCAGAGATGATTCATCTCCAAATAGATTTGTGTGGCTCATTTTGTCATTTCCCCCATTACGGCTCTTTTGGTTACACGAGACAAATAGTGAAATAATATAATACTTGGGAAATTGAATGTTTTACGGTCGGTCTTTTGTTTGTTTACGATGCCCCCGTAATGGACGGTTCGGCGCCATAGCCGCGCCCGCCCAAGGGACTGTCAAACTCGGCAAATAACACAAATTGAACACTTGTTCACTTTAACTTCTAAAACTTATAAGGCCAAATAACAAAAATAACGAGTTTGTCGTCCCCACCCGCCTCCTTTTTGGCAGCCGCCATCTTATGTTTACTATTTTACTATTTTACTATTTTAGAAAAAAAAGCAACCAAAAAAATCGGGGAAAAGACACGAAGTTCCTTGGTTTATTTTTGCCTGAGAATATGTCTCGACTTTTTTCACCTTTGCAATACAACAGCCGTTTCTGAATTTTGAAACTTGCTTAGCAAGTGGACGAAAAATGATACAAATCATTTGTTTTTTCAGACATTGCATCAGTAAACTCAAATAGCACAATATATGTGAATAAATATACCTTGGCCAGCCATATTTAGCATGGCGGCCATCTTGGGAAAAAATAGCAAAAAATTGAAAAACAGTAAATAGTAAAGCTCTGACTCCTTTTTTTTTAAAAGTCCGGACGAGAAACTCGTTATTTTTGTTATTTGGCCTAAGGTGTTTTGTTTAAACACACAATTCGTATTTACAGAAGGAAAATTATTTTACTAAACAGTAAACTGAATGCTGGATGACTCGGTAGCGCACCCGAAGGACGCAGACGACGATTCAACGGCGCACGTACGTTTTATACTGGGTATTATAGTGTTATAAATTCCATGGAAGTATTTTTACCCCCATACAATAATCAGGTGTATACAAATACCATGGATAGTTTAGCGTAAAACGAAACAGTCTTATTTCTAGTCAATGGGGGCACTTTAGACGGAATAATTTCGCAGGATGCTTACTACCATTACCATCTTTATAACAAGTAGGCTTTGGGGTGAAAAGTATTTTACACCTTTTCTTTTCTTTTTTTGTTGGGGGGGGGGTGATTACCAAAGTATGACCCTACCAGGCCTACCTTTCAGCAGAAGTAAGCGGGAAACCAGGCAACTCCACTAACACCATTGTTTTGTTACCAGCTTTTGCTCCTTAGGAAAATGAAGCTAGATTCCACCCGTGTAATTATTTCAAATACATTATAAACATGCGAGGTATGCTTGGAGACTCAAATTTTCTTGTATCCAATGTGTTTTCAGTATGTAGACCGCTTTCTATGAAAACGACCTCTCTGATAGGAAACTCTAGGTGGCGCACTATTTTTCAAACATTGTTTCAGAGTTCCCTCCTAGTGAATAAAGCAGTTCGGCAAAGAGTTCGGTGTTTTAGATTATTGGTTTAGGAAGATAGAACATTAAAACGTGGTGATGAAGAAGAGTGGACTGGGTTTACTCTTTCAAAAACGATGACATGGTAGGCCTATTGGTAGCCCTTCCGGAATTTGAAAATTTTGAAATGAATAATGCTCGTTATTCTACCAACATTTTTTTTTTTCAAAGGAAAAATCTGCGATAGCCCTATAGCAGTCCCCCAGCCAAATATCTTCATCATGACATACTCTGACTGTGTGCCAAATTCCATGCTTGTATCATCAAAGGCACAACTTACCCTAAATGTTTCCGCTATCTGCCGCACTAATATCACCATAACGGTTGTCAAGAGATATTGTGGACGGGCAATCTGCAGCCAACCATAATACCAGCAACTGCTGCCACTGCAACGCTGAAAACAACTTTCGCTCATAATAGTTGAATGACCTGACTGATTAACCCCAAACGAAAAAAGAAGGCTCTGGAGTATAGACTTCCCGAGTATTCCTTTTTAACCATGACCTATAAATCTCGTCATGATATTAAAGGGGCTGTGTCGTTATGCTCAAAGTTAGGCCTGATACTGTACATGGGATTTTGACGTCTCACCCAGTTACAGCCTCCCCCCCCCGTTCTGGAGAGCGCAGGCGCGCTGACTTCAGGAGAGTTCAAATTATTTCATGTACAGCAACAGGCCTGCTTTGGTCATGATGACATAGCCCCTTTAAGTTGTACCTGTTGCTCGGGTCGGTTGGGGTAGATTGGCAGTAATCCCCCTTAGTCCTTGCACATTCTGCGCACCTGCATGGGATAAAATGCGCCTGTAAGCACTTGGATGTTGAATCATGGTTGAACCAACAATAGGTCGCAAAGCAAGACGAGTGTAGATGAACGGATTTGTATAGACTAAATTAATATAATGACAACAATTGGATGCAAATAATTATGATCCATTCTAATTTTTCCCGGTGATTATTCAAAGCGTAACACGTATGCTACGGTGCGCGGCAGTAAGATCAACGCCTGTTATCTAACAGTGAGAGCCTCGTTATCAAACCTGGAAGTGCGCAGATCGACGTTAAATTCGTCGTCTTGGGATTCGTCTCTTGGACCCCGTGAACTCGCAGCACTATGGCCGCCACTAAATTTGGCAAAAATCTGATTGTTGTGGGTGAGTTACGTGGCATTTTCGTCTTCCATTGTTTCCTTCTTTTCAAGTGAAGCCTGTCAGACTTTCACAGTGTCTTTTGTTTATGTCTGGAAACGGAAATTGTTCGGGGACCACAAGCTTCCAAGATTTATGCAGGGTCAACATTTTAGGAACGAATTCTTCATCCAACTCGTCCTTGCACGTTGTTGTCGCGACCGTTTCACCTTGTTCACAAAACCAAATAGTGACCTTTTGCATTCCATAGCATTTCCTGGTAGGCAAAATGAACTTTATGATAAATACCCTTCTACCTCACCTCGTGATTGTTAAACTCTAGAACTATATAAAAACGTGCACAATTTCTTCATATCAACAGACAGAAATTAGCAAAGCATTTCCTTATGGCAGGCAAGTGGTATTTTAACATTGTGATACAATTACAATTTGTTTGTTATTACCTCATGATCTTTATATTGAACTATATAGAATGTGCACCATTTCTTCATTTCAACAGACAGAAATTTAACAGGTCTGTAGTTTTAGAATCGCCTTGAAGATGGCTTTATTCCTCTGTGCCTTTTTTGTGTGAAAGTCCATTTATACTAATGTGGCTCTTTTTTAAATGTGACGTCAGTGGTAAACATTGGTCTATATTATGTTTTTACATAATCATTCTGTTTGACTGGGGTTGTTTTTTTCGCTCTAGACTTTCGGTTTATTCTAGGAAATGCCTGCGTCACGAATTTCAAGTTTGTTTTGCCGGTGGTAATTTTTTAGCCAAGAAGATAGCGCTTGAAAACACAAACAAACAAACAAACACAGTTGATACAAACAAAGCAACATTAATTCATTTTTCGGCCATGTATTATAATCAAATATCAACCCTAACAATACAAGTATAAATAAAGTCAAGTGTGTCCATCAGTGCGGTGGTTATATCCGGTTTCATTGGCAGAAAATGACTGAGAAAATTTATGTTCCCCCTGGACAGGATACCAGTCTAGCCGGTACCCATTTGTACTCCTGGGTAGTCTGTTTGGCTATACAATTAATTGTATCGTATATTATTTGTTGGGAAAATGAAATTTAGCCATGAAATAATATGAAAGTGAAATAATAACAAATCAACAAAGAAAACCCGAGAATAAGACTTGCCTCCTTGAGTCCAGTAAGCCTACTTATAACCAATTAAGAATGTTGCCCAACTGACGTTCATGTTATCATGAAGCCTATGGCGCACAAATTTGGGCATGTTGGCAAATTGAGATTTCAAAAAAATAAGCATCCTCTTCCCAAGTTTTAATTTTGTTTCGTTGTGAAATTTCCACAAATTATTTGTAGGCCTATATAAAAAATTAAATTGTAATAACAAATTGCTGTTGGTGTTAATTTGCAAGAATTTTTCTTCTTCTTTTTTTGCTTTTTTTTTTTGAAAAAAAACCAAACTCTTCGTTCGAGTTGTTTTCTCGTTGTCGATAAGCGCGAGACTTGCATAGTCTATATACAGTGCATCATACAACCTCACGCGCTGTCAGGTTAACAACCATTATGCATAAATTTAAACGTACGATGATATTGGCTTAAAAGGACTGTATGCATTTGGTAATTGAAACCCACTGTTTGTTTCAATCCTTTAAAGTTGTAGATGTATAATACCCTAAATTGTATCTGTGAAAATTTCATTTCAAAAGGTGGTAGCGTTTTTAAGATAATATTGCCGAAAATCTGGAGCGGTTATGTCCACGCAGGAAGAATAATCTGCAATTGGAATACACAATCTGAGAAACGTTACTGCAAGTAACGCTTCTCAGATTCAAATTTGTGGGGATAAAAAGTTATATCTTTTTTCATAACTGCAGTCTTTCGAAGTGAAAAGTTTCTCAAAATGCATTGTCTAAAGCTGCTGTATATACTTCTTACCAAGTAAGTTTGTATTGCCATAAATTTTCAGATTCATTACCAAACGTATACAGACGTAGACCCTTTTATTAATTCAATTTGCAAAATTGTCTGCTTTCAGAGTTTGGCACGATACATCATCTGTAATAATTGTCACCATTATCATTCGATGTCAATAGCTATAAGTGGCTCATTCGTCAATGTCCTCCTCCTCGCCTCGTTAATTAAAGACAATAAAAAAGTGCAACACATTGTACTTGTAAAACATACAGAATGGTTGGTTCGGCCTTTTGTTTGATGAACGACGTCCCGTTTGTTGTTGATGGCATTAGCTTATTATCAACCTTTGTTGGTCCAAAATTACAATGGTTAAGCAGAACAAAGCCTGGGAACCCAATCACACAATAGGCCTATATTGGTTGGTTTTAACCCACTTTTGCTTAGCAATAATAGTCCGAGCTTAGCCAGAGATTTGCTCCACAGTCCGATGTGTTTCCTGTTCGGAATTGTACTCCAAATTTAAAAATTGATTATAGAATTGACTTTACAGGTTTTTTGTGTGTTTTCTTTACGTTAAGTATTCCTGTTATGATATGGGAGTATAAATCTCAAAGTAGTGGCAACTTTTGTTGCGTTCATCTGGAAATTGGTCTTCGGTCAAGTTTTGGCGCCTTTTGTCGTTCAGCTGGCAGGTCTTGTTCCCGTCCCGGCTATCATCACGCACCAGGCGCGGATCCAGGGGGGGCGTGGGGGGCGCACGCCCCCCTTTTTCATATTAAAAAAAAAAAAGAGGGAGAAAAGAAAAAAGGGAGAGAGAGAGAAGGGGAGGGAGAAATGGGGAAGGGAAGATTTTGCTGCTTGGTATATTTTCACGCCCCCCCCCCGTTTGGAAAATCCTGGATCCGCCCCTGCGCACGTTGAAGGAGAGGCATCCAGGCTCAGGCGAGGACTCCCTTGACCGGTAACTCCTTGATGACATGCTGATCTTTCAGACATTAAGTGGATGTGAAGCGGCCAGTGTCATCAGCTGTCAGGCAGTATGTCTGGGGGGGCAATAGAACGCTCACAGACCACGGATAAACTCTGGCTGCATGGACAATTATTCCATTTGCCGTTATGATTTTTCCATATGTGTGAACAGTGATCAGATCCCAACTTATTTTGCTCACCTGTTTTCCATTTATAGTATGTGCACTTACGGTCCTCGTTACCCAACTGCACCCAGTTGCCGTCTTGATACTTGCAGCCGATCCAAAAATGGGAATTAGCTTTATCTTTGAAAGTCTCCCAGATAAACGTGTTCTCCTCCAAAGTGTCAGGTATCGCTAAACCACCTCCCTTTTCAGAGCATTTCTTGAGACCCTCTTCCCAGTTCATCTTATCCAGCAGTAACTCATAACAGGATCTTCCGTAGTTCACTTCACCGGGCTTACACATCTCACCGCAGACAAACGCAACAGTGAGGATGAAATTAAACCACACGAGCTTCATAGTCAGAGCGGGTTTCGATTTGCTGTATTCAATGAACAAGAATGCCAAATAATCCTCGAACTGTTTTGTAATATCAAGCCAACTTAGTTTTCAATTTCACCAGAGGTTTTAGGATGGATGTTCGGCGTGAAACAATGCTGGAATCCAGGAGTGCTTAAAACTGAGCTGTACGCACCGCAATAAACCCACAAGCAAAATGTATTGTTGACTGACGTCTTGTGTATTTCAAAGTGATACAGTGGTTGGCTCGCTGAGCTGCTAGTAAAAAAAAATTGATAACCTTCATAATGGGTTTTTATCTAAATAATTACTGCTGAATTCCCTGCGCCAATACTCTCGCTGTCGCACCATCACCGAGAACAATTTCACCACTGAAGCATAATATCCATAGTCGAGTTGTTCACAAAAACAAATTGTGACCTTTTGCATTCCATAGCATTTCCTGGCAGGCAAGTTTTAGGCCTACTGTATAACATTATGATAAAATTACCCTTTTTCCGTAATTACCTCGTGATCGACTGTAGAACTATATAGAAATGCACAACTTCTTCATATCAACAGAGAGAAATTAGGTATGTAGATTTAAAGCGTCTTGAAGGTGGTTTTATTCCTCTGTGCTGTTTATGTTGTGCCTGCAGGAAAGTCCATTTAAACTCTGTGGCTCTTTTGTAAATGTGACGTCAGGGGTAAACAATGATCTATATTATGTTTGTACATAATTATTCTGTTTGTTTGCTTATTTCGCTCTAGACTTTCGGTTTATTCTAGGAAATGCCTGCGTTACGAATTTCAAGTCTGTTTTGCCGGTGGTCATTGTTTAGCCGAAAAGATAGCACTTGAAAACACAAACAAACAAACAAACAAAAAACACTGTAGATAAAGACAAAACAACATGAATTCATTTTAGGCCTTGATCAACCCTATAATAAAAATAAAAATATAGTAAAGTTTGTCCATCAGTGCGGTGGTTATATCCGGTTTCATTGATATAAATGACGAAATTTATATTCCCCCTGGACAGGATGCCAGTCCATCGCAGATTACTCCCCAGCTCTCGCCGGTACCCATTTGTACTCCTGGGTGGGGAGAATTAAGCATTATGATAAGGTTTTAGGATGGATACTCGGCGTGGAACAATGCTGGAATATAGGAGTGTTTAAAAACTGAGCTGTATGCACCGCAATAAACCCACAAGCAAAATGTATTGTTGACTGACGTCCTGTGTATTTCAAAGTGATACAGTGGTTGGCTCGCTGAGCTGCTAGTGAATAATTGATAACCTTTGTAATGGTTTGTTTTATCTAAATAATTACTGCTGAATTCCCTACGCCTACCCGCTGTCGCACCATCACCGAGTACAATTTCACCAGTGAAGCATAATATCCATAGTCGAGAATCATTAGGCCAACTATTTTAAAAGGATATTAATTCAACATAAAATGTTGTCAAGGTGACGGAATTAACAAATGAATAGGGGGGGGCGAAATGACATGGATATAAAACAGGTAGTCAGTTTACTGTAATAGAAAAAACCTCGGATTTTACGTCAGTGAAAAGGATACAAGAACTAGTGGTAACACCATGCAGACAATTTTATTTTTTTGCGGAGCAAAGACACGATGTGGTTTTTGTTTTGTTAAGTTAGTTTTTGTTTTAGGTTGTTGTTTGTTTGTTGTTGTTTATTAATTGTATGTTATTTGTTTATTTTGTTTATTTTTTGATTAGGGGCGCTATTCAATTTATCGAACCATTCATTTGTTATCTTTTTCGACCTCATTTTGGGGGGAAGAGAGCCCCTCCCCCCCCCCCACACACACACGTTTATGAATCCTGGTAATCGAGGACTTCTCTTTGTTCTCCCATTGTTTGGACACTTCCCCTTTGTGTTTGTACACGAAAACGAAGCGAGGACGTCCTCGCTCTGTCAAACACCCGGTTTCAATTAATAGACGCGCTCCCACACACACAATACGAGTCGATTCATGCATGATTGGGTCTGTGGCGTGTCGTGGCCGAGCGGTTAAGTGCACCGGACTCAAGCTCTGGTGTTTCTGATCAGCAGAGTGTGGGTTCGAGTCCCAGTCATGACACTTGTATCCTTGAGCAAGATACTTTACCATAATTGCTTTGTCCTTCGGATGGGACATTAAGCTGTAGGTCCCGTGTACTAGGATTGGTAGTGCACGTAAAAGAACCCAGAACACTTGTCGTGGAAGAGTAGGGGTTAACCCCGGTGTTTCTGGTTCACATAGCAAGCACCCTCGTTTACAGGTTTCCTCAGGCTTGCGAGCTACAGTGATTAAGTTAACTTGTGAGGCATCCTTGGTTTCATTACCAGAAATAATAATAATAATAATAATTCGTTTCAACTACACCGACGCATAGAACCCGTATAGTTTGACAGCGAGGTATGCATCTATGAACTCGAAAAACGACGGCACTGGCTACGCGTAGAGCCAAATGGGGCGTGGCATCTCGGTTGCCGGCACTACAGTGTTTTTGACGTACCTTCCCTCAACGCACCGATCCACATTAAGTTTGGTAGTTTTTCATATCGAATTTTAGCATTAGATAGCCAAACTTGTTTTTGACGTGCCTTCCCTCAACGCATCGATCTACGTTTTAGGTTTAGTATAATTTTAACACGGTAGACACTCATGCGCGTACAGGACTGATTTATACACTTGAACAAGCACGCAGCCAAGCGAAAGATTGAATGATTCGCATAAAATTTACACCATCATAGTAATTTTGATATTTTAGTAATAGTCCAGGCTCCATTGTCATTTGTATTACATACCACAGATAGTTCTAGTGAATATTACTGAAATTTAAAAAAATGATAATAATAATGATATTTCCAAATATAATTATTAAAGGGGCACATTGACTCGGGTTGGCCGCTTTGGGCTAAACAAAGCGTTGGTTTTAACATGAATATAGTTGGAAATATATTTTAAAGTATGGGACATTGTAATTCACACAAATATCACTGGAAATTGTGCGGTTTTCGTCTAATTTTATACAGAACTAATTCGTCTAATTCATACAGAACACGGAAAAACCAAGTTTTTGACTCCACAAAATGGCGGACTGTATGTTCCGCTGGTTGTATTTTCAGAGGAAAAATATATGTTCATTTAATCGCTACTCACTAATTACAACACACTGTAGGTGTTGTAGTGCTTGAACAATTCTTTAAAAAGATAAGGAGGAATTCCAAACAGCAACATTTTGAGAGATTTGAAGGCAATGTGCACATTGAAGATAAATATACATGAAAACATACGACAAGTCAAACTGTATTAATGATACTACTTTTAGCGTATATCCCACGCTTTGTACCAGATATAATTATATATAAGAGCAGAGGCAATAGATAAATTGCATGGCTGAATATGTCCCAACGGGAACGAATGGTATGGCTACCTTTACCATATTAGCTTAAAGGGTCTGTATACGTTATAGGTAATGACTCTGAAAATTAATGGCAATAAAAACTTACTTGGTAAGAAGTACATCAGATTCTTTGGATAGTATAATACACTTTGAGAAACTTTTCACTTCGAAGTACTGCTGTTATGGAAAAATATATCACATTTTATCCCAAGAAATTTGAATCTGAGAAGCGTTACTGCAGTAACGTTTCTCAGATTGTGTATTCCATTTGCAGATTATTCTTCCTGCGTGGACATAACCGCTCCAGTTTTTCGGCAATATCTCAAAAACGCTACCACCTTTTGAAATGAAATTTCCACAGGTATAGTTTCATGGTATCTACAACTATGTATGATTGAAACAAACAGTTGGTTCCAATTACCAAACGTAGGCCTATACAATCCCTTTAACTGAAACATTTCATAAACCATCACCATCATCACTATAAACGTGAAACCAGCAATTCCGTAACCATATAACCATGACCATTGCCATAACCAACATTAACCCTTAACCATAACCATAACAATATTATTAAACCTCACAAACATATCCAAAACCATAACCGTATAGCCTTAGCTGTTAACCGTAGCTTACCATAACATGAACCATAAGCCACTAAACATAACCTAACCAAGTGCATAACCTAACATAACCTAACTATAAGTGCATCAAACTTGCACGGTCCAACTTTTCGTAAAATTAAACCTCTTTCAGAGATTGAGCCACAGGAACGCTAATTAATTAGACATGATAAAAGACGAGCAAAGTTTCTTTTTTCTCTGGTCATCTAGTGCAAGCTCACAGTCAGTATTCTCAAAATTCACAATACTTATTATCCAGTTTCTTTACAATTCCGGTATAATTCGTCACGCGTTACAAAAGCGTCTATAACTATTATCTGACGGACAGCTACTGCAAAATATGTCTAGGAAGGAATTCAAACCCAAACCCATGAATTATTTTAGTTCTAGAAATAACCACCGGAATGCCGCATGCGAAGGGGGTCAACATTTGGGTAGGCTATCACACTGTAGTAATAATACTAATAATTAACAATAACTAGTTTTAATGTAGCGCTTTGAAATTTGAAATTTGAATTATGACACCCATTTATGTAGCTCCTTCATTCAACAGCAAGTGCCGGAAAACCTGGGAAAACCCCTTTTCTTACAGCGATAAGTGTAACTGCGTTCTTTTACGTGCATTACACAACGCACGGGACCAATGGCTTTACATCCCATCCGAAGGACGAAGCAATAACAGTTAAGTACCTTGCTTGAGGCCACAAGTGTCAACTTAACCGGGAATCGAGCCCACACCTGGCTGATCAGAAACGCCAGATCTTTAGTCCAGTCCGCTTGACCGCTAGGCCACGACACGCCACGTGTACTCGTGTATGGGTTTGAATTCCTAGACTGAGAGTGGTGCTGGGTTGTCTGCAGTCTTTTTGCAGAAAATGTTACACAACATGTGAGGATGCAAATCTATATCTCAAAGTAGTAGCAGTTGGGTTCATCTGAAAGTTGGTCTTCACTAACATCTTGGCGTCTTTTGGCGTTCAGCTGGCAGGTCTGTTTCCCGTCCCGGCTAGCATCACGCACGTTGAAGGAGAGGCATCCAGGCTCAGCCCGGCACGCCGACCCACAGGCGAGGACTCCCTTGATCGGTAACTCCTTGATGACACGCTGATCTTTCAAACAAGCGGATGTGAAGCGGCCAGTGTCATCAGCTGTCAGGCAGTATGTCTGAGGGGCAATAGAACGCTCACAGACCACGGATAAACTCGGGCTGCATGGACAATCATTCCAGTTGCCGTTTTGAAACATTTGTGAACAGTTTTCATATCCCAAATGATTTGGCTCTCCTTCCTTCCATTTATAGTATGTGCAATTACGGTCCTCGTTACCCAACTGCACGCAGTTGCGGTCTTGATACTTGCAGCCGATCCAAATATGGGAATCTGCTTTATCTTTGAAAGTCTCCCAGATAAACGTGTTCTCCTCCAAAGTGTCGGGTATCGCTAAACCACCGCCCTTTGCAGAGCATTTCTTAAGACCGTCTTCCCAGTTCATCTTATCCAGCAGTAACTCATAACAGGATCTTCCGTAGTTCACTTCACCGGGCTTACACATCTCACCGCAGACAAACGCAACAGTGAGGATGAAATTAAACCACACGAGCTTCATCGTCAGAGCTGGTTTCGATTTGCTGTAATCAACAAGAATGCCAAATAATCCGCAAACTGTTTTGTAATATCAAACCAACTTTTTTTTCAATTTCACCAAAGGTTTTAGGATGGACGCTCGGCGTGGAACAATGCTGGAATCCAGGAGGGCTTAAAACTGAGCTGTGCGCACCGCAATAAACCCACAAGCAAAATGTATTGTGTGACTGACGTCCTGTGTATTTCAAAGTGAGTCAGTGGTTGGCTCGCTGAGCTGCTAGTGAATCTTTGTATTACCTTTGTAATGGGTTATTATATAAATTAATTACTGCGGAATTCCCTGCGGTACTGCTCCCGCTGTCGCACCATCACTGAGTACAAATTCACCTAGTCGGGAGTCATTAGGCCTACCATTTCAAAAGATTTTTAATTCAACAGAAAATCGTCTGCACGGCAAAAACTGGGGTGTTAAAGGCACTGAACACGTTTGGAAATTGTCAAAGACCAGTGTTCTCACTTGGTGTATCCCAACATATGCATAAAATAACAAGCCTGTGAAAATTTGGGCTCGATTGGTCATCGAAGGTGCAAGAAAATGATGAAAGAAAAAACACCCTTGTTGTACAAATTTGTATGCTTTCAGATAGGAATAAAAACTTCTTGCAAGAAGTTGTTATTATTTTAGTGAGAAATTACCTCTTTCTCAAAAACTACGTTACTTTAGAGGGAGTCGTTTCCTACAATGTTTTATACTATCAACAGCTCTCTGTTGCTTGTTACCAAGTAAGTTTTTATGCTAATATTTGTTTTGAGTCATAACCAAACGTGTACGATACCTTTAAATTGACACCATGGGTGTTGAGTCATATATAGATACCAACAAAAAAAAATCAAAATTTACACCATAGGATGTAAAAATAACACTAATTTCTGCAAAAACAATTACATTGGTGACATTTTAACATCATATGATGTTAATGTTGATTCTCTTTTGGGTATCTATATGTGACAACACCCATGGTGTCAATTTTAACACCCCAGTTTTTGCAGTGTGCATTAGTGCAATTTGTATGGGTTTGATTAAATTACTTTTGCATATTTTGTAGCTCCTGGTAAATGGGGTTTATTGATCTAGAGTGGTCTTCGAAGTATTTGTTTGGCAAAAAAGAAACATTCATTATCTAAGTAAAACATTTATTTGCTGATTTTGATTTATTTTTTTCAAATTTATACGTATTTATTTAATGACCTTTTGATCATTATGAATATGAAATTGCAATGAATTACCTTATTGCACTGAGCCGACGAAATGATGTCAAGGTGACGGAATTAACGAATGACTAGGTAGGGGCGAAATGATTTGGATATAAAACAGATTACTGTAATAGACAAAACCTCGAATTTTACGTCAGTGAAAAGGATACAAGAACTAGTGATAAAACCAGACATTTTGGGTTTTCTTTTTTTTTGCGGAGCAAAGACATGATGTTGGTTTTGTTTTATTTTGTTTTTGTTTCGTTTTGTTTTGCTTTGTTAGTTTTGGGTTGTTGTTTGTTTGTTGTCTGTTGTTGTGTTTATTTATTTTATTTATTTTCATTTTTTTTGGGGGGGCGCTATTTAATTTATCGAACATTTCATTTATGAATATTTTCGATCTAATTTGGGGGAAAAGAGCCCCCCCCCCACACACACACACACAAGACGATTCGATTCATGCATGAATCGTTTTTCAAATTTCTGAGGGTTAGTGTCCGTTCGCGAATGTTGCGGCCAGAGATGCGGTTGATGCGGTACCTGCTATCACAATGTCACCTCGCTAAACGTGGTTTGTTTCGACGTTCGTTTGATAATACCGTAACAGTTTTTGGTAGACACTGTAAACTTACACAGGTGACTTTTTTGGGTATCTTTCTAGATAGTTTTGCCTATAAATTAGCATTAAGTTGACAAAAACCAAATGATGATCCTATCTTTCACACCCTTTGATCTGGGTCTCAATTACTCTAAGAAGTCAAATAAAAAAAATTAAAAATGCAATTATTCTTGCTTACTTGTGAACTCGTTTACTGATGAACCGTTTGCACTGTTATTACAGCATTCCTGGTCAACATCGTCACATGCTCAACCGACCAATCACAGTGTCAGCCCACATCATCCGACCTATGCAAACCAATCGTTGGTGACACGACCAGATTCCCTTTTTCGGTCACACGACCCAACTGGAGGCGCTAACGTCAATGAACGAGCTTCTCCCGTTCGTCCGCATCCGATGCTCGTCTCACATCCACGAGTTCCTGTGCCTGTCATATTTTCCTGCCTGCTTCGGGCATGTGAACACCGGCATCCACACGTGCTCTTCGTACTGCGAGTTTGTCAGGGACGCCTGCTCGGAGGCCTTCTCAGCAGCAGGACTGTCCTGGCCGCGGAGTCTTAACTGTTCACAGTTTGTTGATTCCAGCGACATGAGAAGCATGTGTGTGGAATTCAATCAAGGTGGGTATGAACCTCGATTGTTGCAAGACACCCTTAAAATAGGTTCAACTATAACCACGCAACCCTGCGATGCCCCGCCCCTGTCAGACTTACACGACTGTCATTGGTTACTGCAGCCAGTAGACCGTTGGGAAACGTGTATATAACTCCTTTGTAATATTGATTTCATACTTTTTTCAAAGCTAATAACCTTTCCAGATGTTGTAGAGACAGTTTGACAAACAAAATTAACAAATATTGATTTGTTATTTTGTTTGTGTTAATGAGTATGTGTTTACACTGTAAAACCGCAGTATTGTTTTGTGCACAAGCCTATGTAGAAAGTGTTTTCTAACTGGAGATTCCGAGTCACACTGCCTGTAGGGTCAACGACTATGTCAATCGGGCCTGTCTGAGGATAGAACTTAAAGGGTTTCACATATTTTTGCTAAAAACTGAACGAGTAATTAACGAAAGTGTGTTTTCGGTCTACTGGCTGCAGACCGGTAGGCCATCGGAGAGTTAAAAGGAAATGCTGTTGTCCCCTCCGACGTCAAAAGCGGCTACTGTCTGGCAAGCTTGCCATTTTCGGAGTCAAATTGCGCGTACAAATTATGGTATGGTGACCAGGAAACGGGTCGCTATCATCTCTGGGTCAGTCTATTCCATGTTTCGAAGTTCTTTTTGATCCGTCATATTGTTTAGTAATCCTTTTATTATCATTATATATTTCCGGTACAAGGATGCCTCATCTTAAGTTGAACTTATTCACTGTAGCTCGCAAGCCTGAGGAAACCTGTAAACAAGGGGACTTGCTTTGTTAACCAGAAACACTGGGGTTATCCCCTACTCTTCCACGATCAGTGTGTTTTGTTACAATGTCCAGGTATTGCCTCCGTTAAAGCTTATTTGTTTGCTTAATTAATTAAGTTTATATGATTGGTTTCATTTCTACCATTATTTTGAAATACCGATTTTGTATACACAAAGGATGCTGCGGGGTTTTGACCTGCCCCTTCTAAACCAAATCACTGTCTCATGCTAATTGACACCCCTCTAGGACGTGTGGCATGGTCCAGCTTAGGATATCATGGCATATGAGCGGACCAGTGTGTGCATTGTGGTTGAGACAACGGAAATAATATTAAAACAAGTCAGGATGTGCATTTTAATATAATTTAATATCTTTGCTACAAACAGAGAGAAAACGCAAATTATTAATAGGAACTTATGCAAGAATATTTTGTCAGTGGTTTGGGTTTTTTTGTATAACAGACGTAACAACTGTGAGTCCTGCAGTTGAAAACCACAACCAGATCACTTATACCATTCGTCTACCACAAAGACCTGACCCGAGCGAACAATGCGAGTCAATACTAGAGGACAATATCTGCAAGGGGGCGCCCTACAATATCGCCATTTTCCCCAACACGCTGGGTCATCGTAACCGAAGCGAGGCGGCGGTTGAACTGCATAAGTACAACGTGTTTATGTCCATGGATGCGTGCCCACCCTCGCTGAGAACATACCTATGTGCCGTGTATTATCCACCTTGCAAGGTAATCGACCAAGGTCCAACTTAATTCATGAAGCTGTTTTCTCGATTATTTTGTGTTTTTTATAGCAGCAAAACATGCTCAAGCAAAATAATATTTTCATAAACGATCGAGAAGATTAATTTGATAGAGCGTATGCGCGTTTATGGGAGACTTTGGAACGCTATGTGGCAGCAGACTTACCAGAAAAAATGTCCATTGTTTACGTAGTTCTGAGCATGCGCACTTTACCGAGAACAATGGATTTACCTGGTAAGTCTGCTGCCACCTAGCGTCCCAAAAGTCCCGTATTAGACTTTTTGGTGGTAGTATGGTGAACACCATTGGAGTACAGCATTTGGTTTGGGTGTATACAGACAGATTTACCCAAACCCAACAGTGCACGCAGCTCTGTGTTGCAGTCACTCTGTGGATATTCCTTTGTTCTGTACACTTGAGGAAAATCCTATTCTTCAACACTGTAAAACAAAACAAAACATTGTGTGGACGTGTGTAAGGCTTTGGGCTCCGCCTTACGCTCCGAAAGCCTGTTTGAAGCCACGTACCAACAGCGCACTTTTTCGAATTAACAGACGGAGCCTAAGACGGGAGCCAATGCCGAAGCTGATTTCAAAAAATAATGGCTCAGGCGCTTCTATGCACTCTCATTGCTGTTTCATTGGTGCAAATGCATGCTTCGCACTGAAAAGTCTTGGTTCGCTAATATTTGTGGGTTACCAGCCAATCCCCCAAAAAACATGCGATGATGATACAGCTCCTGACTGCGCCCTGACAATAATCCATGCCAACCATGCAGCGCGATTTGTTTATCAACAATAGAAAGGTATGTATAGTCCAACTGGGTTGCCGAGTTCGAAACATTTTGGTGTCTACAGGTAATCGGTGACGTAGCCGTTCCGGTCCCACCGTGCAGATCCTTGTGTGAATCAAGTCTATCCTACTCATGTCGTTCTGCCATGAAAGTGCTTAACATGGAGCTACCGGCCGAGGTGATGGAATGCTCGCTGCTGGCCCCATCGATATCGGCCTACCCTCGTTGTCTGTCTTCAGGTAAACAAGATTCTTATTGTTGTATTCATCGTGGCAGAAGATGGTTAAAGGCCCTGTAAGATCGAAAAACACAAATGTTCACAGATTCACACACAACTTACATGATTTAAAGTAAGTAATTGTTGAAAGGGTTCCTTAAAATATTTCTGCCTAAAATGATATTGTTTCTGAGAAATGAGTAAAACAATAGTTTTTATCACGGGCGATAATTTGAAAAAACAGAAAACACATAAGGTCTCTTTTCACTATTTTCACTTGCACAGGTTTGTTTGTTCATGCATATGTTGAATCACACAAAATGTGGACACTAATATTGAGCTGTTACCAAAAGTGTGCAATACCTTTAACTCAGACGTGCGAAAATACCTAAAAGCTTGGCCCGATACATTACTTGTCAAACCAGTGGATAACCAGGGGCTTTGGGGCGTTGCAGGTGTGGCGGAAGCCCCTCCCCAGCCCGACCACCACTCAAAACTGTTGCCCCAACCTCGTTCCCAGTGGTGTACGATCTTGCCGTCATACAACTCAGAAATGGGTCAGGCCCCACGAGACCCGGAGGCAATTCCACCACCTGGAACTTTTGAGAGTGTGGCGGACGAACCTGTGATTATAGGTCTTCGGTCAAAATGGTCAAATTGGCACAATCTTATTCATCTTTCGATGAATACCAAGCTCGAACTTTTGTCACAAAGGAAACATTTTGAAACATGATTAGAATGTATTGTGATGTAATTTTGTGAGGGCCTTGTACTATTTCAGATTCCGAATTCAATGTAATGGAAGATTGGTCACCTGGGCAGAGTTCCCAACCCAACACGGGTACCACTTGGTGGAGGGGCGGGGTGCTCGTCTGCCGCATATCAACGGTGCAGAGCGCTTAAGTTCAGGAATGCAGATTTCCCAAACTACTTTGAACATGTGTCCATTGAGGAAGTCAGTGCCGAGTTGGAGCGACTCACTCCACTCTTCAACTCTGGCTGCTCCAAAGATATTCAGCCGTTTATTTGCTCGGCTCTCCTTAGTGACAGAAGACCTTGTCTGGATGTGTGAGTAAGGAGGCTGTTCAAATAAGCCGAGGCTTGTGGGAAACAGCCCTAGAAAAATATAATAAATATATAAACAATTAACAAAACAATAATACAAAATATATATAAAAAAAAGAAACATGAGAGAATGCAAAGTGAACTGGTAATGAGCTAATAAAACAGATAATGCCAGGGTATAATGACCCAAGTTAAGAGCTGCTAAAAAAGAGAGAACTGAAAACGAGCAGTGGAGTCGTGAGAGAAAGCTAAGTTACATAATATATCCCATGACACTTGTGTCCTTGTGGAAGACGCTTTACTACAATTGCTTCTCTTCACCCAGAGGTATAGGGTACCTGCGAGGGTAGAGGTTGACATTGTTTTTTGAAAAAAAGCCTTCGGAGCGCCACTGCAGCTGTATACTACCCAGGGAGCTGAGAAAGATTAAAGAAATGTTATATTGGCCCAATGACCAGGGCACTAATGTAAAGCGCATTAATATAAGAACTAGTTATTATTATTATTATATGCAGGTTTACAAACTGCTATTCCGTCAAATTGAAGAACTAGAAAACCTTAAAATATTATTTGTATTGTATTTTGTTTGAATGGATACGCGGAATTTCGCTTCCAAGCCATAATTATAAATAGGTAATTTAGAAGAAAACAAAGATTTTCATCTGACATGTTGATCGACAGTTCTTTCCCGGATGATCATGACTTTCAATTTGTATTTCTTAAAATAAAAAAAATAATAATAAATACTCATTATTCCAGAGATTAGAAGCCCAGAGGACAAAGTTGAAATCATTCATGCGAACCGAGTCAACGTCACTCATTATGTGATTGATTTCGCAACTCCTTCTTCGGGGTGATGCTGCGCTTGCTCCACCTTCGGACTGGTGAACAAAAGACCAAGCGCTTGAAAAATCTGGATATTCTAAAGGAACAACAGGTATATGGATAGGGTTATAGTTACGGTTGTGGTTGTTGTTGTGGTGGTGGTGGTAATTATCAGGTCAAACCGGTATTTATGGTTGTTGTAATGGTTACAGTTATGGTTATGGTTATGGTTACGGTTATGGTTATGGTTATGGTTATGGTTATGGTTATGGTTATGGTTATGGTTGTGGTTATGGTTATGGTTATGGTTATGGTTATGGTTATGGTTATGGTTATGGTTATGGTTATGGTTATGTTATGGTTATGGTTATGGTTATGGTTACGGTTGATTATGGTTATGGTTAGGGTTATGGTCATGGTTATGGTTATAGTTATTATTTGTGGTTGTGGTTCAGGTTTTGGTCAATGTTGCTATAAATGCCAAGCTGGCAACAGCTAATTAAATCTCTCTCATACAAACATTGGTTTAACATCTATGATTATGAATTGCACAAATAAACAAATTGGGATTCAGTAACATAGACGACAATACTTATTCTAGTCATTGTGAAATCAGCGGTTTAGCTTGGCCGGAACCCACAACCTTGTGATTGCAAGTCCTGCAGTCTAACCGCTTTACCACGGTGACCACATGGTAGTGGTCAATGTCCTGGTCGTGGTCACTGTCGCGTTCTACCCCAAAAACAACTGTTGTGGCTTTAAAAACCGTTACTCTGATTTTTTTTTTGTTCCGTTGAAATATACCTTTCACTTTCTATATAGGTATACTTAAAACCTGACCACATGGACGGGCATCTGGTAGTAATGATACCTTTCAATAAATTTGGGGTCGGTCCACCCACATCCCAATGGATGCAAGGATATAATGGCGGTGAGTATGGTTTTTAAAATTGGCAATGTGTTATATATAAGATTTCCTTGGGTTTAGTGCATTTCTCTACATTTCAATCACCGTTGAGTTTCTGCCTAATCTTTAATTAGTAGACAGATTGCAGAAGTCTATTGTTAATCTCGTTGGTGAAGGGTTTGCATCAAAGTTAATACAACCTCTTTCCCAGCGAAGGTCTGTAGCCAGCCTCTGTCCTTTCTACATATATTTTTCATTGTAAATGTGCCACCATCAGCGTGTCCGACCTGGTCCCTCCTATTAGGGTGTTCGAGCGCGAGACCAGGCTTTCTGCTTCTTCTCACCTATGCACTCATAAAGTTCAAATATTTTATTTATTGGCATGGGTGATTCCGTAATAAAGCGCTCACCCCTCACCACTCTGGCGCTCTTCGATTCCTGGCAAAGGCCATAACGTGAGTAGAGTTGCGTGTTGGTTCTCTCCTATGTCACGAGGGTTTTTCCTCCCGGGCCCTTAGGTTTCTCTCCCTCCGGAAGAAAATCAAACACTTTCTATCTCTGTCTGTGCTCCTTGGTCATGTTTGTATGAATTGGGGTCGATGTGGCTGGCTGCCAAAGGTGCCCTTGCATGCATGCGGCTCAAATACGTTGTAGCCGCGTCGCAATTTAGCTTCTCAGCTGCGGGTAGGGATGGTTAGCCTCCCAATTTATCATTTATATTATTATTAATATTATTAGTATTGCACCTCACCACACCTCACCTATCTTCTTCAGGCCGAGTTTGCTCTGTTTTGGGTCACCGGTTTGCCATCATTCCAAGACATCCAACGTAGCCTTTTCCTTTCTTTCTCAACAGTAGTGCGCCTCCATGTTGTTCCGAGACGTCCCACTTTCCTCCTGCCGTCAGGACCCCTAATCATTGCCGTCCTGCAATTACATTTTATCGTACAATTTACTTTAATTAATGTTGGGGTTGTTGGGGTGTTTGTTTGTTTGTTTGTTTGTTTGTTTGTTTGTTTGTTTGTTGGGGTGTTGGGGTGTTTGTTTGTTTGTTTTGGGGTGTTGGGGCGTTTGTTTGTTTGTTCGTTTAATTGTTTGTTCAGGGGTTGTTTTTTTAGGTATTGTTTGATTGCTATTTTTCTTTTGGGCGCTAGGGGTGGAAATAAGTTAGGTGTTTTAGGTTTGTTGTCGCTATTGGTTGTGGTTTTTATATTGAGGGCGGGATGCTCGGTCATTTTTTCACAGAATAACAAGACAAGATTTTCGTGTTTCTAAAAAAGCTTGCTAAAACAGATTCTAGTTTTACCACATTGTTTATCTGTATTTCATTCTTCTCTGTTATTCTCTATTTCCCTTCCCGCCAATATTCAGACCTCAACGTTTCGGTTACACACTTTCCCAATGAGTACACAGAAATCTTCTGCGTGGCTGTCGGTGAAGCGCCACCAGCGGCCAACCCAGAGTTTTTCACACCGGACGGGAATCTCATCCAGGTGACGTCATTGGATGAAGGAGGTGAGTAACCATTGATTCACACCTTGGAAGGATGATACACCAGTTTTGCTATTTCTTTGATTATTTTAATTTGTAGTTTTACAATCGTTTTGTTTAGTTTCTTAGTTTTCATTTATAAGAAATATTTATCTATATCCTCTAGTTTTCAAAAAACATTTTTTTTTCAAATGGGTAGTCGTTTCTAAAATGTGTTCCTTTTAAAAACAATTTTGTTTATTATTGTTATTGATATGTTATATATGTTAGAACCACTCTCCTGAAGACAGGCAGAGCGCACTGCTCGAAACGTCGAGACTCTACTATAATACTCAGTTTCTTCTCAAAAACCTTTAAGCTTAAAGGCACTGTACACGTTTGGTAATTACTCAAAATATATATTAGTATAAAAACTGATTTGGTATACAACAAGCAACAGAGAGCTGTTGATAGTATAAAACATTGTGAGAAACGACTCCCTCTGAAGTAACGTAGGTTTTGAGAAAGATGTAATTTCTCACTAAAATAATAAAAGACTTCTTGCAAGAAGCCTTTTATTCCTATCTGAAAGCACACAAATTTGTACAACAAGGGTGTTTTTTCTTTCATCATTTCCTTTTACAATTACCAAACCTGTTCAGTGCCTTTAAAACAGCTCTATAAAGTATATTTGGCCCTGTTTGTCAGGAATGGTCAGCCGACACTCATGATAAAATATTCTGAGGTGGGATTCGAACCCCGAACTATCCCTCTGGCATGGATGGTGTCGTCACCCAGCTGTCTCCGTCACTGACAATGCTTCAATTTAATAAGGACAAACCCCCCTTGCATGCTGGTGCCGCATATTCCTGCAAGGTGCCTGGAGATCACAAGAGCGTGTTCTTTCAAGCAGCACAAGGTGAGCATCCACTGTCATCCAGATACCGAACGAGTTCTTGGGAGATGTACCTTTGACCTTTTCCTTGGTTTCTTCGACGGGCATTAAACGGTTTGAACAGGAGTACCAGCTATCTCTAACATGATTTCAAGCGCGTGTCGCGTCGCCGTCGCCCAATGAAACCATTGCATTTTTAATGCCGAAGCCTGATTTCAATTAACTAGATGGATAAACTGCAAGTGACCAGGTCCCAATTTCATAGAGAACCCAGAACACTTATCGTGGAAGAGTATAGGGGTTAACCCAGGTGTTTGTGGTCCACGCAGAAAGAACCCTTGTTCACAGGTTTCCTCAGGCTTGCAAGCTACAGTGATTAACTTCATTTATAAGGCATAGGCCTACTTGGTTTCATTTCAAGAAATGTTAAAATGATAACAAAAACTTTAGAAAGTCTCTGCCGGGGGTCAAAACGTGAGGCCATAAACAATGATTTAGCTTTTTCTAGTTGCAATTCAAAGACTTCTTTCTTCTCTCCACTCACACAGATCGATGTGTCGATATGACGCTATTTTCCTGCGCTGCGCAATCCAAGACAGGCAGGATGCGTCTTCCGAATCTACTCGGCCACACAACGGCGTACAAAGCAGAGCTGGCATCCTACCGCTTCTCGCCTCTCCTCCGGACCAACTGCTCCTCCGACCTCCGTCGGGTCGTCTGCGCCCTCTGTGTTCACCCTCGCCTGCTGCCGAGATCACGCAACCGTGCCGGGCGTTGTGCCACCGTGTGAAGAGTGCGTGCGATGACGCAATGGCTCGGATTGGTTTCGATTGGCCGGTCGAGGCCAGCTGTGACCTGCTTGAACCAGCCGAGACTAGTACTTCGATGGATGACTCGTGTGGTAAGGCTAAAGTTTTATGTTATTAGTTTATTAGGATTTGAGGATTTTGTTCGTACGTTTGTTATGTTGTTGTTTGTTTTTGTTTGCTTTTTTGGTTTTAGGGGGGGTTGGGATGTTCTCTTTTTTTTGCAAGCATGCATTTTTCGAGAAAAATTATATAAATGGAACCAGAATTCGCTGTAATCCTGTATTAGAACCACCCCGTTTAGATAGTATAGTCGTCCATGGGGTTGAGTTTCACTAACAGGTGACCATGACCCTTTGAAGTTTGCCAGTGGCAGCCCCCCATTGACATGCGTACACAAACCTTAAATTCTAAGGTCTGCAGCCAACACATTGTAAGGTATCTATCATCAGGCTAATACAACGTACGCCCCCACCCACTCCCCCGCCTACCACCCACATTTCTTTGGAGGTCAGTATGACTTAATTTCTTAATTGTTTATTACATCAATCGCTGTTAAGTGCACTTAAATACGGAAAACAATTATGTCACTAATGAGCAAGCAGCGCGTGCTGGGAAAAAAATGGTGCGGCGAGATCGATCACCCTTGGGAACGAGGCTGCAGTAACGCTTTATGCCGATATAAATTAATACGACAAGGTGACTTCTCAAGATCGATAAAGTCCCCTTTTGTGGCGAGAAAATGAATATGACTTCATCTCATTTCATGATGGTTTATTTAAAAAAAAACGTGTACGACTTCATTTCATAATGGTTTATTTAAAAAAATGTGTACGACTTCATTTCATTTCATTTCATTTCATTTCATTTCATAATGGTTTATTGAAACAGCATCAATTGCAGCTAAAGGCACTTAAATACGGAAAACAATTATGTCACTAAATATTGTTAACACTATTGAGCTGAACATGCTAAGATTCCTATTAAAGATTACTTACTGAGCCGCTACACAACAGGACCAACCTTTTTAAAATATATATATATATATTTATATATCGGGTCATAGTACGTCTTACAAATTATAGTCGAGAGCAGAATGATTATGAAATATTGAAGGTGACATTTTGCAATTGTGTTCTAAATTTAGTGTATTTTGTTTTTCTTATGCTTGGCGATCACGTTGTCAATAACTTAATAAGGCATAATGTGTAGCGTCAGATACGGCGTTTCCCTCGTAACGGTAAACTCAATGAAGCGAAGTTGATTTAATAAATATATATTTACCTTGCATTATGCAGAAAGACGCAACAGGACAGGCTTTTGTTATATCCTTGCATGCTAATTTATAGACTTTACAGGGCAGAAACGGTACTTATCATGATAAAATACTACTGAGTTTTATTCCATTCATTCATTCATTTTATTTCTATGCGCCGCAGCCGAAAGCTGAATTCTGGATTCAAGATTCTAGATTCAAATGTTGTTCGATTACGTTGAAGACATGAGAATTTTCTTCCCAGTGGATTTTATATGAAGCATTTCATTTCATGTGATTTATTCTGGTTGTAAAGCCAAGGACTCTCAGAAAAGCGAACTTAATCACTGTAGTATAGCCAAGAACCCAATGGAGAGAAGGCAAGGAAGCAAGTTTCAGTTTTAGATGTGGGAGGACAAAAACACAGAGAAATATTCCAGGGAAAACCCATGCAGTCAAGTAGGGACTGATGAAAACCAAGTCCACATAATATAGTGTCCCCAGCGGGATTCGAACAGGGATCCTAAAGGTGGTGGCGTGGAAAGACACTCCTGCACCGACCCGACTATTGTTATTATTAGAAATATACAGACATGAACTCTAATAAAACATAAACAATAACCAAAAAGTGCTTGACAAGTTATTAAAAAATATAATAACATATAAATATAAAATAAAGTATACAAAGTCACCAGGATGATGACAGTTTGAAGGAGGTGAGGGGAAGGGGTTTGCAGCATGGAGCGGAAGGGGGAGGTTGGATAATAAATAATAATAATGCAGTTCTTATATAGCGCTTTATACTCCCGATGGGTGTCTCAAAGCGCTCAGTATTTTTCCTACAAGGTAAGTGGAGTTACGTGTTGAAGTATGAGACCTATTCCTTTGCATAGCACCATGTAATGGTTTACAAGGTGTTGCGGCGCAATATGCTGCCAATCACTGGATGAAGTGGAAAGAGGGGTGGACAAAAAATATGCAAACCATATTTTATCTAGTTACATTTCAGATTAAACATTTGAATAGTCCATGGTAAACAAAAACAATTGCAGTCTATTGTTATACATGATTTTCAGTAGACACAGCTGAAAGGGCAAACAGACATTAAAAACCGCTGAAATTTCGTAAAGTCGAAAATACAACGTACAGAAATAGATTTGCTTATTCTTCTGATTGGCTGACCGGCGCGCCGGTCAGCCAATCAGAATGAACCTTGGGAAAACAAAAGCGCATGAGCATACAGGGCCCGACTTCAGAAAAAACAATTTTGTTGTTTTTTAACCTTTCTAAATTCGTTCGCTTGTGAAAATAAAAAGTTCAACCCTTACATCCAAACCCGGGCAATGAGACTTTAATTGCTTATTATAAACGTACAATGCTCGGTCCAAGTCACGTGCAAACCTTTTATTGTACAATTATTAGTCTGGCGCGAGTAATAACAATACTATCCGACCGTATTTTCAGGTACCGCCCACACGTTCTATTGTATCCCTCCATTGATTAGTACGTAATTACAAACGCTTCCATCTCACGGTGCTACCGTATTAAATTCAAACTCATTTAGCTGGACCTTCACTTTAATTGGAACAAACTTTAAAGCTGCAGCTCTAAAGATTTGTAAGAGGCCAATGGGATTTTAAAAATTCCACTTTAAAAATGAAAAAACAGTGTTAAAGAAAGCTTTAGCTGAACGCGTCAAATTTTATTTTAAAAGACTTAGAATTGACAATATTTATAGTACATAACAAGACGCGATGTTTCGTCAAGAAAAATTAATATTTCTGATTACAGAAGAAAGCATCTTTAAACCTGCACCTTCGAGCCTTCACGTGTTTTGTGCCTTGAATAAATCGGTCACCGTATTGATTAATTGGCCTTCGGCGGGTTTTTTTTTTCTTTTTTTTCTTCCTCCTTTTTTGGCATAATAATATTAATAATAAAGAGAAATTTATAAAGCGCGACCAATTGCAGATCGTTTCCGCCTCAAGGCAATTGGCAATCAATCTTACCTCAATAGCACCGGTGTCAAGTTTGATCAGAGCAACTGGTGTCACACTCAAAACAGCTTTTGAGGCGAAACGAACGTTGCGGACAGTGGGCTGTGTTTGATCACCATGAAAATCGCTGGTATTTTCCTCCTCGTTCTGGGTGTGCTTTGCGGCCGTCAGCTTGCTGCAATCTGCCCTCCCGAGTGGCAAGAGTTTGGCGAGTCTTGTTATTTAGGGATATCCAAACTGCGATGGGGGGAAGCAAATCGCACTTGTGCCGAGTTGCGAGCAACCCTTGCTGTGCCGAACTCATTATCGGAAAACAATTATATCTGGGGATTCTTTGTACCTAGAGAAGATTTGTGGATTGGTTGTAACGACTTGGATGTCGAGGGGGAGTGGAACTGCCCACTCAGAGGGGAGTCAAATGACTTTCAAAAATGGGGAGCGGGCGAACCAAATAACAACACTGGCGAAGGAGGAGCCGATTGTGCAGCGATGACCGCAAGCAGAACCTGGGACGATCGGCCTTGTCGCAAGGGTTACTTCGCCGTCTGCGAACGCCTGGTGAGCAACCCGGGATTCTGCCTGCAAACCGGCCATGACGGCCGCCTCATCATCCCGAGTGTTTGATCGGTCACGGCATGAAGGGGCAACGGGGCTATTACGGTTGGTGTTGTCGTGCGGGAAGGCGTACACATCACGGTCCCGATGTCGCTCCTTCAGTCTGCTGAGGCTGATGAAAGACGGTCAGCTGAACAGTTCGAACAAGTCATCAGTTTACTTGGTACGGACGCAGAAACTGTAACTCTTTTTGCCTCTTAAAAGTATATACTCAGTCCCCGCGGACAGGGACTTTTAATTTGTAAGACTTCAAGATAATTTGTCTTTGATTACATCGAACATCACCGAACATTATATATCACCAGCAGACAGAACTATTTGTCCGAAGGATTGGTATTTGTGTGAACTTTATACTTAGTTAATTACCATTAGTGTTTCCGTTGCACATTCAACATTAAGGCAGCCACCCCGCTGTTTTAGGTGAACGCCTCGCTCAAAGAGATTTTATTCTTGACCTTAAAGAATCAAGACCTCACAATTTTGATGTATAGATGGAATTATTGCGCTTTTGCGTGAGCGCTGCATTCTTGTCACTCTACAGACTGCGTGTTAAAGGGTGTGTATACGTTTGGTAATGAATCTGAAAATTAATGGAAATAAAAACTTACTTGGTAGGAAGTATATACAGCAGCCTTGGATAGTATAATGCATTTTGAGAAACCTTTCACCTCGAAATACTGCAGTTATGGAAAAAGATACCACTTTTCACACCCAAAAAAATGAATCTGAGAAGTGTTGCTGCAGTAACGTTTCTCAGATTGTGTATTCCAATTGCAGATTATTCATAACCGCTGGACATAACCGCTCCAGATTTTCGGCAATATCTCAAAAACGCTACCACCTTTTGAAATGAAATTTTCACAAGTTAGTTTTATGGAGTATATATCTAAAACTATGTAGAAAACAGTGGGTTCCAATTACCAATCGTATATAATCCCTTTAAAGGGCCACATTGCAATCGGGCTGTGTGCTTTGGGATGTAAAAGCATTTGTTATGAAATGAATATGTTTGGAAAGATGTTTTAAAAGTAGAATAAGGATTCACACAAATAATGTTTGGAAAGATGATTTAATAGTAGAATATAATGATTCACGAAAAATACTCCTCGAAATTGTCTGGTATTCCTTTACTTCGTGAACTAACATGGTCCGTAATGTTGTGGACTCAAACATTTGGTTCTACAAAATGGCGGACCGTGTGAGTTCACAAATAAAAGGAAAACCACACAATTTTGAGGGATATTTGTGTGAAAAGTTATGTTCTACTTTTAAAACATCTTTCCAACTATATTCATTTCATAACAAACGCTTTTTATAGCCCAAAGCGCTCAATCCAAGGCAATGTGCCCCTTTAAAATGTTGCTGCACTCATCAATTGGAATTTTTACCACTACCGTGTACCTCGCTGTTCATTTGCCGGGGGAAAACTGCTCTCCATCCTCTACTTTTGAAAATGTTGTAGAAATTGCTAACCATGCACAAATTGTAAATAAAATAATTTGGCGTTGTTCTTAGTTGAAAAAGTGTTTGTTTTGTTTCTTTTCTTTAGAGATGAAGTAAATTCTTTTATTTCAGTCTATAGGGGAAAAGTTAGCAATCTTGCATTATAAGTTACCACGTAAACGTATTTTTGGAGTTGGCGTTTTTACAACGAACAAAAATACTTCGTGTCAATAAATCAATGCTGCTAATTTTGTATTAGTTTATTTTCCCACATCTCCACCAATATTGTTATGTAACCTTAAGCGAGCAATTTTCAAATGACGTGAGACCACCCATCCTCCCCACCCCCATAGCAACCGCAACCCCCACCCCATGCCAGCCCACCATAGCCAATTTTTTTATATATAGGGTGCACCACACTAAATAAACTCTCAGAGCAACAAATGCTAAATGCTAAATATTCAAAAATACTCAAAACAAAATTCAAAGTCTCTCAGCCTCTTGAAAACCAATCAAATATACTTTCAGACAACTAAACTTCAGAAATTTTGCTAATTACCCCAGTAAAAAAAAAGATAAAAAACTTATGTGCTTTTTCCCAAACTGACTTGCTGCCAGTTTTCATAAGGCACTCCTCCAATTCCCAAGCTAAATAGGACCAACTTTAAAGCCTATAAATTAATCAAATCTTCTCAAATGTTGAAACACACAGAACCCACAGGTTGTGATAAATTATTATAATTACACAATTTATTAATTGCATGACCCCCAAAACGTTACAATTCAAAAGTAACTGTGGGTTTACAAATTATGATAATCAGCTTGGCGCATGAATTTTGGCCTATTCAGTGTGGTGCACCCCGCTGCGCGTTGTGGCAATTGGTCAATAGAACTTATGCACATGATGTCATTTCAGTAGGGCGCCCTCGCCTAGAGGTCAAAATGAGGTTGTTCATTGGCCAATCCTGTGCGCCGCACGTGCAAATCTGTGCGTTTCGATTGTTTCGTCATCGTTTCACCTCTAAGATGGCGGCTGGACGTCAATGCATAAGGTCTATAGGGCCATCCAGCGTTGCGTTTTGTTCAGTTCTGCCCACGTGTGTGCGTGCCGTGCGCGTTTTAATACCCCAGCATGACGAGCGATAATAGTGACGTCATCTGAGACGGGTGTATTCAGAGAGAGTAGGGGAGAATTAAAATGAGCTCAAAATTTACCATCATAATTTGTCATGCTTCAGTTTCCCCAGCTCCGATGACAAAGGGGTGCATAAAACTACGACGCTATGACGTCACAGACTACGGCATTGATTATTTATTCCACGGGTGGGTGGATGTGCAGGGACTGGGCGCCGCCAACGACTATTGTAGGTAAGATGAAAACTGCTGGTTAAAGCCTTAATCCAAACTGAGCACGTTGTAGAGGCATTTGGTGGTTTTCTCACATGAAGTGCCTGCCTAATGAATGTACGTATGAAATAGTTGAAAAGAAACGGGCAACATGAAAATGTTTTTCATCTTGCATGAAAATGCCTGGCTTTTAGCATCATCGGTGTGAAACAGATTACATTTTACTGTTTGGTATCTGCACTTATGTGAAATGGTTAGAAACGAACGCATGTCAACTCGTACGCATGCAAACTCGTACACTGACCATCTCGTCGTACACACTATTTCCCTCTTGTACAGAAGAACCCCCCCCCTCCCATAAATCTTCTAAACAATTTCTGAGATTCCAAGCACACAATGAAGACACAATAGGGGCCGCACTGATGCCCTATATCGAGCATTAAATGTAGATTGTGTCTTTTCTTTTTGCAGAGTTGTTTCGCTTCAACAGTACAAAATACTTTCGTGCGCACTCGCAGGGACGCACGGAGAAAGCCAGTTCAACTACAACTCATCTGATACATATTCCTGGTTTGACCTGGGTCATACGTGGTACATGAGAGATGAAAATGGGGACGGCAGGGATGACTACTGCAGGTATTAAAGACCGTGTCTGAATTGGCGGCTACGGCTACGGCTACGGCTGGATTGCCGCGTCAACATGCGCTGAAGTATGGGACGCCCTTAGCAACTCCCTTAGCAACAGTCGTAGCCGTAGCTGTAGCCGCCAATTCGGATCCGGGCGAAGTGTTGACAATAACCTTAACCTTTTGCTATTTCATAATTTAGGGTTTGATAACACAGTGCGCCACCAAGAGTTTACTCTGGCCAGGTCGTTCATTACAAAATCTACAATGTCTTGCAATGTGTACAGACGAGTGCGAGGATTTGTAATGTGGAAAGAAATTGTTTTTACGTTCATAACAGCGACCTATTTTTGTTGATGTATCAAGGTGTGTTGGTTCCCCGCCGGAAACCCGTATATCATGCCTAACTGCAGGCAGTCTCGGCTTCAACCAAAATGAGTTCAGGCCAGAGGGCGCCGCCAACGACTGCCGGTATACCAGGGCAAATCGGTTCTTCGGCATTTGAGAGTACGACGAGTTTGTTTAAAGATTTGTTAGGCTTAAGAGTAGACGCCAAATATATTGTAAAGCAGCAATAACATAAAACTTTGGAGATTTTAATAGCGTTACTTTTATAACATATAATTTTATTGCATAGGTTTATTATATTCTTAGCCATAGGCCTACTATAATTATGATAATTGAGACATAACACAGCCATTAGCGATAACCCACTTTTTACAGATTTGTCTCCATACTAACCCTTTTCAGTGGCTTTTATAAGAAAAGCATTGTGGCAGTCTTATCTGTTTGGATTTTCGTTATGTTCATAAATTGCCTTTCATTTTGTGAAGTCTCACTGAAAACTGTTTTATTTACCGCAGCAACAAAAATAGATTAAATATCAACCAAACGACGCCAGGTTTGGAGCAAAAAGTAGGCCTATAGTATTAAATCCCGATGTGCGGTCAGACTTTAGACAAACCAAGGGCTCAATTTAATTCTCATGAAGACGAGCAGAGTATACTGTTCGAAACGTCGAGACCACACCGGCTCTTTTTAGAGCCATCACTCAACAACAAAAAAATATTTTACACATGGTTGTACCGGCAAGTTTACTAATAATTTATAGTTACTTTATAATTGAGCTGCTTCAGCACAAAAGTAGATATTATAAGCATAATACGATATTTTTCTAACCAGACTATAGGTTACCAACCAGAGTACCATGTCACACGTACCTTCTGTGACTGGAATCCTGCTTAAGTTGTGCCTTTAGCACATCGTTTTTAAGTTATATTATCTGCTTTATACAAACGAATACAATTATTTCAAAAGGAAAACAATAATATTTTTCTTTAAATTTAAACATTTGAAATAAATTGCATTTTAAGCTCAAAATGTCCCCGTTTTGGGATGACTTTATTTGTTCTGGGGGAAAATGTTCTGGAAACCTGTCGTAAAGTTTCAAGAAAGGTCTCAGGAAACAACTTTCTAATGTCTTTTTATAATGTCTGCTTATTCCCAAATGTTAGCTCTTTATCTGTGGTTTTCTGTTTTCTTAACCACTCACTGGCTGGCACAGTACAGTTTAGTTTGGGGGGTTTTAAGTGTTTCTATTTTTAGATTTTGTCTTTTTGTCTTTTTATACCCGTTCCCTTGTGTAGTTTTATGAATTTTTAAAATTGTAATATTTTTATTCTCAGTTTATGCTTTTTGGCCGCCATGTTTGCATTTTAAATAAACCAATTATAAAAATTATAAAAAGGGTTTAAAATAAATATTTATGCAAGCCTTTTTTGCATGGAAAAATAAAATATATAAATGCTATTCAATGCATCTGTCGTGACTTGGGAAAAAAAACATTTTAGAAAAAAGTGTTGTCTTATAACATATTTCAAAGTCAAATTATTCTATGTTTTGGGATCTTGTTGTTTCTTTTGTTGGCCTGTACCCTTTTCTTGTTGTTTCTTTTGTTGGCCTGTACCCTTTTCTTGTTGTTTCTTTTGTTGGCCTGTACCTTGTTCTTGTTGTTTCTTTTGTTGGCCTGTACCCTTTTCTTGTTGTTTCTTTTGTTGGCCTGAACCCTTTTCTTGTTGATTTTTTTGTTTGACTGTACCCTTTTCTTGTTGTTTCTTTTGTTGGCCTGTACCCTTTTCTTGTTTCTTTTGTTGATCTGTTCCCTTTTCTGGCGCAGTTTTCTTTGGTTTTATCATTAATTTCTGCGGTTCTTTCATTTCTTGACCATTATCAAATTTTGCCTCTTCAACGATCTGCATCATGGCGACCATCGAATCGTCCCGGACGTTTAACTTCGGAAGTTTAAAATGTCGACTTCGTGGATTATCGGCTCTGTAATGAACCAATCTGAGCTCCGTATACGGGTCAGCTGATATGACGTCACCCCCTAGTTTGACGCTGTGTATTTTGAAGTAGTGCACGTTGATTGGTCGGAGGATGTTTTTATCATGACCCGTGTTTTGGAGGGTTGGTTTTTTGTTGCGCAGTCGGTTGCGCTGGAATAGAGAGGTATCATCAGCGCTGATCAACTTTCTGTGTCCAAAGAACCAGTTCTGGATTCGCATCGATGCGACGTTGTCGTACATAGAGTCATTTAGGTAATCAGTAATCATTGGCCGCTTGGCGTCCATTGGTTGGACGTACTCGTCTACGTCAATCTTCATCATCCAATGAACGTCGTGCTTGTGTCTCCAGACGCAGTCGTTCTCGTGGGCTATTTGGACTTCAAGGTAAGTCTTATTGCGCGAGACAGTGTGTGCCCAGGGTATGACTGTGACAAACCCATCTTGTATGTACTCCCTGAGTGTAACTTGCAAGGTAGACTTGCCTATGCGTGCGTTGTCGTAAATGTAGGCGTGCTCAACCCCGAAGTACTTGTGAAAGTCTAGCCAGTTTGTGATAAATCTGTCGACATTTTTTACCATTGTGCACATGGCAAGAAAATACTTTTCCGTGGGCGAGGAATTGGATGGGCACACTTTGATATCTCTGTATGTTTGGTTACCCGGGAGCCTCGTCACATTCATGGTGAAGCTGATTCTCAATCGGTACAGATCCGGTAATGGGCACGTTAGCACAACAACATACTGCGGGAAGTGGCCGAAACTTCGGCGGTCGTCGAGTGACTGCGTGGTGTAGCTAAACTGCCCGTTTGGGAATTCGCACTTGAATTTGACCTTACTCCAAGGGTCTTTCAAGAATTTCAGTCCGACGAATACAACCTGCCCAATTTCCGGCTCTGAAAACACGGAATGCAAGTCGGGTAAGTTGTTGCCGTGGAGTTTGTCGTGGAAGTAACACGGGCCCTCTAGTGTCACGTTTGGGGGCAATTGAACAGTGCTACTGCTGGTGTTCAGTAGTGATCTACCTGTAATGTGTTCGGATTGCTGATGGTGTGGCGTTGGTTTTACCGTAGAAAATACCATCTCTCTTTTGGCAGTCTTCACCATATCGTCATGGAACAATAATACGTATGTGGTTACCAGCGAAAAGATGACGACCAGCAGAAAACCACGAATACAAGTTGACCTCATTTTTGGTGCGTGCTGCACAGAATCGATGGCGCTGGGTTCCTCCTTTCGACGATCACTCACGCTCCCTCCAAAGAGTAGATGGTGGTCTGTGAGTCGAGTGGAATCAATGCCTCTCAAATCTCACACCAACTACTCGTTCAACTCGTCAGCCCTGAAATGAAAAAGAAGGGTGTTGGACAAACTTTAGAAAACGTTGAAGGCCTAACATTATGAAAAGTGACATGAAATTTTGAGTCTAAACAATAGTTTGTTGTTTTCCCCAATACAGTCGGATTTTAATCAAACATACAACTTGTAAATTGTAAAGCTTTCATGAAACTAAAAATCAAGAATAGATTATTTGTTTAACACCAGATTATTTAAAATGTACCCTGTCAGATTCCATTGTGGTTTATTATTTGGTACTTGAATCACGAATAGACATGTCTCGTTTTTTCAAATAATTTAACGAGGTGTTGAAAACATTCCTGATGAATGGAATTATATTAAAGGGTGTGTACAACATTGGTAAGAATGAAAATATAAATGCTCCCAGATTTGCACATAACTTACATGGTATAACGATGGTCATGGTAGAAAACTTCCCTTGAAATGGTTTTGCTTGAAATGCCATAGTTTTTACGAAATGAGTAAAACAATAGTATTTATCCTGCAGAATAAATTCCGATGTTTGAAAAAAGGTTAAAACACATAAGGGTTTTTTTCATTGTTTTCTCATGACTTCGAAGACCGATTTAGATTCAACTTTCACAGGTTTGTTATTTCATGTATATGTTGGGTCACATCGAGTTTGGATACAGGTCTTTGGCAATTACCGATGTTGTACACACCCTCTAAAGCATGCAAAAATCTCATTTGGAATAGTAACCAATATATTATAATAATAATACTTTATTCGGGAATGTCACGATAAATTAAAACATGTTTGTGTACTATAGTTGCGATCACTAATAACTATTTTGACATACATTATTATCTTCTTTTTTTCTTGGCTACACGAATGAAGTCTTTGGTGCATTGTGATTATGAATGTTGACTGCCTTCTCTTAATAAAAGAAGACTTCTCTCTTGTTGGCGCTCTTTAAAGGCATCGTACACGTTTGGTAATTGTCAAAGACCAGTGTTCTCACTTGGTGTATCCCAACATATGCATAAAATAACAAGCCTCTGAAAATTTGGGCTCAATTGGTCATCGAAGTTGCAAGAAAATGATGAAAGAAAAAACACCCTTGTTGTACAAATTTGTGTGCTTTCAGATAGGAATAAAAACTTCTTGCAAGAAGTTTTTATTATTTTAGTGAGAAATTGCCTCTTTCTCAAAAACTACGTTACTTCAGAGGGAGTCGTTTCTCACAATGTTTTATACTATCAACAGCTCTCTACTGTTGCTCGTTATCAAGTCAGTTTTTATGCTAATATATATTTTGAGTAATTACCAAACGTGTACGATGCCTTTAATGCAGTGTACACGTCTTGTTGACATTGCCGCCCGAAGCAAACGTTGTGCAACATCCCCACTCAGTCATTGTTTGCACTCGTGTACAGATTTATGTCCTATACCGGTGCACCCCCCCCCCCCTCCCCTAAATCAACTCCCATAGCATACAGTGCAAAATGCTAAATATTCAAAAATACACGAACAATACTTAGAAGTCTCACAGCTTTTTACAACAAAGGGAAAAATTTTAATTGACTCTTGAACTTTTATTCTCTGCTCAATTTGATACGGGGTGTCCCTGGGCCCGTCGAGTTATTCTCCCTCCAAATAAAAACACCCCTACACCGGTGTAATTTTCCAAATGTCCGAGCATCAATCTTGAAAAAAATGTCCCTACACCTCTCGGCAAATAGGACCATTTTCTTTAGGGCCTTTGTCGTCCAAAATATCTAAGGTTGGAAGTCAACAACCTCCAGGTCACAATTGGGCCCAACTTTTACACTGAACCCTTTTGGGGGGGGTTCTCAAATCTCTCTGGGCCCAATTTCATAGAGTTGCTTAAGCACAAAAAGTAGCTAAGCACAACAAAATTATGCTAACCAGACTAAGGTTACCAGCCAAAATACCATGTCACGTGTACAATTTGTGACTGGTATCCTGCTCATTTCTGCTAAGCAGAAAATTGTTAAGCAATATTTTCTGCTTAGGCAGCTCTATGAAATTGGGCCCTGACCATTTTCGAAACCACGGCTTGCGCGTGGGTTCAGGCTTAGGCTCCGTATGTCTGTTTGAAGCCCCGTACCAAAATCACACGTTTTCAAAGTAACTGACGGAGCCCGGAAAGCCAAATCAGTGGTTTCGAAAACGGCCATTAGAGTGCAGCGTTCACATTGTTATCTGTGACTAAGGCCAAGTTTAAAAAATAACATGTTGCTCGTCCGGACTTTTTAAAAAGTTGGAGAGGGAGGTCCTTATTATTTGTAATCTGCCTTTTTGTTTCAAGATGGCCACCATGTTTAAGATGGCCGCCGTAACATTATTTGAAGATGGTTTTATGGTTTATGAGCATTTTCTGTTTGTCCTAAAGATTAAGAAAACATAAGCCTAATTTTGGCAAGATCTGGTTTCAAAAAAAGAACTGTATAGGCATGCAAACGTGAAGGGCGAAGAAAGGTTTTGAAAATGAAGATTTTCTCACGATTGCGTTGTGGAAATAGTATTTTTTGTATAGGCATACGTCCTTGCTCTATGATGCAAGAAAGATTATGAAATTGCTCAATAAAAGTGAAGGACACACTTGAAAATAGAGTAAGAGTTCCGATATTTTTTGGTAAATTTCGTAAACTTTTTTTGTTTCTTCTTCTTTTTTACAAATAACAAAAAAACGATGCGGCGTCCAAAATCGGAGCGGGCGGGGACGAGCAACATGTTATTTATTTTACTTGGCCTAATATAATATAAGTATTTTAACAATTTAAGGAACTCAATGGGTTGACAGATTGTGTTGCAGTGAACTAGCAAATGTAGTACGAGTGCATATTACAATGTTAACACAGACAAAAAACTTGCTTAGCAACTTGGAATGTTGAGCTGTAGTTAAGCAGTAACTAAATTGCTGAGCGGGGCATAAAATCACAACAATGAACATTCCGGCTGGCAACCTATTCCTGCTCGCCAAGGTTTTTGTGCGTAGCAAATATTTATGCTCAAATTTGTTGTGCTTAGCAAAATATTTGTGCTTAGCAAAATAGTTGTGCTTAGCAAAATAGTTGTGCTTAGAAAAATAGTTTTGCTGAGCAAATGTGCTTATCAGCTTCGTGTAGTTAGGAACCGGTGTTTTTCGTTACTGGAATAACATACAAGTGTCGTTTGGATGGAATATAACACACCTCGTGTTGGATGGACTACTGACACACGACGTGGGCCCAATTTCATAAAGCTGTTTAGCAGAAAATTCCGCCCAGCAAATTTCTTTGCTAAGCAAGAAACGAGTGGGGTACCAGTCACAGCAATGGTACCTGTATGGTATTTTGGCTGGTAACCTATTTTTCTTAAGCAAGAGTTTTCTGTGCTTAGCAAGTTTTTTGTGCTTACATGCTATATGAAATTGGGCCATGATGACGGTGCAGGCCCTTTTGCCAGTCCTGGCAAAACCTGGATTGTCTTTGTTGTTTATAGTCTTCTTCTTGTTTCATCTGTTTGGGTTTTGATTGCTTGTTTACTTGTTAACTTCTCAGTGTCCTTGTTGTTTCTGTGTTCCCAAGTTCACTCCAGGAAGTTTATTTTGTTTTGCTGTTTCTTTTGGTGAACAAATTTTTAAAAACATTCTGTCTTCTCGCCTTTTTGATTGCCATTTTATGCTTTGCATTCTAGATGTTTTGTTTTGTTTTGATTTGATTTGTTTTCTGTTAAAGGTAAATGTTTTGAAGTTTTCTATGCTGTACATATTTTTGTATTTTTTTGTGAAATATCCAAACAAATAAATAAATACCGACCCTGTTTACACTCATTATGACTACACACATTTTGTATAATATACATTTTCGGGGTAGGGTTAGGGGGGTTGGATGGGGATTTTTTCGCCTAATTATAATGATTTTTAATAATATCATTTATTAAATAATATGATAATATCGTTGGCTCAGTGCTAGAAGGTCATTAATTGCAATTTCATATTTCATATTTCACAGTGCTGCTTGCTTACACTCCGTTTTAGTTCCTTTGGGCACAAGTGCGCAAGAGTTCCGTCCGGGCTATGAAAGTGCGCTTGAATTTTCATTTTTAAAGGTCAAAATGTAGCGTTTCAGCAATTCCTCACGAGTAATATTTTTAAAAGGGTAATGAAGTCAATATTTAAAAAAGGGTAATGAAGTCCACATCCATTAAAAAATCAACTAAATCCCAAAGAAAGTTGTTGTATGAAACGGAAATTGTTTACAAAACTTAAATGTAATGTAGCACTTGCCACATGATTGGTTGCTCAACAACACTTCCATTTTCCCACAGACATCTTTACGAGAGCGACATAGTGGGGTTTCCACAGGTTGTGTCTATGATCCCTGTTCTTTAATATTTTTTGTTTTAAACATTGTGGGGTGCACCCCACAACCTTCAAAAAACCCACAAGTACAGTTCCTACCCATACATAGTCCCACATTGTTGCTCTTGTAAGCTCAGTAGGACTGACCGCCGTTCCTTTGTTAAATTTGTACCGTGACATGGCAAAAATACGGAGGAATTTACATTTTGTATATTATGTATATATATATACTGGCCGGATACTGATCACTTCATATCAACAATCTCTTTTGAAATATCATTGATTACTAAATTAGTTTGATGTCACTTACATGGATGTAGATGTTGAGGACCGGTGATAAAGGTTGGGAGTATCATCGGCATCGAAGCATGGTGGTACCGTAGACCAGCCCCAAACGACGGCAGCGTCTTACCGACTCGACCGCGGTATGTCCCGACTGAGCCCCGGCGTACAAACTACCGGTCCACGGTGCGACGCCGCCCAGCCTCCGTTTACCGAGAAATAGGGGTGGGGTCTCGCTGGGAATCACGCAATGTTCTGTAAACTGTTCATACGCCACCAACGTGATTGCCCAATGATGCATGACTGTCCAGTGCAGTTTTGTTAAACACGTATACAGCTGTTCAGATAACGGACTTATCCACAAAATAAATTTGCACATTGAAGTGAATAATGCGTATCGATCACTAGTGGAGATTTACGGACTTATGCAATCCAAAGTGTTTGCTAAAGATTTAATGTCAATTGCGTCGGGGAAGACAAATGGATGGACTGACGTGGTTTATTTTTTCAGAGGATAATGGGGCCGAGCTGTCCCTGCGTGCTCTGATACAAAGACACAAAAATACCGTTAATGTAATTACCTCGCCTTTGTTTTGTACTCTTTTCGCCATTGGATTTCTATGTTGTCATAATAACCTGCAATGTAAATGCAGCGAGCGTAGTGATTGAAATGGCAAATTTGCTAAGGTTTTAAAAACATGATGGGTAGGCCTAAGTATTGAAAATATATAGGGATTGACGTAATTTTTTTTTAAATATAGAAACTGTTTTTATTTGTATTTATTCGATTAGTTTTGTTTGTAAACACGATCAAATGGTCCCACTGTCTTCACTGCTGGGGCGGCTGGAACATACAGATTGCACTACACGAGAAACTCCATCGAGACTTTGATCACCACCGCCAGCCAATAGGAGCACTGATGACGTCACAGTTTGTTTATCATTGTTTTTGTGTCTATGCAAGGTCAAAGGTACAACTGGCAGGAACCAGCATGTTCTACGCGTCTCGAAGTGTGACGTCATAATATTATGTTCGGACTACATAATCCGCTCCTATGTGGTGGTGTGTTAAGGACGTGGCCATAGTGGTGCGCAGGTTTGCATGTAATAATGTGTATATGTAATGTTTACAATGTAATGGTAGCAATATACCAAGATCCTGCCAATTGCTCAAGGCCGCTATCTGGCGTTAGATGTTCGGGCTACTCACAAACCGACATTTGATCAGACTAAGCTTTGAGAACAAAATGTTCGTCGATAGAGGGCTTAGATGCACACGTGTTACAGAAACTGACTTATTTTCTGAATTGCATGTCGTGTCCTATTAAGTATCCTACCTTGGTATGCTAATGGGACTCGTTGATGGCACACCTCATCAACTTTATCACGACAAGAACATTCATAATGGTATCACGATTTGTCCATGTCTTGTTTATTTTCCTTCAATAGTGACTGGACAAATAGTTGAAGGCACTTAAGGAGGGAGGACTCGAAACCCTCCCGCCCCCCCGGCTGCCGGATTTTTTTTTTTCGACAACTTTTTGTCCCCATACGGGAAATTAACATGGGCTGGAGGAGGAGGATTCAAAAGAGGGCGCTATCAAAAGAAGTTTGTACACAGTTCGCCGTATTGGGGACAAAAAATCTCGCCTCCTGGGTGCATTTTTTTTTTACACCGCAGCGAGGGGTTTTGTACTGTAATACTGCCAATTCCTGTCTTGAGATGAGACTACAAACATTTATGCCTATAAAGGTTTAGGTTTAGGGTTAGGGTCAGGTTAGGGTAGGGTTAGGGTTAGGGTCAGGGTTAGGGTCAGGGTTAGGGTTGGGGTTAGGGTTAGGGTTAGGGTTAGGTTTTAGGGTTAGACCTAGTCTTCTGTCTCAAGACGGAATTGACAGTGTTACAGTACAAAACCCCTCGCTGCAGTGTAAAAAAAGATACACGCCTCCCGGGTGCACAATCGCCACAATAGCCCAAAATGCGCATGATCGGCGCGCAAAGGATTCTGGGTGAAATCCGAGTCTAAGCAACGACCGGGAACCCGTCATGGCGCGCTGATTTTGAAGCAAGGTGGTACACAACAATAAAACCTGGCATAGCTACATGTAAACTACAAAACAGAGTCCGTCATGGAAGTTTGATTGTTTGTTTAACTGTACTCGGTTTCCCAAGATACATTAAAGGCACTGAACACGTTTGGTAATTGTCAAAGACCAGTTTTCTCACTTGGTGTATCCCAACATATGCATAAATTAACAAGCCTGTGAAAATTTGGGCTCCATTGGTCATCGAAGTTGCAAGAAAATAATGAAAGAAAAAACACCCTTGTTGTACAAATTTGTGTACTTTCATATAGGAATAAAAACTTCTTGCAAGAAGTTTTTATTATTTTAGTGAGAAATTACCTCTTTCTCAAAAACTACGTTACTTCAGAGGGGGTTGTTTCCTACAATGTTTTATAATTTCAACAGCTCTCCGTTGCTTGTTACCAAGTAAGTTTTTATGCTAATATTTGTTTTGAGTCATTAACAAACGTGTACAGTGCCTTTAATTGCAGTATATTTTAAGATGGCGCTTGAATGTGTATAATTGGCTATTGCCGTCGACTCATAATTACCATGCCCTTGAATATCATGCATTCCAGATATAATAAACTGAAAGGGAACCTGTGATAGTATAAAAGGGGTCAAAGTCCGTACATAGGGGATGTTTATGCGACTGCCAAAATGGTGAATTGTAAACTTTGTATTAAGTGCATAGCGACTTTACATTTGACGGTTGCTAGGTTTATCGAACGCACCCTTCCCGTTCCAAAAGATTGTCTACCGGTAGGGCCTACTTCAACTCTTGAAATTTACTTTTTGGGTACGGCCAGTGATAGCCGACCAGCCCCCTGGCGTTAAAGGAAACACAGTGTGGGGCACAGCATGTTACAGTGCTATAAGTGCTATTCACATGGTGTTACCGCAAACCTCTCTTAGTTACAGTGCTATTGGGTGATCGTTCAGATTTGCTGGTAATTTTCTTAACAGTGGTGACAATTGAACTGTGGGATGTCATAGCACATGATTCCAGATCAGCTGAAACGGTCGCCATGATGTATTTTTGAGTTCTGTTGAGTGTATGTGGGATTCTACTACTTTCTATACCAAGAAACAAGACCGACCTGCTACCGAAGTTTGTTTATACGCTTACTTCGCACTGGTGGTGTGTTCACCCTTTCTTCATTGTGGACTACTGTGGGTCACCACACAAAGCTCATTGCCGCTACAGTGAGTGACTACTGTGCAGGACATCGTCTTCGCCTGCTGTCGAACATCTTCCGCACGGGTATTGTGTGACTTTGTCGACAGTTCGACACCCATCCTCATTACTGAACTTTTTTACAATGTCATCACCATTGTTTGAAATAACCAAGACTGTCGCACTTCGAATGTCATAATTTACTGGGAGGAAATAATCTTGTGAAATGGACTTTGTGGTACGCCTATGTCGACAGTTCGACACATCTGTCTTCATTACACCGCACAAACAATTTTCTGTTTTGATTGGAACCGAGTAAGCAACACTACTGTCACACTTTGAAGTTTGCCCGGGGATGCATCTTTCGCTAGCACCATTTTGAACTTGAATCAACACCGGTTCAAAATTAATTGGACGTGGACAGCGTTGTGTACCGTATTTCCTTGTTAATTTCGTAGGTCGAGTCGGAACTGTAAACACGCTCCTCGTAGTCGTTGACTTATTTTGGTTAAAGGTATTATACAGGATTGGTAGAGCTGACAAAATAGTTGCAGACAGTGTTCATGTTTTGTGTGATCAACCATCATAAAAATTTCAACCTGTGACAAGTTGGGCTTAATCTGTTGTGTGAGTCATGACCAATTAGTGAAAAACATGCAGAATTTCCAGCACTTTTAGCACATTGTCCTTAATTTTGGATGTAACAACCGAAATCTGTTGCGTTTTTGTAGGTTTTCAGAAACAGTTTTCACGACTTCATTTCAGAGGGAAATATTTTGCAGTCACTATGTGTTTTATTAAACGATCTGGTTAACTCTGATACTTTGCCCAAATGATAAATCTAGGATTCCCAGAAAGGTTAAGAGTAAGTGCTACCGTAAAAAAAACGCCGTTACTGGAGTTGCATTCTTCCCTACCTTAGGGCTACTCATTATACAGCCTTTGCGGTCTCCGGGAGCAAACAGCTCAAGGGAACGAAGAGTAACTTGCCGGATATATCCCAATCGGATGAACCTTAAAGGGATTGTATATACGTTTGGTAATTTGAACCCACTGTTTGTTTCAATCCTATTACAGTTGTAGATATATACACCATAAAACTAACCTGTTAAAATTTCATTTCAAAAGCTGGTGGCGTTTTTGAGATATTGCCGAAAATCTGGAGCGGTTATGTCCAAGCAGGAAGAATAATGTGCAATTGGAATACACAATCTGAGAAACGCTACTGTCAGTAACGCTTCTCAGATTCAAATTTGTGGGTTTTAAAGTGATATCTTTTTCCATAACCGCAGTTCTTCTAAGTGAACAGTTTCTCAAAAATTATACTATCCAAAGCTGCTGTACTTCTAACCAAGTAAGTTTTTATTGCCATTAATTTTCAGAGGCATTACCAAACGTATACAGACCCTTTAACTGTGGATTATAAACGATATCGATAATGATCTCCGATCAGCAAATCTTTACTCATCACCGTCAGATTTATGGTGTTATCAATATTGACATTCAGAGTGGTAGTGAACATTCAACCATACCTCCGAAGTGTAGAGAGTCAAATAATAGCACCGGTTTGAATATTATGCGTAAAGACGTGTAGCAATTTGGCTAAGTATTATCATGTTTCCATGGTAGGAAACAAAAAAGAGAAGCTTTAAGATGTTTCAAAGGCGATTGCACACCCGGACTCTCCTCCTCGCCGCTTTGCTGTCGTCGATGGCGCTATTTATCTATGTCCTTGTGACCACAGGTGGTATCTACGACCAGGACGCCGATTATAACATGCACATTGGGGTCAACGTTGACACCTTACTGGACAGGGGTGCGTGGAGGGACTGGCGGAGATCTCACACCGAGGGGCTCGTGTTGGACGAGAAAGAAATGAATCAATCGATGTACAGATACGCCATACCACGTGACTACACCTGCTTTTTAAAGGATAAACTTCAGCACCCGGAAATGCCGGATGTCCACTCTGTGTTCGCCGACCCGATCGCTGGTTCGGTGGTTTTCGTGGGATTGAAATTCCGAAAGCATCGGTGGCACAAGGAATTGTTTGTGTGCGAGTTTCCAGACGCAAACCAAACAGTGAGCGAACCCATCATTGACGATACACTAAGTTTCGGTTACATGCCCCAGTATGTGGTTGTGATCACGTGTCCCCTTCCCGAGCGCTACCGATGGAGGGCGTACTTTCACATGACCCTGCGCAGAGCCGGGAGCGAAAGCTCCTACACAAATTTGACCGTCTGTACCTCGGGAGTCACGCCGGTGAGGCAGTACCGACTTGCAGTCTGCACGATGGTCAAATCATCGGACAGCTTCATCCCAGAATGGCTTGATTTCCACCGCTACGTGGGTGTGGAACACGTCTACATCTATGACAACGAGAAAGAAGAGGTCACAAAACTGCCACAAACGGTCCAAGAACATGTAGAGCAGGGTTTTGTGACTGTCATACCCTGGACACACAGTGTCTCCAAGTACAAAACATACCTGGAGGTCCAGATAGCCCACGAGAACGACTGCATATGGCGGCACAAGCACGACGTTCAGTGGATGATCAAAATAGACGTAGACGAGTACATTCAGCCAATGGACGCAAAGCGCCCTCTCATAACGGACTACCTCCAGGACGAGACGTTGCAAAATCTCGCGGCGCTACGGATCCAAAACTGGTTCTTTGGACACCCCGAGTACATCACCCCCATCGGGGACTCGGCCATTACACGCAATCTATGGCGCTCGAAAGAACCAACCCTTCAGAATACAGGACATGACAAAAATATCCTACGGCCAATTAATGTCCACTATTTTAAAATCCACAGTGTCAAGCTAGGAGGCAACGTTATTTCTGCCGATCCTTACACCGAGCTTCGGATGGTGCATTACCGCGCGGATAACAAAAGGGCAATACGGTTTGCCTTGCCAGATTTCGACGTCAGAGACAAGTCAATGCTTAGACTCAGAGACCTTGTAAAGTCTAGTAAACGAAACAGATACTCATAGAGGAAAGACTGTGCAAGTCTAATCCCATGCGTCATACGTGTTTGGGTAAGGCGAATTACTGTTCGCTTAAAGAATGTTTGCAAGACCTACAAATGTTTAGCATACTTCTTTACTTTGCTTAGCATATCATTTTACTAAGCAGCAGTACAAATCAATGCTATACCAGCAATAACAATGTATACATAATGTGGTGTTTTCGTTGGTAACATGTTTCTGCTAACCAAGATTGATAACCTCGAGACACGTTTAGCCTGTGACATGTTTAACTTGAAAGTGTTTAGGGTTGCTAGATCGTGGGTACTAAACATGTTTACATGTAGAATGCATGACGCGTTTAGAGATAATGTCAGAAAATGCGCTTATCTTTTAAAAATGTTGTCTCTTTTCTTGCAATTAAAATAAAAGGGGACATGCTGAAAAGCCAAGTACACAATATATGTGCATTGCACTGACATCTGTCTCTGAAAGTATCCTGTATTCTGTAAAATAATTTGTTTTATAAATTAAATGATATTATTATTGTTGTTTGAAGAGGGCTGTTGAATTTAGTTTTAGGAAATGTAATGAAATATCAACAGCAAGGTTCCACTTCTACGTACAAACACAGCTGAGAAACTTCGTATTGTTTTAAGTTGTAACTAATTATTAAAATATCTGAATCCATCATGAAATTTGTTTATTTATACAGACCTTTTTAAATATTTCACACAACTGACATAAGAAATGTTTGATCATATGTATTTTTATTTTGATGAAATTCTCAATGAAGACAACATGAGTAAAAATAGATCTGCATGGTTTCTCCAAGGCAACATCAATGTTCGTGATTTTTTCCGTACAATTGGTACCAATATTTACCAACTTGATGTCTAAAACGTTTTGAATTAAAAACATTGCCATGCCTTTAATCTACACACCAGTGTCAGCCCCGGCCATTGTCACCCCTCTACCTGGTGTAAATTTTAGGTTTTCTCTGATTTATCGCTGTACGGGTTTTTTTTTTAATTATCACAAAGATCCATAATCAGAACTATATTACGTTCATTTATGACCTTTGACCTCAAAATATTGGCGATACAAAGAGAGGTGTGAGTTGTACTGTAGCTTTAAATTCATGTGACATGTATACAAGCAATACCCATGTCTGTGTAGTCTACAAAGTAGAGCAATCTAAACAAAGATAACTTAATAAAATCTTAGCAGCTCTTTAGTCTTTAGATGAAACAAAACTTTTGTTTAAAACCCTCTGATGGCCTACCGGTCTGCAGCAAGTAGACCGAAAACACATTTTAGTTAATTACTCATTAATACTTTAGAAAAAAATAGATGGAACCCTATAAGTTCTATCCTCAGACAGGCCCGATTGACATAGTCTATGACCCAATAGGCTCATGGGCTCGGAATCTCCAGTTTGAAAACACTTTCTAGACTTGTGCACACAAAAATACGGCGGTTTTATAGTGTAAACACATACTAATTAACACACAAAAACTTCAAAATTAATATTTGTTATTTTTTTTTTAAACTGTCTCTACAACATCTGGAAAGGTTATTAGCTTTGAAAAAAGTATGAAATCAACATAACAAAGGAGTTATACACGTTTCCGCGACGGTCTACTGGCTGCAGTACCTAATGGCAGTCGTGTAAATCTGACAGGGGTGGGGCATCGGAGGGTATACATTCTGAACTTTCCCTTTAAAGGGACACGTTGCCTTGGATCGGGCGAGTTGGTCTATAAAAAGCATTTGTAACCGTTTGTTTTAAAATGCATATGGTTAGAAATATGTTTTAGAAGTAGAATACAATGATCCACACAAACATGTCTCGAAATTGCGTGGTTTTCCTTTTACATCGTGAACAAACACGGTCGGCCATTTTGTGGAGTCAAAGTGTCCCTTTAAGAGCTGTGTTTGACTCACTTACTCTTCACTTTCAGTTCGTTAATGCTGAGCCACCACAAAGTCATATAATGTTTGCAGTTTGTACACTTTAAGAATTTGTTGTCACTTTCCTCGAAAACATACTAGTAAAACTAAAATAACGAAAGGTAAATTTAGTTACACCTGTTTGTAATGCAAATTTAACATCTATTAAATTGTCGCGGTTTGGCAAAGGTCGTGGGTTCGAATCTCACCCGAGTAATATGCCTGTGATTTTTTTTCACAGGACTCGGGAAAGTACTGAGTATACAGTGCTTTACACACATCGGTGTACTGGTAAAACCAAAATAACTATATACGTCCTGTCTACATTTTAGGTTCACGGTGATGGGGCCACATGGTTTTGTTACAATTCGGTCCGGGCTACATTGAGGGCCAAACTTTATTTCGGTAGCTGGCTAAGTTGTTGGGTTTGACAAAAGATAGGCCTAGCAGATCAAATCTGACTAAGGTTACATCCAAGTGAAAAGTACTGCTTTAGTAATTTTCGGTGGGAAATCTCCTGCAAGCTGTCCCAGTCGTCAAATCTGAAAAGGAGTGCCAAAGGAAAGTGATTTATCATTTGCTAACCTCTGCTGTGGTAGAATTGTCAGGCCATAAACTGCTATTTATAACGAACTCTTTACAAAAATCCTTTTAAGAACTCTGAAAAACTGTGAGATTGGGTGGATTCTTTGTACGAGGATTTATTTCGTGTTTGCTGTTGCATGCAAATAACAAATTATTGAAAGCAACCGACGATTCTCCAAGGACTTACTGTGCGTGTGTAACAATTAAACGTAAATCAAGCAAGCGTGGAGATCTTATTAAAGGTATCGTATACGTTTGGTAATGACTCCAAACAAATTAGCATAAAAACTTACTTGGTAACAAGCAACGGAGAGCTGTTGATAGTATAAAACATTTTAGGAAACGACTCCCTCTGAAGTAACGTAGTTTTTGAGAAAGAGGTAATTTCTCACTAAAATAATAAAAACTTCTTGCAAGAAGTTTTTATTCCTTTCTGAAAGCAAACAAATTTGTACAACAAGGGTGTTTTTTCTTGCATCATTTTCTTGCAACTTCGATGACCAATTGAGCCCAAATCTTCACAGGCTTGTTATTTTATGCATATGTTGGGAAACACCAAGTGAGAACACTGGTCTTTGACAATTTCCAAACGTGTCCAGTGCCTTTAAAAAATACTTTTCTGTACGATCAAGGGGTATCAGTATTGTTGCACCCGGTATGACGTTGGTCCGTCACACACGTTAATTTACATGGAAAGACTGAACATGAAATAAACAGGTTGGTTGCAGCTGTTCACGATTAGCTTGTGTTGCAATATTTCAGTCATACATCAGAATGAATAAAATATATAATAACAAAGAAACAACTAAATAAGTGATATATCAAACTCCTATTTCCATAGACCTAACGAGTCTATTATGGAACACCTGTACACTGGCAATACTCATTAAGCACATAAATTATCATGATAAAGAAATGTGTTTGTACTGAACAAAACAACTCTCAACTACTCCGTAAATCAAAACAAAAAACACATTAGAACCCTAACCACCCCAGGCCTGCCAAAAATCAAACAGATGGTTTTGTTGGAATTTGGATGTTTTAGTACTGTGACAAGTACCCACTAAATCATAGTCCAACAGCACAGGACCTGTTGGAGTATGATGGGTTGTGTACTGTTTAAGTACATAAACTGTTGGAGTATGATGGGTTGTGTACTGTTCCAATAAGTAAACTGTTGGAGTATGATGGGTTGTGGAAGCTTTTAAAAACCACTAGTAGATTGGCTAATTAAATATTCATGTCATTATAACTAAGTAAACTGATTAATTAAGCTCAAACTTCATGACCTAAGCTTTGATATGATATTGGATCTATCTTGTACATTGTGTTCAGTGTTTATATAGGTCACTTATTATTATGCATTCTATCTTGTGTGGGAAAATCTCGGTGGAGTGCAACTTCAACATACTGCACAATGAAGTCGGTGGCCCGTGACCAATGCACATAACAATCGTGTTATTTTTTTTGCTGAACTTCTTTTATTAGAAAAAATCACGCAAGGCGTGTTCATATGAATTTAATACAGTATAGCATTACTGAAAAATAGTCTTATGAATGGCATTATTCATGTTAGACCAATGGTGTAACTATAAGGTGGGACACGGGGGAGCGTTCCCAAAAAATTGATGTTCGTCCCCCCCCCCCTCTCCCATTTGAAATCTGGAATTTTGGAATTGAAAATGTCCAGAGTTTTATTGTGATAGATTTCGATGTTTTTTAGAACTGTTTTTCCATTTACACATAGACAATGTATTAGTTTTTACACTAACGCCAGATTGTCTTACAAAAAAACAACATTAATAGAAAGGCGCTGACATTTTTTTTTTTTTTAAAAAGGCAAACGGAAACTTGGCCAGAAGTGCCCCCCCCCCTAGAGAAAAAAATGGTGAACTCCCTTGTGCCCCTCTATGATTTTACCCTAGTTACGGCGCTGTCAGAAACACAGAACTCACTCCAAAAGGTTTAAATACAAATAATGCCATAAATTGGTGAGTGCAAACAGTTGCATACAACCAAACTACTAAATTTCTGACAAAATATTCCACTTAGTTACCTACATTAAAATTAGGAACCCACATTCCCGTCACTACACGTTCTTAGTGGAAAAAAACAGAAATGCAACCATACACCATATTTCCCAACCCACATATAAAGAGAAAAGATCAATATACAAGTACATCACAACTATCTCCATGAATTAAACTTTGACACGTCAGGATATAGGCTAAACCTGAATAAAAACATCTGTAAAAATGTGAAAACAATATAGAGATCCAAAATCAATACACATACATGCACATACTTTTACAAAAATTGTAAATGGCATGTATCATCATGCAATGTCATCCACAACCAAAAATAGCATTACTTATGGGAAAAACGGAATGGTCCGGTAAAATTACGGACTTCGTGTGCATTTTCCCTTAGTTCATTGGGAATGTTTTCTTCCAACAACTATTTCTTCCAACATGCGCGCATTTTCCTCTTAGTTCATTGGGACTATTTAGTTCCGGTAAAGTTTTCTTCCAACAACTATTTCTGACAGCATCAACTAGCTTCCTGGTCCTTTAGTTTGACTCATTTATTTTGAACCTTGGGGAATACGTAGCCGAGAGATTGAAGATCTTGGATCCACGCTTCGGTTAAAGCTACGTCATCGGCCTCTATAAATCCATATTCGTAAAGGTTGATCTGTAACTCGTACAATCTTTGCTCAAGAGATGCTGATTGAAGACTCGGGGTCCATCCCAGGAGAAACTTTGCTAGATTATCAGCCTTGTAGTAGAGATCCATCTCGCTGTCAAAGTCGGCCATGTAGTTGTGGGCGTTGCGTTTCTGCACAACGGCTGGAGAGTGGAAAGACAACCTCTTACCGATGTCCCAAAGAAGACGTTGCGTGAAGTAGCTTCTCCAGATGTCCGACACCCTGCTATGCACGGTGATAGGCAGAAGCATTCCCCAGAAAGCGTCTCGAGAGTGATGAGTAGTCTGGGCGTTGTAAGGTGACAGGACACGGGGCGGTAGAACAAACCTCTTGGCTTCAACGTTAAACTCATAGGGAAGGTCATAGGTCAGCCGGTAAATGGCATCTACATCAGGATCGTGCTGAGCTAAATACTGCACCACTCCGATATCCTCTCCCTTAGCTGTGCCCAGTACTGTTACACTTTTGGTAGTGCCATCCTTAATGCGGTTAAGTGGGAAACCTCTTGGCCATATACGAGTGCTGGGTCCGAATGCTGGATATGGATTCCACACATAACTTTCCGTTTTAATGTCTTGAGCAAAGGCTACTTCAAAGTCGGGCAATTTGTCGGCTAGTAGTCCATTGTCATCGTCAGTGTCGTAAATCAATTTGGCTCCGTGCTCGATCGCGTACATGTACCCGATATTCTTGCGACTGAAGTGGTTCCAAGGAATAAGTTGACAAATGCGATACCCGCAATGCTCCTGCTCTACAACTTTAAGATACACAATGTTGGGTATGTCCATCGACACTGGGCCCTTCTTATCTGCCACCACCACCATGCACCATCCCGAAGTCGCACCCAGCGTCTTCATGATCACGGTAGGCTCAAAGATTGTCGTCACAACAATCCAGCGATCGCACTTTCTATGTTGGCTCCAGGATGGCGTGTAAGATCCCGCTGGTTCCACCGATCTCTTACCGTTAAATGTGCGGATTTTCTCGAGTACGGGTACTTTACCCGTTGCACCATTACCTCGCTTCTGTATTTCCACATTTGCGGGTGACTTTACCTTGAGATCGTTTAACAGTCCTCGCACCGAGAAGTAGAATATCACAGACAATGAAACTGCCGCACAAACACGGAATCGATTACAGGAAAACGGCGAAGGAGCCATCGTTAAAGTGGAAGGTTGTCGAGTCGGATCTCAGTGACACGGAATGAAAACGACTGGCAATTACACAATGGCCGCTGTCAACACTTGAATGGATGGGTCCTAAAGCGCTGATCTATAGAGTTACACGTCACAAAAAGCTACGATACAATAGATGTACCCTATGCTGTTTCTCCAGCGATGCGTGTCCCTTTCCCTATTCAGGCATAAGGGGCCAACTAGAAAAGTCAATGTTACAAAAAGAAATAACTGAAAAATCGAAATTCAGTTTTTGTTTTAACAAATTACTATATTAGCCTAACAAACGAAAAAATATATATAATAATACCCCCCCCCCCACAATACGGCAAATTGTGTAGAAATTTCGTCTGATAGCGCCCTCTTTTGAATCAACTTCCATGTTAATTTATCGACACACACCCGCCACACCGGACGCGATATTTTATTTCCTACGAACTTTTTGTGCCCCCCCCCCCCCCCCATACGGCGAACTGTGTACAAACTTCTTTTGATAGCGCCCTCTTTTGAATCATCCTCCTCCAGCCCTTACTACTTCCCGTATGGGGACAAAAAGTTCGTGGGAAAAAAAAATTGCACACCGGACCCGTGTACAACGGTGAAGTGGTAAATGTAATCATACAACTGCCGTCTGGGTTATCAACGAACCGGCGTCTGTTCAAAACTATTGTAAATTAAAGAAAGCGTATTATATATAATTATATATATATGATTAACTTCTTAGATATGTTTTTAATTAAAAGAAATTATTTCATTAACAAATAAGTTTATAAATATATATAAAATAAAATAAAGTTAATATAGAACTACTTTTTATTATTTGGAAAGAGCTTGACCTTTGACATGAAACAGGCAACATGGAAGAAATCGGCATCACAGTTTCTGATAAAGTCAAGGTATAGAATTTCTCATTTGTTCTAAATCTTGAATAAATAAATATAAATTGAGTAGCCTGCTGGATACAAAAACATATATAAGACGTACTTTTGTATGAATTTATTTCTTCCAAGAGGTCTTGTCTGCGAGAAAAGGTGTGTTTTGTTTGAGTGTCGGGGGAAAAAATGCCTTGTCACTGACTGAATTCATCCTGCATACAGTACAACATCATGTACAAAACTATACAAAGAAATAGCAATAACTTAAAGGCACTGAACATGTTTGGTAATTGTCAAAGACCAGTATTTACTTGGTGTATCCCAACATTATGCATAAAATAACAAGCCTGTGAAACTTTGGGCTCAATTATTGGTCATCGAAGTTGCAAGAAAATGATGAAAGAAAAAACACCCTTGTTGTACAAATTTGTGTGCTTTCAGATAGAATAATAAAAACTTCTTGCAAGAAGTTTTTATTATTTTAGTGAGAAATTACCTCTTTCTCAAAAACTACGTTACTTCAGAGGGAGTCGTTTCTCACAATGTTTTATACTATCAACAGCTCTCTGTTGCTCGTTACCAAGTCAGTTTTTATGCTAATATATATTTTGAGTAGGCTAATTACCAGACGTGTACAGTGCCTTTAAGTCTTCATCTTCTCAAGACTAAAATGCTGTTTAAATTTAAAAGATTACTCGCACATATTGTGTACCTACTTGCCCACCAACTTTATTTTTTTTAATCAAGCCAAGCTAAAAACAAATGACCCCCCAAAAAATGATTGCCTGTTCAACTTTCAAGGTTCCAGTTCGGAGAGAAAATCCACCAGACTACAGGGCTTGTAGCTAAAAAAGTTTACTGGACTAGATGGGGTTTTTTTTACAAGACCAGTCATAAGAAAAGATTTGAACTGTTTAATTTGAACAAGCAAGCACTGAAACAAGATTTATCTCATTTGAATTATGGGCGAGCATTCTTTAATACTCAACAGAATTGAGAGATTTTTATCAGACTGAAAATCACTATATTTGAACAAAAACAAAACAAAAACAAATGCTGAAATCACTGGCCTCGGGCCTGTGTTCCTGGGTAAAAATTCGAGCCCTGCTATTGGCTTTTGACTTGCACCCCGAACAAGGATATTGACAAACTAGGGAGACTGCCAACATAGGGCTGGATAGCTCGGTTGGTAGAGCGATGGCATGTTAATCCCGGGGTTGCAGGTTCAAACCCTGTTCTGGTCATTTTTTCTTTGTTCACCCAAAAAACTTTAACAAATTTAAAAAAGTTATAATTTAAAGCAATAATTTTTATAATCAATTTGCCTCGGTGTTGTCCAAACTATTTTAAAAGGAGTTGAAATTTGAGTTAGACAAACAGTTTTAGCCAACATTTCCCACAATTAGATGTCCCATGTTAATTTTTTTTAATGATTTTAGGATGAGGTCCCATCAACTACGGGATCAAGACCAGCCACGTCAACACCATCAAGTATCCTAGATACACTAGACACGGATGACCTCTACACAAGATTTAAGGTAAGGGTCAGGGTCAGGGTCAGGGTCAGGTCAATTACCGACAACAATTGCCATCGGTTCCCTATGCCATTGCTGCGATGCCCTCGAAATTACAGACAATTCACGGCAATATATTGCCGTGCCCTTTTGTACATGAAGTTCGAGGGCCTGAAGGGTTGATTTCAGTGTCAGTAAAGTAAAGTCTGTCCCGAGGCCAATATGGCTCATCAGGCCGGTGGTTTACAATGTATATCTGGTTTCCCTGGCATTAAACAACTGAGAATATTTCTATTCTGCCCTGGACAGGCTGCCAGTCCATCGCAGGTTATACTCCCCAGCTCTTGCCGGTACCCATTTGTACTCCTGGGTGAAGAGAAGCAATAATGGTTAAGTGTCTTGCTTTAAGGACACAAGTGTCACGACCGAGACTCGAACCCACACTCTGCTGATCAGAAACACCGGAGCTTGAGTCCGGTGCTCTTATCCGCTCGGCCACTACACGCCATGATTTCAGTTTAAAGGCCCAAGGTTTTGCAGGATTTTGTTTCTGCTAATTAGACCTATTCAAGTATCTCTGTTTGCCAACAGCCATTTATCTCCCAAATCACAGAATAAGCAAGAGAACACCAATCATTAAAAGAACCATAAAACCAGAAAGTTTACTATTCCACATCGCTATTCTGAAAAGATTTTCCATGCCCACCCGTGGTATTATTATTTTTGATTTTTTTTTGGAACTTCTGGAGTAATCATTTTACTTTGCTACAATGAAACTCTGACTTGACAAAGGCAAGGCGACAAAGGTTCTCATAAAAAGCAGCGGGATTTGTGGTTGTCTTTTGAGAGAATATGAGTAGGCACACACCATGAATCGCAAATTGTCATAAAATCCTTATAAATACAATTGATTTCACTCTTACGAAAATTCAACACCCACCAAAGTGTTTATACTCTTATATGATTGGTATGCCTGGCCTAATGATAAACAGTTGTTCATCATCATTTAGCGGTCGCAACCCAGATTCCATTTACAACGTCATGCCAGAGGTGTTTATCCCTCATCACGTTTGGTAGGTCGTCAATTTCAGATTCCGTATCTCTACCGATCACGTCGATGTAGTTGGAGGTGTACGTCCTCTATTAGGGTACAGAAGTCTCCAATATAACACGTCAGGTATGACCTGGTCTTTAGCACGATAGCAGGGGGCCAGCAAAGCGTACTCTGCGTTGAGCAACAGAAACAGAGATTGGTGAAATGTCTCCAAAAAGTTGTTATTTGCCCCTATTATACAGTACCAAATCATAACAAAGGATTTTAGAGGATTTTGGACTGTTATCGAATTAAACTTCCAGGTTTGTTCTTGGAGTCGAATTCAAAAAGACATTCCAATCGCCCAAGTTTATTTTCTTCTTGTTCCCCACAGAAACTTCAGCGACAGATAGAATTTTACGAAGTGCAAGAGGAGTACATCAAAGATGAGCAAAAGAACCTCAAGAAAGAGTTCCTCCACGCTCAAGAGGAGGTTAAACGCATCCAGAGCGTACCCCTCGTCATCGGCCAATTCCTAGAAGCCGTCGACCAGCACACTGGCATCGTCGGTTCAACAACAGGTCAGTTGCTAAACAAAAAGCTGGGCTGGGCTCAAATTTGGCGTTTAAAACTTCACAAGATCACAGAGCTCATTTTAGCTCAAAAACTTTACTGGAGTAGAATGTATTTTACAAGAGCAGAACCTGCGAAAGAACTTTCTACACTGCTTTACATGTAAACTGTTGTTATTTGAAGAACTGAGAGAAGATTTATCTCATTTGTCGTATGAGTGAGTATACTTTGATACTCAACAGTAGAGATTTACCAGACTCAAAGACAACATTCAAAGAGCCCTATGACGAGACAGTATATTGATAGCGTTTACTCGGTCTGTAATTTTGTTCCAGGCTTTTTGTTTTCCCTCCATTGTTGCCTAATGTTTGATCTTTGATTACCATTCAAAGCCATCGTCACTGTCTCAGTGTGCTATTGACAATGGCAGCCATCGTAACTAACCAAGCTCAGGAATGCTTGTTCGTACATATTTCACGACAGCTCACTAAGTTATCTAAGACCGGCTTTTTGCAACAGGCTTAACAACTGACTAAACTGAGACCGTCTAAGGCAGATAGCTGGCTATAACTGACTGGTCTTAGACCGCTGGCTAAGACCGTTTCATTGCAATCCGCCCCAGGAGTCAAAGTTAAAGGTGGCCTGCTGGTCTGTGACCAGTGAAAATATCTCCCGGGCAACAGAATACTAAAAAAAAAAATGAAAGTGAAAAATACTTATCTTCCTCAAAACATCACTGAATCCTTCCGTGGGTCCTTCCTGCAGTCTAGTGTAAATTTCAAACCCTGTTGTGGTTTATTACTTAGTGCATTAGTTCCAAGATACTTTTTTTTTTACATTGACAGGGTCCAACTCCTACGTCAGAATCCTGAGCACACTAGACAGGGAGCTGCTGAAGCCAAGCGCATCCGTTGCCCTCCACAAACACAGCAATGCGTTGGTTGACGTCTTACCTCCAGAGGCGGACAGCAGTATTACTATGCTTGGAGCAGGTATGTTGGGACTGCGGGAACGAGTTAAAGGCACTGAACACGTTTGGAAATTGTCAAAGACCAGTGTTCTCACTTGGTTTTGTGCACATTTGTACACAACCCCAAGAATTGCACGGTTGAAGCAACTTTGTTAATTGCCATGGTATTCAATACTCTTCTGGTGCAAAATTTGTCAACATCCAAAACATCCGATGACATCATTCTGAGAAAATGGGTCTCAACATTTTTGTTCGGGGATGTTTTGGTTCATTCCTGACTTTCAAATGATATTCAATCAAAAACGGCCCATCTTCATTACAGATGAAAAGCCGGACGTTTGTTACTCGGACATCGGCGGCATGGACATCCAGAAGCAAGAGATCCGAGAAGCCGTTGAGCTTCCCCTGACTCACTTCGGCCTGTACCAGCAGATTGGTATCGATCCACCAAGGGGGGTCCTTATGTATGGTCCTCCAGGGTGCGGCAAGACTATGCTGGCCAAAGCCGTGGCTCATCATACCACAGGTGAGTAAACTCGGGGTTCTCTACCAGGTTTTTTCAAACTGTCATTCCATGACAAAAATACAAAAGTCACGTCTCACGGCATGCATGTGGAGAAAAATTGGCGTGTTACCAACTCATCCGGCATCAACTGGAACCTTGCATGATGCCATCGTGGACTTATTGAGTGTCAGTTTTTAGTTAAAAAGTCGCTACTCCGCCAATTAAGTTTTTTAAAATCTAAAAAATTCCAAGTTCCACAACTACACCTAGCCAAATAGCATGCCAGTTGTCTTGTTACCATCAGGATAAAGGTGATTTGGTTCTCCATAAGAATGTATTACACGCTAAAATCTATAGGTCCATGATGGTGTCCGAGTGTGAATTCTTTTTGATGGTGTCACGCAGGGTTAAGAGAGAACTCGATACGTATCATCGTAATCAGAGTCCAACAGTTTAGGTGTTTGAGTTTTGTTTTATTTATTACACACCCAACAGCACAATTAGCGCCAATTACAGGATGAATAGGAAACGAGAAGAAATATTCAGCTTTAGGTGTGGGAGGAAAACCAAAATCGGGAAAACCCATGCTATCAGGTAGGGACTGAAAACCCAATCCACATGCAAGGCTCCGGTCTGAAGTGAGATTCGAACCGGGGCCCACAGAAGTGAAAAGCAGGGACAGAAACCACTGACCCAACCTGGGCCCAATTTCACAAAGCTGTTTAGCAGAAAATTCTGCTCAGCAAATTTCTTTGCTTAACAAAAAATGAGTGGGGTACCAGTCACAGCAATGGTAACTGTACGGTATTATGGCTGGTAACCTATTTTTCTTAAGCAAGAGTTTTCTGTGCTTAGCAAGTTTTTGTGCTTGCATGCTTTATGAAATTGGGCCTTGATCCCCTAGGGTGTCGGAGTTAGGAAGACTCCTGGGAACTCTCTCTAGTAGGGAGTTAACGGTTTGAATGCTTCTCGCTATTCTCTTTGCAGCTTCCTTCATCAGAGTAGTGGGCTCAGAGTTTGTCCAGAAATACCTCGGGGAGGGTCCCCGTATGGTTCGTGACGTCTTCAGGTTAGCCAAGGAGAACGCTCCCGCCATCATCTTTATTGACGAGATCGATGCCATCGCTACCAAGAGATTCGATGCGCAGACAGGAGGTACAGAGATCCGGGGGTTTTTATGATTTAAATGATAATACACCACTGGGTTTAGGAGGATTTCCGAGAGAAACAAAAAAAACATTGTTTATTTATTTATTTATTTCATTTTAATTTTATTTACCGAACCTTTATTTTACTGCGATAAGAGCATGATCAAAAAATTCATTGAGCTTTAAAGGCACTGGACACGTTTGGTAATTGTCAAAGACCAGCATTCTCACTTGGTGTATCCCAACATATGCATAAAATAACAAACCTGTGAAAATTTGGGCTCAATTGGTCATCGAAGTTGCAAGAAAAAAATGAAAGAAAAAACACCCTTGTTGCACAAATTTGTGTGCTTTCAGATGCCTGAGAAAGGCTTCAGGCCTGAAGTCTTTCTCTGATTCAAATATTTTAGTGAGAAATAACCTCTTTCTCAAAAACTACGTTACTTCAAGAGGGAGTCGTTTCTCACAATGTTTTATACTATCGACAGCTCTCCATTGCTCGTTACTAAGTATGTTTTTATGCTAATATGTATTTTGAGTAACTATCAAACGTGTCCAGTGCCTTTAAAGAAAGTAGTATGATTAAAAAAAATTAATGAATGTAAGGTACTCGATTGCTAGAGCCCTAAAAAAGCACCTTTCCAAAAAGGGGCAGAGTTTAACGGAGTGGTTTTTCCTGTGAACTCATTACTCAAAAGCAATTTTGTTAATATTTGGTTGTTTTTGTTTATAATTTTGTTCTAGCCGATCGTGAGGTGCAGAGAATTCTTCTAGAGTTACTTAACCAAATGGACGGATTTGATCAAACAGTCAACGTTAAGGTACGTCCAATTTAACGCCAACAAGAATCAGAAAAACTTGAATATTTCAGTGTTGAGAAATAAAGTAACACACCCAAATACACACAGCTCTGTGTTGCAGTCACTCTGTGGACATTCCTTTGTCAGGCATGATATTCTTCCTACTTTAGTCTGTTTTCCGATCTTTTTGCCCTTTAAAAAAACTGAATTTTGTTGATTAAATAGCCTGAAATGTCTTTTAGAGCCTACACCATGTGTTCATGTAGGTCAGTCCTTGTACTTGATAAAATATTCCTACTTTTTTTCGAGGACCAAATATCATGCCCGCTTTGTTCTGTACAAGGAAAATCCTATGATTTAACACTGTAAAAAACACTGTGTGGATGTGTGTAAGTCCACATAGTGTTTCAAGTACCCTACATTATGTGGACCTCTTTTGTTCTCAGGTCCACACTTCGTATGTAGCGTTAAAACTAATGCATGACTTGTTTACATTACCAGGTTATCATGGCAACGAATCGAGCTGACACCCTAGACCCCGCCCTCCTCCGGCCGGGTAGACTCGACCGCAAGATCGAATTCCCGATGCCGGACAGACGACAGAAGCGTCTGATCTTCAGCACCGTCTGTATCAAGATGAACCTCTCGGATGAAGTGGATCTTGAAGATTGTATCCTTTGACATTAATATTAATAATAATATAATACTTGGTTCTTGTATAGCGCTTTATCACACCCAATGGGCGTATTAAAGCGTTCAGTATTTTTTCCTGCATGTTATGTGTGAGACTAAGTATGAAACCTGTTCATTTATGGCACCATGTATGGTTTACAATGTGCTGTGGCGCAATATGCTGACGATCAGACCAGGAACACCGAGGCGAACCCCTTCTCTTTACGATAAGTGCACTGGGTTCTTTTACGTGCATTACACAACACACGGGACCTACGGCTTTACATCCCATCCGAAGGACGCAGCAATAATGGTTAAGTGTCTTGCTTACGGACACAAGTGTCACGACCGGGAATCGAACCCACACTCTGCACAGATCAGAAACACCAGAGCTTGAGTCCGGTGCTCTTAACCACTCGGCCACGACACGCCACACAAAACCTTGCCCCCGAAACAAGTATCTTAGCAACACTGTCTTTAGTCTGGGGTGTCCCACTTGGGTGTCCACGCGTGACCAACCAAATGTCTTATTGCTCCCTGGTATTTAGTGTTTACCAAGCCTGTGATTCATTTGGATGATTCCTTATTACAGGATTTTGTAAAAAGAGAAGACTTTTTCCCACGACAAAGAGTTTTTCTTAACAGAATATTTTTTTCCAGATGTGGCCCGACCAGACAAGATCTCAGGTGCAGATATCAATGCAATATGCCAAGAGGTAAGTTCTCAGTGACACTGGGTGGGTTTCTTTTGTTTGAGCTTGCACACATAGGAACGCATCGGATTGTGGCCGTGCCCGTGACATAATTTATCCATGGTCCCTTATGAAGAGGTCATTTTGCCAGTCCCAGCAACCTTGTCATAACGAGAGCCGACTGTATATCAGCTATTGACAAATTTCCCAAATAATTTATTGATGAGATCTTCCCGCTCTGTTGTTTCTCTCTTCAGGCTGGCATGCAGGCCGTCCGAGAAAACCGCTACGTCATCCTGGCCAAGGACTTCGAGAAGGGGTACCGTAACAACATCAAGAAGGACGAGTCCGAACACGAATTCTATAAATAGTTTCTTAAATTATGCGTCGCTTTAACTAAAATATCGTTTCAGGGGGGTCAAGAGTGAGTCAAATGTGTAAATCTTCGGTCAGACCCAGTTTGAAGGCGGTGTCCGAATTAATTGGCTACGGCTGTGGCCGGCAGCTGAAGCAGCAACAATGAGGAAAAGGCCATTTATGGCGGTCAGGCAATAGCCATTTCCACAGACCTGCATTCAGACACCGCCTAACATAGGTTACTTTGTGATATTTAATGTCCAACATGACCTCCTAGTATAATAGAGAGCTTCAGATGTCTCTACTAGGGTCAAGTTCGGGCAAGGACCAAGCTGGTGACATACGTAGGGCATGCACACAGAAGTTGAAGTGCGAACAACTCCAGTCATATCATGTCAACGCGACCGGCGGCTCAACGTACATTATCCGTTTCTGATAACTGTTCCACTCTACACTGTGCTATGGAAACGGCTATTGGTAACCAGCGATGCGACCATGCCCAGTAGGCTGGTTCTGAATAGTCGACTAGCGTGGTCCATCTATCGTCGTCTAGACAGAGTTCGGGCTATTGTAGTCGAACTATGGTCGACGATAGTCCTTTTGCGCGAACTTGGCCCAAGTTGTATAGTAGGAAGCTCTAGCTATGTCAAGTACGTAAACTTGCTGTCTCACCGTAGGCAAGAATCATACAAATGTCCACCTAAAAAATGGTTGGCCGTGTGAGCCGATGTGTGACTTAGTGTTCTATGATGGGTCACCACCATTCTCTCAACGGGGGGAAATGCATCTGGTCGGACACGGGTACAAGGTTTTTTAACAGTCTAAAGTTCTGTACAATTCTATGTGTAAACTTCTATGTGTAATATTGTCATTAGAGAAACCATAAGTCCCCTCACCCGCAAATTCATGTAAAAATTTGAAGCACAATTTTCAAACCACAGAGAAATTCCTACCATTTCCTGATATGGTGCCACCATCAGACCTTATGCACATGACGTGTATTGAGAGATTTGCGACATAGAGGGACCAGTTTTCTTCGTTCCAAGGTTGCTTGACGCCATTTTCGGTCCAAATGCAGCACAACCCAATGGGCAGACTAGTCTGGCACCCTGTATTTGCCATTGCGTTTTTGGCTTCTAGTCACAAGTTGTCGCAACTCTCTCAATATAAACTCTGGATGTCAGTTGAGTAGGGCGCCCTCACGTAGAGGTCAAAAGGAAGTTGCTCATTGGCCCATTTTGTGCGCCCCAGCCTTTCAAATAAATTTGTGTGTTCCACTGTTTCAATGTCTGTATACCTCTTTAGAGCAAATGTATAACATTGCATGGTAATTTTCAAAGACCAGTATCCACACTTATTGTGACCCAACATATACATGGACCAGTATCCACACTTATTGTGACCCAACATGTACATGGACCAGTATCCACACTTATTGTGACCCAACATATACATGGACCAGTATCCACACTTATTGTGACCCAACATATACATGGACCAGTATCCACACTTATTGTGACCCAACATATACATGGACCAGTATCCACACTTATTGTGACCCAACATATACATGGACCAGTATCCACACTTATTGTGACCCAACATATACATGGACCAGTATCCACACATATTGTGACCCAACATATACATGAAATAAGTAGGATTTGAAACTTTGCATGGTGGAGGTATAACTAAGAGAGGTTTGCGGTAACACCATGTGAATATCTCTTTTGAGTAGAGTTGGTTCTGAACAGAACCGTTGGTTAACGACTCAACGTTTCGATCAGAATGCTCTGATCGTCTTCAGGAGAGTCGTTAACCAACGGTTCTGTTCAGAACCAACTCTACTCAAAAGAGATATTCACATGGTGTTACCGCAAACCTCTCTTAGATATCCATGAAATAACAAACCTTATAATTTTAATCTCAATTGGTCTTCTGTTACTACACCAGTAGGCCTATACCTGTTTATGTGTGTTGTCATTTTAGCCTTTCAGAAAGACTCTACAGTCACTAGGGTTGTCAGGCCATTAGTGCAACTGTTTTGCATTTATACCATAGGTCCTTTTGGTTGGTAAGCAGTATACCTATTTATGTGCTGTGTTGTAATTTGAGAAAGCCTATGCTATGGTTGAAACATCTGGCCACTAAACTTTTTGTTAATACTTTTTACAAGTATAATTTGTGTTGGGTAATTTTTGTGACTTAATATTACAAATACATGTAATTGTAAGAACCCAAAAGCTATTTCAACTGTTTTTGTTGCCAGGTTAAAACTGTTTGTCATGTTTGGTCAATATTTTGAAAATAAAACACTCTTCACTCAAACAGGATTTGATTAGATTTGCTGAAGAACAGACGCTTATTAGATCAATTTGTTGTCCTTATCTTGGGCAAAAAAAATGCCCCAGCTCCCTCGCCAACAGGCTGCTGAAAGAAAAAAGTTTCATTTCATTTCATTTATTAATTCTGGTTGTGAAGCCAGGGACTCTCTGAAAAGCAAACTTTATCACTATACTAGCCAAGAACCCCATTGAGAGAAGACAAAGAAGGAACATTCAGTTTTAGATGTGGGAGGAAAACCCCAGAGAATTATTCCAGGAAAAACCCTAGCAATCAAGTAGGGACTGAAAACCCGATCCATATAGTGCCCCCGGTGGGTTTAATTGTTTTGTGGTGGTGGGGGGGGGGGGGGATTGCAGGGCAAGTGATAGCCTTGGTTTCAAGACCATGGTGTTTTCGCGTACACACAACCAAACGTTCGATGGATTATCTAGTAATGAACAAACCATAGAGGGCGCTGTGACTTGCTAAACGTTGGTTGTCTTGGAACCAGGACTAGGTGGGTGGCTTTTTGTTTGAGTGTATATTTAAATATTACCCGTTCACAAATGCCTTTATAAATAACCCTCTTATTTAAAAACGTTGGGCGGGGTGATTGTAACCATTGCAAACAAATTTGGCTTTCTCTTGTTATAAATAGGGTTAATTTAAGACAATGCATCTAGCGCGCCATTCAGTCTTCTATTATAGCGATTTTGGAGCTAATGCATTTTAGTTCTGCACATGAAACAGTCGTCTGTTCTGATGTACGACGTCGTCATGTGTGTAATGTGACCTTTGGCCCTGTGTGTTACCTGCAAAACTTGAACGATTCAAAATGTCTCTACGTGTGCTGGTCGGAGTGAAAAGAGTGATAGATTATGCCGTCAAGGTAACTTTAATTTATCTCTTAATTTAGAATATGAGAAGTTACAACAGGTTTTGAGGAAAAAGATGAATTTTGACAGATTTTAGTGGGGCGAATCACATCAGTCCATTCAGATAGCTGATCTTCGCGTTCATCATGGCTTCATGCAATTGCAAGTTGTGTAATAAATCAATGGCAGTGATGTGGTGCGCCCTCTATTTATTGAAAAAAGGAGATGATTTTGTTTTAATAGTTAATCAATTTTACTTTTTTAGTCGACTTTCAGTTATATGGTCATATTGTGTCTGAGTGAAAACCCTAACTTGAAGATGACATCAATTGTTTATAAATCAAATTAACATGCTGATGATTAACACTAATTTCAACTTTCAAGCAAGTCAAACTTCAAATTTCAATTTCTTGTGTTTTGTTTTTCAATTATAAAATAACATTTAATATTAATACCTCACTCTGTAATAAATAATATTTGAAAAATTCAACTGTTGACTTTGAGTGTGGTACCAGTAAATATCATTCAATTCTGTTGAGTATCAAATTATAAATTTTAATTTCCCTTCTCTAGTGCTTGTTCAAGTAAAAACTTTTTTTCTTAAAAAAAAAAAAAAAGCAATATGTCGTGACGTCTCGGCGGTTGAGAGGTTGTTCATTCCATACTGATGGGCTAGAATGTGAGGAGCATTGGGTTGCCCATTAGTGGCGTTTTTCCAATTTCTTTTTTTAGTTTTAGACATGAATTGAAAGACCTATTTTGCTTTATTTCTTGGTTTGTGTAACTGAGTGGTTGAAATTGAATGGTCTCACTTACAGATTAGGGTGCGGCCGGACAAGATGGGCGTGGTCACAGATGGCGTGAAGCACAGCATGAATCCATTTGATGAGATCGCCGTGGAAGAAGCCGTCAGATTAAAGGAGAAGAAAATAGCAAAAGAAATCATCGCAGTCAGCTGTGGACCTCCGAAATGTCAAGTAAGAATAAGAGTTCATTCTCTGCTAACACTTGGGCAAGAAAGTCTTGTACCAGATTCAAATTGAAATTGAATTGAAAAGTTGACCTTGCAAACCATTAGAAGGTGCTACATAAATGGGTCTCATGAATCAAAACATAGCTCTGCTTATCCTGTTAAAAAACAAATAATGAGCGCTTTGATACGCCCCTAAGGGTTTGACAAAGCTCTATGCCAGTTGTTTTGAGGTGGGTTTTTTTGTGAGATATCGCCTACCATCACAAGGCCGGAAGGCCACTTCAAGTTGAGGGCTACAATTAACTGATTTGGGCTATCGACCCAAATCAACTGCCACCAGGGGCACGTTGCCACCTACTCCTGGGGCTGAAACAGGGTTACCCCCTTCACTGTCTGAAGGATGTAGGCATGGGTGGGTATCATCCACTAGGAGCCTGGCTGAGTAATAGAGCAGAATGCACTACCTTCCCAACTTTTTACGAAGCCATTATGGTTAAGTGCCTTGCTCAAGGGCACAAGTGTCATGACCGGGATTCGAACCAACACTCTGCTGCTGACAACATCAGAGCTTGGGTCCAGTGAACTAGACCACTCGGCCATGACACGTCACCCATTATTATTATTATTATTATTTATCATTTCAGGAGACACTCCGTACAGCTCTAGCCATGGGAGTTGACAGGGGGATTCACATAGAAATCCCGGATGCTGAATTCGAAAATGTCCTTCCTTTTCACATATCCAAGATTCTGGCCAAGTTAGCCCAGGACGAGCAAGCGGACCTCCTCATCCTTGGCAAACAGGTAAGAATTGTTCAGACTCCATTTTGTAAAGCCGAGTCCAAGATAGTCTTGTCCCAAAGCATCAGTGATCGATGGTGGATTGTGTATGTACGCTCGTACTAATTCGTAAAAGCGAGCCCTCTTATAGCATGATTTAACAAACTCGGTCAGCTCTTGGCCTGGAATTACACAAAGGCCACGGAGGTCATGGCCTCTGTTGCCCCTGGTCTTGGCCTTGGTGCCCCTTCAAAAGTTTCTCATAGACTTAAAGATTTTCCAATGGAAGTGCCCTTCGCAAATTGAAAATGGCCTGGCCTTCTCAAAGTTGAAATTTTAGGCCTGCAGCTCTCACTAACGTCTTTGGGAATCCGGCAGCTATATATTATGTATATTTTTGTTTTACTTCAGATCAATTCACAAAAAATCATCAAGACAAAAAACATATAGAATGCTCCAGATTGCACAGTTCGGACTTTTAAAACCAAAGATAAACACCAGGGAAAAACATTCCGAGGACCTTGTTTCAATTCAGCGTGCTTCGGCCAAATTTCTTCCAAAATTTGGGTCCTGAATACCCCACAAGTTTAAAAAATCCTGAGGAGAATTCCTGAGAAATAACTTCCTGATTCCTGACAACATGCATTTAAATATTATTCATAAATACCCCAGACAGTTTCGCTATTCCTACTGGTGGAGAGTAGTAGAGCACGTCACGTGGGGGTGTTTAAACGGATGATAAAGACTTCTGTTTAAGACCAGCTGGCTAAGCGTGTTGGGGCGCGCAAGCTCATTTATGCCAATTTACTTATGCGGAACGCAGTATATAGCTATTAGAACCCGCGCATAATCTTTTTGTACACGCGCGTAGGGCCTACACACAACCCAACGTGCACAAAACATAATTTTACAAAGGTTTTTGAAAATGTACAAACTTCGTAAATTCGCTAAACAAACACATTGTCACAGATTGTCCTACTTGTAATTTTTTTCTCGCTTTTTAGCAAAAGGGCATTTATGAATGGGAATAAAAGAGTAGAGACTCGTTCTTAAATAAACGGCCGTTTAAAACCTTGCAGGGTTGTGGCCATGCGATAAAGCACGGCCACGACCCTGCCGGTTTTAAACGAACTCGTCGCCACTCTTTTATTCCCTTATTATTTGATCAATAATTGCACTCAGACATGTAAGAGAAGATTTTTTCATTTGTCTCTTTGGGTATCAAGTATAGTTCATTACTCAATAGAATTAAAAGGTATTTTTTTGACTCGAAAGTCAATATTTGAACATTAATTTGTTTCTGTTCAAAATATTGCACAGTAAGGTACATGCAGGCCCATCGTTATTCAATTGAAAAAGGCGAGACCGCCGAGGACTTGTTCGGTCAGAACTTTACTGGCCCGGCACTAAAACCTCTGGCCTGGAGCCTGTGGTCTAGTGTAAAATTTGAGCCCTGACTTCTTGTTTGTGTGGAGGGTTTCTGAAACTGTTGTTTATCTGAATTTTGTCCACAGGCCATTGATGACGATTGCAACCAGACAGGTCAGATGACGGCAGCCCACCTGGACTGGGCACAAGGAGCATTCGCCTCCGAAATCACCTTAGATGACGGACATCTCGTGGTAGGCAGATTATAGAAATATGTTCCTCCGGAAAAAAAAATTACCGTAACCTCTCATAAATCTCCAAAATCAAATTCTCCAAAACGCTTTTCGTGGTCAAACGGTCTAGTGCACCGGACTCAAGTTTTGGTGGTAAAGTCATCAGAGTGTGGGGTTCGAATCCTGGTCATGACACTTGTTCTGTCCTTTAGGCTTCTCTCCACCCTGGGGTAAATGAGTACCTGTGACGGGCAGAGATGGTTCTTATGAGTCTGATATTAATCTGGGCCCAATTTCATAGAGCTGCTTAAGCACAACAAAATAATGCTTAGCAGATTAAGGTTAACGGCCAAAATACCATTTTGCATGCACCATCTGTGACTGGTATCCTGCTCGTTTGTGCTTAGCAGAAATTTGTTCAGCAATTTTTTCTGCTGAAGCAGCTCTATGAAAGCAGGCCCCATATCAAACCCTGTTTTATCACCCATCTAATTCTGCGTATTGTGCTATTTTAAGCTTCGTGTCAAGTTTGCTTGATACTTGACGGAGGCAATTGCCTCCGTTGCCCCTGGTCATTGCCTTGGTGCCCCATCAAGTGTTCCAATAGAAATTAATAATTTTCCTCAACCAAGGAGAAAAACGCCTTGGTGCCCTTGCCATTTCAAGAACAAGCAACAGGCCTGATATTAGCCGGAAACATTTAGTATTAATTGAGCTTTCAGATTGAAACTGATCTAATCTGCCACTCGATAAGTACCTGCCTTTTACTTTGTCTTTTAAAAGATTGTTCGTGAAGTAGACGGCGGTCTCGAGACGATAAGAATTAAGATGCCGGCTGTAGTCACCGCAGATTTGAGATTGAACGAACCAAGATATGCAACGCTACCAAATATTATGGTGAGAAGTACTAACAATAATCAGATCATCTGTCTCAAAATGTTCACACTGATTTACAAAATTAAATCCGTGCTCAAGGTCCATCTTATCTTGTTGATTTGATTACAAAATGTCAAAGGGTGTTAAGTTACTGAATGGTGTTGGATTTGTTTGAGTGAGGAAGAATCTTATATTTGGTTTTACCCGTACACCGATATCTGTAAAGCACTGTATACTCAGTACTTTCCCGAGTCCTGTGAAAAGAAAATCACAGGCATATTACTCGGGTGGGATTCGAACCCACGACCTTTGCCATTCTAGAGCAGATGTCTTACCAACTAGACCACCGAGATTGCCTGGTAGCTAGAGGCAGTTTTAATCCTAAAGGAAGAATCCATGTAAATCACTCAAGGAAGTTAGTCTTGGGATAGCCGTATTAAAGGTTCATTTCTCACTATGTGACCATGTTTGTTTTTCGACGTTAGTTTAATTTTTGTCTTGTTTACGTTCATAATTTATAAAGAGCAAATATGTTTATCATCTCAGATAATATCTAATATAAAGAGCTTGTTTTGATAAATTGTTGCGATTATTTTAGAAAATGGCAATATTTTGTCTGGTAGTCTGCTGCCACCTAGTGTCCCCAAAAGTCTCCAACTTACTTGGTAAAAATTACAGTAGCTTTGGATAGTATAATGCATTTTGCGAAACTTTTCACTTCGAAGTACTGCGGTTATGGAAAAAGATATCACTTTGTACCCCCAAAAAAATTTGAATCTGAGAAGCGTTACTGACAGTAACGTTTCTCAGATTGTGTGTTCCAATTGCAGATTACTCTTCCTGTGTGGACATAACCGCACTGCAGATTTTCAGCAATATCTCAAAAACGCTACCGCCTTTTGAAATGAAATTTTCACCGGTTAGTTTTATGGTATATATCTACAAACTATATAGGATTGGAAACAAACAGTGGGTTCCAATTACCAAACGTATACAATCCCTTTAATACTCTTGTTACAGAAAGCAAAGAAGAAACCGATAGCTAAGAAGACACCAGCGGACCTAGGCATAGAAATAACGCCCAAAGTTGAAATCATCAAAGTTGAAGATCCTCCTACGAGAGATGCAGGTGTAAAGGTTGAGACAGTCGATGATCTTATAGGGAAGCTCAAAGAAGCCGGCGTTGTGTAAAGCCTGTACAATGGTGAGTATTGGTGAGATTAAAGGTATAGCCTGCCCGATATGGGGCAGAGGGTCCCCCCCCAATGTTCCCATACTATAACACACTATTTTCCTCTAGTATAGAACTCCCCCCCCCCTAAAATCCTCAAAAGAATTCCTGAGATTCCAAGCACACAATGAAGGCACAATGGGGGGGGGGTACACCATGCCCCATATCGAGCACCAATTGATTAAAGGTAGGGTCGTAGGTAGACTGGTCCCCTGTCTTTATCTGCAAGGATAAAGACAGGCAACTGGTTTTACAGACCCAATGATTTCATTGGATACAATTATTTCATTGGATAAACGGGCAGAGACGTAAGCTTTCCATATCTGTGTTATGATTGGTCCGCTCCGAAGTGACGTGTTTGTCAGCTACACCATCAGCAGGAACTTTTCGATCGTCTGCTGCTGCATGCGTGTACATAATGTTTTTATGTATTGTTGTTAATATACAATGTAATCTGTGTACACGTGTGTGTGACTACGAATCTCTGCCGTGTGAATGGATGCAAAGCAACTGGCAGGATCAAGACCGGTATCTGACGTTATTCACGAGCCTCAAAGTGTGACGTCGCACTCAAGTTGTGATGGCTGGGTCATCGGAGTACGGGTTCGAATCTCGGTCGTGACACTTGTGTTCTTGGGCAAGACAAACTTAACTATAATTTCTTCTCATCACCCAGGAGTGAAGGGCTACCTGCAAGGGTAGAGATTGTTGATGTGAATGATTAGCAACCTGTGCGCCAATTTGGCTGCCGGTGCTGCATACTCCTAAGGAGTTGAGATGGTTGAAGGGAATGTTTTCAAGAATCAAATTTCATTTCTTTTCCTCTCCAGACGAAGAAGACCAACACTTGGACGATCGAAGAGAGAGAGTGCATGCCGTATTCACCACAGCTTGATCAGGGGGCCGTCCAAAGTTTTCAACTTTTTTATGGCCCTACAAAGATTACAACAAATTACTACGGAGAGGGTGGTCAGAGGTTGGTACGACCCACTTTAGAAGGTGTTCAGAAATGTTGATATTGCTAAGTTGACTCAACAGAAAAATGCAAAGTCTGGTGGATGAGCTGGGGGGTGGAAATATGAACATATGAATATTAAATTACAAGTACACAAAACAAGTACTACCTTTTTGGGGGGGGGGTGGGGGGCGTCTTCTTAAAACTTGTATTCTCTGTATGACCTTAACAAATGTTTATTAATTTGAAACCAGGGTCCAATTTCATAGAGCTGCTTAAGCAGGAAATATTGCTTTACAATTTTCTGCTCAGCAGAAATGAGCATGATACCAGTCACAAATTGTACAATGCTCTTCTCATAGCCCCTTACCAACAGTGGCTTTTAGCATTGTTTGGGGCGAACTTGCATTACAAAATTTTTAAATGTAGTGTCTCACCAAGGTTTTAGCCAGGCGTTCACTTACAATACATTTACATGTAAATGACAGATAAAACAGGGTGTCCAAATTTAAAACAGGGTGTCCAAAAGACACCCAGCAGCACCTCTGGCTAACACTATGCGTCTCACTTCTCAGCCCTCACAGGTTCCCACTTATGATCTATAAGCCTGGGTTAAAGACGCAATTTAAGGTGCACACACTGGCAGGCAGATTTTCGTTAGATGGCGGTTTTGCTGTCAAACAAAAGGCACATGGTCTCTCGCTTGCTATATCGAATTGTCTCATAATGCTTTCTATGACAATGGAATCTAGGTGGCAGCAGACTTTCCGGGATACCAGGTAAATCCGTTGGTCTCGGCGCATGCTCAGAACTACGTAAACAATGGCAAGTTGCCTGCTATGTCTGCTGCCCCCAATGTCCCCTGTTGGAAAGTTGCAACTGTTCAGAGCGTGACTCGCCTGTCCCTAAACAATTCAACTGTCAATTGGCGACTATGGGACACTAGGTGGCAGCATACATCCCAGGTAACTTTCCATTGTTTTATTATAATGGATTGACCTGGTTAAGTCTAGCGTCCCCCAAAAAGTCTCCCGTTTCTATGTTCGTACTTGGAACTCAGATTGTTTAAAAAGAGGGTTTTGAATTTATTTTATCAGATAGTTTGACGTGAATTATTAAACAATGCAATTAACTTGTGATTTAAATAAAGATCAGGAGCCGAGAAAATAACTTTCTTTGTTGGTCAGTCTAATTTAATCGTAGAAAATATACTTTAAAACTTTACAATATTATTGTTGTTGAAAATTTACAGTTGTTTTATTATTTGATGACACATTTATATGTAATTGTTTCTAATATTTAAAAAATGCTTTTGTTCCAAACTTGTTCGTATAGCTCAAAATTTTCTCAAAGTTGTTTAAATATCTTAAAAGTAATTCACCCATTCCTTCGTGAAAAGACTAGCGGTTGGTTTCCAGAAACTATAAATTAAAGTTGTTCAGAACTCCCTGGCACCAATAAGCAAGCGTCGACATCGATAAACAAAAAAAAGCTTGGGAGACTCTCTGTTGAATTTTAAAACAGGTGACCGTGGACATTCTGCGCTTGCGTCCCATAGAATCACACACTTTACAGGGCGCCATAAGCGCAGAATTTTATGGTAATGGCCCATATGCATGCGCAAAAGATTTTGTGTCCAAGCGACACTGTCAACCATTATAGCGCTCTGAATTTGAAGCAATGCGGTACACGACTATAAAACCTGGCATAGTTGCATGTAAACTACAGCATGGCGTCCATCTTGGCAGCTTGATTTATTTTTTTAAGATGGCGCTTGGGGCTTGTGCATATGGACTATTCACCCTTTGCACGGATCCACTATGTGCGTGTAGAGTCTCGACTTCATGCTTCATTTATATAGTATTTATGAAAGTGTCATTACATTACTGTGAAAATACAGAGTTATACAACACTTCTATTAACTGCTGTCCCCAAGTCGAGGCTCTACACGCAAGTGGCTGACTGTGCAAAGGGCGAATTTGGCCCTGATGTTGTGATTAATCCAGAAGTTTGCCGTTATATATCCAGCGGGTTGAGTCCAAACTCCAGTAGCTTTTCTTTCTGCACACCGTGTATGTGTGTAGCCTCCCCAGTCCATCTCTTCTTCGCTGCGTCCAATTTGGTGACCAGGTTGTCTAACGCTTCCTGCGAATAAATAATGAGGCATTCTCTGACTCTCGGGAATTTCTTGGAAAAATTGTATTGTGTATTAACTCTTTCATGCATCATATGGCAAATTAATTGTTTACTCGATTTTTGCAAATGGGGACCCCCCAAAAAAAACAGGTCACAATAGCACCCTCAAGAGTCCTCTTTCCCATTCTGAAAACTGTGTGGCCATGCGATCTTTATTTTTCGTTTTACAACTATTTTTTTGAAGGGATTTAAATCGGTCGCTAGAGACCGGTCGGCGCATGAAAGAGTTACTACAAGTTTACCAAGTTTACCAACAAAGAGTAACTATGAAACATGAACAGAAGGTTTTACCACCACCACCACATATGATCACTCTTGATTCAAACTTGGTCGGTGCCAGCAGTTTAATATATCCACTATATAAAACCAAAGAATGTAGGAAAAAGCAGCTGGAGAACTTGGGGCATAGCTGGGCTTTGCCTTTGGGAGGGGCGCATGGAACTAGTTTGTCAACTTCCAAGACCTCTGGGAAGCTCGTATCGACTGTCAACCCTCAAACCATTTTTATATTTTGTATAGCATTGGGACTTACGTGTAGCATGTTCTCGTATGAAAATTCCATGTTCTTTATCTTGTCTTCCAGTTCAGCGATCGTACCGTCCTTCTCTTTCGTCATTTGTTCTTTTTGCTCTTTGGTCGATTTCAGCTCAAGTTGTGTTCTGGCTAAAATGACATTACGAAATCAAAGACGAAGATTTTTATTTATTTTTTAAATGAAAGTTTACCTTTATTTTGTGGAACTTTTCGATTGTTTTAATCCTATATATAAATGTAGATATACAATAACACTAACCTGTAAAAATTTCATATCAAAAGGTGGTCGCGTTTTTGAGATATCGCCAAAAATCCGGAGCATTTATGTCCACGCAGGACGAATATACCATAGTTGGGATACACAATCTGAGAAACAAATCTGACAGTAAGGTTTCTCAGATTCATATTTTGGGGGATAAAAACTGATATATTTTTTTCCCATAACCAAATTACTTCGAAGTGAAATGATTCTTAAAATGCTTTAAACTATCGAAAGCTGCTGTACTCCTTACCAAGTAGGTTTTTATTGCCATTAATTTTAAGAATGATTACCAAACGTATAAAGACCCTTTTAAAAGCTGCAAACATTGTTTGACCCAACAAATACATGAAATTTAAGTTAAAAAAATTCAAAAACTATAGCATTTCAGGCAAAAATATTTTAAGCAAAATTTGCCACCAAGACAATCTTTGTGCCATGTAAGTTATGTGTAAATCTGTGAATATTCATATTTTCAATCTTACCAATTTTCATTCACCCTTTCAATGAGAAATCCAGCTGAAAAAGTTGTGAAAATGTTTTCACAATGCTGTCTGTTTTTAACTTGACATTTCAAGTTTAGTCAAATTACAGAACTGTTAATTTAACAAAACAAATTGCATGATTGAACAGATTGCTAAATCATTCACATCAACAATCTCTACCATTTAGGTACCCATTTACTCCTGGGCAATGGGAAACAATTATGGTTAAGTGTCTTGCAAAAGGTGTCATGATCAGGATTCGAACCCACACTACAATGACTCGGCCATCGGAACTCTGGAGTCTCATGTGCTATGCCGCTCGGCAAAAACATATAGTTTTAACCCCTCCCCTTTCACCCCCGTGGTTTTTTGGGGGGTCAGTCGACAGATGACGTACCTAACTGGGTCTTGGTCTTGGCAAGGTCGGCTTCAAGCTGATGAACTCTGACCCCCATCTCAGTCTGCATTGTCTTGTACTGCCGCGTCATATCTTGAACAAATTCAGAAATTGAAATTAACTAATATATTTTTCGTTAAAGGCAGAGAACGGTGGGTTAGTGTTGATAAAACTAATTGCTATGGAAATGCTTACTCTCTTTGAATCAAGATAAGGTACAGCATAGGTCAAAACTGCTACTACTGTTGTGCTTATTGTTTTGCTCTCTTTGAACCAATACAAGGCACATGTCTACCATTTTTTGCCCAGGCCTGTCCACCTCCATTGAAAGAGGAGAACTGTAGGAACATTTTTTGAGGTTTTGTGCTTTTTTTGGGGGGGGGGGTGAAAAGCTTTTACCTGATGTGACATCACGTTGATCGTTCTTCTGTTGATCGAGATCCTCCTGGGCAATCGTCATCTTCATCTTCCAATCTTCACTGTGAGCCTGAGAGCGTCTTGCAAGATCCTTCCTACTCGCTGAGGCCCCGGAAAATAAGAGATTGGATCAGTCAATCAAGATTTTAACAAAACAAACAAATAATAACGGACATTTGCAAAGCAACGGTAACTGTCAAGTATGATGCTCGTGGCACATGACAATAGACCGTGCAAGTCTTGCGCGTATTCGAACATTTTTGGGACCACTTTGGTCCCATGTACGATGCTTTAACGCGTGAAGGAAACAAACTCACGTGCTATAACGGGTCCCGATGTTCGAATACGCACGAGACTTGCACAGTCTATATTACCACCAGTCATTGCACTGGTTATTTCATTCCTTAAACCAGAAGCCAGTCATCCCCAGTCATTAAGTTCGCTTATGAGGCATCCTTGGTTTTATCACCAGGATATATATCAATAATAACACATACCATAGAGCAAGGACACAAAACAATTGTTTTGGGGTATTTTTACTTCAAATTGAAGAGGTGACAAAATCACTTTAAAGTTCTTTTTAGAGCAAATATAAGACAAGAATTATAAAGATGGCAAAGAAATGTTTTTTTTGTGCAGACACAGCTACAACTGAGGCTACGGTTCGGAAAGGCTCCAGTCGCTACCAAACCCCACCCCTATTCCTCTACAATTACAGTTGAATCACAAAAAGGAAAACTAACTTACAAAGGTGATCTTTCAGAGCCTCAATTTCATTCAGTGTTTGCTTGTATTTATCTTCGATCGTTAATTCAGCATCTAAAAAATTATAATACATAATAAGCAAATTAATGATCATTTGTATGATTTATAATTCGATAGTGGATATATTGCCGGCACCGGCAAAGTTTTAGTAAACGCTGTTAAGCAAGCAGATTGTAAAGCGCCGTCTTTGACGCGTAGCTGACAATATAATAACGTATAATTACAGCGTTGTTCAAATCTGCACTGACACTATTTTTTTATTATCCCGAAAAATAACAATAACCTTCTTTTAATTTTTCAAAAAATTGACTCCTAAAAACAGTCACTTTGCATGTTCAGTTTTGGCAAGTAACACTGCCTTAAATTATCATGAATTTTCCGTTTTCCAATAAAGCAAATAACATGTTCAGTTTACTCCAGTTCTGCTACTACTCTAGGGTATAAATGTCAAACAATTATTATGATTGTTTATACAAGCGCAATTAAGCTATAACTACCACCCCCCCCCACCCCTGGTCATCCCTACCACCCCAACCCTCGTCCCATCACCCCCCCCAACCCCCCTCACCCGCCCATTGCTTCCTTAATTAACAAGTAAACAAGTTCCACAATGTTTTTAATTTTGACTGATCAAATTCAATAGAGTGCAGTAGAGTTCAATGTCTTCTACATGTACAGTACTTCTACTTCTACTTCATTACTCGGCAGGATCCACAAGTCAGGATATAAACGCCAAGGGGTTAAGTTAAGTGCCGGGACCACCGAGATTCGAACCGACATTGTGATGATTCGGCCACCCACCACAACTTGATTGAATTCGGTGCGCTAGACCGTAGACGGCCGCTCGGCGGCCACGACACTCTAAATGCTCCTTTAATGATCACAAACAACATGTGAAAAGAAACCGTAAACTCACCATTCTTCTTCTTCTTCTTCCCCTTCTTTCCCTTCCCTTTTCCTTTCTTCTTGGGCGGCATTTTGAGCTTCTCAAATAGATTCACATTATAAGTTTACAAAACTAGTCATAATTTACAAAGTTAAGTATACCACACCGTTGAGCGTTTGGCCATGTCTATGGAAACAGGTGAGTCGAGGCACGCATGCGCAGACCAATCAATCATCTCTGTGTAGGTCCCAGATCACATTCGTCATCGTGGGATTTGGAGAGCGCCCTCATTGAATCTTCCACCCAACATGTGTAGTTATTGGTACATTTTATGATAAACAGACAGATCCGAAATATTTCGCTCCAGATGAAATTATCCTCGAAGCAATTATTACTGTTACTAATGTTGCACGGTCGCTGAAATTTATTTTATTTTATTATTTAATAAACAATGTTTTTCTCCCAACGAATTTTGACATAATATGGTGCTGTTTCAAAACGAAAAGAAACATATGCCACAAAATACATGTAACAATGTATTGATGCAATAGGCCTAGTACAAACAACACGAGCAGAAAACGTCATCAAATAATAAGCAAGTTTTCGTAGAGATTATCGAATATTTGTTTGTGGTGTTGCATCGCAATGCAAAAGGTGCATCGATTCGTAGCCAATTTTAAACTGGAGTCTAGTGGAATTTGTTTTCCCCTCTCGATACATTATGAGTAAAGTGACAGTTTTTTTATTTCGTAAGGGGCCATTGAGAATAGTCAATGTTAAAACAAATCGAAATTGTGGGTGGGTGGGTCAAAATAAATAAATGAAAATCGAAATTCAGTTTTTTAACAAACGAAACAGAAGAAGAAAAAATACCCAGCTGGCCAAGATTGTCAATTTCATTCCTGATTAATAAACTGATTTCAAAATAAGAACCACTTGTCATGTTGTTTATCAACTGCCTAGCTATGTTTTGAAAACCGGGAGAATGAATTAAAAGCTTGTTATGATAGGAACTTGTCCTGCTGTTTATCCTCGGAGTAAGCGGAGGAATTAGTTCTACTTTCGCTTCTTGAGATTTTCGAGGGGACTTCTCAACATTATCTTCACTTTATACGGATGGATATTCATTCATTCATTTTCATTCATTCATTTCGGTTTTATTAAAAATACCAAAGAACAAGGTCCGGGGACTAAAATTAGTAAGTTTACAAAAAGTGACATAAAAAATAAGTGATGTAAATTAAGATAAATTAGAGATAAAACATTAGGCACTTTTACCATTAGACATTAGACAATTAAAAATTCAAGAAAAAGCGGAAGACAAGGCCGGATTTATCGTAGATCTTCGTCACATCAGAGAGAAAATGGCTTGGGGCTAATTTCATAAAGCTGTTAGTGTTAAGCAGAAAATTCTGCTGAGCAAAATAATTTCTTTGCTAAGCAATAAATGAGCTGGGTACCAGTCGCAGCAATGTAAACTGTATGGTATTTTGGCCGGTAAGCTATTTCAGCTAAGCAATATTTGTATGTGAATAGCAAGTTTGTGTGCTTTATGGCTTTATGAAATTGGGCCATAGGCCCAATTCCATTGGAAGCTGTTAAGCAGAATATTCTGCTAGGAGCAAGAAATGAGTTGGGTACCAGTCGCAGCAATGTAAACTGTATGGTATTTCGGTCGGTAACATTTTTTTCTGCTAAGCAATATTTGTATGTGCATAGCAAGTTTGTGTGCTTCATGGCTTTATGAAATTGGGCCATGGGCCCAATTCCATTGGAAGCTGTTAATTAAGCAGAAAATTCTGCTTGGCAAATTTCTATGCTAAGCGGTAACATTTTTCTGCTAAGCAATATTCGTATGTGCATAGGAAGTCTGTGTGCTTTATGGCTTTATAATGGGCCCTGCATGCAGTTTGTTCCCAATAAATGGCATACCATGGCCTCTCTTCACAAAATACATTGTACGCGTGCTTCAGCCGTTACAGGTGCATGCCGCCAGCCTGGGCCCAATTCATAGAGCTGCTTAAGCAGACAACTTGTGCTTAACAACAATTTGCAGGATACCAGTCAAAAGATTGTGCTTGTGACATTTTGACTTGTTACCTTCTTCTGGTAAGCATGATTTTGTCGTGTCTTAGCTACTTTATTGTTGTGCTTAATTTAAAGGCATCGTACACGCGTTTGGAAATTGTCAAAGACCAGTGTTCTCACTTGGTGTATCCCAACATATGCATAAAATAACAAGCCTCTGAAAATTTGGGCTCAATTGGTCATCGAAGTTGCAAGAAAATGATGAAAGAAAAAACACCCTTGCTGTACAAATTTGTGTGCTTTCAGATAGAATGATAAAAACTTCTTGCAAGAAGTTTTTATTATTTTAGTGAGAAATTACCTCTTTCTCAAAAACTACCTTACTTCAGAGGGAGTCGTTTCTCACAATGTTTTATACTATCAACAGCTCTCTGTTGCTCGTTACCAAGTCAGTTTTTATGCCAATATATATTTTGAGTCATTACCAAACGTGTACGATGCCTTTAAACAGCTCTATGAAAATGGGCCCTTAATTTACAAATTTGCAGTAGCTATAACTCTAGACCATAAGGCACCTCCATTAACGCAAGGGGAAAATGTATTTGCAAAGTAGGGCAGATCAGACACTTTATCTGCGTGTGGCGTCATTGCAAGGGGCTATATAGCCATAGTTGAACAGCTTAATAAAACGTATTCCACGTCGTCAAAATAAAATCCCTCTTTTTTTTGGAGCATTTACTGAGGTAGGCTTTGTAAACACAATTGGCCTCAAAATCCGGTTTGCTGTTATCTCCGGTTTGGAGTTGTTGTTGGGGGGGGGGGGGGGTTGTATGTGAATACAATTAAATGAGTACCCGGAGTACCAAGGTCATGGGGCCACACTCAGCATACAACCCATACACAATGGATTGGTATCTGGGTTTAGGTCACCATCGATTTGATGACGGTAACGGAGGAGGTGGGGATCAGACATAACTTGCTTCCAAAAGGAATTTAGTTTTGAATATAATTTTTGTCTAGTGAGTCCCTCACTTTCTTTTAATGTTTTACTTGCGGCGAAATTGCACGGGAACTGCAACCAATTCAGGACTTGAATTTGGGAGCAAAATCAACAAGACCGCCGCAAGGCTTGTAGCTCAAAGTATTTACTGTGCCAGAAGTTATTTCTAACAAGACTGTGATGTCGAGCCCTGATAATGGAAAACGGCTTCTTTAAAAGAGGAACCGCACGCAACAGACGATTGGTGGTTCCCAAGCGTCATTCCAACATGCATTGGAGTAAAACAAATCATAATGGTGATTCCCCATCGGTTGTAAAATAGTTCTCGTTCCAGGAACAACTAATAGAACCAAAACTATTAAACAGATGTGTCTAACGAATTCAGCTATTAATAGAGAGGAACTGAAAAATGTTTTGAATAAACCTTGAGTGGTTAAAAATACATATAAAAAACCAACAAAACAAATATACAATAGACCCTCAATAAAATGTTCATAAACAGACAAAAAACTAATCATCAATCAAACAAACAATAATAGATAGTATACAAATAAACAAAGAAACAAATAAGTAAACAAATATACAAGTAAACAAATAAATAAGTAAACAAATAAATAAATAAATAAATAAATAAACAAACAAACAAACAAACACCCCAACAAACAACAAACAAACACCCCAACACCCCCCCCCCCCAAAAAAAACCCCCAAACCCCGAACAAACAGACACCCCGACACCCCCAAAAACACAAAAAACAAAAAACAAACACCAAACAAACAAACAAACAAACAAACACCGCAACCAACACCCCCAAAACATATAAACCAAAAGAAAAAAAAAGTGTCGTTAAGTGATTTATTTGAATATCTGTTGTTGAAATAAAAAGAGTAGCAACTCCACTAAAATAAATAAATAAATAAATCTTTATTAATTTAAGTTTTTTTAATCAAATAAAATTAAGGAAAACTTTACAAATAATTAAAGGCGATTTGAATAAAACTCCTGGGATAAATAACAAGCAAAACATAAGTGGATAAAAATGACGTGATAAGGTGACCATTGGTAAAAAAAAAAAAATCACCGTTTACAACAGCTGCTACAACCGGTAATTAAAACACTTCCACGTCTGCGGAAACTGTACAAAAAACAAATAATTAAAATACTTTGGAAATAATTTGAACAAACCAAAAACTAAATCTCGCAAATCTTGCAATTTCATTTTCACTGGTCGGTTGCAGCCTGTTCATGTTTTTATTTAAAGAATAGAAAAACAAATTCCCCCTGCCCTCCCTAATAAAAAAGGAAGACAAATGCTGTACTTTCCCTTTTAAAATTAAAAGCAGGAAACAAAATTCCCGAAAAAAAATTCCTCGACAATCAGAAACAAAATTTTCTTCGAAAGCTTCATAAGGCCGGTGTGACACATATTGAATCATGGCGTTGAAGATTAAAGGTATCGTACACGTTTGGTAATGATAGTATAAAACATTGTGAGAAACGACTCCCTCTGAAGTAACGTAGTTTTTGAGTAAGAGGTAGTTTCTCACCAAATTAATAAAAACTTCTTGCAAGAAGTTTTTATTATTCTATCTGAAAGCACACAAATTTGTACAACAAGGGTGTTTTTTCTTTCATCATTTCCTTGCAACTTCGATGACCAATTGAGCCCAAATTTTCACAGGCTTGTTATTTTATGCATGTTGGGATACACCAAGTGAGAACATACACTGGTCTTTGACAATTTCCAAACGTGTACAAAAGCTTTGGGGAATCACCGAGCGATTAAATTGTACTTGTTCAACTGAAACCGTGTCGGGTCACTGTTTGTGTGGACATAGTGCAAAATGAATACCTGACTGAGCAACTAAATTTACATGTACATGGCCTGGGATTACAGCATGCAGGGGCCGGGTTTGTATTATATTATAAAAATGCAGTGTAATTGTATGCACTGCATCAGCAGTCATTGCATTTTATGTACATGTAAGTGTACATGTAAGTGTACGTCCACAGTGTGCACAGTACACAGTGTGCACAGTACGGAGTATGTACATTACGCATTATGTACCTAGCACACACGCAGCAGATTGCACAATAATAGGGACATTCCCTATTCTAACGCGCGTTGAACGTGGCATGCATTGATGATCACGATGGTAGTCTTAAAAAAAATGATGTAGAGTCTCGACTCGTATGGGGGAATTCCCGCGCACTTTCCTGCCTCACACCTATTACAGATCATGTCTAATTCTCGATCGAATTTAGGTGTATGTTCCTGGTGGGATTTTGGAGACTGTTTCATCGGTGGAACGTAAGGTAAAATAGTCCTGATTTTTCATTTAACGGCCGGCGATGTCCGGTTGGTTTTTACGAAAGACGGTTTGTGCTGCTCACTGCTGAGGTCAGTTCTAACTGCAACGTTACACACTGCAGTCGTACATGACCTATGGCTATAGCATTACATACAACCCGTTGCTTTTAGAATTTATTAGTTAGCATTAGACATAGAGAGCTGGTTTTTAGACTAGAGGTTTGGAGTGTGTGTATTTGTCGCCATTAGGGCGTACGATCGTCACGTTTATGTGTTAAATAACCGTTCGAGAATGTCCAGTCGCGACGAACCTTCTCTACGCCATTTTGTTTAGTTTGGCCTTCCGCAAACGCAATGAATGTACACTCGGCATGCACTGGTCATTCAGTTCAGTGTTGTTGACGCTGTTTAGTGTTGCGTATTTTTTTAATCCTTTCGCAAATGCCCGGCGTTAATAATTAATAAACTTTACAGTGATCATGATGATCACTGATTGTTTGACTTTCCTACATTCTCCATTTGTTTTTTGAAGTTGTGATCATTCATATCGTTGCTTCTGAGTTTAAAAAGAAGAAGATTCCTTTGGCAGTGTTTGGCTTTGTCTTGATGCGCCATTTTTGGCCAGCCTTGTTCAGTTTAGACCTGTGGTCTTGTGGGGAATTTTTATTTTAGAGCTGCCAAATCTCCCTGATTCTGCAGAAAGTTCCCTGGAAATAAACCAATCTTTCCATGTTCTGATGAATAAATTTGAAAATCTCCCTGATTATGACAATTTTTCCCCTATTTTAGTATTATGTTGAACGACATGTAATTCTAAATATCTCCCCCTGGTTGTTGTACCAAATCTCCCTGATTGCAAAGGCCATTATACTAGACATGGCTCGAAATTAACACTGGACTTCAGGCGAAAGGCCAGTGATTTTAGCACTGGGCCAGTAAACTTATGACCGGACAAGTCCAGTGGTCTTGTGTTTGTGTTCAAATGTTGACTTTCAGTCTACATTGATTACTGAAGAATACTTACCCAAAATGAGATAATTCTTCTCTTAGGGCTTTTTCAAACTCAAACAGTTCGATTGTTAGAATACAGGCATTTTTTATTCTCATTTCAATTCTGGTCTTGTAAACAAAATTCTGGTCCAGTAAATATTTTGAGCTACTACAAGCCCTGCGGTTTTGTGGGTCCCCCCCCCCCCCAAAAAAAAAAGAAGAAGAAGAAGAAGAAGAAGGGGGGTTGGGGGGGAGCAAAGGACAAAGTTGTGCCAACCTAGTTAAATTTGTGATACTGGAGGCCGCCTATACAAAAATGGTTGTCAATATTTGTAAACAAAGAAATTTGTATTGGACTGCATCGAGAACAAACAAATAATTATAATTAAATAAATGAATAAACAAATATTATCCATTGAATAGTCAGTGGCTTGTTTCCTTCCTCCTGGTTTTATTGAGCTTTACAAATTTATTTGCAAAATCAGTGTTGGGCATGACAGCAGGGCTTAAGCAGCACATGTATTGCTTAGAAATTTTCTGCTAAGCAATAATAAGCAGAATACCAATCACAAAAGGTACATGTGGAATTCCATTTTGGCTGGTAACCTTATTCTGGTAAGCATAATTTTGCTTAGCTAGTTTACCCAGGACTGGAATCACACAGTACGCCACATCAGGACCCTATTTCATGGAGCTGCTTAAGCACAAAAAGTAGCTAAGCTCAGCAAAAACAATATGCTTACCAGAATAAGGTTACCAGCCAAAATGCCATTTCACATGCACCATCTGTGATTGACGTCCTGACTAAGTTTACTTACAGACAGATGTTAAGCACTATCTTCTGCTTAAGCAGCTTTATGAATTTTTGCCCCTTTGCCCTGGGCCCAATTTCATAGAGCTGCTCAAGCACAACAAGTAGCTAAGCACAATAAAAAAAATCTTGCTTGAATAAGGTTACCAGCCAAAATACCATGTCAAGTTGACTCAAGTGTACTATCTGTAAGTGGTATCCTGCTTATTTTGCTGATTAGAAAAGCCCTACGTTCTGCTTAAAGGCCCTGTACACTATTGGTAAGATCGAAACACACAAATGTTCACAGATTCACACACAACTTACATGATTTAAAGTAAAGTAATGGTTGAAAGGGTTCCTTAAAATATTTCTGCCTTAAATGCTATTCTTTTCACTATTTTCTCGTGATCTCGATGACCAATTGAGCTCAAACTTTCACAGGTTTGTTTGTTCATGCACATGTTGAATCACATAAAATGTGGACACTGATTTTGAGCTGTTACCAAAAGTGTACATTACCTTTAAGCAGCTCAATGGCCCTGTTGCCCTTGTCTTCGCCTTGGTTCCCCTAATTGCTGGAAGAAATCGTCCCCTGGCATCTAGACTTTAAGATTTATGTTTCCAATGAAAGTGCCCTCCACAAAATACAATTGGCCTTGCCCCTCTCAAGAGATGAAATTCCAGGCCTGGCCTGGACCAGTAAGAAGCAATTTAAAGGGTGTGTACAACATAAGGTTGAAAATATAAATGTTCACAGATTTGCACAAAAACTTACATGGTATAAAGATGGTCATGGTGGAAAACTTCCCTTGAAATAGTTTTGCTTGAAATGCTATTTATAGTTTTTTAGGAAATGAGTAAAACAATTAGTCTTTATCACTGGTGATAAAATCCGATGTTTGAAAACAGTGAAAATATATAATGGGGTTTTGCACTGTTTTCTCATGACTCCGATGACCGATTTAGCTTAAACTTTTACAGGTTTGTTATTTCATGTATATGTTGGGTCACATCAAGTGTGGATACTGGTGTTTGACAATTACCGATGTTGTACATTTGCTTTAAAGGGTCTGTATACGTTTGGTAATTACTCTGAAAATTAATGGCACTAAAAACTTACTTGGTAAGAAGTACAGCAGCTGTGGATAGTATAATGCATTTTGAGAAACCTTTCACTTCGAAGAACTGCAGTTTTGGAAAAAGATATCACTTCTTATCCCCCAAAAATTTAATCTGAGAAGCGTTACTGCAGTAACGTTTCTCAGAGTGTGTATTCCAATTGCAGATTATTCTTCCTGTGTGGACATAACCGCTCCAGATTTTCGGCAATCTCTCACAAACGCCACCACCTTTTGAAATGAAATTTTGACAGGTTAGTTTTATGGAATATATCTACACATATTGGATTGAAACAAACAGTGGGTTCCAATTACCAAAAGTATACAGACCCTTTAAATACTACGGTACCTTTAGAGACGTGACAATCACATAGTAGATGTTACGTAGATGTTACAGGGAGTCTCTTACAGGCACTGAACACGTTTGGTAATTGTCAAAGACCAGTGTTCTCACTTGGTGTATCCCAACATATGCATAAAATAACAAGCCTGTGAAAATTTGGGCTCAATTGGTCATCGAAGTTGCAAGAAAATGATGAAAGAAAAAACACCTTTGTTGTACAAATTTGTGTGCTTTCAGATAGGAATAAAAACTTCTTGCAAGAAGTTTTAATTATTTTAGTGAGAAATTACCTCTTTCTCAAAAACTATTACTTCAGAGGGAGCCGTTTCCTACAATGTGTTATACTATCAACAGCTCTCCGTTGCTTGACCAAGTAAGTTTTTATGCTAATATTTGTTTCGAGTCATTACCAAACGTGTACGATACCTTTAACCCTATATCAACATTATCTCCCTGAAAAATCAGGGGTTTTCATTCGTGATTTTTACAGAAGAAATGAGACGAACTTGTTCAGTTTGTCCAGCTCTCTCCCTTAACAGTGACCCAATTTCCAATGCTTATAGATAAAAAAAACCTAGTTAAAATTCTTTTGGAAGTTAATTGTCCGAGTGCCAAGTCATTGTTTTCCAGAGTTATCATGAAAACTACTGATTGCATAACAACATGCAGATTGGTCAAAAAATTGCTTCAAATTCTAGTCCAAAAGATGGGACACCTAAAAACACTGGTGGACGAACCAGCTAAAATAACAAGTATAGACCCATTGCATAACGCGCAGCGTACTCACGTGCGCCTGTCCTGGGTGTCATTTTGGGTGTCAAAATCGTATACAAACATGCACAAAAGTGAGTTTTGACACCCAAAATGACGCGCATTGTTCGGAGGCGCGCTCCGGGTCTATGGAAATCAATGGATCCCCCTTGCATAACGCGAAACGCTACAGATACGCTGAGGTCACGCGCACGTTTTTACGCACAGAGAACAGCTATCGTCCAATGATCTGCCTCCTTTTTCAGAGTGTGACGTCATATGCAATGGGTCTATAGCAGTGACAGGGCCCAATTTCATAGAGCTGCTCAAGCAGGAAATATTGCTTAACAATTGTCTGCTAAGCAGAAATGAGCAGAATACCAGTCACAAATTGTACATGTTACATGGTAGTTTGGCTAGTAACCGTATTCTGGTAAACAAAATGTTGTATGTGCTCAGCCACTTTTTGTGCTTAAGCAGGTCTATGAAATTGGGTCCAGGACCTGCCTGGCTGTACGTGTTTAGTAATTGAATAAGTTAATGACAAACCCTGAAATCACACCAAGCCCGTTTATTATTTATTTTCATTTTGCAGAGATTTAAGTGCAAAGGTTTGTTTAGCGCAGTAAACCAGTTTTGCTATTAAGAGTATACAAAGAACAGGTACCATTTGAAAACCACGTTATTTACATTGTTGAATATGGTGCCCTGCTAACAAAAAATGTTCTAAGCACATACTTTACAGCTTTATGAAACTTTGTTTCTGAAAAAAATTGTGTCACCGCAACCAATCTGCACCTAATCTTTATAAAGAAAGTAAGATGTAACCACCCAATAGCAGTACTTTCGTCATCATAACCAATGTTGTGCTTTGTCTTGATTCAAAGACGGTATTTAGTTATCCCATCGTGGTGTCATGCAAGCATTGCCATAGATGTGCCATATTGGTTCATTAGGCATGCATACTATAAAGGCCTTTTTAAACCCCATTTTATTAACCCTTTGTGAGACCTTGACTCTTTGATGATTTCATCTTTGTTGGGTATTGCTTGCTGTTTCCCCCTCTGCTTGAATGGGTTTTTTTCCTAGTAGTTAATGCTTTTCACTATAATTTTATCTTGATGTTCTTTTTTACTGCTTGTCCAACTGTATTGTAATTCAGCCTGTTGGGCTGCTATAAGCAGTTTTTAATAAACCAAAAACATCGCTCTGCAAACAACCATTTACGTGCCTTATCTTGATTCAAAGATAAATATGCATCTGATAGTATAAGTTTTGCAACCATCACCAATGGTGTGCCTGATATCGATTCAAAGAAAATAGGCATATACCAGCTGAAGCAGTTTTGCAACCATGACCAATTCTGGCCGTGAATTATGATAAAAGGTAAAGCTTTCTATAGACCTTGCAAATCTCGCGCGTATTCGTACATTTTTGGGACCACTTTGGTATCACTTTGGTATCACGTACATTGCTTTAACGCTGCAAGGAAACAAACTCACGCACTCTAACGGGCCCCCATTGTTCGAATACGCGCGAGACTTGCACAGTCTATAGAAAGATTTACCTTCTATCATAATTCATGGCCAGAATTGGTCATGTTTGTTTATTTTGATTCTCTATTCGTTCGTGACAACACCACTGGTGTCAATTTTAACACCCCATTTTTTGCAGTGTGTGTAATTTCAGGCCTGCAGTCGGGTTCTGTTTCTAAACATTGTCTCCACATTCGTCTTTTGTTTTTGTCTGTACAGAAGCTGACGTGACTGACATCGGTATCAACACTTACGGAGCTCCCACCAACTTATTTTTTCGCGCGTTTTTGAGTTATGGTGCAGACAACTGACTGTAAATAGTTTGTGGTCATAATAAGTTAGTTGCCATAAGACAAAGGAGTCTCTCGATGCCTAATCCGCACTCCTCTCGCACAATCAAAATGGCCGACAACGGTAAGGAAGATATCGCCACTAAGCAACCCGTAGTGCAACCGATAAAAATAACTTTACGCGCTGCCATTGAGAAAGTTAAGCCGCCTCCAAACCCGCAACAAGCAGGCGGTGAGTTTAGAGGAGCTGCACGCCCCGGGCAGGAGGCAAGCCACAAACCGCAGTCGCAGAAAGATGCACCAGGTGCTCCTCCCGCTGATGTGGTATCCGTGAACGGATACCTGACCCGCGTGGAGAACTCTGACCGATTGCGTCTCGAGCTCGGTAAACCTCCCGCGCAGAATAACCCGTCGCCGGGACAACAACCGAAGCCAAAAACTTCAACTGCTTCCAAATCGCGGTACAACGTCTCGGTTGGACCGCTGACCAACAGCCCTGCTGTCAAACCAGCTACCAGGGGCCGTCGGAACGACCAGAGGGTGCCGAATCAGCTGGGACCGGGGCGAAGGAGCAAGAGCCCGATGTTCAGCCTCGTACCAGTGCCGTCGCCGGTTGGTGGGATGCAAGTCGGACCACCGGTGGCATCAGCGAGCCGACCCGCGGTCGAGCCTCCACCACCGTCACAAGCCAAGTACGGGCACCAGCTCCCAGCGATGGTGACGTATCCACACACGCAGCAACGTTCGGCGGATGGTGGAATAATTGCTGTGGCAACCGAGAAAAGACATGCACCAGCAGGTACGTAGAGTTCTCTTCCTATCGTGTCCGCACACACATAAATATTGTGTATTTCAGCCGGAACCGAACACAGTCTTTGGAACTTTCGTTGAATTCAGCGAGGTCTCCATAGCATCACATTTCTGGTCCATTAAGGAACATCTGAGTAGACGTAGAATAAGACGATGCAAAGTCGTAAACGAACTGGCGGCTTTTGGCTGTTATTGCGGCTTTTGGCTGTAGACTGGTCCCTGTCTTTATCCGCATACAAACCCAATGGTTTAATTGGATAAAGCTTAGACAGTGACGTCAGATGTTCAGACTACTTTTGCTGTAGACAGCAAATACAGCAAATGCTTTTCTGCAACTTAACATCCGCAAACGACGGCCATTAGCCACAGCCGAAGTCGCCTCACGGCCTTATGAACATTAAAGAAAACATTTATGAAGACAAACAGGAAAGAGATTAAACAAAATAGATAGGTCTTCAAAATAGATTAGATGTGTCCCTGACGTGCCACGCAGTGTAGCCTTTATATTACATGTGCTGAAATAAATTAAAGGTAAAAAATAGTTAATGGCCTGACGTTTCGACCCTAGCCGAGTCTTTCTCGAAGGCTAAATGACAAGACAACACACATGAACAGGTATATAAGTGTAACAAAAGCATTCAAGTGGAAATACATGAATAGAGGCAGAGAGCAAACAGACAAGGCAAGGGGTAAACAATGAATAGGGAGACAGATAAATTGAAAGTAAAATATTCCCGCGTTGAGGTCAGACTGCGTGAAATTAAAATACGGAATACTGGTTTGCGTTTTGTCATTATTTTTGGCACATCGAAATAATGAACTGGGTGTCGGGATACAAAATGTCCAACAATGGATCTCTTGCAATGGCGTCACACGCAGCCTAAGCAGCAGAGCTGCCAACTCTTTCTGATTCTGCCGAAAGTTCCCCGAAAATAAACCAATCATTCCATGTTCTGATGAACAAAATTTGAAAATCTCCCTGATTGTGGAAACTTGTTCCTTGTTATTTTGAATGTTATTCTTCTCCCTGATTGTTGTACAAAATCTCCCTGATTGTAAGATTCAAAATGTTGGCAGCTCTTCAACAGCAACACGGGTAAAGTGAACACTGATCTATATTGGGTGCACAAGACCGTCACACACAAGCGGCGGCCATTTTGAAACTCGCAAAAAAAACCACCCCAAAACAGTTTAATACACTCGATGCGTATACAAAACTTGATCTACTTTGTGAATTAAGAAAGGGATTTTGAATGGCCAACAAGTTTTTCTTAATTTCTTAAGCTTGTTTATGTCCATAATGTTATTTTATCCATTGTTTACGTCTTTTGACAATTTGCACCCAAACCTTTTCTTTCACGCGTTGATAATGTGTGAAATATTTCCGTCTGAAATGAAGTCATATTCGAGAAAACTCTATCTGAAACCCTTAAAAAAACCCAGCTGATTTCGGTTGTCACAACCAAAATTCATGACAATGTGTTTTTGCTGAAAATTGTGCTTTTGCTGAAAATTGTGCATGGTTTTTCACTATTTTCTCCTGACTCGCAAAACGGATTAAGCCCACATTTTCACATGTTTGTTATGTCATGTATATGGTTGATCACACAAAACATGAACACTGTCTGCGACTATTTTATCAGCTCTAGCAATCCTGTATATAATACCATAGGGTATAGGGTCAAATGGTATATGGTAATGACCCGTAAAATAGGTGTAATTTCTACCGAAAGTCTCCTTGTTAAAAATATGTAACGATAAGCATTATGCGAAATTATTTCGTCTGAAATTAGAAGTCAAGAAAAAGCCTGTCGAAAAATTTGAATCTCCAAAAAAACTCACCTTTTAGGGTGAGTTTTAGAGATTCAAGTTTCCGTGCTGTACGTTTGTGAACGCTGCGGCAGGAGATGCGGTCGCTATCACCTCGCAAAAACGTGGATGGATTCGACGTTCTTGACGAAAATACCGTGACATGTGTTTTGTTGCTGTTTTCTCAAAGTAGACACTGTATTGGACTGAAACTTTCACAGGTGACTTATATTGTATCTTTCTTGATAATTTTGCCTATAACTCAGCTTTACATTGTAAAAAAAAAACCCAAACAGACCCGATGATCCTACCTTTAATTGAGTATAGACAATGAAACTGAATCTGCTCTTAAAAAAACCCCAGCTAACAAACAAATTATGATGGACTTTCCCTTTTTGGACCCAATTCGTTCCATCCACATTACGCGGGTTGCCCAAATCGCAAGGCATTTTTGCTCAAGAGCTACACGCATGAGAGCATTTGTGACAAAGCCCTTATAGTGATGAGTTGACGGCCTTGGAACAATAATTTGACGTGTTATTTCCGCGTTCTACCTGAAAAAAAAAGGAAAGAAAAGCACCCGCGAATTACGCTTGGAGATATCAAAACGAGGAAAAAAGTGTCTATATGTGAGGCCGTATAAAATTGCACAATGGTTGCACTGGGTTTCAACATTTATAACACGTTAAAGGGTCTGTATACGTTTGGTAATGACTCTGAAAATTAATGGCAATAAAAACCTACTTGGTAAGAAGTACAGCAGCTTTGGATATTATAATGCATTTTGAGAAACTTTTCACTTCGAAGTACTGCGGTTATGGAAAAGGATATTACTTTTTATCCCAAAAATTTGAATCTGAGAAGCGTTACTGCAGTAACGTTTCTCAGATTGTATTCAAAATGCAGATTATTCTTCCTGCGTGGACATAACCGCTCCAGATTTTCAGCAATATCCCAAAAACGCTACCACCTTTTGAAATTAAATTTCCACAGGTTAGTTTTATGGTATATATCTACAACTATACGGTTAGAACAGTGGGTTCCATTTACCAAACGTATACAATCCCTTTAAAGGGGTTTACATACGTTACTATTTTTTGTAATAACTTAATTTTATCATCTGGTTTTCAATAACAGGGATACAAAATTTCAGACTTTTATCTGAATTTAGACTTGTTTGTGTCTGCCTGGTGAAACAATAGCTGTTGTTTTCTTATAATAAAGGAATCGTGCTTTCTGATCCACTTCTCTTGCGCTGAGGAGACGGTTCCCAGAAACTCCTTCAAATCTATAACCCCAGGGGTTACCAAAAGGTGGAAATGAAATCATTTCAACATTTCTCCTGAACTTTGGGTCCTCGTTCAACCGGACTTTGTCAGCAATGACTCTCACCCCATGCAATAAACACACCATACGAACGAACCTGTGAAATATTATCATTAACTTTGATGATCGTGTTTTAGGCAAAATAAAAAACAAAACATGTTTAGCGTCCTGCCTTTTTGAAAAAAAGGAAGGAGGAGGGCCCTTTTTTTTCTTTTTTTCTTTTTCAAATGGCCGCCCGACACATTTTTAAAGACAACCATGGAGACAACCGGCTGGGCTATTTTTCAAAATGGCCGCCACTTGGACTCAGGAAATGACATTAACTTCTTTTGGGCAAGAAGATGCAACAGAAAATGAGATCAAAATAAATTAGATCAAAATAAATTAGATTGTTAAAATATATATATATATATTTCCACCTTTTGGTAACCCCTGGAGTTATAGATTTCAAGGAGTTTCTGGGAACCGTCTCCTCAGCACAAGAGAAGTAGGTCAGAGAGCACGATTCCTTTATATATATATATATATATATTTGTTTTTAAGACAGAAAAAAAGTAGTCGGCCTCTTAAAAGGAAGCGGGCGGGACGCTAAACATGACTTTTTTTTAATTTGGCTTCAAGTGTGAAAAGAAAACCCCGGACGATGTTTTCTCGTGGATTTTGTTCAGGTTCTAACATATTAATAGCGTTATGTAGATTGTTACTGCAATCGGAATAAGGAACAATGATTCCGGTGGTTGTTTTAAAGGGGCACTGCTTGTCGTCTTGATCATAGTCTGCTTGTGGCTGGACATGGAAGCATGAACTCTCACCCAGTTTACTACACGCGCGCGCGTTGACCGTCGCATTACAAACAAAGGCTTTTAAGGGTGCCGTCACTATAACCGCGCGCGTGTGCAGTAAAATTTCATAGAGCTGCTTAAACACCAAAAGTAGCTTAGCACAACAAAAATATGCTTACCAGAACAAGGTTACCAGCTAAAAAAACGTTTTACATTTACAAAATGTAACTGGTATCCTGCTTAGTTGTGCTTTGCAGAAAAATGTTAAGCAATATTTTCTGCTTAAGCAGCTCTATGAAAATTGGACCTGGAGAGTTCAGAATTTAATGTCTGGCCACAGACTCGCTGTGATCACGACGACAGTGCCCCATGAGAAAGGGTACTTTCCCCTATACTTTATAAAGTATACCTAGTGTACTTTGATTTGTTTATTCGTTGATTTTAAAAAGCAATACTGCTGCACTTTTTTTTATAAATGTTTAACAAAAATTAATGTCACATGGTCTATTCGCAATAACTGACCGTTCATTGTTTGTGAAGCAACACTTTGCACAGTTCAACCATAGACCATGGTCTAACCTTTCTTTGGCCATTCAATGATCAAATAATCAACATCGCGTGCCAATGAACACTGAGGGCAGTTGCAGCATGGGCTACGATCATATACTTTTTCGCAAATACTCAGTACGCGTTCATTTGCCGTGGAATGAGGTGCATGCTGGAGTTAGCGACACATTTTGATCGCTAACTAGACCAGCATGCACCTCATTCCACGGCTTACGCATGCGCACGGAGTATTTGCGAAGTAGTCTATGAGGTAAAATCATACTTCACGCACGTCATCACATTTTTTAACAGTCGAAATAAAGACGTGACAAATTCACGTGTTTCCGTGCGAGTAGACACGACACTGCGCAATAACAATACAACAAATGTTGTGCAACTGTTTTGATTGTTTCCCCTCTAGTCACTGCTGCTGTTATGGAGCCTTATGTTTCCTTACGAAAGTGAAATTTCCATGTGAACACATATAAAAGTGATGACACACACGATTACAAGAAGCCAGTGAGTTACTATCAGGTGCCCGGCGGGTAGTATTGTTGTCAGCTGAGGGACTTACCCGTTTGTTTCCCGCCACTGATAGTTTGCTCAACACGACTGCGTTATTTCTCATCAAATGTCAAATGGGTTTCCACCTGTCAAGCACTGGACTTGGTTGCAAGTCTGTGGTCGTGTTTTTTTTCTACCAGATATTGTATACACTATACCTGAATGTTTGCCTTGCTGATGTACATGTACGTGATCCCAGACTTGAAATCAAGTCTACTCGAACACGTACTTAATGCTGCAGGGTTTCGCAGTAGGGTACTATACTAGTTTGGAATTCGTGGATGTGAGTTGAACCAAAGAACGAGTCTGTAATGAGGTGCCTTTAGTGTTTCCAGCGGTAAAATTTTGCTGGATTTGTTTGATTTTGGTGAGCCTGTGGTGGAAAGAAGATTAGAGAAGAACAATTTAGAACGAAACAGTTTGTGGATGTTATCGTGGACACTCGTCGAAAACGCCGGGCGATTAAAAAAATGTAAGTTGGACCGTGGAGGGATAAACCAGCCGGCAGTGTGTGGACGGGGTTTCTGCAGTTTTGTTGTTTTTGTTGCAGTATTTGTTGAGAAAGTGGAAGCTTGCAAAGTAGGACTCCAGAGGGAAACATGAAAGGAACTATGTGACCGAATCGTTTCTCATAACAGAGCTGCATATATTATTGGAACAGTAACTTTGGACTTCTGCACAGAAATTTGCCAACTGTGTGAATAAATGGAAAGTATTTTTTTTAACAACGCGACCGACTAAGCGTGACCCTTTTAATTGTCAAGGCAAATGTCTTTCAACGGTCGAGGAGCAGTCTTTGTTTAAACACAAATCATTTTGTTTTTTCTACAAGTAACAATTCCTGGATGAATGTTTAGAAGTTGTTGACAGTTTTTGACCTTGATGTTTCTGGTTTTATCAGACTCACACCGACCGCCACCGGCCCTGCAGCAGCCGTTCCCGGTGGACCCAAGCTTCAACCTGTACATGGCCGTTGAGTGCCATCGAGCCACGGGTCAAGACGAAGATGGGGACACGTAAGAAAATTTACATATATATTTTTTCTTGTGAAGTAACTTATTTTTCTTCCCCCAGCAGAAATGTATAACTTCTCTTTCAAAAATGTGTTTTTATACTTTATTGGTAAATGTTTCCCTTCAGAAAAAAAATTGGTTTATGTTTTTCAAAACCAATTTTTATTTTATTTTATTTAACTATACATTTCTTGTTAAAAAAACCCGATTTCTCTTTTGAAGAAATTTAAATGTATTTTGGAAATTTATTGTGCTTTAAAAAGAAAATTCTTCAAAAAATTATTTTTCTAAATATTTTTCTAAATTTTCATGAGAAAAAAAAAAAAAAATTATTTATGTTTTGCATTCAATTTGTACAGACCGCTTCATATTGCCCTGGCTCAAGAAAATGTTGACGTTCGTCTTGTGCGCCGGCTGGTGGAACTGTTCAAGTTAGCTGGAAAGACATTGGACGTCTTTAACGATATGCAGCAGGTGAGTTTGATCTGATTGGTCGTTGTCTGAATCCTTTGGCCAATCAGAACCGGAAAACATAACTTCCTGGTTACATTAAACATTAAACAATTGTTTTAAAAGTGAAATACTTCTATACATGTATTGTGCAGTTTCATAGATATTTTTTGTCTCTTAACCCCTAACCCCCATGAGAGTCCCTCTACATACCCTGCCAAATACAACAGAATGCAACAAGGGATTTTGTTGCATTGTGCAGGCATGTTGTTTGTGTTAGGACTGAGCAAGGGTGTTTGCCCTGCTAAATGCAACAGTATGCACATAAGTGTACTGGTGACTTGGCTAATATGTGGGACCATGAACTCTGCCAAATGCAACAATGTATGAATTTGAGTTGACTGCCAAATACAACAAAATGGCAACACCAATATGAAGTCACTTGACTGCTAAATGCAACATTATTGTAATTGATTTATATTTATAAATGTTATCATTTGGAAAGCAGTGTCTCGCCGAAAGGTTTCCCCAGGATAAATAATAAATAAATAAATGAATACATAAATCTGTTTATATCAATTTGAAATTAGCCCCAGTTAGTTTTTGTAGGCCTAAACAACATGTGCACTTTATTCAACTATATTAACTAGTACTTTGCTTTTTGTTGGTTTCTTCTTTCTTTCTAGCCTGTTTCACTCCACTCCACCGATTCTCCATTTCACTCTATCGCTCCATCTTCTGTTTTGTCTCCTTCTTTTGTTGGTTTATGTAGGCCTAAACAAAATGTGGGCTTCATTTAGCTATCAATTCTATCCTATTTATTTGTATTTTGTCGTCAGCATTTTGTAATGTCATTGTTCATATTGTCTTGTCTTGTCCTCGTCTCGTGATTCACTGTTTGTTTGTTTGTCTGTATATAGGCTGTTTTCTACAAGCCTCGGCTTACTCTAACAGCCTCTTACTCTCGCTCCTCTCTTGTACATTCCTAGTTATTTATTTATTATTTGCTTGAACACTATATTAATTTTGTATACTCATATGCGCTTTTGATTTTGTTACCTTTCTATGTACTGATATTCTTATATTGAATTATTTTCCAAAAAGAGTATGGAATAAACATCATATTGAATTAAATTGAATTGAATAATAATTTGTACTTTTGGTCGTTGTAGACTCCACTGCACATAGCCGCCATAACCGGCAATCCAGATGCGGCACGCATTCTGGCGGAGAACGGTTCCAATGCCAACGAGACAGATCGCAACGGTCAGACCGCTATGCACAACGTATGCTCCAACCCCTGCCAAGGGTCTCGGGACACACTGGACGCTATCCTGAGATTCACAAAGGTCAAACTGGACTTGGACAAAAGAAACTACAGCGGTAAGTTTATGTCCTTGTTTTTTTTTCCAACACCAGAAAGACAAAATGTAGGCCATATCACCTGAATAATCTGCAATTGGAATACACAATCTGATAAACGTATTTTCAGTAACGCTTCTCAGATTCAAATTTGGGGGATAAAAAGTGATAACTTTTTCTGTAGCCGCAGTACTTCCAAGTGAAAAGTTTCTAAAAATGCATTATACCATCCAAAGCTGCTGTACTTCTTACCAAGTAAGTTTTTATTGCCATTAATTTTCAGAGTCATTACCAAACGTATACAGACCCTTTTAATCTCTTTGATTGTTAGACAAAATCTCCCTGACTGCAAGATGCAAATGTTGGCTGCTCTGTATTTTGTCATAGATTCTGTGCACATTCATATCACTATTATTTGCATTGACGTCACACACAGACTACTCTTTGCCCATGGCCTGCCATTTTAGGAGTCAAAATGCATGCTAAGACATGGTGCGCGTCTAATCGCGCAAAGAACGCATCACCTAAAATGCGCACTGCACGATGGAATCTGACTTCCAAAGTTTCATAGAACTGCTTAAAGCAGGTTAAGCAGGATACCATTCACAGATTGTACACATGTGACATGGGTAATTTGGCTGGTAACCTTAATCTTGTAGCATAATTTGGTTGTGCTTAGCTACTTCTTGTGCTTAAGCAGTTCTATGAAATTGTGCTCGGGATTTTTTATTGTGGGTGATAACATCGGGGGAATTCGATACTTCCTTATCAGATTGCTGCAATTGAAATTGTCAACTGTGACTTTGAGGGGGAGGGGGTGGTTCAAATACCATTTCCTTGTTGACTTTAATCGCATACTTGTACATGTACTTAGACAGAAATATTTTCCCGGAACATCACATTACAGTACTGGTATGAACTCTATAATCAGTGAGCTTTCAGATCGACACCAAACAAATTTGTTACGAATCTAGCCTGTGCCTTTTTCCTTCTGTTAACTTCTGAACCGGTACTCGGCTACCTCAGGCTACCGGTGTTCTGTGTGTATGTCGTATGTATTAAACGTATGTGTGTGCGTGTCTGGTACGTGAGGTACATGTGGCATCCTTGTGTAACAAGCATGTTTTGTAATTGTATTCAAAAGAAGGAGGGGGATTTCCCTTGCAGTCATGGTTGCCATTGATTAAACTCATGTCCGTTAGATAAACAACTCATTCATGCATGGATCCTGATCAGGGTGTTTCCCCATGTGACACAAAAGGGACGGCTCTACTAGGAAAACTCCACAAAGACCTCGAGGAGGGAATTTTTTTTTCAGCGTGAATTGGAAACGACGGCAGAACTTTGAACTTTGTTTTTTCGAACAGAGCAGTTGACATTGGATGTTTGAATAGGGGATTTCGTTTGGGGAAGTTCCCACGGAAATTGTGCAAGATTGTGCACTGATTTCAAAACAAACTGCTGTAGATGTGTTATTGAGTGCGCGGTGTAGAATGGGTTTATAAAATCCAGGACTGCTTTTTCCCTTATTGTTTTGATAGAGCTTCTAAAGCAGTTTTGGTAGGACTTCAAAATTGAGATCATAGCATCTTTTTATAGGGGTTTTTCTTTCATTATAAAATGCAATTTTTTAAAGGGTGTGCACAAGGGTGTTCCGAGGTCCAGTATGTTGTTTTATAAGGCATGTCTATACAAGACTTTGTCTTTTGAATATGCCTCCATATTTGCCTCCGTTTCATTGTGTTCCATCTAATTATATTCTAGAAGTTCTTTAGACATATTTGTTCAACACACCTTCGTTATTGTTACTTGTATGTACATTTTGCAATTTGGAAATAAATGTTGAGTTGAATTGAATTGAAAACATTGTTAAAGGCAAAGTATACCTTTGGTTTTCGGAACTGTTTAATTGTTTTAATCCTGTATACATGTAGACGTATACATTAAAACTAGCCTTTGTGTTGGATTTAACCCCTTAGCACTAATTTTAAGCAGCTTGGGGTTGTATACTCCCTATGGAGTTCGGAAAGTTAGGGGAATGGTCTAAAAATATGCCCAATGAACAGGGATAAGAATGTTGTAAATGTTGTAGCTAATAGGATATGTGCTCTATAAAGAACCCAGTATTATTGATTGATATTAAAGGTATCGTACACGTTTGGTAATGACTCAAAACAAATATTAGCATAAAAAATTACTTGGTAACAAGCAACGGAGAGCTGTTGATAGTATAACACATTGTAGGAAACGACTCCCTCTAAAGTAACGTAGTTTTTGAGAAAGAGGTAATTTCTCACTTTAAAAATAATAAAAAACTTCTTGCAAGAAGTTTTTATTCCTATCTGAAATTTGTACAAGGGTGTTTTTTCTTTCATCATTTTCTTGCAACTTCGATGACCAATTGAGCCCAAATTTTTACAGGCTTGTTATTTTATGCATACATGTATGTTGGGATACACCAAGTGAGAACACTGGTCTTTGACAATTACCAAACGTTGTCAGTGCCTTTAAAATCTAGGTTTTTTAAAGTATTTCTTTTACTATATTTGTTTTATTTACTAGGGGTGTGGTTTGCACCTAAAACATGATTTGTTTACAAATACATTATTATATTTACAAAGGGACTTTTGCTCAATGCATCATTAGGGCCAAGTTACATAATTATATGAATTACATAAATGCATCGAAAACAAATGAAAGTTCTTCACATTTCTTTAATAACAATAACGTTTTTGTGAATCTTTGTTGTTATTTTTATTTTGATTATCTTATTATGTTATTGTTTTTCTGTATACAGGTTTTTCTCCACTACACATCTCCGTCAAGCACAACTTGTACCATCTGTCGAAAGTATTAATAGACGGTGGAGCAAACACTAATGCCCTGGTGAGTTCAACACTTTGATTTGTAAATTAAAAAGAAAACGAAAAGACCGAATTGCATTCAATGAAGATATCAACTATTTTTTTTTTAACAAAGAAAAAATACAGTGACACAGGAACTCTCTACCTTCGAAAGACAATTTGATACATAATTTCTGGTCCAAAATTATGGAGCGAAATAAGGTTACCAGCCAAAGTAGCATGTCACGTGTACAATTTATGACTGGTATCCTGCTCCTTTTTGCTTAGCGGAAAATTGTTAACCAAATTGGGCCCTGATATCCTCTCTTTGTTCATGATTAAGGCAGTAGGATATTGAAGAAAAAAAACAAGGTACAAAGTAAAATGTAGTTGGCCACTTCCTTATGTGTTGTTTTTTGGGTTTTTTTTTGGGGGGGGGGGGGGGTTCAAAGTAAAATTTCTTTTCTTGCTACTGAAGTGGGCCTAGTTGTTTGCTGCCAGGGCCCAATTTCATAGAGCTGCTCAAGCACAAAAAAGTTGCCAAGCACAATCAAATAATGCTTACCAGAATAAGGTCACCAGTCAAAATACCATTCCACATGTATCATCTATGACTGGTGTCCTGCTCATTTTTTGCTTAGCAGGAAATTGTTAAGCACTGTTTGCTGCTTGAGCAGCTCTATGAAATTTGGCCCAGGTCGCCTTAAAAAAGAACTTCCTTGTTCAGCAAGGCATTCAACAGTACACTATATTATACCAAAGGCTACTATATCGGACACAGAGAAAGATTAAAGTTTACATTGGCGTCATTGTGCAGTCATTGTAGTTCTTTATAAAGCGGCTACTAAAGCCTTCAAAATTATAATCAGGAAGTAGTCTGGAAACCCAAGTTGGTACAGCAGGTCACTATACCCATTGCTTTTCATTGGAACAAGCACACCGATCTTTATTCAAGTCCAAACAGTGGAAGAACACATAGCCCTGGAGGCTTTTCACTTTTGTGTAAATACTACAGTGACATTCTGGATATGAGGGTCCGTTTCTGGGGCGGGAAAATTTCAGAGCTTCATAATTCAAATCTTACCTGTAAGAAAGCTACTAATCTAACCGGATTAACATTCCATGGATGCATACATTTTTTTGCCGGTGGGTTTTGGACACCAGGGGCCAATTTCACAAAGAGATGAGACTAGTCTTATCTGAAGTTAGGACCAGTAACTGGTCTTAACTTAAGACTAGTCCTATCTCTTAGCATTGCCTAGGACAAGTCCTAAGTTAGGAAGAGTTTTGTGAAATCGACCCCAGATGTTCCTTATAAATCAGTAATTTTCGTGAAATAATGTGGTCTGAATAAAAATATATATACTTTCTTTTCCAGGACGCTAAAAGCGGTTGGACGCCACTCTTCCACGCCGTTACCAACCAGGATTCTGAGCATGTGCAGATACTCCTCTGTGCAGGGGCCCAGGTGAACATGCAGTCGTATTCCGGTAACACTGCCCTCCATGTTGCCACTGGGCGTGGGTACACGGAGATCGTGCGGCTCCTGATGCGATACGGTGCGGACATGAGCTTGAGGAATACGCACAAAGACACGCCTGTGATGGTAGCGCAGGACAACAATGTAAGCATTATATCGGTTTCTTTATAAAGCTGTGTTCGGATTGGATTTTGTTTTGGTAAACTAACCGAGCAAATGGGTAATTTGACCATTTTTAAGTCCAGTGCGAACAGCCCAGGAAAATTTCACCTAGGTAACTTGCCCCAGAGATATTAAAACTGCAATCCTTGCAATCAAGGAGATTACATTCAACATAATAGCGGAAAATTTTCCATAATCAAGGAGATTTTCAAATTTGTTCATCAGAACATGGACAGATTGGTTTATTTTCAGGGAACTTTCTGCAGAATCAGGGAGAGCTGGCAGCTCTGCTTTTACCAAGTCCAATGGGTAGTTTAACCGGCCACCTTCTGCCCAGGCAAACTCACCTGGTCAAACGAACAAAGACAAAAAGTCTGGTGCTGGCCCATCGGGCTTATAGGTCATGTATTATTTCGAGGCTAACATGAAAGAAAAAAAAAAACTTAACATTTTGACCCATATTTTAAAGAAATATCCAATTATAATAAAACAAATTTATGACATTTTCAAAAGTTTGACAAACCTTTTTTGATCTACATGTACCAATCACCAGTATTCACACTCCACCAACCCTTACCTCCCAGCTCAAGCAGAATTTGCAATGAACACATTAAACAAAATGGCAAGTTTATAAATTTTGCTTTTTTATATCACTTTTCCAGCAGATGTCAAATATTCTGAGAGGCGTCTCATCGAGTCCCTCTATGGGGTCCAGTCCGCACTACTCATCGCCAGGCTCCCATCCACGACCAATGACCAACGGGATGCCCCTTAAACCGTCCCCGACAACTTCCCAAAACGTCAACTATCAAGTACCGCCCCAGACTGCCTTGCCCTCGGGGAAACATGGAGACAACCCGGGCAAGAAGCCCCGAGCAACGCGTAAAGATAAAGGATCCCGTAGGGGTTCTAACGCAGCCAAGAACGAAGTATCTTCAAGTAATCCGGGTACGCCGCCCACCACTGCGAGTAGCAGTATCGCGAGTGACGGCTCAGGCATGAGTCAGGACGAGTCGGATGCCGTCGTACCGACCAGTCACCGGGTGTCGGTTATCGTTGAGCGGAAGTCCCTGAAGCGGCGTCTGATTGAACAGAGCGAGAAAGACCAACAGGACGGACAAAGCAAAGCGCCGTCTCCTAAACTGGGGGATAAAATGACACTTAATAAAAAAATGAAGAATCATCTCGCAGCGGAAGAGCCAGAAAGCAGACCGAGACTCCAAGACTCTGGAAACTCTGCAGTTGATCAGTCTGAGCCAATGGATCTGACCAAAGGCAAAACAAAAGACGCGGTTGTTGTAGTAGCAGAGCAGAAAAAGGAGGTGGTGACAAACGGCCAGGCTTCTGCAGTGCCGATTCTCGCCGATAAAATAAAAGCCGAATCAAAGCCAGAGGAACGGCCAATACCAAATGGAGATGCAATGACAGACCCACTCTCATTAAGTCATAAAAATGTTGTCGACGGAAAAGGAGGAACAATTGAGGCGACGAAAACGGTTGATGAAGCAGCCAGGGCGCCCGGTGGTGAGGCGGAGAAAGTGGACATGGTTGAGGCTGAGAAGGATGTCGCCAAGACAGAGGATAAGGTGTCAAACGTTCCGACACCAAAAAAGGAAAGGAAGAGGAAGAAGAGTGAGCGATTACCTCCGAAGAAGAGAAAATAAATTAAGTTACTTGTAAAGAATTCTTGTACATATTAAGCAATTTCCAAAGTTTGCAGCAGATTGAAAAGCCTGTAATTAAATTGATCGCCAAGCACCTAATTCAGCACCATCTTGTGAAAGTTCCAAATGCCCTGGGATCAGTTTCACAGAGCTGGCGGCTTAGTACACGTTTCGCTCGGCAACAAAATAATATTACGTAGCAGTTTACTAGCCAAAAGACCAAATAACGTTTATTGCTTGTGACTGGTACCCTGCTTGTCAGGTAATACTCTCTGCTTACCAGAGCTATAAAATTGGACCCTGTTGTTTTGAAAGCTTTGTAGGTTCCTAACTGGGCATAGTTCCTAACTGGGCATCATTCCCAAATGGGCATAGTTAATGGCAGGGATACCAGCCATTCTTAGGCTGTGTCCGTATTGGCGGCTACGGTTACGGCTGGATCACCGTGTCACTCAGGCGTTGAAGTATAGGGCATCCTTAGCAACAGTCATAGCCGTAGCTGCTTCTTCAGATTCCAGCCTGAGGGCTTCATCCTTTCGTAAGTTTGTCAGATTTCGACCAGAAATTCAGGTCAAGGTTTGAGCAGGCTGAAAGATATACAATCTGATCAAAAAAAATTTGATGAAATGATAAATAGTTCTTGATCTATGTATAAAGGCCGGTTTACAGTCAGTCGCGCAATAATATTCATCGAACGCAGATGATCGCCACTGTCTTCAGTCGCTAGTCACTGTACCTCACTGATAGCGCATCGGTTTGTCAGTCGCGTGACCATTATCAGGCGTTCGAATACAGATTAGCCTTTCGTCAAGGCCTTTGTAGCTTAGATAGCATGTGTAGCAGGGAAGCGACTGGAACCGGAGAGGACACTTCCCTTCCAGACACTTTGCGGCTGCACAGTTTTTGTCTAAGCCACGAACGCCTTGACGAAAGGCTAACTAAAAACTGGCCTTAACATGACCTGAAGGTTTTTTTTTAGTCGCCCATGGTTATTGTTTTCGAGCACTGTCAGCTTTGGGACACTAGGTGGCAGCAGACATACCAGCTGGTCTTCCACTGTTAAGAAAACAGCACAGGGCAAGAGCAAGAGAGCATTTCCAAGAATGATGGAATTACCCAGTCTGCTGCCACCTAGCATACCTGAAAGTGGAACTGGGAACTGGCCCATTGATAGGTGTGGGGGTGGGGGGGCAAGGGTTCTGAGCAGGGGGCTACCGCAGAATAAGGTTACCAGCCAAAATACCATGTCACATGTACATGGCATGGTTGGCTTGTTCTTAAAGCACTTGCCTCTCACACCAATGTGACCCTGGTTCGATACTCCGCAAAGGCCATATTATGTGAGTTGAGTTGTGCGTTGGTTCTCTCCTATGCCACAAGGGTTTTTCTCCGGGCCCTCCAGTTTTCCTCCCTTCGAAAAATTAAACGGTTTTGATCTCTGGTTGTGCTCCGTGGTCATACTTGGGTTGATGTGACTGGCTGCCAAAGGCACCCTTGCATGCCTATGGCTCAAAACACATTGTAGCCGCGTCCTTCTCAATTCAGCTTCTCAGCTATGAGTAATGATGATTAGGGTAGTGAATTTCACTAGTTGCCCAGGCCTAATTGTCATTGTCTGCTATGATTGTTGCATCAAGCGAGTTGCTTACTGCAATGGCATCCATTGCAATGCATACTTCACGTTTCAATTTTACCATCTTGCGTGCGGTGATCCACAATCTTTGGTTTTGAAAATGACTAGTCACGACTTTTGAAATGCGAATAGTGGGGTAGTGAATTTCACTAGTCGCACAGGCCTACTGCTTATGTTATGCTCGGAGAACCTCATTTACAGCCATGGGCCCCATTTCATAAAGCATGTAAGCACAAAAACTTGCTAAGCACAGAAAACTCTTGCTTAAGAAAAATAGGTTACCAGCCAAATACCATACAGTTACCATTACTGTGACTGGTACCCCACTCATTTCTTGCTTAGCAAAGAAATTTGCTGAGCAGAATTTTCTGCTAAACAGCTTTATGAAATTGGGCCTTAGCCATAGCGGATCAGCCTTATACGGGTTATATTATTTGTAGAACTTATAAATTAGAATGAATTCAGCAACTTTAAAGTTGTCAATAAATATGTGTAAATTTAGCACTCTATTTTCTTGATGAACAAGAAGCGAATGTGATGTAGATTTTCGATTGCGGAGTATTGTTTTTTGATTTATTTGTTTGTTATGAGGTGTACTGATACCAAATTTTGCTTATTTTTTGTTTGTAAAATAAGACTTGAATATTTGTTTACCTAAATCCATCATAAAATGTCTTTTATTAAAGGTGTAAGCTTCCGAGAGTTTTTTTTTTTTTAAGTGTATGTTAATAACTATTTTGGATGCATTGTATGTTATGGGATTTTGTTTTGTTTTGCATACTACTAATGCATTATTCATGTAAAAAATAATGAATATGTAAGTTATTTAGCATCTTCCATTTGTAGAGAACATCAAAGGTATTGATCGTTGTTGGAATTGAGGGGCTATACTAAGAAATGCATATTCACATTTTGCTTGATAGCGTCGCAAAAAATCACTCGAGGTTACTTCTGCCTGCCTGGGCCAAATTTCATGGAGCTGCTTCAACACACAAAGTAGCTAAGCACAACAAAATTATGCTAAGTAGACCGAAGTTACCAGCCAAAATATCATGTCACATGTACAATTTGTGACTGCTATCCTCCTCATTTACGCCTAGCAGCAAATTGTTAAGCAATATTTTCCTGCTTTTAAAGCAGCTCTATGAAGTTGAGCCCTGGTACCAATTCGGCAGAGCTGCTTAAAAAAGGTAAATTTCTCACTAAATTTCACACTGAAATATTTGAATCTGAAAAAGACTCCTGGCCAGAAGTCTTTTTTAGGCATCTGAAAGCACACAAATTTGTAAAACAAGGGTGTTTTTTCTTTCATCATTTTCTTGCAACTTCGATGACCAATTGACCCCAAGTTTTCACAGGCTTGTTATTTTATGCATATGTTGGGATACACCAAGTGAGAATACTGGTCTTTGACAATTACCAAACGTGTCCAGTGCCTTTATGCACAAAAAGTAGCTAAGCACAACAAAATTATGCTAACCAGAATAAGGTTACCAGCCAAAATACCATGTCTCATGTACAATCTGTGACTGGTTTCCTGCTTATTATTGCTTAGCAGAATATTTTTAAGGAATATTTTTTGCTTAAGCAGCTCTACGAAATTGGGCCCTGCTCAAGCACAAAATTAGCTCGGCACAATTTGTTTCTTGCTTTCCAAAGGCCTAAAATAATAGTTGGATGGCGAAATGAAATGTTCTTAGTTTTCCTTGGTTTTAAATAAATCAAGCAATTGTCAAACCTAAATAAAAATCAATCTGAAACGGTTTAACATTGTTTGACTCCATAGATGACAACGGTTTTATTTTTTATCAGTAATGTGGTGCTTTATCTAAGTACAACTAGTTTTCTTAAATATGACACCCCAACGCCAAAATCTGACACTTCTCAGAACTGGTGAAAATGCCATTAAAGGTATTATACAAAATTGACAAGGATAAAAACCCTTAATTGTTACATTTTAGTCTGAAAGCTTACCGATTATGAAGTTTAATCTAGAACCCTTTTTTTCTGTGAAATATTTCCTTCTGGAATAAAGTCATATTCGAGAAAACTGTCCCTGAAAGACCTTCATTAATTTAACAGCTGATTTTGGTTGTTTAAAACCAAAGGTATCCTTTACAGATCATAATAAGTATAATAATAATCATAATAGTAACCACCCCCCGCTGGAGCGCAGACCACACAATGAGATTCAAAATTGATCGGGGGCCCAATTTCATAGAGCTGCTTAAGCACAAAAAGTAGCTAAGCACAAGAAAATTTTGCTTACCAGAATAAGGTTACCAGCCAAACTACCATGTCACATGTACAATTTGTGACTGGTATCCTGCTCATTTCTGCTTAGCAGACAATTTTTAAGCAATATCTTCTGCTTAAGCAGCTCTATGAAATTGGTTCCAAGATTGTAGTCTACTGCCGCTAGCTATCTACCCCATTGTGAAACTCTTTTTTTAATTTTTTTTTTTTTTACACTTTTCTTTATCAGTTATTTTTTAAAAGGATTAATTTGATATCCGAGGTTTTAAAATCGATCTGATGCACTGGCTTGCTGCCTTTTATGCATCAGACGTCACACTGATGGATGGACAAGAAATAGTTGCAGGTGACCATTTGAGGTCAGGTCAGAGGTCAGAGAGGCCTCAACCTCGTTTCCATGAGTGTTTCGATCTCACTGTGCCTTTTTTGTCGTCCGTGTCCCCCCCCCCCCCCAGCATGCCTTGGTCAATCATAAACCCCTGGAATTTGTCTAATGTGAACATTTCAAAGGGCACCAAGCTACTGGGCAGCCAATGGCCAGTCTGCCATGAGATTACTTTTGCCAAGGACTGAGGGGACGGGGGTGGGGAGAGCGCCCTCTCCAGAACCCACCGCTCATCAACAGTCCGATCATCAAACCGTGACCCAAATGATCCACTACCTGCAACCATAAGTTTGTTCCATTACCATCAACCTCAGCTTGACACATTTTCAGCTCTCTCAAGAGTTGTTTCATTTTTTAATTCCCTGAAAATATTAACCTTTTTTGGGTACTTTCTTAAAATGTCCCTCTTTTTAGTCATTTATTTTGTTTTTGTTTTCCCCTTGAAGATGAGATCAAAATTTACAAAAATAGCTAGCCTCATTTCTATTTTGTTGTATCTAGTGAGAGAGCTGAAAGTTTGTCTTTCATAAATATGTATGCCAGAACACTGAATCACGTGACTCTGCCGGGCCGACTTGATTGGTGGAGAGTCAATTTAAAACAAGGTGGGGGGTCCTCCAGTGTGACCTGGGCCCATATTCATAGAGCTGCTTAAGCACAAAAAGTAGCTAAGCATAACAAAATTACGCTTACCAGAATAAGGTTACCAGCCAAACTACCGTGTCACAAGTACAATTTGTGGCTGGTATCCTGCTCATTTCTGCTTAGCAGATAATTGTTAAGCAATATTTTCTGCTTAAGCAGCTCTATGAAATTGGGACTAGATCCCTGCAAACCACCTTGGTATTGACTTCAACCCTGACCAATTCAAGACAGCCTTTTGTGTCACATGATCAACCTGTTTAGCATACGAACTTTAACCTCATGCACCACGGCCACCGCCGCCCCCGCCGAATCGACTTCGTGCTGGTCTGAACCCTGATCCTGTGCCCCCAGTCATTGGGTTATAATCTTAAAGGAAAAACAACAAACAAAAACAATTTATTATAATATGGGTTTTTAGGCATTGCATGATGAGGTATCATTGTATATTCGGTTTGCAGTAACACCATGTGTCTACTTTGCTGTGTAGATTTTGATCTTTGAGAACTTGTCTTGCTGTTATATTCTACTGCCGCGGAGTAGATTTCAAAATACGGGAGACCAGGCACACCACCATAATCAGAGTCCGACAGTTTGGGTGTTGAGTTACTGAATGGTGTTGGACTGGGGACTGCACTAGTAAACTGATCATGCTTTACATGGAATCAGGCATACCACCATAATCAGAGTCCGACAGTTTGGGTGTTGAGTTACTGAATGGTGTTGGACTGGGGACTGCACTAGTAAACTGATCATGCTTTACATGGAATCAGGCATACCACCATAATCAGAGTCCAACAGTTTGGGTGTTGAGTTACTGAATGGTGTTGGACTGGGGACTGCACTAGTAAACTAATCATGCTTTACATGGAATCAGGCATACCACCATAATCAGAGTCCAACAGTTTGGGTGTTGAGTTACTGAATGGTGTTGGACTGGGGACTGCACTAGTAAACTGATCATGCTTTACATGGAATCAGGCATACCACCATAATCAGAGTCCAACAGTTTGGGTGTTGAGTTACTGAATGGTGTTGGACTGAGGACTCCACTAGTAAACTAATCATGCTTTACATGGGGTCAGGCATGCCACCATAATCAGAGTCCAACAGTTTGGGTGTTGAGTTACTGAATGGTGTTGGACTGGGGACTGCACTAGTAAACTGATCATGCTTTACATGGAATCAGGCATACCACCATAATCAGAGTCCAACAGTTTGGGTGTTGAGTTACTGAATGGTGTTGGACTGAGGACTCCACTAGTAAACTAATCATGCTTTACATGGGGTCAGGCATGCCACCATAATCAGAGTCCAACAGTTTGGGTGTTGAGTTACTGAATGGTGTTGGACTGAGGACTCCACTAGTAAACTAATCATGCTTTACATGGGGTCAGGCATACCACCATAATCAGAGTCCAACAGTTTGGATGTTGAGTTTCCCGCCGTCTTGATGTTACACTATGAACTTGGACTCACCTGGTCTTAGCGATGGCTTTTTGGGTTTGTCTTTGCTGGCTCCTCCCGAGGCTCCCCCACTAGGCGGAGGAGACTTGTTGTCCTTGTTGAGTTTCTTAGATCTATAACCCTGGCCCTGCTTATGCCGCTCCCAGTCTTCAAGCTGTTCTCGCCTCTTCTCCTCCTCCTTCTGCGAGGTTTGACACAGAAATAAATACAGGAATGAAGAAGAAAACAAATTCAGACTTTCAGGCTGAATTCAGTGTTTTAGTTTCTGCCTGATGAAAGAAATATGCTGCAAGTTTTGTCCTGATATGAATAAATCACTAAGGGGTCTTGTCAAAATTAATCCAGGACAGGTAGTTGGATAAAAATTCTCTGATGTCAAATTTTTGTTGGATTTTCAGTCGGACTGTATTTCTATGAGGCCGTAGGACCAGTGTGTTGTGTAATGCACATAAAAGAACCCAGTGCACTTATCGTAAAGAGAAGGGGTTCGCCCCGGTGTTCCAGGTTTGATTGGCTGCAATATTGCGCCACAGCACCTTGCAAAGGAATAGGTCTCATACTTCAACATGTACCTCCACTTACCTTGTAGGAAAAAATACTGAGCGCTTTGAGACACCCATAGGGAGTATAAAGCGCTATATAAGAACTGCGTATTACTATTTAAAAAAAAAAAATGGGGTATGGAAAAACCAGAGTTGTTTATTTTTGGAAAATGAGTGCAAGCCCACCAGTTTCTGTTTCTCTGCATGCTCCAACGCTTTCATGTCGTAATCTTCTTGCATTCGTTGCCTGGCTTTTTCCATTGCCTCTTGTCTTGACAGCACGGTGGCTGCGTCTGCAAGGAAAAAATGACATCCATAATCAAGTGTTGCATTTTCAATGCATTGTGGTATGCATCCTGCGAGAGGCATAGCATATTTTTATTCTAGGAAATGGCGATACATTGTGTCTTTTAAAGGCACTGAACACGTTTGGAAATTGTCAAAGACCAGTGTTCTCACTTGGTGTATCCCAACACATGCATAAAATAACAAGCCTGTGAAAATTTGGGCTCAATTGGTCATTGAAGTTGCAAGAAAATGATGAAAGAAAAAACACCCTTGTTGTACAAATTTATGTGCTTTCAGATAGGAATAAAAACTTCTTGCAAGAAGTTTTTATTATTTTAGTGAGAAATTACCTTTTTCTCAAAAGCTACGTTACTTCAGAGGGAGTCGTTTCCTACAATGTTTTATACTATCAACAGCTCTCCGTTGCTTGTTACCAAGTAAGTTTTTATGCTAATACTTGTTTTGAGTCATTACCAAACGTGTACGATACCTTTAAAAATTATAATAATAATAATATAACACCTTTGTAAAGTGCAACGGATCCACCTGGGAGGTAGGTGCTCAAGGCCGACAATAAAGGACAAAAACAGAAAAACAAGACCACTTAAAATTAAACTGTGCCATTGTAGGCAACTGTCATGAGGCATAGTGTTAGCCAGAGGCATGTCTGGGTGTCTTTTGGACACCCTGTTTTAAATTTGGTCACCCTGTTTTATCTGTCATTTACATGTAAATGTATTGTAAGTGAACAATTTGGACACCCAGTTTTTAAGTTTCCAGCAAATTTGGACACCCTTTTACCAAATCCTGGCTAAAACCTTGTCATGAGGTGGGTTTTGAGGGGAAGTTGTGAAGGAGTTGAGGGATACAGGCCTGGAATTACACACAGGCCACGTCCTCTGTTGCCCCTGGTCTTGGCCTTGGTGCCCCTTCAGTAGTTTGCACCATAATGTGCCAGATCTATAAGGCTCACTGGTGAGACTTACAGTTCTAGAAGTATTACTATTACTTGAGGATCTATCTTCTCACCATAATGTGCCAGGTCACTGTCATTACTCCGTTTCTGCTGCCACTTATCAATCTTGGAGCCAAATCGGCTCTGTAGGTACATCATAACGAAAGCTACGAAAACAATTAGCCATATAGACATGGCATTCTCAGCAATGAACGCCGTAACTGCAAAAAATAGAAAATGAGAATTACAACATTATTTCGTCATGAGGAGCATAAACAAAATAAAGTTCTTCTATATTTCGAGTGGTGTCCTCGGTCAATGATGTTACTACAGAGTTGTCCCCCCATTTAGCCAGACCTCCCTGTCTCTCATGCGGGCCTGTGGATATTTCATCTGCTGTCACAAACCCAGTGTACCTTCTTTACCAGGGCTCGAATTTTATCCTGGACCGCAGGCCAGAGGCCGGTAATTTTAGCATAGGGCCAGAAAACTCAGTTGGGAGAACCACGGTCCATGATCCGATCCCCCCACCCCCCATAGTCTGATTATCAAAGGATTTTGCTCAAAGTACGATTTTGCTCATGTAATTGAGTCGGTACTTTTATATGGAAGAAGAAGATTATAGTCAAGTCTCATATTATCGTGGGTCTCTTATTATCGTTGTACCAGATAATTCACTTTTTATCTGTAGCGACTTCATACGGTGAATCGATAGCCAAGAACCCTTTAATCCTAATCCTAACGGCCCTTGGGTAGACATACTGCCCAAATACTTTGATATCCTTCAAATTAAAGTTGTCATAAACCTATTGCCCAAATCCTTCGATATCCTTCAACTTATTGTTAGTATACATATTAGCCCAAATCCTTTAAAATCCTTTTGAGACAGAAGTTAGGGAGTCAACTTTGTGATTTACTTTAGGTGCTCGGCTTTATTACAATCTCCACCCCTAAAAGCCCAAAACCTTCAGAATCATATTTTGGCTAAGCTGCATAATAATACCTAAAACCTTCAAAATCCTCCTATGTAAAAACAGCCCGATAGCCCAAGTCCTGCAAAATCCTACCCTAACAAAAACTCATTTTAGCCCAAACCCTTCGAAATCCTCCTGTGTTGCAGATCCCTAATAGCCCAAATCCTTCGAAATCCTGCACTTTGGCAATGAGGATATGGTAGGACTTGGGTTCTTTAGGGTTAAGTACCGATCTGGTAAAAACAAAAAAAAATGAAATGTTGCGGAAATGTTTTAAATTTAAATAATTTTGAAAAAAAACCTGCTATTTTCCCGACTGGACGAATTTTCGCTGACCATTTCTGTCAAAAGTGCCATTATATCATTAATATTTTTGCCTTAAATGTTGTTCTGTGCATTGAAATAACAGTGCCCAGATCCTGTTTCACATTAAAAAAAAAGATTTACATCGAAAGTACGTATTTTCACCTCAAAAACATAAACCAATGTCTATGCGTCCAAATAAGGACAGGAAACTAAAAAAGCTAAATAATTCATCATCTTTGCAAAGGGCGCCCTCAATATGTAAGTTCCTTGGTTTAACCATGGAGGTTTAACACACAAAGTAAAAAAGTTGCTCAAATTACAGACATGCTTGCACAAGTATAAAACTTGTAGTAGCAGGCGAATGCACTAAATTTCCAAACTTGTGCAGTTATGTTTTAACTTGCGCGGATTACTACTTTGCACTTGAAATCTACGTCATTGGATTGGTCCAAATTGAGCGCAGGGGTGTCTGAGGAAATTGTTGGTACTTAGTAATTGCTTAAAAATAAAAGATCAACATTTATGATTTATACATCTGCTTGGAAGTTAAACATCGTAATCCCAGTGTAAGGTACATATTTGAATATTATTATCTTTGGATTTAGCTCCTTTAATCTAGAGATAGTTCATTTAAAACAATTATTTCTGATGACCACGATGATAGGAGGCTCACGACGTACCTCCAGAATCGCTCCGGTCCAGGCAAATGCACACTGACACTTTTCACTTTCAAAGACTTCGTTCGTTGACGAGTTTAATCAGACAAACGATGTATTTTTGTTATGTCACAGTGGAAAGTAATACTTCAACAATAATAATAACAGGACACTTTTTATACGTTGCTGATTTTTTTTGTATTCTAATCGAAAAACGTCCTAACCACCACGGTAATAGGGTAACCCATCCTACGTCTGTTTCCTACACAGTCTAAACAGAACCATACGAAAAAAATACAAACCAAAATAAAATCCGGCTAACACCGAATTGGGTTCTTGGTTCCCCTCTGGGGGAAGTTCCCTGTCCTCGAAGAAACTCTCTGACATTCTGAAGTTCCCACCAGACTTTTGTTGTTAGAAGCAAAGAAATCCAAATGAATAAATACCGCGGTAGACACTGCGATTCTCCGATGACGAGATTGAATAATAACCCAAGTGTTGATAGTCTGCCACCGGGTATGTTATATTTTTCACTCGCCATTTGGTGAGTCTGGGTTTCCGACGAAGACTGACGCGTTATTGTTTTCCACAATAAAACGCCCTCTGTTGTTTATTAAAAAGAGGCGCTGTCATGTTATCAAAAACAAGACAAATTTAAAATTATTTTGTGTTCAATTTAATCACAGGAAATTATGTTGTTACTTTATTATGCTAGAATTGAAGACAAACATTTGGATTTATCACACACAAATATAACATCACGGGCCTATTTTAGGCCTATTTTATATTTAAAAAAAATAGTTTCCATCTGAAAGCTCGCTTTAGTTTTAAAGTTAATACAGTCCAATCCTTCTGAAAAATCATACATTTATGCTGCAAAATAGAGAGAAAGAAAAATTAACAATTTTTATGCTGCAAAATGGAGAGAGAGAAAAAAAAGTTTGAAGACCAGATAATCGCCTTCAACAATTTCCCATAGTAAGATTTTCCAATGGAAGTGCCCTTTGCAAAATAAAAATGGCCTTGCCCTCTCAAAGATGAAATTCCAAGCCTGCGATCAATATTGTTTTTAATGAAAACTAGAGAACGGGAATGAATATAAACCAATGGGACAAATTAACAACCATTGCAAAAGAAGAAGACACAAAATACAACAAACAAATCTACAATATTATATCCAAGTAGAGTTTTATTGAGAATGCCAGTCAAAATACCTAGATCAATTTTTACAAAATCAAAACTGCACATAGCGAAAACAAAAAACAATTCTAAATGTTTGTTATTCCTTTTGTGCCATACAGAACACTTATTGCAAAATAAAGTTGAATTTTACAAGACACTGTTAGGCCACATAAAACAAAAATTGTTGATCGTCCCCGCCCAACCCTACAAAACCCCCTGACCCCAATTTTTTTTTCCTAATCATAAAAATGGTATTTTCACTTATCTTTTCAGTCAAATTTGGCTCCCAGATTTTTCAGCTGATATTTTGTCAAAATCTATAGGTTGGAAAAGTTGTTCGAAGAAAGGTTATTCATGTTGGCAAAAAAAGGATCAATTCTTCAAATATTTACTTAGGCTACACTGTGTTTAAGTTTTTTGAAAATGTTTACAGAAAATATCATCTACGAGTTAAATGGGTTTAACAAAACATTTAAAATCATAAAAATCACACAAACCCTTTTTTATAGTGATTTTGATGATTTCTTTATTCTTTATTTCATATTTTGCCTTGTCAAAAAAAAAAAAAAAACGCCCTCCCACCCTCACTTCCCACCCAAAAAAGGCAATCAATTTTTTTAAAATTTATGTTTATGTGGCCTTAACCCTACCTTGACCCATATCCAAGAAAAAATCACAACATTTTGAAGTTGACCGCTTAAAAAATACCCGAAAATAATAAAGTACTCTTCCAAAACTAAAAGAAAAACCATAACAATATCTATTTTCTTCATGATTTTGTACAATGCAATCAGTACTTTTACACAGACACTGTTAACCCTCATCTCCAAGAAAAAATAACATTATTTTGAAGTTGACCGCTTAAAAAAATATCCAAAAATAATAAAAAATACTCTTCCAAAACTAAAAGAAAAACCATAACAAAATCTATTTTCTTCATGATTTTGAAAAATGCCATCAGTACATGTGACATTATATTTTTCCGTTTGCACACAAATTTACAAATATAAAGTTTTCAATAACTACATCTTTGGGAATTTTAGTCATTGTTAAAATAAGTTATTAATATCAAAATATTGCAATGAATATTTAGTGAAGTTACTGTTAAGAGATCATTCCTTCTTTGGCTATTTCTTTCCTGAAATGCCACTTTAATAGCAAAATACATTTATAATAATTATTGACTTCAGATAAAGCTGAAATTGGGGTTTTTTTTGTACAAAATATCTTTGGTTTACAGAATAATCCAGGGGTGAGAGTCATTGCTAATAAAAAATTCTGAAACAAGGATTCAAACTTAAAGAGAAAGTATACGGTTGGGTTTTGGAACCGTTCGATTGTTTTAATCCTATATAAATGTAGATATACAATAAAAGTAAACCTGTAAAAATTTCATTTCAAAAGGTGGTTGTAAAGGTGGAATACACAATCTGAGAAACATATCTTGCAGTAATGTTTCTCAGATTCAAAATTTTTGGGGATAAAAACCTGACATATTTTTCCATAACCACATTACTTCGAAGTGAAATGATTCTCAAAATACTTTATACTATCGAAAGCTGCTGTACTTCTAACCATGGAGGTAGGATCCTCCAAGTAGGTTTTTATTGCCATTAATTTCAAGAGTGATTACCAAACATATACAGACCCTTTAAAGGCACGCTTAGACAGTCTTTAATTAGAGACTGATTGCAATACCACAGTCTATATTTTAAAGGCATCGTACAGTCGTACACTTTTGGTAATTGTCAAAGACCAGTGTTCTCATTTGGTGTATCCCAACATATGCATAAAATAACAAACCTGTGAAAATTTGGGCACAATTGGTCATCCAAGTTGCAAGAAAATAATGAAAGAAAAAAAACCCTTGTTGCACAAATTTGTGTGCTTTCAGATGCCTGAAAAAGGCTTCAGGCCTGGTCTTTTTTTAGATTCAAATATTTTAGTGAGAAATTACCTCTTTCTCAAAAACCACGTTACTTCAGAGGGAGTCGTTTCTCACAATGTTTTATACTATCAACAGCTCTCTGTTGCTCGTTACCAAGTAAGTTTTTATGCTAATATATATTTTGAGTAATTACCAAACGTGTACAGTGCCTTTAAGGAGTTATGATATTATTAGATGAGATTTCCACAGGTTATCTGTATTGGGTTTTGATTGGGAGAGGATTGGAATTAATATAATTCCCCGCCCCACCAACGATGATGTACAAGCTTGGCCTTGTGATTTTTGTTATTTGTACATAAAAATGTACACCACTACCCATACACGTCAGCCATCTGTTGTTTTCATTGTAAATTTAATCATTTGAGTACTTCTAAACTGCCAGGAGAATTACTAATTAATTTCTTGGCAATGCCAGCTGCTTAGGTTCAAAACAAGAGTACTAATTTATTAACATTTTTTATTTTCTTAAAAAATGACAAATATGCTAGGAAAATCTGGTATGTATACTGTACACCTTTTACTAATAAGTGTTTAAGTAGATGGATATGCGTACCAATTTTTTAGCAGGGAACCAGTTACAAACAGTATGCATTACATTGCATTTTGGCTGGTAACCTCTTTCTGCTTAGTAAGATTTTTCTGTGCTAAGCATTTTTTGGGTGTTTTTATAAGCTATATAAAATTGGTCCCTGGTAAGCATAATTGTTGTGCTTACTATAGCAGAAACGTATGTGTAAGCAAACATGTATTTCATAGATGATCGAGAAAATTTGATAGTTTATGTGCACGTTCACATTGGGTTTGTATTGTTGCAATACTCATTGCTTCTTGATTCAAGTCTGTAAAAATTTTGAGCTGCAAGCCCTGTGGTCTTTTGATTTCTTTGCCCAAATTCCGAGGCCTGAATGATCACCACATGAAAATCATATTGCACGGGTTGGCATTACTCAAAACCATGTGGATGATATTGACTGGTCAAACAGTAGGAGGGTTAAGCATATATAAATTAACAATCAGGCATGGTCAATAATTATTACAAGTTAATGCTGTTTACTTTGTCTGGCAGTGGCTCCCTCGCCTGGCTTCCTGGCCCCACAACTGTGCCACTTTGTCATCAACCCCCTTCCGTAAAATATAAATCCTACCTATGGGCATCGACTCTATTCTGAGGTCGGCGCATATTCATCTTATGCCTTAGGGAAGTCAAGTAACTGTAAGCGGAATAGGTTATTCTCTTACAAGTCATATCTTGAGCAGCTTCTGGTCTCAAGACGTATCTTTCAATAACCGTATTCCCTCCCATTTCAGATACTTTCTTTTTCCCCTGGACGCAACGTCGACTCAGCTCCTCATTCCGACGGTCGAGCTCAGCGACGTCGGCAGCCATGCGATCCACACCGTACTTTCCGATCTTGTCCCACAGCGTGGTGTTGAAATGGCGGTACAGCCGGACGTCCCCGTCCAGCCAGTTCAAGAGGTTGTTCACCGTCGCATTGGACAGGTTCTCGATGAGCATGCCGCTGCGAGCGTTGCTAGTGAAGTAGGTGATGTCGTCAAAGGACCAGCACATCATCTCCTTGAGAAGTATCAGGGACTCCTTGAGGTGCTCGGCGATCAGGACCAAGTCGAACGCGTCGTCGATGTAATGGATCCAGTTCTGGACCTTCACGGGGTCAGCCAGGGCTTTCACCTCCAGTCCCAGATCGTACAGCATCGGGTTGAGGCTGCTGTGACGCGAGTTCCTCTCCTTCTCGTAGAGGTAGAAGCTCTTTGGGGAAGCCGCGAAAGTTTCCAGGGGGCACTTCATCCGGCGTTCCATTTTGTAGTAGCTGTAGGTGCTTTCGAATTGCTTGGGTGGGTAGCGGAGGATTGTGATGAACTTGGTTCCTGGAGCCATTACTTTCTGCATGTCTGTAATAATGTAAATAAAATATATTGAAGGCTGTAAATATTACATAAGTGAGAAACTGTAGATTTAAGGCGCCTCCAGACCATTCATGGTCTGAACATCCAAAAAGGACATGACTAATAACCTTTTTGTCTTTGCCTTCTCATTTTTCCCACAGATATCCTCCTTTTCAGTCTGCCTCAATCACTAATTTGTTCTCCCTCTTCCCACCTTTGATTTTGTCCTTTGTGTTTCCAATCTCTTGTGGTCAAACCTAGGGTGTCAAGCCGTAGGTCCCGTGTGTTGTGTAATGTACAAAAAAGAACCCAGTACGCTTACAGTCAAGAGAAGGGGTTCGCCCGGAATTTCTGGCATGAATGGCTGCAATAATTTGATGCCACAGCATCTTGTAAATCGTTACAAGGTGCTCCATGTATTTTTATATACTTAGTGGTTTCCAAAGTCCTGCAGAAAACAAAACTTATTCAATTATCAAATTAAGATAAAAACAAGCACTTTGTAAGCTTACTTTCTTTTTGGAAGCGTGCATGGTTTGCTAGAATGTTGTACTGGCCCGTCGGTGACCGAATTGCAAAAGAAGGCTTGAATTTCACCGGACTGCCCATGTAGACATCAGTGACCGGAAGGGCAAACGTTAGACCTCGAACATCTCCGAAGCGATAGAGGACATTCTGCAGAGTGGAGCCCCCGGTCTTGTGGGTCTTAAGGAGAAGAACGTTCGTCTGCTCTTTGCAAGTTTTGTCCACCTTGACGGGGAGACTCGAAAGTTTTTCTACATCTTTAGTGATATCGGGTGTGGTTTGGAAGACAAAATCACCAACTGTTGATTTGTTATCTAATCCGGTTGGTACCGAGTTCCCAACCTCCTTTTCAGGGTTCTTGTAAGTTTTTCCATCTTCGTTCAAGGCCCTTTCTGGCTCCGCCTCTCGAGATTTAAGTGACTCCTGATCTGACCTGACACCGTCTATCTTGTTGATTCTTTCTTTGAGAATAGAGGTGTGCATAAACGTGTGGATGGCATCTCTGCTAGTCATATGGGTCCTGTTGGGTGGTAAAGTTTATGAGAACAAGTTAGTGTCACGTCACAACGAGGCAATTATACAGGTAACCAGTTCCTGTCCAAAAAACAACAACAACACTCTCATTCCAATTCCAGTCAAAATGCCAACAAAATGATTCTTGCAAATAAGAAGTAACTATAAATAAATAGTAAATTTGTGGGTACATCCATGTGTAACAGTAAAATCTCTTTTGTGGGAGTGTTGGCTCTGAAAAGAGCCGGTGTGGTCTAGACGTTTTGAACAGTAAACTCTGCACGTTTTTGCACACAGTGCGATTAGGAACAAAGCTGCATGACACAAATTGCCCATCTTCATTGTCTACAAAATGCTACCCTTTCCCATGAGTAACGACCTTGATACAAAGTGCAAACTTTGCTATACGGCATCAACAGGTTCAATGGCTTCAGACTGGCACCCAGAACAAAGATATAAAACAAAATACGGAGACCGCCAACATTAGGGCTAGATAGCTCAGTTGGTAGAGCGCGGGCCCGTTAATCCAGACGTCGCAGGTTCAAGTCCCACTTTTCTTTGTTCAACCCAAAATTATTTCGAATTTACCAAGTCACAGTTTTCCTTGTGATTTATTACCTTTTGTTACCAGACAAAATGTCCACTTGGTAAAAATTGATGTACAGCATGGATAGGAAGAGGAAGAGCATTGCAATGAGAAGGGTGCAAATAAATGCTGATTGGATGGTCTTCATGTTGCTCATGTTGGCTGCTGGAAGTTCCCTGACGCCTCTGGGATTGTGTCTCAAGAATTGGGGGTAGTTTTCTAGAAGAAAGAGATAAACAGACAAACAAGCGATGTCAATCAAACAGTTTTCCGAAAGAGATGCATACAATAAATATTAATCAGTCATCATGAAAAACTGCCCCAATTTCATTTTGTTTTTAAAGTACAGTGCTACATTACAATCTAAGGAACTGTTCGGTGTTCAGGGCTCAATTTTTGGGGGAAACCGCACAAGACCACAGGGCTTGTAGCTCAAAATATTTACTGGACCAGAATTTTGTGTACAAGACCAGAATTTAAATGAGACCCTGAAAATCTTTGCTCAAAACTAAAAATACTTTCCAAAATAATTTCTTCTAACTCACCCTGCCTGTCCCAGAGCTTAGAAGATGGTTTTTTATCATAAGTTATGAAAAAGTGGCAGTCAGATGTTACATTTTTCTATTTTTAGCAGGAATAATGGTTGTATGACTGCAATTTTCCTTTTCAATCAGATATGAGCTTAGCCCTGGTAGGACGTCAGTCAGTGCCACTGCACTGACGTCCTGGGTATAAAGATCCTTTACAATGCGAACAAAATTTTGAGTAACATTTTAAAATATTTTTACCTAATTTGAGAAGCTGAAACTCAATTCACTTATTCTTGGTGCCTTTAATTACACTTTTGCTGAGTTCAAAACCTATCAAATACATCCATGAATGACATTATTTCCGAAAATAAGTCCAAGTTGTGCACTGGCGCTGCGACTCCGTCGTGTTGCCGCCCCGAAGAAAAAGCGTTCAGTGTTACGGGTTAGACAGCGCCCTCTTTTGTGGACTTGGTTCCATGTCAGTTGAGGTTGTCGCAACGAATGCGTCAATTTCCATTTTATTTTCACAATAATGTCATCCAAGGATAAAATTGGCAATTCTGAATAGAGCAGGCGTAAGGTTCAGGACACAAGGAACATGTGTGTCACGTTTCAGCTTCCTCAAAAAGGTAAAAATATGATAAAAAATGGTTACAAATTTTGTTGCAATGCCTGAGGACCTTTATACCCTGGACTCTGTCGCGTTGTATGCAACGGAGGAGTCCAACCTGGGCTAATATGAGCTATTAATTATTAAAGTTAAACATTGTTTATAATAAAAAATAGTCTCATTGAAAATGACATGTTTAAATTCAACAGTCATGACGACAGTCACCGCTAATAAATTTAATAAATTAGTTATACCATGATCATTAACCATGGAGGTAGGATTAGACCTCCATGGATCAATGGATTGGAAATACATAACATTAACATTAACAATGATTTAGTATGATTCTGATCAAAAACAAATGAAAAACCTGAAAACACCTTTAAAAAGTCAAATGTACCTTCTTGAACCTAGAACATCTTTTCAATCTTAAAAATTAACTCCAGCAGGATCGAGTAGAGTCCATACTTTTCATGTGCTCAGTTGCTTCGCCAACAGGTGGTACACAGTCTGCATCTTTTAGTTTTACACGGTACCTACAAGTTCCTACGCTCCAACTCGAAGATGGGTCGAAGTTTTAAAAATATTGGCGAGTTTATTTACACTTTTTAAATGACGAATTACGTCCATGATGTGTATACTTTTGACTGCATCTCTTGCAAGACTGAGAGGAAAGGAGGGTTGATCGATTTTTCCCACACAAACTTTTGTTTTTTCAAGTTTGGAAGCCGACGATGGACACAGGCGACGTGTACTTTTGCGACAACAAGACCTTCTTGAAGAAACTAAAGAAAACACGTTGGTTGAGTCCTCGACCGTATCAGGTTCGGTGTCGTTACGGGGGAACGAACAACAGAAAAGGCCGTTGGAGACGATGTTGCACAATGCAAATAATGCATGCAGGGGGGGGGGGGGTTGTGACCGGGTTGGCGGGGCGGGGTATTTTTTCTATCCCTCTAGCTTGTCTAGCTGTTGTTGAGTACAGGGAAAAACAAATAATTCTTCAAAACACAAACTTTGAAGGCAGGAATACTCGCAAAACGTTTTATCTGGAAACGGGAAACCAAACGTGTGCATTCTTGATGGTTTTCATACGTCTTTCTCCCCCTGGCCCTATATTTTGCTTAGAAAGTACAATCAATTTAATCTCTGCCGTTTGCCTCGACCATGACCAAGATCTATGTTTTAGGGTTATTTGTTTGTTTGTTTGTTTGTTTGTTGGGGGTGTTTGTTTGTTTGTTTGTTTTTTCTTTCACAGGATTATTGATCTCATCGGGAAAATCGATTGATTGATTTTTCCTGATGAGATCAATAAATCCGAAATTAATATGATCGATATATGTGGCCATGTGGATTAATAAGAAGTCATAGTGGGAGACTGATCAGAATGGAATGAGGAGATGAGATTACATTAGCGATAGATTCATTAAAAAAAAAAATACAGAAGAAGTGATCGTTTCTAGAACATTTTTTCATCACACTTCCTGAAATCATTTCCAACCCTCGTACTAAGAATTTCAAGAAAATCTCTGCTCATATAGATAAGTCTCGCAGACTCATTTCATTTCATTTCATTTAATAATTTCACATGTAAAAACATCACAAATATCATCAAAATATACATTATATACAAAAGGCAAGCCTTTTATATAAATAAACGGCAGATTACACAAGACATTCCATTGAAGACAGAACAATGCCACACCTGAAGGATTGCAAAAAAGTTAACTAAATTACTGTCTATAGTTGTTTTCCCGAAATGCCATTATAGACAAAAACAATCCAAAAGCCACATCACAAGAGGATACAAAAATAAAAAATAAATAATAAAACCCCCCAAAACACACACACATAAAACAAGATGATTATTAAAACAAAAAGATTAACTGTTTCTGTAACCGCTAAAAAGCAAAAAGAGTGGAATATTGCTACAGAAAAGACAGCCAATAAAAGGATAAAAACAAGTTCTCTACATCAGCCCCTCATTTAATTTCTGTCAGGGGAATTCCCCAGAACCCGGCACCAAAAGATGATTTGTAAGTAGCTTGGTGAATGAACGAAGGCTAAAAATGACAGCTTCTTTTACTTCAGATGGAATTGCATCGATCCCACAGCCTAGGAAAAGATTTTTAAAAAGAGAGTGATGAGCAGTATTTGGGAATGTTTCCTGTGGAGACTGACAATAACTACAAGACAATTATTTTGTCTAAGTTTTTTGCAGAACCGTTGCGAGGCGATTTGGACCTCAGTTTCAGCTGGTCAACGATTTAAAAAAGAACCCATTATTGTATAAGAAATAATTTTTGATAAACTTCAACAGATGGGCTGTCAATCCTTGGTATTGAATTGTTTATTTTCTAGAAAGCTGTACTCTGCTGTTAATTTCCCTAGCGCCTTGGGAAGATATTTAATAACAGGAGGGTCTTGAACCAAGACTAGAACCGACCTTGCGTGCTGCAGGATATAATGTAATCCAGCATCAAAAAGTTAGGCTTTATATAGGACCTATCCCCATTATGTTCTCTTAGGCATGTGGGTTCTCAGGTTGAAGGAAATGTTATTATATCCACTCACATACTATTGCATGTTATACTCTGGAATGATGATATCCTTGGTTCAAGAAAGGTATAATTTTTGAAAGTTCAACAACGCTCGTTGGAAAAGGTATAAAAACGGCGTCGACAAAAAGTTAGAAACAAAAAACAGCTCTCCTATTGTGTTGACAAAAGCTATTGATGTCAGCGAAATAAAAGACGCTATGCCTATAGGCCTATTAAAAATGCCCTTAAAAAACTTACTTGGTAAGAAGAAGTAGTGCAGTAGCTTCTGATAGTATAAAGCATTTTGAGAAACATTTCACTTTGAAGTAATGTGGTTATTTTTTATGGAAAAAGATATCAGTTTTTATCCAACAAAATTTGAATCTGAGAAGCGTTTTTGTCAGAAACGTTTCTCAGATTGTGTATTCATTGCAGATAATTGTTCTTCCTGCATGGACAATAACCGCTCCAGATTTTCGTCAATATCTCAAAAACGCAATACCTTTTGACATGAAATTTCCACAAGTTAGTTTTATGGTATTATCTACAACTATTGAAACATCTACAACTATATAGGATTGCACCCCCTGGCCCCCTCACATTCCAACACCCCCATGCGTAATTATCGTGATGCCTACAAACTTAACTTTTCACTCACCAAACCTCAGTCGAGTTTGGCAAACCATGGAGGAAACACACCACGCCACACCTTACGGCACCTCTTTCTCGAGCTGTTATAAACACACTCACAATAAAAATAATAATGTGTGTTCTTTTTCTCGACATTAATGCCCCCCCCCCAAAAAAAAAAGGAAAAAAAGAAGGTCGATATGCCGATGGAGCCAGGTGTTTTTAATGAAACAGAACTTCAATTAATTATAGTTCAAACGAACGCTTCCTACATTTGTTTATTATTTTTGTTACAATTAATGATCAATAAAGATCGAAGACTTTTCAAGGCAGATGTTCGAATTCCTGAACCAATTCGTTCCCAATAATGTTGTTCACCTCAGTATCTAGAAAGTTGGGGGAAAACATGAATGTTCTCCTAATAATTATGAATGATCTGACCTTCTCGGTACATTATAATATTTTTCGGGGGGGGGGCAGGGGCTTCCCAAACAGGCTATCTAAGTTCAAATAAGTGTTTACACAACGTCGGGACACGCCCCTTTGTTAGTCCACGGATTGGATGATGGACTCTAGTTATCTCATAATCTATTATAAGATAAGTTATCTATATCGGGTCCTTGCTTTTTTGCTAACCACCATTTTGTTTTTCAATCTTTTTGTTCTAATGCTGTTGGGTCACAGTCATTAGTTTTATCACTGACTGTTTGCCATTTGCCATACGAAGAACACCGATGAGCTTGTGTTTTTCAGCTCCGTATCACTGCGACTCCAGTTTTTCCACACACTTCTGATTTTGTTAAAAAGCGCGCCCTCAAGTGCCGGGATGAATTCCGAGAAGGTACGTATCTATCGCCACATAAACATTCTCTAGCTCATCTGCAGGAAGGAGAAAGTTCTGATGTTGTGTAGTGTGTGAATTGTATGCATCACTGAACTTAGAGCCCATCGTTTGTCGCTTTTGTCCCCACACCCATCTTGAGCAAATAGACTGCATTGTTCACCCGGACAGTGTCGTGAACTGTGACCCCCCGACATAGAATGAGTCGATCTCATCAACGCGGCGTCGGTGGTGATGGAGGAAGGGGCTCGGTCATTTTTAACATGTCACAGATCTCCGTGCGTTCAGTGCACTTGTTGCGTTGGTTGTTGATCGTGTCTGCGGTCCTGGGGTTTATCTATTTCTACTTTTGGCATCGGATGCACCTGCAAGCTGAGGCTAATCGAAGGCTGGGAATCGGTGATATAGAGGTGAAATTGTTGTTATTTCTTGTCATCACGCTATTTTTGCAGAGTACACTCAGAGTGATTCAGACTCAGACTGTAGCTTTATGGCTTGTTGTTTACGTTGACCCCTGCACTGCAGGGCATGTGTCAGTAGTGTGTGGCCAAGTCCACAGTGCGTGCACAGATCCGGCCGCGCTCCACGTGTACGCATAAATAGTACCTGGGCCCAATTTCACAGATATTTATAGAGCTGCTAGTTTAAGCAGAAAATATTGCTTAACAGATTTATGCTAAGCAAAAATAAGCGTATTGTGATTTTTTTATTTTATTTTTTTATGAAATATCGCCTAACATCATAAGGCCGGACGGCCACTTCAAGGTGAGGGCTACACTTAACTGATTTGGGCTGTAGACCCAAATCAACTGTCACCAGGGACACATTGCCACCTACTCCTGGGGCTGAAGCAGGGTTACCCCCTTCACAGTCTGAAGGATGTAGGCATGGGTATCATCCTCTAGGAGCCTGGCAGGTAGAGCAGAATGCACTACCTTCCCAACTTTTTCGAAGAAATTATGGTTAAGTGCCTTGCTCAATTGCACAAGTGTCATGACTGGGATTCGAACCCACACTCTGATGCTGACAACACCAGAGCTTGGGTTTGGTGAACTAGACCGCTCGACAACGACACGCAACAAGAGAAGAATTGTCCGTTTTACATGTGGGAGGAAAACTGCAAAATAAAGGGAAAGCTCACGAAATCCATGCAAGACGCTCGTTCGGCATTCATGATTCAAACCAGGGTCACAGAGGTGAAAGGGGAAGAACCCACTGAGCTAACAAAATTTGTTTTCAGGATTTGCCCTCCTAATTCAATCCCCCCCCCCCCCTGGGCCCAATTTCATAGAGCTGCTTAAGCACAAAAAGTAGCTAAGCACAACAAAATTATGCTTACCAGACTAAGGTTACCAGCCAAACCAGAAAAGTTTTAAGCAATATTTTCTGCTTAAGCAGCTCTATGAAATTGGGCCCTGGTGAAAGAAAATTACCTTTTCAAATGATCCAATCTTTCTTTTTTTTAATAGGTACCGTCTCTGAAAAATGTTGGTCCAGAATTCATTCTTGGAAAGGAGGCGAAGAAGCTTCGGATTCTCTCCGGGAGTTTTCATTACTTCAGGGTCGTTCCGGAGTATTGGGAGGATCGCCTCATAAAGATGAAAGCATGTGGGCTCAACACAATCACCACGTAAGGAGCAACTTTAATTCGCCGTATTTTTGACCGCGTGAGGGTGCATGTGGACCAATTTTTACGTGATGAAAAACAAGTAAACAAATGGGTTTTTTAAATTTTTGTTATTATTATGTTTGTGTATTTCGTCATTGATGCAAGAAAACCACGTACGGGCAATTAAAATAAGATAAAACTGTAATCTTGATGCAAGACATTCCCGAAGAAAGCGCCCTCATGCGGTCAAAAATATGATAAATTAATTGAATAAGAGTGGATTGTTTCCAAATGATGATATTGTAAGTAATATCAGATGTAGAAAGTAAAACACTTTAAAGAGGCACGTTGCCTTGGATCGGGCGAGTTGGTCTATAAAAAGCATTTGTAACCGTTTGTTATAAAATTCATATGGTTAGAAAGATGTTTTAAAAGTAGAATACAATGATCCACACAAATATGTCTCGAAATTGCGTGGTTTTCCTTTTACATCGTGAACAAACACGGGCGGCCATTTTGTGGAGTCAAATTGTTGACTCCACAAAATGGCCGACCGTGTTAGTTTGCAAAGTATAAGGAAAACCATGCAATTTCGAGGCATATTTGTGTGGATCATTATATTCTACTTTAATAACGTCTTTCTAACCATATGCATTTTCATAACAAACGGTTACAAACGCTTTTTTTAGACCAACTCGTCCGATCCAAGGCAACGTGTCCCTTTAATTTTCAATTTTTAATGATTTTCTCGCCCTTTGAAGGTATGTTCCGTGGAATATGCACGAACAGGTCAGAGGTGAATTTGACTTCACTGGACAACTGGATATTGTGTAAGTTTCTTCATGTCTACTTTATTTATTTATTTTATCTTGCTGATAACGAAACCAAGGGGCCCCCAAAAAAGCGACTAGAACTCTAACCCGTAGGCCTGAAGGAAGATACCTGTGTAGACATGATGATGAAGAAATACTAAGTTACTGCAGTAACGTTTCTCAGATTGTGTAAATTCCAATAGACCGTGCGAGTCTCGCGCGTATTCGAACCTTTTTGGGACCACTTTGGTCCCACGTACGATGCTTTAACGCGTGAAGGAAACAAACTCACGCGCTTTAACAGGTCCCAATGTTCGAATACGCACGAGACTTGCACAGTCTATTGCAGATTATTCTTCCTGCGTGGAAAGAACCGTTCCAGATTTTCGGGAAATATCTCAAAAACGCTACCACCTTTTTGAAATGAAATTTTCACAGGTTAGTTTAATGGTACCGGTTTAAATATCTAGAACTATATAGGATTGAAACAAACAGTGGGTTCCAATTACCAAATGTATACAATCCCTTCAAGCCATCTCAGCTCCCTTGGGAGCATACAACCTGTAATTATTGATTGTTATTTTGGAAAGTAAGATCTTTTATTTTTGTTCGTGCTCTGTGCAGCGAGCACTCGAGTAGTCATGTACATATCATTACAGACTAGATTGTGTGAGGTTATTCACAGCTGTCTTTTTGCAAAATCAACACCAGGTGTTTGTTTTTCTTTCGATGCAGATGTAAATACTTATATAATTTATTCTATCCGGAATATTATTGAGTCTGTGTTTTTTTGTGTTGGGGGGGGGGGGGTTGAGTATGAATTGTATAAATTAAAACTAAACTGTACATTTGTACATTTGAGAAAATACACTAAATGCATTTAACTATCTATTTACTATCTTTTGTGGCGTGTAGTGGCCGAGCGGTTAAGAGCTCCGGACTCGAGCTCTGGGCCCAATTTCATAGAGCTGCTTAAGCAGAAAATATTCCTTAACAGATTTATGCCAAGCAAAAATAAGCGGAATACCAGTCACAGATTGTGTATGTGAGATGGGATTTAGGTTGGTACTGGTAACCCTATTCTGCTAAGCAGAAATGTTTTGTGCTTAGCTACTTTTTGTGCTTAAGCAGCTCTATGAAATTTGGTCCTGGTGTTTATTTAGATCAAAGTAAAAAGTTTGACTTTGGTCAAGTCTATCTCACTGTAAGAGAAGATTCTGATTTTGTTGTTGTTACTTAATGAGTTTTTGTTTTGTTATTCATGTTGCAGGGCCTTTTTAAATCTTGCCAAGAAGGTTGGCCTGCATGTTATCCTGAGGCCGGGGCCCTACATCTGTGCTGAATGGGATCTTGGAGGGCTGCCAAGGTAAGCTTGTAACAACTTTTGGGTTTTCCCAGTTTCAACTCTTTGCAAAAAAATATTTATATTAGCTTTCCAATTTGAAGCTTTCATTGTTAAAAATGTTCTCTTTTCTTCTCCTTTTGTTGTAATTTTTCATTTGTTTATTTAAATAATATCTTTGTAAAAAAATGTTAGCTTTATGAATCTGAGAATATATTTCAATTCTCTTGAGTATCAAAGTAGGCTTTTATACACATAAGTAAAAATGAGATCTATCCAGATCTTCTCTTAGAGCTTGTTCAACTCATTTTGATTCTGGTCTTGTAAAATAAATACTGGCCTAGTAAACATTTTGAGCTACAAGCCCTTCAGTCTTGTGGATTTTCCACCCAAATTCGAGCCCTGCTGTTACTACCTCTGTTCATTTGGCCTTCAGCATTCCTGAAACATCCTAAGCTCCTTTGGAGTATGCAGCACCGGCAACCAAACGGGCGCATAGCTTGCTAACCATTCACTTCAACAACCATTACCCGAACTGATAACTCTCTATTAGAGCTTGAGTCCAATGCATTCTGACCGCCACATTGGCCTCTTTAACTCTTTGTTTCTCTGTTCTGATTTGTAGTTGGCTCCTAAGCTACGATGAGATGAAGGTTCGCTCTATGTATCCACTGTTTGTTGATGCTGTGGATAAATACTTTGATCAACTGCTCCCTCTTGTTGAGGGCCTTCAGGTAAAATAACTTGCCGTGGCTGTGTAAGCCAGGCATTCTATAATGCCAGCTTCACTCCATCTATCCACTTTTTGTTGATGCTGTGGATAAATACTTTGATCAACTCCTCTTACCGCCATGGCTTAAGCCATGCATTCTACAAGGCCAGCTTCACTCCATGTATCCACTATTTGTTGATGCTGAGGATAAATACTTTGATCAACTCCTCAGTAATACTGCCATTGCTTTAAGCCAGGCAATCTATGAGGCCAGCTTCACTCCATGTGTCCACTATTTGTTGATGCTGTGGATAAATACTTTGATCAACTCCTCTTACTGCCATGGCTTTAAGCCAGGCAATCTATTAGGCCAGCTTCACTCCATGTATCCACTATTTGTTGATGCTGTGGATAAATACTTTGATCAACTCCTCTTACTGCCATGGCTTTAAGCCAGGCGGTCTATTAGGCCAGCTTCACTCCATGTATCCACTATTTGTTGATGCTGTGGATAAAATACTTTGATCAACTCCTCTTACTGCCATGGCTTTAAGCCAGGCAATCTATTAGGCCAAACTCGCTCCGTGTATCCACTATTTGTTGATGCTGTGGATAAATACTTTGATCAACTCCTCTGTAATACTGCCATTGCTTTAAGCCAGGCATTCTGCAAGGCCAGGTTCGCTCCCTGTATCCACTATTTGTTGATGTTGTGGATAAATACTTTTATCAACTCCTCTTACTGCCATGGCTCAAGCCAGGCAATCTGCAAGGCCAGCTTCGCTGCATGTATCCACCATTTGTTGATGCTGTCGATAAATACTTTGATCAACTACTCCCTCTTGTTGAGGGACTTCAGGTAAAATGACTGGCATAGCTGTTAGCAGCTGTTGTGCAGTTTTATTGTAAATAAATACTGGATAATTTTGTCGCTAATGTCCTGACCATTTGTGAAAAAGGAGAACTATAACATTTTGGTTTGTTTCTTTGTTTATTAGTATTATCGCGGAGGACCAATCATAGCGTTTCAAGTTGAGAATGAGTATGGGTCCTACGGCAGTGACAAAGAGTACATGACTTTCATCAAAGAGGTAGGTAAAAGCGTCACAGTCAACCCTCCTACTGTCTGACCATTTAATATCATCCACTGTGGTTTTGAATGATAGATAAACTATGCCAGCCTGCAATAAGATATCATGTGGTGAATGCATCTACAAAGTACATAGGTCAACCCTCCTACTGTCTGACCATTCAATATCATCCACTGTGGTTTTGAATAACTCACTGTGTCAGCCTGCGCTATGATATCATGTGAATTAATCTACACATAGTCAACCTTCCTACTATCTGACCATTTAATTTCATCCCCAATGGTTTTGAAGGGTAGACGCACTATAAAAGTCTGCAATATGATATCATGTGGTGAATGAATAATGGTTTTGAATGATATATAAACTATGCCAGCCTGCAATCATGTGTGAATGCATCTACACTGTACACAGTCAACCCTCCTACTGTCTGACCATTCAATATTATCTTTAAGGATTATGGAGCATTACCGTTCTGATTTGTACTCTCCACTTCTTTAATTTCCAGGCCATGGAGAAACGTCACCTCAAAGAGATGTTTTTGACCTCTGATAATAGCAGAACAGCAACGAAAAACGGACATCTTCCTGGGGGTAAGATTCTATAACCTGGGCCCAATTGCATAGCGCTGCTTAACGGTAAGCAAATTTTCGTGCTAACTGTAGCAGAAAAATTTGCTTAAGCATAAGCGTATTTCACAGGTTAGCAAGAAAATACGGCGGCCATCTTGCACGTTCACAATGGTTTTGCATTGTTACGTCATTCATTTTCGTGCAGTAAGCACGGGAAGGTTAGCATGCCTTTTCGTGTGCTTACGGTTAGCAGCGCTATGAAATGGAAACTCGCTCAGTAAGCACAAAAACGTGTGCTTAGCTCTTTGAAATTGGGCCCTGGGCCCAATTTCATAGAGCTGCTAAGCACAACAATTTGCTTAGCATGAAATTTCTTCCTTGATAAAAACAGGATTACCAACCAAATTTCCATGTGTTGCATATTGCTTGTTACTGGTATTCAGCTGTTGTTTGCTTATCCTGAAAATCACGTGGAAATTTGGTTGGTAATCCTGTTTTTATCAAGGAAGAAATTTAATGCTAAGCAAATTGTTGTGCTTAGCAGCTCTATGAAATTGGGCCCATCTCTCTTCTAGTAATAGACCCCCTTGCATAGGCCGCCATTGTTGAGGTCAAACAGTTGAAAAATGCAAGCAGGTCTGTGCCACGCACACCTCTCAGCCAATGATAGCCCTTCCTTGACCTCAGTGAGGGAGCTGTTCAAGCTCGAGATGCGACTTAAATGCATAATCGATTTACGACCTTGTTGCACTGACGAGACGATGTATACATTTATTTGTTTACTAACTGACTTTGTTTCTTTCGCTCTAGTTCTGGTGACAGCAAATTTCCAAGTTTCTGCCGAAAGACATTTCCAAGATGTGAAAGAGATACAGGTGAAATTCAAAAAGAAATACTGAACATTTCAAAACACATTAAAAAAAAAATTTAAAAAATTGTAAAAAATTTAAAAAAAATTGCCTTGAGGGGGGGGGGGGGGCAGTATAGGATATGAACCGGGGTACACAGAGGTGAAAGGCAGGGAAAGAAACCACCGAGCCAGCCTGGGCCCATTTTCATAGAGCTGCTTTAAATTAAGCATTAAATGTTGCTAAGCACAACAAAATTATGCTTATCAGAATAAGTTTACCATCTAAAATAACATTTTGCATGTACAAAATGTTACTGGTATCCTGCTTAGTTTTGCTTAACAGAAAAATGCTCAGCAATATTTTCTGCTTAAGCAGCTCTATGAAATTGGGCCCAGATTCACCTCTTGAGTTTACTATTACTTCTTGTTTGTGGGTAAAAACCCAAAAATATTCTTAATCCTCGATGCAAATTTAACATTTATTCAATCTAATAAATTTTCGCGGTATCCGCTGCTAAAATAGAGGAATTTGAACTGCCTCTAGCTACCGGACAATCCTGTTGGTCTAGTGGTAAGACATTTGCTCTAGATTGGCAAAGGTCATGGGTTCGAATTCCACAAGAGCAATATTTTTGTGGATTTTTTTTTTCCACACGTCTCGGGAGGAAATTTCTGAGTAAAGTGCTTTACACACATCGTCTTCTGGGCAAAAACCAAATGATGCAAATTTAACATTTATGAAATCTATTATATTACTTGCTTATATCCCAGCAACACAGCAGCACGCCTAATTACATGTTCTTGACACCTTTCACATGTTACCTCAAATTTACGCAATCTTCACTGGCTTCCAATAAAATTTAGAATCATTTACAAACTCATGATCTTAACCTACAGCTCAATACATGGTACCGCACCATCGTATTTATCTCAACTCATCAGGCCTTATAGCTTCAGTCGATCTGGTCTTCGTTCAGCAAGTCAACATCTTCTGACTGAACTGAGATCTTATCGCTCCTGGGAGATAGATCTTTCCGTACTGCTGCCCCTCGTCTTTGGAATAGCCTTCCTCACAACATTCATTCTATTTCGACCCTCAACTTCTTCAAAACTTCCCTTAAAACCCACCTCATGGTAATTGCCTACAACGGCACAGTTTAATTTATATGTCTTGTTTTGTTTTGTGGTAAATTGTTCTTTATTGTCGCGCCTACTTGTTAGGTGGATATGTTGCGCTCTACAAGTGTTATATTATTATTATTATTATTCTTATAGGGCTCCGACATGCCATTGATGGTGATGGAGTTCTGGTCAGGATGGTTTGACCACTGGGGTGAGAAGCATCATATCTTCAGCTCCGGTGGTAAGATCAAATGTTCAGGTTTTAACCCTTTCCTTACCATAGGTGACTTAAGTCGACTGCACTCATACCCCCTCTTCCTTACCATAGGTGACTTTACTCGACTGCACTCATACCCCCTCTTCCTAACCGTAGGTGACTTTAGTCGACTGCACTCATACCCCCTCTTCCTTACCATAGGTGACTTTAGTCCACTGCACTCATACCCCCTCTTTCTTACAATAGGTGACTTTAGTCTACTGCACTCATACCCCCTCTTCCTTACAATTGGCGACTTTATAGTTGACCAAGCTTACACACAAAAAAGCACTCAACACCAGAACTTGAGTCCGGTGTTTTTAACTGCTGGGCCACGACACGCCACATTAATGCATAACGCTATAAAATAAGAACTCGCTAGTATTAAATGGCTGGCTAAGACTAAGTATCTGCGCATGTCGTCATTGGTGTGCACTAAAGCCGTGTATTTTTTTGCAATGTCCTTTTCAGGTATCGGTGAGTTGGTCAAGACGATCCTAGACTTGGATGCCTCTATCAACTTCTACATGTTTCACGGAGGAACTAACTTCGGTTTCATGAACGGCGCAAACGTTCTGCCGGTGCCGGGCGAGGAACAGACGTACATGTACGCAGCTGATGTTACAAGCTACGGTAAGAAATATTAGGCATGGTAAGCAGGGTTCTCCCCATGCACAAGCTAGCAGATACACGCAATTTGCGTACCGATACGTGCCAATACGCAAAAAAAATAGTTATTAAAAAATGTTTTGGGGTTTTTTTCTTCACAAAAATCATTTAAAGAAAACCATACTGAATGCTCCAGATTGCAAAGTAGGACTTTAAAACTAAGGTAAACACCAGAAGAAAAAAATATTCCCAAGACATTGTTTCAATTCAGCGTGCTTCGGCCAAACTTCCAAAATTTCGGTCCAGAATGCCCCACAGTTGTGAAAAAAAACCTGGGGAGAACCCTGGTATGGTTTGACAAAAGCCGCTACCTCTTCTGATAAATAACTGGCTTTGAATCAAGATGAAGTACAGCAGTGGTAATAATGGCAGATGGACTCAAGTTCTGCAATTTACAGAATGTGGGGTTCGAATCCTGGCCTGGTCGGTGGCGACACTTGTGTCCTCGAGCAAGGCACGTTATCATAATTGCTTCTCTCCACCCAGGAGTACAAATGGGTACCGGCGAGAGCTGAGGAGTATAACCTGCATTGGACTGGCATCCTGTCCAGGGGGAATAGAAATATTTTCAGTCCTTTAATGCTGATGAAACTGGATATAAACACCGGCCTGATGAGCCATTTTGGCTCGGGACAGACTTTGCTTTGCTTGCATAGTTTTCCAACCTTGGTTGGCAACAACTCGGACTGTGGACAGGTCTATAAAGCTTACTCATGATTGTCTTCTGTTTTCCCTTTTTGTCGGACTCAGATTACGATGCACCATTATCGGAAGCAGGGGACCTGACTGAGAAATACTACAAAGTGAAGGAGGTGTTGAAGACTAACACTGCCAAAGGCACCAGTAAGATGTAGTTTAGATTATAAAGTGACAGAATTTGAGACTTATAGTGGCAGTTTCAGGTTGTATGGCTTCTGACTGGCACCCCAGAACAAAGATATTGACAAAATAGGGAGACCGCCGACGCCGACATTAGGGCTAGATGGCTCACTAATCTGGATGTCGCAGATTCAAATCCGACTTTAGTAAATTTTTCTTTGTTCAACCTAAAACTGAATTAAGTTTACCCAGTCAGTTTCCCTTATGGTTTATTATCGGATGCTTGATGTTTGAAATAGAAAGTCACACCCCCTCAAGGTGATCCTTCTCCTACAGCTACCCAGGTTGTATCGTAAACTTGGGTGTGATCCCTGGCTATTATGGCAGTTACAGGTTGAATGGTTTCTGACAGGCAACCCCCGAACAAAGATACTGACAAAATAAGGAGATTGCCAACATTAGGGCTAGTTGGTAGAGCGCTGGCACATTAATCTGGAGGTTGCAGGTTCAATATACCCCATGCATAGGGGGTCAAACAATGGAAACACCCGTGTGTGTACGTACCACGCATATCTCTCAGCCAATGATAGGTCTTCCTTTGACCTCAGTGAGGGCGCTGTTGTGATGTCGTGCTGATGACTCACCCTGTTTCATTGTTTTTGTTTTTTGCGTTTGTTTTAGTTCCTGATAACTTACCAAGCATACCCACCCAGATTGGTAAAATGGCGTACGGTGACGTCAAGCTCACACACTACATGACCATAGATGATTCTTTGGAATTTATTGGGGTAAGTTTTGCTCAAGTTGCTAGACTGGTCCCCTGTCTCCTGACGACGGACAGAGTTGACTGTCCGAAAAGTTGAGTCCATCGGTTCTTCTCAGAACCACGAATCACCCAGAAGAGATCTAACTACATGGTTTCACTGCAAGTTTCTATTTATTTTCTTTCCACCTTGCAAACCTTCAAGTCTTATTTGTCTTTATTTTCATCGAATAAAAAAGATAATTTTCACACTATGCACCACACATTGCCCTCAAGCAATGTAAGGTGCCCATTTCAACTGTTGAGTTCTGATAATATCAGTTCCTGTCTTTATCCTGATGCACAAAGATAGGGGACCAGTCTAATTGAAATCCGCCGCAGCGTACATGCAGGCAAATAACGTCTGTTTAGTTTGCGAGATGAATTTGTGGTGAAACAATTACCGGTGACGATGATATTTTTATGCTCGGGTTCATTTTTGTTCTACTTCTCCTTCCCCCCTTTGCAGAAACCAATCACCATGGAGAACCCCGTTGCCATGGAGAAGTTGCCCATCAACCAAAATGGCGGCCAGGGTTACGGTTTCCTGCTCTATCGTACGAACATCGATCACAAACCAGAGACACTTCATCTGAATCACCCACCGCATGACAGAGCTCAGGTAGGGAAAAAACAGTAAGGCGTTTTTAATCACACCGGATGTTGTATTACTACTCAATTCTTTTTAAAAACTGATTGATGGTGGATCACAGTTTCAGAACATCCTTACTTGGTGGTGGAGGTCATGACGGTTGACGTATAATCACGCTTGGATATTCTATTATGTAGCGTGTACAGACATGCATAACCGTGTAAGTTTAATGACCCAAGTAATAATAATAATAATAATAACAAAGCATTTATATATAGCGCCTTATGCAAGGCCTCAAAGCGCTTCACAAAATACATAAACAGCAACTACATATTACAGATAAAAATCACTCAAAAACTATCAATAAGCAGACAAGCAATAAAATACTTAACAAAAAATATAGGAATTTAGTAAGAATCAATAAAATCACAAGAGGGAAGGTTACCAGCACCATTCACCCTCAGCCAAGATCCTCAGCATCTGGCTATTTACAGTTTAAACAATACAACTATGCTAAAAGTAATGACAATGTAAACACACCCACTTACTTAAAAGGATGTATAGTTTCCGAGTTTTATTGGCCAAACTCGGAAATTCTTTAATGGAGCTTTCCGGTAATGGGGGAAAAGCAATGTTCTTGCAACTTGAGCATTGTGATTTGCGCTGTGAAAATTTTACATTAATATTTGTATTGATTCATTTAATCAAAGGGATTGAGCCATAATCTAAAAGCATGAGTTGTTTTTTTATCGTCTAACTTTGTAACAGGTGTTCCTCAATTCCAAACCTGTTGGAGTTATGACGAGAGTGACTGTTAAAAAAGACCCTACGGTTGCGCCGCTTGCGCTAACGGTGAGTATTTTCCCACAGCTAGAGTAGATTTGCTATTTTGCGTTTTACCCTTACACCGATGTGTGATAAGCACTGTATACTCGGTACTTTTCTGAGTCTTGTGGGAAAAAAGAAATCCTCAAGCTACTTGGGTGGGATTCGAACCCATGACCTAGAGTAGATGTCTTATCACTAGACCAGAGCCGTATATTGAGAGAGTTGCGACACCTTGCGATTCAAAGCCATTTTGTGTAAACAAAAAACGCATTGGCAAATACAGGGTGCCATACTAGTCTGCCCATTGGGTTGTGCTGCATTTGGACTGAAAATGGCGTCCACCAACCACGTGACCGAAGAAAACTGGTCCCTCTATGTCGCAACTCTCTCAATACGCAGCTCTGCGCTAGACCGTCCAGCTTGCCTCCAGCCACTGGGCAAGCACTGTGGTCTAGTGGTAAGACATCTGCTCTAGAATGGCAAAGGTCGTGGGTTTGAATCCCACCCAAGTAATTTGCCTGTGGATTTTTTTTTTAATCACAGGACTGGGGGGAAAGTACTGAGTATACAGTGCTTTACACACATCGGTGTAATGGGTAGCACACAAATAATAAATTAAGATTTTCTTTAGATAGAAAACCAGTATTTTAAAAGTTTTTTTCCATGAATGTTTAGACAAGTTGTAACTTGTTTTTGGTCTTGATTTCAGGGTGGTGAAGACGGACAAAATGTGCTTGAGCTCTTCGTGGAGAACCTGGGCAGAGTTAATTACGGTAACATCTTAGATCACGAGAGAAAAGGTGTGTTCTCCCTTATTTCAAGTGCTTTTTTGTTTAACTATGCCTAAGTCTGTCCAGATTTTTTCTGAAGCCAAAACTGATTTACACAGCTATCGATCACTCTGAAGAGTTTACATTTGTTTTAATTTGTTTTAATAATAATAATAATAATAATAATAATAATAATAATAATAATAGTGGCTTCTTTTATAGTGCTCAAATCCGTCACTCAGTGACGCTCATGGCGCTCCAACATTCAGTATTTTTCCCGCAAGGTATGCAGAGCTACGTTTTTGATGAGACATAGCACCATATTACAACTACTTTACTGATAACAGCTGATAAGAGTCACAGTGAAACCGGTGATTAGACTTGGGAGATTTTGGCTTATGGGAAATTCAGGTAATGAACAATGTGGCTTGTCACGGCCGAGCGGTCTAGTTTACCGGACCCAAGCTCTGGTGTTGTCAGCAGCAGAGTGTGGGTTCGAATCCCGCTCATGACACTTGTGCCCTTGAGCAAGGCACTTACCCATAATTGCTTCGTAAAAAGTTGGGAAGGTAGTGCATTCTGCTCTACCAGCCAGGCTCCTAGTGGATGATACCTATGCCTACATCCTTACCGACTGTGAAGGGGGTAACGCTGTTTCAGCCCCAGGAGTAGGTGGCAACGTGCCCCTGGTGGCAGTTGATTTAGGTCGATAGCCCAAATCAGTTAAGTGTAGCCCTCACCTTGAAGTGGCCGTCCGGCCTTGTGATTCTGTATAATACCTTTGAAGAATGAGTGTTCCTTAAACTTGTTTGTCTGTCATTTTGCAGGAATATTGGGAGGTGTGCAAGTTGATGGCAAGCCGCAGAAAAACTGGGACATGTTTCCGTTTGAATTTAAAAAACCCTTTTTAGAGGCGTAAGTATGTTTTGTCGTAACCCTTTGATTACAGTCAACTTTCCTACTGCCTGCACCATTCAATATTATCCACTGTGGTTTTGAATTAGGCAATAAGAGTGTAAGGAGCCGGTCTTCACTGCGTGATAATGACCGGGTCGGTGGCTGGCCGCTGTTAATGGACCTGTCTGACCATTCAATATTATCCACTGTGGTTTTTGAATTAGGTAATAACAGTGTAAGGAGCCGGTCTTCCCTGTGTGATAATGACCGGGTCGGTGGCTGGCTGCTGTTAATGAACCGAGCCGAAGAAGAGGTCCATTAACAGCGGTCATCAAAATTCAGGAATAGTCTGAAAACTCTCCGTACAAAATTGTACAGATCATATACTTGAAATGTCAGCGTTCTCCCTTAACAGTGGTCCGCTGGCCAAATGCCAGTTTGTAAAGTCTGGGGACCAGTCAAAATTCGCTCCAAGTGGTCCGGCTGGCTAGTTCATAGCTTCCAAAAGCTACATGTAAGCCACTGACTAGTGACTACACTGGTTTCAAACTGAGGTACCATACCAAATGACAGTGCTGAAAGAAAAATTGAAAAGATGTGGACCAGTGAAAAGGCTGGCGGAGGATTGAAATGGTAAACTAACTGGTCCCGCTGGCCAGTTGCTGAAAAAGTTAAGGGCAAACACTGAATGTGACATTATCAAACATTTTTTGGATTTTGACAAAAATTGCACTTGAAGGGTATCAAACACTGTGGCATTTTACAAAATTTGTAAAGGTCGTGGGTTCGAATCCCACCCAAGTGATTTGCCTGTGGATTTTGGTTGGAGACTTTTTATTTGTTTTCTCGCTGTCTATTTGGAAAATGAGTGAATCACAAAAACTGAATTTGACCTCGGGAGTCCCTCGTTAAAGATAACACAATTCCATTGACCTGCAGATTTCATAAATCCGTCTTTAATCTTTTTCTCTCCTTGTCAGTGTTTCTTCTTCTTCTAAGTGGAAGGAATTTGCAGCTGATGTGAAGAGACCGGCACTCTACAAAGGTCTGCTAGATATTAAAGACAAGACGCCTAAAGACACATTTGTGGATATGACGGTAAAGTAATCTAAAAAATCTTGAATAAATCACATGAAATCAGATTGCCTCTGACTCTTCACTGAAACCTCTGAATCCTTATAAATAGACCAACATGTCTCACACTCTTCAGTCTCCAGACAATGACTAGAGCAAGCTAGTGGAAATGTTGAGACCTATTTAGACTCACTTCGCGGCAGTGTAGTTATTAACGAGAAGTCCCCTCGACCCACGAAGCAAAAATAGTAGCCCGACCGATTTCCTACCTTCCGCCCAGGTAGTAGTTAAGAAGCAGGACAGTTCTTTTCAGAACTTGGTAGTCTCCCGAATTCCGAAAATCTACTCCATGGCAGTAGAATATAGCAAGACAAGTTCTCAAAGAACAAAAATCTAAACAGTGAAGTAGATATACACATGATGATAACGCAAGCCAAATATAAATTGATACCCACCATGCAATGCCTCAAATCCTACACACGAAAGCAGTCGTCGATAAAGTTGTAGTTTTAGAACATACTTGTTTGTGTTTTTATCTAAAGGTGTTATGCAGGATTGGTAAGGATAAAAAACATCATTGTTTAATTTTAGTCTGAAAGCTTACTGATTATGTCTAGATAACATCCTCTGATTTTTCAGTGTTTTGTTGTTGTTTTTTGTTTACTTTTCTACAGGGATGGGAAAAAGGTGTTATTTTCATCAATGGTTTCAACCTTGGCCGTTATTGGAACACCGGCCCAACTACTAGGTACTATTTGCCAGGACCCCTTCTTAAAAATGGAAAAAATGAGGTAAGAATTTTAATTAAAATAATACACCCAATACTATACAAACATTGAACGCATTGGAGGGCATTGTCGCTGAATATAAACACGAGTTGAAATCTGGAATTCGCAGAGAGAAATTGAAAAAAACACGAGTTGGAATCTGGATTCGCCGTGTGAAATGGAAAAGCTAGATCTTGTCCAGTGATTATATTCTGCTACAATGCACAAACGAAACGCATCCAATATTTGTTTGCTTTTCTGAGAATCCTCGGCTTTCAATCAGAATTCATAAATGAAATGAAATGAAATAAGGTGAAAACTGCCTTGCCCTTACATGAATGGGGGCTGAATAAAGAACAATTACCAGAACAAGATTTGAACCTGCGACCTCCGGATTAATGTGCCGGTGCTCTACCAGCTGAGCTATCTGGCGTGTCGTGGCCGAGCGGATAAGAAAACCGAACTCAAGCTCTGGTGTTTCTGATCAGCAGAGTGTGGGTTCGAATCCCAGTCGTGACACTTGTGTCCTTAAGCAAGACACTTAACCACATGCTTTGTCCTTCGGATGGGACGTAAAGCCGTAGGTCCCGTGTGTTGTGTAATGCACGTAAAAGAACCCAGTGCACTTATCGTAAAGAGAAGGGGTTCGCCCTGGTGTTCCTGGTTTGATTGGCTGCATATTGCGCCACAGCACCTTGTAAACCATTACATGGTGCTTTGCAAAGGAATAGGTCTCATACTTCAACACGTAACTCCACTTGGGAAAAATACTGAGCGATTTGAGACACCCATCGGGAGTATAAAGCGCTACATAAGAACTGCGTATTATTATTAATGTTGACAGTCTCCCTATTTTTGTCGATATATTTCTTCGGACATTTATTATGATGTTTATTTATTACTACTAGTACGATCTCATTTCCTCGTATATTTTCAGATTATTATTTTTGAGCTTCACCATGGCAGCGACAAAATCACCCTCACAGACACGCACAGCTTGGGTGAAACGGTTCACGTAACCAACGATGAAGATATTCCTCAATAAAGAACAATCGGGATTGATCTACAGAACGACCCTTAGACCCTGGAGAATACTAGTTCATTTTCACGGCAAGTCAACGTCGTAGGCTCATTATGTCGTCTTTGCAAGATAAATTATCACGGCAAGTTGACTTCTTAGGTTCATTAGGTCGTCTTTGTGAAATAAATTATCACGGCAAGTTGACTTCTAAGGTTCATTAGGTCATTTTTGAAGTTGACTTCTAAGGTTCAGTAAAGTAGCCTTGAGCGAGATAAATTATCGTGGCAAGTTGACTTCTTAGGTTCATTAGGTCGTCTTTGCGAAATAAATTATCACGGCAAGTTGACTTCTTTGGTTCATTAGGTCATCTTTGAAGTTGACTTCTAAGGTTCAGTAAAGTAGCCTTGAGCGAGATAAATTATCGCGGCAAGTTGACTTCTTAGGTTCATTAGGTCATTTTTGCGAGATAAATTATCTTGGCAAGTTGACATCTTAGGTTTAGTTAGTCATCTTCGCAATGTAAATAACCACTGCAAGTTGACTTCGGTAAGTCGTTTTGAGTGAGTTAAATTGACACAGTAAGTTGACTTCTTAGGTTTATTAAGTCATCTTTGCGAAATAAATTAAAATGGCAAGTTGACTTCTTAGGTTCAGTAAGTCGTCTCGAGCGAAATAAATTATCACGCCAAGTTGACATCTTGGGTTTAGTAAGTCGTCTTTGCAATATAAATTAACACGGGAAGTTAACTTCTTAGGTATAGTAAGTCGTTTTTGGCGCGATTAAGTATCGTGGTAAGTCAAGCGAGATAAATTATCATGGCAAGATAATAAAAAAAAATGCAATTAGACTTATTACACAAAATAAGTTTATTTTTGCGAGATCATCTTGTTAGCAGGGCCTAATTTCATGGAGCTGCGTAAGCAGAAAGTATTGCTTAACCAATTTATGCTCAGCACGGATTAGCAGGAAACCAGTCACAAATAGTACATATGATATTTTGGCTGGTAACCCTTTTCTAGTAGGCATAATTGTTTTGTGCTCAGCTACTTTTTTGTGCTTAAGCAGCTCTATGAAATTGGGTCCTGTACTAGTTGTAAAGGTTAACAACAACAAATTAAGTAGACTTGGGGGAGTCCTTTGGAGTAGTGCATGTCACTTCTAAAGCTCCGTACTCTCTCTTTATATCCATCCACCATTGCAAAAACCATTTGTTAAAAAAAAAAAAATGTTTACTTTTATTAATGGAGAATATTTTGCAATTGTTGATATATTTTTACTCAGTCTTTTGATAATCTAGTGTAAAAAACCTAAAAGGTAATGTGTGCTGTTCATTATCACAGTCAATTAATTAACCCTTAAAGCACGTGTGACACATTGGTAATTGTCAAAGACCAGTATTCTCACTTGGTGTATCCCAACATATGCATAAAATAACAAGCCTGTGAAAATTTGGGCTCAATTGGTCATCGAAGTTGCAAGAAAATGATGAAAGAAAAAACACCCTTGTTGTACAAATGTTTTGTGCTTTCAGATGCCTGAGAAAGACTTCAACTCAGCCCAAATTTTCACAGGCTTTCACCTTTCACATGATACAATTTTTAACAAGAGACCTTGACTAAAATCACATTGATGTTAAAAAAAATAGCAGACTCCAGTCGTGTGAAAGCTATCCTTGTTAAATAATAACCTAGGACCCTTGTTATTTTTAACAGAGATCCAGACCTCCTCCAAAAAATGGCAACAGTGTTAAAATTACCATGTTAAAAAATCACCACGTCATGTTTTAGTGAAAACATTGTGAAAGACAGTTTCTATTTTGTCACCGATTATGTGTTCGGATTATTTTGGTTGCGGCAGTTGAGTTTAATATAAGCAAAGGTGATATGAAGTGGTTTTTCGAATGTCATTTCCTTGACTTTGACAGCATTTGACGTGGAAATATTTCTCTGAAGGATTGATACTGATAATCAGAGATTTAAATTAATTATCTTTGATAATGAGCAATCATCTATGTATATTTGGTTTGCGGTATACACACCATGTGTATATCTACTTTGCTGTGTAGATTTTGTTCTTTGAGAACTTGTCTTGCTATGTATTCTACTGCCACGGAATAGATTTTTGAATTCAGAAGACTATTCTACTGCCGTAGAGTAGACTTTGGAATTCGGGAGACTACCAAGTTCAGAAAAGAACTGTCCTGCTTCTTAACTACTACCTGGGCGGAAGGTAGGAAAATCGGTCGGGACTACTCCTTTCGCTTAGTGGATCGGGGGGACTTCTAGTTAATAACTTCACTGCCGCGGAGTGAGTTCTTAGTTGGTCTCAATGTTTCGACTAGCTTGCTCTGGTCATCGTCAGGAAAATAACACAGGGCCCAAAATACCAATCATCTACTTTTTAAAGGTCAAACATGCGTGTGTATTTAAAAATGAGAAGTCACAACGAACACCAGTAAGGTCACATAAAGTAAAAGTGTTATATGTTTATAAAATCAACCACTCTGCCAAACCAAGAACATGTCATCAAATCAAAAGTGGTAGCGTTTTGTTAGGGGTTTTGTACATTTTCATAATGTGTATAATTCGATTTGGCAAAGTATAATACAAACAAGAAGTTGAGGACAATTTTATTGCATATGTATAAGTTTTTGAGAGGATTTAATTGTTATATTTGGTTCAAACTTTCAGATTTAAAACATGAAATGCTCTAATACTTTTGTAAATGCTAACTTCTTTACTTTTACTACTTTACTGTCAAATGTTATACTTTTGAAGCTGTACAATTTTATACTGTTAAAGGCACTGGACACGTTTGGTAATTGTCAAAGACCAGTATTCTCACTCGGTGTATCCCAACATATGCATAAAATAACAAGCCTGTGAAAATTTGGGCTCAACTGGTCATCGAAGTTGCAAGAAAATAATGAAAGAAAAAACACCCTTGTTCACAAATGTATGTGCTTTCAGATGCCTGAAAAAGGCTTCAGGCCTGGTCTTTTTACAGATTCAAATATTTTAGTAAGAAATTACCTCTTTCTCAAAAACCATGTTACTTCAGAGGGAGTCGTTTCTCACAATGTTTTATACTATCAACAGCTTTCCGTTGCTCTTTACCAAGTAAATTTTTATGCTAATATATATTTTGAGTAATTACCAAACGTGTCCATTAAGAGTGTGTGTATTCAGGCATATGATTTCACAGGATGTTTCCTGATTTCAGGTTTTTCCTGAAAGCCTCCTCTTTTTTTGTCAAAAGAAGTAAACCAGTCATCAAAGGGAGAAAGAAATTGTCCACATTTTGCCAAAATCTGTAGCTTAGTATTTCTGGTGATGCACAGAGTCTTTAAACCTTGTAAACATTGCAGAGGTTTTAGGTCTAGAGAGTATGGGAGGTAACCTGCCAGGCCTGCAAGCCAGTTTTCAGGAATGTTCATGTGCACCTAATTTTGTTTCCTGGTGTAGTCCAAACCCTCAGTTGTTTCCATCTGATTCTCACCAATACTGCACTTTTTTTCTGAATCTTAAAAATGAAGAAAAAAACCCGCCCAAAAACATAGTTTAATAATTTCAAATTTATAAGGATTTACTGAGTTACTGTAGAGTTACTGTTTATACGATTGCAAAAAAATTCAACCATATAGATACCATTATTGCAGCTAAAAATTGTCGTGGGATATACTTTGGTGCTTTTGTTTTTCAAGATGGATGTAGATGTAAGAATTTAAGAATGAGAACTATTTTTCTAGTAATGTTTGAGGAATAAGGATACCTTATTTTAGGTGTATATTAATTATTTTGTTAATTTGGTTTCCACGACTTGGAAAGCATCGAAGGTTGACCCAATCTTCATGTGGGCCCAATTTCATAGAGCTGCTTTAAGCAAGAAAATTTTGCTTAAACATTTCCTGCTCAGCAAAAATAAGCAGGATACCAGCCACAGATTGTAAATGTAATATGGTATTTTGGCTGGTAACCTTAATCTGGTAAGCATAATGTTGTTGTGCTAAGCTACTTTTTCTGCTTAAAGGGATTGTATACTGTTTGTTTCAATCCTATATAGTTGTAGATATTTACCATACGTTTGGTAATGACTCTGAAAAAATAATGGCAATAAAAACTTACTTGGTAAGAAGTACAGCAGCTTTGGATAGTATAATGCATTGTGAGAAACTTTTCACAGAGAAGTACTGTGGTTATGGAAAAAGATATCACTTTTTATCCCCAAAATTTGAATCTGAGAAGCGTTACTCTGATTGTGTATTCCAATTTCAGATTATTCTTCCTTTAATGGTATATATCTACAACTATATAGGATTGAAACAAACAATGGCTGTCAGGTTGGTGTAGTGGTATCTTTCCTCGCCTTCCACTTCTGGGTCCCCGGTTCAAATCTCACCGGGGGCACTATGTGGATTACGTTTTCAGTCCCTACCTGACTGCATGGGTTCTCCCTGGAATAATTCTCTGGGGTTTTCATCCCACATCTAAAACTGAAACTTCCTTCCTTGTCTTCTCTCCATTGGGTTTTTGACTAGTACAATGATTAAGTTTGCATTTCTGAAAGTCCAATTGGCTTCAAACCTGAATTAATAAATGAAATGAAATGAAACAGTGGGTTCCAATTACCAAGCGTATACAATCCCTTTAAGCAGAAAAAGTAGCTGAGCACAACAAAATTATGCTGAACAGATAAAGGTTACCAGCCAAAATACCATATTACATTTACAATCTGTGGCTGGTATCCTGCTTATTTTTGCTGAGCAGAAAATGTTTAAGCAACATTTTCTTGCTTAAGCAGCTCTATGAAAATGGGTCTGTTCAGTGCTTTATCACACATTGGTGTAGGCCTAAGGGGGGTTATAAAAACCAAAATAAACATTCCTTATTCGCAATGCAATTATTTAAATTGAGAAAGTGTTCATAAAAGGGGCAATATTGTTCTTAGCTTTGATGTTTTGAACACTGTAGTCAAGTTTTAACAAATTGTATTCTACGCAAAGTTGCTGCGTACACAAACTAACTTTTGTATGTTTAGTATTTTTGTAATAACTAAAAAAGTAATTTAGTTGAATTGTTCTTCAAATCAGGGGATGTTTTCTGTCTAATTCTGTCTAATTTTATTTATGATCCGGGCCCGATTTCATAGAAGCCTGTAAGCACTAAAACTTGCTAAGCACAGACAAAATCTTGCTTAGCAGAAACAGGCTACCAGCTAAAATTCTGAAGTTTATATTGTTGCAATGCTGGTGCCCCACATAGCAAAGTTTTTGCTGAGCAGTTTTTGTCGGCTTAACATTCCTTTATGAAATTGGGCCCTGTAGTAGATTGTATTATTTGTTACTTACACAGTTGTCATGAATAAAACAAATGAATTATTCCAAATAGTTTTTCTATGTCAATAAAATACGACTTTTTAATGTTGATTATTTTTCCCTTTTTACGAATCTCTCATCCACAGCTGGGAGAAACAATAAAAGTCGAACAAAAAGGTTTAAAAAGCTCATGTGTTGCGCCAAACTTTTTTCTTTGTTTTATTTGTGCCAAATAACTTTTTTGATACATTTTCAGAAATGTCACAAAACCAACATGGTTTTTGGGTGGGGTGGCAAACTCAAGAGGGGAGGCTCTTGGACAGTGTTGTAGGACTCGGACTCGAGTACGGACTCAAGTCCTTTTTTCAAGGACTCGGACTTGGACATTGAAGACCGGGACTCGAATACGGACTCAAGTCCTTTTTTCAAGGACTCGGACATTAAGGACTCGGACTCGAGTACGGACTCAAGTCCTTTTTTCAAGGACTCGGACTTGGACATTGAGGACCGGGACTCGAATACGGACTCAAGTCCTTTTTTCAAGGACTCGGACAATGAGAACCCGGACTCGAGTACGGACTCAAGTCCTTTTTTCAAGGACTCGGACATTGAGGACCCGGACTTGAGTACGGACTCAAGTCCTTTTTTCAAGGACTCGGACATTGAGGACCCAGACTCGAGTACGGACTCAAGTCCTTTTTTCAAGGACTCGGACATTGAGGACCCGGACTCGAGTACGGACTCGAGTACGGACTCAAGTCCTTTTTTCAAGGACTCGGACTCGGACTCGAGTACGGACTCTCGGACTCGGACATTGAGGACTCGGACTCGGACTCGAGTACGGACTCCAGTCCTTTTTTCAAGTACCGGACTTGGACATTGAGGACTCGGACTCCGACATCAGGAAATGGTAAGGACTCGGACTCGGACACCAAGGACTCGTACTCGGACTCGGATGAGGATGTGGAGGACTTGACTACAAACCTTGCTCTTGGGTTCGAGCAGAAGAGGCCTCTACAATGGCCTGTTAATTTTGTACAAAAAAGCATTAAGAGGGCCAAAGGGGAAGGGAATTTCTTTTTTAGCAGAGGGAGAATTTAGGGCAATGCAAGGGTGGTGGTGGGGACTGGGTGGCACACTCCCAAAATCACTGTTGTTTATAATATTAGTGTTTTTTATTTGCAATTGCATGCGCCCCCCCCCCCCCCCCCCAATGTTTTTTTAAGGAAGTCAATTTAAGATTGAGAAACATTATGCAATAATCCTGTGTTACAGATTTATTTTCACTTAAACAATTTATTTTACTATTTCTTTAAATATTCCTCAAATTTTACAATGCTTTGTTACATATTTTTTTAATCGATTATACTTTTTGTATAATGTGTACCTGTCAATTATTAATGGCAAGTAAGCATATTAAGCATTTAAAAACGAAACCGAAAGTGATGATCGATCGATCCAGATTTTGTGACGGCAGGCTGGGAAAACTGTTTGCGCTGGACTTTGCTAATCAAACAACTCTTTTAACTTTGCAATAGTCCATTACTGTTTAAAAGCAACGTCGGGCTCTTGCGCTTTACACACAATGTACACGTACGTGTACCAGGATTGCTGTGGGTGGTCACACAAAGACTAGCACAAGTTTAGTTGTGTATCTGCTAGCTACACAGAAACGCCAAAAGTTGTTATTGGAAACGTATTCATGAACATGGTGCTTTGGATCATTGATGGAGGAAGGCCAAGTTGACTTTCAAAAGGTTTAATGAAACCTTGCTGTTGTCTGTTGAAGATCTTAACTTCCCATCATCTGATAGATCTTCATTCCGTCAAATAAGTCCCAGGTATGAGTGCCATTGCAGATTGTCAAAAGGAAATTTCCGTATCCTGTCCGGTCACCACGTTTTCACTGATAATTCTTACCAAAAAGCAAAAGCAATATCTCATTATATGAAACAGATAGTACTATTTTAATTCACAATGAATGAAAAAGTGTTGGCCGGATGGTGGTATTGTCAATTTGTACTGAGACTGAGAGTGAGAGCTAGAGAAATTGGGTCTCCTTCCCTTGAATGATTGAATGATCACTGCAGTGGCAGTGCCATGCTTCACTTCAGCGGGAAGAACCTAACTCACTACTCAGAGTCCTAAGTAGAACCATGGTAGAACTATCGATTGAATGAGGTTCCAAGGAGGAAGTTCAAATTCAAGGCCCTTTTGATTAAATCTTATCAAAAGGCAGGAATAAACCAAAACCAAAACATCCCGTAGAGACCCATTTTTCTCAGAATGATGTCATCAGATGTTTTGGATGTTGACAACAAATTTTGCACTAGATAGAAGAATAAAATCTGTAATTGGAATACACAATCTGAGAAACATTTCATGCAGAAACGTTTCTCAGATTGATGAATTATCTTGGGAAGTCGACAGCCTACGTTTCAGGATAATTTATCTCAGGATGTCGACATCTGAGGTTGATGGTGTCATCATCCTGCAGTAAATTATCTCAGGTTCTCATTATGTCAGATCCAAGCTCCGTAATTTCGCTAAAACGTCTTCACAAACCTCATCATAGTTCTAGGAGTAACAGGGTAACCCTGCATCCTCCCGACTGATGAAGGGTTACGATTATAGCAACTAGAACCAGATAGCATTGCCAATTTTGTGATTAATTATTTCCCAATAATGACCGATTTCGGATTTGTGAGTACATGATATAAAAATTTCAACTATGATGAAAAAAATGCACAGAGTTTTATAGGGGGCTGTTAAAATTCACAAGTGAACTTAATCAAGTAGCTTGCAAGGCTGAGGAAACCTGTGTAAACAAGGATGCTTGATGTGAACCAGAAACACCGGGGTTTCCCCTAGCCCATCTTGTTGAGCTGTAATGGCTCTCTTTTAACATCGGTCTATTGCTCAACAAGGTGGGATAGGTTTCCCCCTACTCTCCCATGATAATTGTTCTGGGTTCTTTTACGCGCACTAGTAACCTAGTACACAGGACCTACGGCATAATGTCCCATCCGAAGGACAAAGCAATCATGGTAAAGTGTCTTGCTCAAGCAAACAAGTACCACGACCAGGACTCGAACCCACACTCTTCTGATCAGAAACACCAGAGCTTGACTCCAGTGCTCTTAATAAACCGCTCGGCCCGACCCACTGTTCAAGTGTATGTCATGTAGCAATATTTCCAGAGGCAGAGGCCACGAAGGCCATCCATTGCCCTGGTCTTGGCCTTGGTTGCCCTTTAACAGTTTCCCATAGACTTCAAGATTTTCCTGACGGAAGTGCCCTTTTCAGAATGAAAGTGGCCTTGCCCTCTCACAGATGAAATTCCTGGCCAGGGTTTCGCCATCGACATTTTATAATAGAGGGCGTCCCTGTGCAGTGCTGAGCGGTTTAGTGCATCGGGCTCAAGTTTTGATTGCTGAGACACTAGAGCAAGGACTCGATCGGAGGCAGCAGATCAAAACTGTGTTGTCCATCTTCAAGTGTATTGGCACTACTTTTTAATATTGTGAGGGAGTTTTAGGGGTCTTTAACGACATGATTTCAGCCTTGACAAAAAAAAAATTGAAAAATGATCAATTAAATGAAATATTGAACAACTTCTTTTGATTGAATGTTTTTGTTTTAAGGAAAACTTACTAGCCGTAAACTGTTCCAGACCGAATTAGTTAAAGATCCGCCGATACCATGGGCTGTGGCTCGTCTCAGTCCATCGGAGCTGTCCCCGGCAGCTCGAACGATTACAAATATTCCGTCCTACAGACCTGGGATAAAGTGGACCGAACCATCAGCAAGGGGTCAAAGGGCAAGAAGAGTTTGGTCATCCAGAGGTCGGGATGGAAAACCGTCCGAGTCTTCGTTTCGTCAACGTTCAAGGACTTCCACGCTGAAAGAGAAATCCTAGTCAAGGAGGTAGGATCGGTGGCAGTTATACGCCCCCATTATCCCCCACAAAATTTTGTGTTTGTTGCCCCCTTCCCAATCCCCCTCCCTGTCCCCCTTCCCGTCCCCCCTTCCCGTCCCCCTCGATGCACACATTCAACCTTAGTGGGATTATGGTTTGTGGGATTCTCCCATCCAAGGAGCTCAATTGACAGACCGTTCTCCCTTGACAGTGGTCCGCTGGCCAAATGCTAGTTGAAAATTCTGAGGACCAGTCAGAATTCTCTCTAAGTGGTCCGGCTGACTAGTTCAGTGTTGAAAAGCATCCCTTTGATATGAAATATGGACCAGTGAAAAAGATTGCGGACTAGTGAAACGACAAAGCTAGCTGTTCCTAGGTGTTGTTTGAAGCTTTGCATGGTGTAGAAAAATAAGAAGTAATAACTATAAATAAATAGTAAACGTGCGGGTACAACCATGTTTAAAATCTCTTTGTGGGAGTGTTGGCTCTGAAAAGAGCCGGTGGGGTCTTGACGTTTCAAACAGTATACTCTGCTCATCTTCAGGAAACTGCTGGCTAGTCACTGAAAAAGTTAAGGGCGAACCCTGCCAGAGCTGCCAACTCTCCCTGATTCTGCAGAAAGTTCCCTGACAAAAGAACCAATCTTTCCATGTTCTGTTGAACTGATTTGAAAATCTCCCTGATTATGGAAAATTGTTCTCTATTTATTGAATGTAATTCTAAATATCTCTCTGATTGTTGGACAAAATCTCCCTGATTGCAAGATGCAAATGTTTGCAGTTCTGAATTACATGTGGATCAGGTTTTCAGTCCCTTCCTGATTGTATTGTAGATCTTCACTGCCAGTCGTTGCGATAATCGTAACCCTCAATCCTGCAAATGGTGGTTGGACCGAAGGGTTAACAGTTACAACGAACCATAGGTTCACACTTCGCAAATTTGTCTGACCTTTTTTTTTCTTCAACATTTTAAATGTTTCCAATTGAGGACATTTGAAAAAATGTCAAAACAATTTGCAAAATGTTAACACATGGTCCGTTGCAGCTCTTAGGTCTAAGGGACGTAAGCAGTAGCTACGATTATCGCCGCTAGCCTGCCCGGAAACGCCCTGGAACGAACAAGGTCACACTTTCGGTGACATAGTCTAGAGGTTAACTTGTATTTTTATTTGGCAAAGATCTTTCTTTCGATCAGTTTTGTACGTAATTCTTCTTGATTTTGCTTTTCAAGGTGTTCCCAGATTTACGAGTTTGGTGTGAGTCCAGGAGATTGCATCTTGTAGAATGTGATCTACGCTGGGTAAGATTTGATGACATCATTTTGAGAAAAATGGGTCTCTATATTTTTTACATGGATGTGTTGGTTCATAAGTGACTTTTTCTGAGCGGAATTTTGAAACATTACGTCTGTTGGATTTTAACAACAAATGGATCTTTACATTACCAGGAGGAATTTTTTGTTAGTCAAAAGGTCAAATTCAAGGCCGTTTTGATGATATTATTGAAAGTCAGGAATGAACCAAAACATCCCTGTACACAAATTTAGAGACCCATTTTTCTCTGACTCGAAATGGCTTATATGAGGGTAGAAATGAAAATGCATAAGAAATTGCAATTTTTACATATATTATTGAAACAAATTTTGTTTTTTTAAAGGGCATTCCAAAGAATACTGATTCTGGAGAGACGCTGCGTCTTTGCCTCGGTGAGATTGACAGATGTTACCAAGACAACGTCATGCCATTCTTCCTCAACCTTACAAGGTGAGATGATGATGCTTCGAGTCGGGACCAGTGAGAGTAAAGGGTTCGGTTCACAAAGCACTGAGGTTCATCTTAAAGGGATTGTATACGTTTGGTGATTGGAACCCACTGTTTGTTTCAATCCTATATAGTTGTAGATATATACCATAAAACTAACCTGTGAAAATGTCATTTCAAAAGGTGGTAGCGTTTTTTTGAGATATTGCCCAAAATCTGGAGCGGTTTGTAGAAGCCAAAACCGACACTGAAGCCGAGGTTTCCAAAAGGGCCCATGGATTGCAAACAGACCCACATGTTACCACATATTACCATGGGCTAAAGTGATATCGCCACGTTTTGAGTTGTAGCATGTTTTATTTTTTATTTCGGTAGTGAGCGTTGTGGATGGATACCATCGTTTGATGACGTACCCGAGGCCATCGTTGAGGAGTACCGCTGGGTTCACGGTCTCTCCGTGACGGAGATGGAAATCCTCCACGGTGCATACCGTATTGATAACCCCAACTGTAAGTCGATAAATAAATGAATTCTTGACCCCATTTTGTAAATGTCCCGAACAATGTATGATTTTTGCACTGACGTGACAATCCCCTATGATTTTATGACATGCGCAGCTTTTTTCATGATCCGCAAGTCAGAGTTCTTGTCGTCGCTGCCGAGTGAGTACCGAGACGACTTCATCGACCCGAACCCCATCGCCTTCCATAAACTGACCATCCTCAAGAAGATGCTGAAATCCAGACTGGTGAGTACACCTTTAACCTCGCTTGAAAGTTTGTACTTTCAACTAGTTGTCGCTTGAAGACGCGTATACAGCAGGCCTGGAGTTACACCAAGGCCACGGAGGCCATGGCCTCTGTCGCCCCTGGTCTTGGCCTTGGTGCCCCTTCAAAAGTTTCTCACAGACTTAAAGGGATTGTATACGTTTGGTAATTGGAACCCACTGTTTGTTTCAATCCCAAGTTGTAGATATTATACCATCATAAAACCAACCTGTGAAAATTATATTTCAAAAGATGGTAGCGTTTTTGAGATATTGCCGAAAATCTGGAGCGGTTATGTCCACGCAGGAAGAATAATCCGCAACTGGAATACACAAACTGAGAATCGTTACTGCATTAACGCTTCTCAGATTCAAGTTTGGGGGATAAAAAGTGAAATCTCTTTCCATAACTGCAGTACTTCGAAATGAAAAGTTTCTCAAAATGCATTACCGTATACTACCCAAAGCTGCTGTACTTTTAATCAAGTAAGTTTTGATTGCCATTAATTTTCAGAGTCATTACAGAGTCATTACAGACCCTTTAAAGGCACTGGACGTTACTCAAAATTACTCAAAATAATTACTCAAAATATATATTAGCATAAAAACTTACTTGGTAATGAGCAACGGAGAGCTGTTGATAGTATAAAACATTGTGAGAAACGACTCCCTCTGAAGTAACGTAGTTTTTGAGGAAGAGGTAATTTCTCACTAAATATTAAAAGACTTCAGGCCTGAAGCCTTTTATTCCTATCTGAAAGCACACAAATTTGTACAACAAGGCGGTTTTTTCTTTCATCATTTTCTTGCAACTTCGATGACCAATTGAGCCCAAATTTTCACAGGCTTGTTGTTTTTTGCATATGTTGGGATACACCAAGTGAGAACACTGGTCTTTGACAATTACCATACGTGTTCAGTGCCTTTAAAGATTCGCCTATAGAACTGCCCTTTTACAAAATGAAAAATGTCCTTGCCCTCTCTGCGATGAAATCCCAGGCCTGAAAAAAAGCAAAACATTCGGTTGGTTTTTGCAAATTGAGCTTTTGTTTTATTTAAAAAATGTTTTTTTCCTACTTGATCCTCAGGGAGATCATGTTTTATGGTATGACTGTGAATACGACGGAATCGACGAGGACGGCAAGATTTCCCTCAAGGGTCTGGATGAGACGTTTTGTAAACCGGTAAGTTTGATGTTCAGTAATAAATAGTAATGACAACACGCAGTTCTTATATAGCGCTTTATACTCCCAATGGGTGTCTCAAAGCGCTCAGTATTTTTCCTACAAGGTAAGTAGAGTTACGTGTTGAAGTATAAGAGCTATTCAAGGTGCTGTGGCGCAATATGCAGCCAATCAAACCAGGAACACCGGGGCGAACCCCTTCTCTTTACGATAAGTGCACTGGGTTATTTTACGTGCAATACACAACACACGGGACCTACGGCTTAACGTCCCACCCGAAGGACGAAGCATGTGGTTAAGTGTCTTGCTTAAGGACACAAGTGTCACGACTGGGATTTGAACCCACACTCTGCTGATCAGAAACACCAGTGCTTGAGTTCGGTGTTCTTATCCACTCAGCCACATTGATTTCTCATCCAGCTGTCATCTTACTGGCAAAATGTTGATACAACAGTAGAAATCCAAGAACTGACTCCGCGGTAGTACAGTTAATTACGATCCTATAAGCTAAAGTAGTAGTCCCAGCCTAATTCTATACCTTCCACCCAGGTAATAGTTAATAAACAGGACAGTTCTTTTCAGAACTGAGAAGTCTCCCGAACACCCGAACAATCTACTCCGCGGTAGTAGAATTAAGCAAGACAGTTCTCTAAGAACAAACTCTACCTGGCAAGTAGATACACACATGGTGTTACCGCAAACCAAATATATTGATACCTCACCATGCAATGCCTCAAATCCTATATAACAGTAGAAATGCACAGCTATGTATGCAAGGTAAACGAGGTGGGCCAGTAAGCCACCTTCTCTCCTCCCAAGACTCTCACAAAGGTGTCGAGAGATTGGTCCAGGGTTCTCCCAAGGACAAGGTAGGGTACTAGGCCAATACAACTCAAATTGCCACCGATACGCCCAAAATATTTTTGGGGGGGGCGGAGGTAGAAGTCAGATCAAATTCTCAACAATCATCGAGATAAAACCATTTAGAGTGCCCCCAGACTGCACAGTAGGGCATTAAAACCAAAGATAAAACACCAAGTATACAAAGCATTCCGAGGACCTCGTTTCGATTCAGCGTGTTTATAGACCAAGCTTCCAAAATTTGGTTCAAGAATGCCCGAAAGTTCTGAAAAAATCCTGGGGAGAACCCCGGGGCTTGGCCATTCATTGGAATCTCATTGATTTTGATGAATTCAATAAGTTTTCATAAACTGTTTCGCAGAGAAGTTTTCCTGGTGAAACTGGCCTCCATACAGATGTGTGCTCCTGTGTATAATGCGCTTCTCATTCAGGCACGAGTGGTTCAAACAAGCCGGTCACCAGCGGTTGATTGTGACAAATCAACGAGAGTGTAACATATTTTGTTACCTATGAAAGTCAGCTCTACAAGGAATCTGCAAATGATTTGTTCTGTTCACATTTATAGGTTTTTGAGTTCTTCAAGAAGAGGATAGCAGCTCAGTACCCACTGCAGGACAGAGAGCTAGATCCTTACCAACTGTCTAGGGAGGCCCATGAGGTAGGAATATTAAATGGTGCCCCTCCCCTACCCCCCTCCCCTACCCCCCTCCCCACACCCCCAGACCCATGAGGTAGGAATATTAAATGAAGCCCCAGCCTTCCCCACACCCCCAGACCCATGAGGTAGGAATATTAGATGAACCCCTACCTCCCCTACCCCCCTCTCCACACCCCAGACCCATGCGGTAAGAATATTAGATGAACCCCTACCTCCCCTACCCCCCTCTCCACACCCCCAGACCCGTGAGGCAAGAATATTAAATGAACCCCTACCTCCCCTTCCCCATCACTGCCCCCAGACCCATTAGGTAGATAAATCAAATAAAGCCCCCCCCCCACCCACAAACCCAAAAGGTAGGAATATAAAATAGCCCCTTCCTCCAGGTTCATGAGGTTGACATTTTAAACAAGGCCCTTCCCTGCCCCCCCCCCTCCACAGGCTTATACTAAACAAAGATGCAGTTCGGGGCAAATATTGCACTGCAAAGGTTTCCTCTGTATTTTTCTATTGATATTTTTATTAGGAAGTGCAAATCAACAGTAACTCCTACAGATCGTGTCCTTTTTTTTGTGTTCAGGCTTCAGCCGAACAAATGTTTTTCTTAACAATCATAATCACTTTGCCAAGAGCCGTTGTCTGGCCGGTTGGCCTCACCCCTGCGAATTGGCTGTGTTGAGAGTTTTTTAATTTCAAATGTGCGCAGCCCAGCGTCCGTTAGATCGGAAACTGAAAGACCACTCCACTGTGTCAAGTTGTTCACCCAACTGACTCGAGAATGCCCTGGTCCTCTCCTTGTACGCGCTGGAAGAAAAAAATCTTGCGATCACTGCAGCAATTCGCACGGCATGACCACACCAGCTTTCTTTGCGCGCATACACTGTTTCAGACGAAAGAGTCCAACAACCTCCAATGCGTCTTTCCAGGTCATCATTTTGTCACCATGTCTTGCCAAGACAATCAGTGTCATAAGCCCTTTTCACATGACAGAAAAAAAAAACTTTTCTCAATGTTTGTGTCGAAGGACAATAATTTTTTACATGTTCTACATTCTTTGCGAAATCTTCCCAAACATTGTGAAATTTTGTAGTAGGTATCGATCTACGACAAAAACATACGCTAGCGGAATTTTTCGCAAGGAACCTTGTGCACTCCCTCGTGTGAAAGCTTGCGAAAAGCTCTGAAGCGTGAGATGAGAAATAAACAATCCGCGCTCAGAAAAAAAGGGATTCTATGTTTTGGGGGGATCATGTGAAAAGGGCTAAAGAAAGCTGACATAATACATATTGTGTACTAGTCCGTTTTCCTCTCTCTTCTTTTGTAGTAACAATATTCCACGTCTGACTATTAATGTGAACTTTTTTTTCCCACTCTATCGCAGTCATTCATGAAGAATCGAGGCAGCATGGTCCTGGGGCGTAACACTACCCTTGACATGATCAAAGACTACGTGGTGGACCTCGGAATCGACTACCCCTTTGTCATCCTTGGAGGACCGGGCACAGGAAAATCGGCAGTCATGGCACGGGTTGCCGACGTGGCGTACAAGATGGCCGCCCTAAAGCAGATCCCTGGGTAAGCTCTCTTTAGACTCATCCAGTCAATTTTCCTGCGACCCAATTGCGACACTGGCTGTTTGACATGGACCTCGACAGTTGACATTTGATTCGTTGTTGCATACCAGAAAATAAATTTTCCCTGAGTGGCGTTTTTAATGCAGTCTGAATGACAAAGTGATGGATTTGAGCACTATACAAAACGCCACTATTATTATTATTATTATTATTTTTATTATTATTAGTATTAAGTTAAGTTCCTTATCTCCATGATGTCATAATTCCTCCACAGCGGTGGCGATCACGATTGGCATGTTTTCTTTCATTTCGTCGGAGCCATCCCCGGATCGACAGACCTCGAGAAATGTCTCAAGCGACTCCTGAGGGAAATAGGCGCCTTTGATGTAAGACACTGTTAAAATATTGCCCTTTAAATGAAATTCATGTTATTATTATTATTATTATATATTTCTGGTAATGAAACCAAGGATGCTTCATTAGTGAACTTAATCACTGTAGCTCGCAAGCCTAAGGGTGCTTGCAATGTGAACCAGAAACACCGGGGTTAACCCCTACTCTTTTGCGGTAAGTGTTCTGGGTTCTTTTACGTGCACTACCAATCCTAGTACACTGGACCTACGGCTTAATGTCCCATCCAAAGGACAAAGCAATTATGGTAAAAGTATCTTGCTCAAGGATTCAAATGTCATGACCGGGGCTCGAACCCACACTCTGCTGATCAGAAACACCAGAGCTTGAGTCCAGTGCCTATAACTGCTCGGCCATGACACGCCAAATATTTTTGAGAAGATATATGGTGAACGTTAATCACTGTAGCAAAATTTATTAAAATTAATTTTACTGGGCACTTTGAATTATAATCAACCATTTAAAAAAAAAAATCATACAAGTTGTTGTGAGGATCTTCTAATGCCGAATCGATGTAGTGTTAATTATTATGGTGTCGTGACCGAGCGGTCTACTTCATCGAAACTCAGTTTCTCATGGTTGAACAATCGGAGTGTGGGATCAATTCCAGGTCTTGACACTTGTGTCCTTGAGCAAGGCACTTAACCATAATTGCTTCTCTTCATCCTGGTGTATAAATGGGAACCTGAGAGGACTGAGACAGTATTGTTGTGCTGTGGTATTCACCCCTGTAACGCTAATTTAAGCAGCTTTGGGTGGTATGCTCCTCAGGGAGTTGAGAAAGTTTGAGGAATGGTCTAAAAGTATGCCCAGGGATAGTAACGTTGTAAAAGCACCTCGATCTAGCTACAAGGATGTATAAAAACCAATTATTATTATTAATGAAATTAATGTTTTTCTTTTCAGGAATCAACCATTCCGAAGAATCTAGAGGCAGCGTGCCAATTGACGTACAGTACCTTATCCAACCCTAAAACCAAACCTGTCATCATTGTTATTGATGCTCTAAACCAGGTAAGAAGATAACTACAAATGTTGGAGGCATGGGAGTGCATTGTCAAGTAATATAAGGCCGTGTCCGAAACGGTGACTTCGGCTAGAGCTACGGCTGTTGCTAAGGGTGTTGCTAAGGACGTCCTATACTTCAACGCATGATGACGCGGAAATCTAGCCGTAGCTCTAGCCGAAGTCGCCGTTTCGGACACGGCCTAATCGCCAGGGCTCAATTTCATAGAGCTGTTATGCAGAAAATACTGCTTAACAAATTTCATTGCTAAGCAAAAAATGAGTGGGGCACCAGTCGCAACAGTGTAAACTTTATGAATTTTTGGCTGGTTACCTGTTTCTGCTAAGCAACATTTATCTGTGCTCAGTAAGTTTTTGTGCTTACAGGCTTTATGAAATTGGGCCCAGGTGAAATCTGGACTATTCCATTTCACAAGGCAAAGCACATCCTCCCACAAAGATCCTTGTCATTTGAAATCGTTTTCACAATAAACACAAAAATGTGGACTCAGTGAAAAAGCTGGGGGACCAGTGAAAGGACTGCATTGGAGTTGGTTTGGTTCAAGTTGCCTGTAAAAATTGCCACGATTGACAAGTCTGTAACTGTTCTTTTCTTTTCCTGGAACAGTTTGATGATGACACGTCTGCGTCCATCTTGAGTTGGCTCCCTCGTAAGCTGGCGCCTCAAATCCGCGTCATCCTCTCCATGATTGACGAGACGCCGCCCCACAGGGCCATGAGGGAACGAGGCTTCCACCCCAAGGAGTACTTCCTGACGCCTCTTGATGTGGCATCTCGAAAGGCAAGTGTCGACATTCTGTCAACGTGCAGCGCTGTGACAGGTGTCCTCATTCAGACGTCACAAGTTATTTATCTCGTTGTTTTTCCCCGGTTACACTTGAGTAAAACTTTGATATCTTTTCCCCTTTTAAGAGAAAGTGTACCTTTGGCTTTTGGAACCGCTCGATTGTTTTAATCGTATACATATATATAAGTGTAGATATACATTAAAACTAACCTGGGACGATTTCATTTCAAAAGGTGGTCCCGTTTTTGAGATATCGCCAGAAATCCAGAGCGGTCAGTCCACGCAGGAAGAATAATCCGTATTGGAATACACAATCTGAGAAACGTTACTGACAGTTTTTCCATCACCGCAGTACTTCTAAGTGAAATGATTCTCAAAATGCTTTTATGCTATCGAAAGCTGCTGTACTTCCAACCATATAGGTTTTTATTGCCATTAATTTTAAATTACCAAACGTACACCTTGCCTTTAAACTTTACAGGAAATAGTTACAGAGATTCTCGGTAGATACAACAAACGCCTCGACGAGGAGCAGATGAGTAGCCTCATCGCTAAGGAGTCTTCCCAGAATCCTCTCTGGCTGTCCATAGCGTGCGAGGAACTCCGAATATTCGGCCTCTTCAGCAAGATCAACGACAAGATCAACAGTCTTTCAGACGGCCTCTTAGAGTGAGTTGCACATCATTTGTGATGACTGTTTCAGGGTGACTAAACACAATTCAGCTTCTCAGCTGCAAGTAAGGATGATTAGCCTTCCAAGTTATTATTATCATAATTATTATCTCACCCCTGATTGTGTTTTTTCTTTTTCAGTCTGTTGGAGCAGGTCTTCGATCGGTTTGAGGAGGAGAACGGAGGCAGCCTGTTGATAGGGACCCTATGCCTCCTTGAGACATCGGGGAATGGACTCCTCGAGACGGAGCTTCTTCAAATCCTTGGTGACGAAGACAACCTGATGCCCCCAAGTAATGAGAGTGGCTCAGAGAAAGGTTAGTCAGTCTGTAGTTTGTGTAAAGGCGCCCCCCTCCCCACCCCCCAAAAAAAAAAAATCAAAAAAAGGGAGATTGCAACATGGGGAATAAATAGCTCAGTTAGTAGAACACCTTCAAGTTAATCCTGAGGTCACAGGTTCAAATTCTTGTTATAGTCAATTTTACTTTGTTCACCCATAAATAAGATCTATAATTACCCAGTCAGCTTCCCTTGTGGTTTATTGCTTGATACATAAAGCAAAATGTGCATCCCCTTAAGGTGATCCCTCTGGCTGTTGCTTCCCAGGTTGTATTGTAAACTGGGCGTGATCCCTGGCTATACGGCAGTGTACGAATGAATGGCTTCTGACTTAAATTTATACCACTTTGTAAAGGTAAACATGGTGCTGCGGCATAATCTGCGACCAACCACACCATTCTAAATGTTTTTTTCTGTCTTTCCGAGAAAACTCAAGCAATGCAACTTTAACCCTTTAGAGACCATTCATTTCTGTATAATCATCACAAAATGTCCAAACATTGCTAATATTGTTCATTTCTTTAATCAAATTTTATCAGTAAAAATGTTAACAGAAATAACATGAAACAGAAAATTTAGTTTTGTGTTTAGAAATTGGGATACTATGTTAACATACTACATTGGAAAATTTCATATCCGGACATGACCTTTACTTTGACCTTTTTATGTGAATGGAAGTAGGTCAAATCTTGCGGCCGTTAGCATTTTGGTACAAGCCGCTTGTGGCTGCTATGGTCTCTAAAGGGTTATACACATTTCCCCCCAACAGATGGTGGTTCAAGAGAAAAAGCGGCCAAACAGATTGGAGCACTCCCTGCTGCCAAGTGGGCCATGGTGTTCCGAGCCCTCAAGCCGTTCCTGAGACCGTTTGGAGACAGCGGGGAGGGACGTCTTGATTTCTATCACCGCGCACTCAGCAAAGCAGTTAGAAGAAAGTGAGTCAACACAAGTCATTCTCCCAGGTGTTTTTCTAGCGAGAGACCATTCCTGAATCCTCCTTTATTCTCCAGTCTAGAGCCCATTTCTGAAATCGCTGTTATCTTTGAATATCGGCCTAAAAAAACATTAGATTTTCTATAGTAAAATAACAATTCTTTTTTTTCGAACTGCCTCTAGCTACCGGGCAATCTCGGTGGTCTAGTTGGTAAGAGATCTGCCCTAGAATTGGCAAAGGTCGTGGGTTCGAATCTCATCCGAGTAATATGCCTGTGGATTTCTTTTCACAGGACTCGGGGAAAGTACTGAGTATACAGTGCTTTACAGACATCAGTGTATGGCTAAAACCAAATATATTCACTGCTTCTGGTTATCTTTTAATATCGGCCAAAAAAACATTAGATTTTATATAGCAAAACATCAATTCTTTTTTTGTGATTGAATGATTGATCACTTGTCATTGATTGATTATAATCACTTGTCATTGATTGATTGATCACTTGTCATTAATTGATTAATCACTTGTCATTAATTGATTGATCACTTGTCATTAATTGATTAATCACTTGTCATTAATTGATTAATCACTTATCAATAATTGATTAATCACTTGTCATTAATTGATTGATCACTTGTCATTGATTGAATGATCACTTGTCATAAATTGATTAATCACTTGTGATTGATTGATTAATCACTTGTCATTGATTGATTGATCACTTGTCATTTATTGATTGATTACTTGTCATTGATTGATTAATCACTTGTGTTTGATTGATCGTCTAGGTACTTTCCTCAGGACGATGAAGCCACTGATATGCTCCAGCAGCTCTGGTGGCACAAGAAACTAGCCGACTATTTTTTCGACTCGGACAGTATGGAGAGAAAAGTAGAAGTGAGTAAAAATGTTTCTTCTTTTTTATGTTTGTGACCTGTCATCACAAAACCATGACAAAGGTCCAACCTTGCATTTCCTGTAAAGATTTCTACAACTTCATAATCTTTAGTTGTTAATTATTTTCCCTTGTGGTTTATTACTTAATAATTGAAATAAAAAGCTGCATCCCCTTAAGGTGATCCCTCTGCTGCCGCTTCCCAGGTTGTATCGTAAACTTTGGTGTGATCCCTGGCTATACGGCAGTTACAAGTTGAATGGCTTCTGACTGGCACCCTCGAACAAATATATTGACAAAATAGGGAGACCGCCAACATTAGGGCTAGATGGCTCAGTTGGTAGAGCGCTGGCTCGTTAATCCAGAGGTCTCAGGTTCAAATCCCGCTCTACTCAATCTTGTTTGTTTAACCCAAACTTATTATAGAATTAATTCAGATTGAAACTATGATTAATTTTTCGTTTGTGGATAAATTATAAATTTTTGACTTTGTCTCCAAGGAGCTTCCTATGCATCTTATCAGGACGGGAGACAAAGAGAGATTGCAACAATTTCTCTGCAATTGGGAGGCGTTTGATCTTCTGTACGAGGAAATCTTCAGCGATGCACTCCTCAAGTATTGGCACGAGGTACGACAGTTTAAGGGAGTATCAGTATTCCAGTGCGTGCTCATGGACCGTTCCGTTGGACCGCCGGAACGTTCCATTTCAGAATACTAATGCGCCTATATTCACTCCCTTATGAGTATGCTCGACAAAGCAAATTTCCATTTTATGGACAATAAAATTAAATTGAATTGAATTGAATTGTATAGGATTGCTGCCGTACTTAGGCACAATGATGCAGTCTACTATTGGAATGTTCTCGCTTGCGGGGTTGTCAAGGCCGAGCAGTCTAGGGCGGTGGACTCAAGTTCTGTAAGTTACAGAATGTGGGTTCGAATCCTGGCCTGGTCAGTCGCGACACTTGTGTCCTTGAGCAAGGCATGGTATCATAATTGCTTCTCTCCACCCAGTAGTACAAATGGGTACCGGCGAGAGCTGGGGAAAGTAACCTGTGACGGACTGGCATCCTGTCCAGGGGGGAATAGAAATATTCTCAATAATTTAATGCCAATGAAACCGGTCATAAACACCGGCCTGATGAGCCAAATTGGTTCAGGAAAGCCTTTACTTTTTTGTTAACTATGAAACAGAAATTCTGCTTAGGTACGCTCTGTGAGCAGGAAACTTCAGCTATTAGGATTTATGATATTGTTGTCAGATCCTCTGATGACCTGTTGGTTGTTCATTCTGGCAGGGGTTCGGCATCGGTTGGCAGAAGGTGATGCTGAGTGGGTATGAGGAATGTCTTCGCAACCTCAAGAATAATCCAGCGGTCAGCAAAGACGTCGTCTCCAGGAGACATGAGCAAATCACAAGAGTCATGTAAGTATTCGTTATTAATTCTTTGTTTTAAATTATAAGGCCCACTTCTGAATTGACGGCTTTCCAGCAGTGGCTGTGGCCAGATCGCTGAAAAGTTTTGTTGATGTACACGGTATGGCTCCCCACTACTTGTGTGATTTACTCACTTTGTATAATCAACTATAAGTGGAGTCATAAAACTTTGTCCTGACCATTCAATATCATCTATTGTGGTTTGGAATGATGGATACCGTTCTGTAATATGATATCATGTGGTAAATGCATCTACACAGTACACTGTCAACCCTCCTACTGTCTGACCATTCAATCTCATCCACTGTGGTTTTGAACGATAGATAAACTATGTCAGTCTGCAATATGATATCATGTGGTGAATGCATCTACACAGTACACAGTCAAACCTCCTACTTGTCTGACCATTCAATATCATCCACTGTGGTTTGTGAATTATAGATAAACTATGCCAGCCTGCAATATGATATCATGTGGTGAATACATCAACACAGTACACAGTCAACCCTCCTACTAATCATTCACTTTTCCAGTCGAATTTCTCTGGCAGGAAATGAAAATGTCTTGCCCCTTTAAGGACATATTTATTGACCTTTAACCCCTTCTTGAATGGCAAATTATTTTTTTCTTAATGGACAAAAACAAGGGCTAATCATTCTTATTTCTTTGTATTTCTCAGGGTCCACGCTGGCGCACACGAAGACTCCTTCAAATTCCTGAATACGTGTATCGCCATGGAAACGGAACTAGGCGAGCGACCGGAGCGCATGGTGGAGCTGTACGATCTAGCTGCAGACATTTATGACGATGTGAGAATCAATTTTAGTTTGAAATTCGCAGTAGCGCAGTTTAATGAATTGAAGATGCAGAATGTTTAACTGTACGACAAAAAATAAACGTTCAAGGGTATTCTGTTCATTGTACTTTTGACCTTATTAATTTTCGAGAAAATAGAATTAGCTGTTGCAAACTGCTTACCAAACAAAAGGGCCTATGGTATAAATGCAAACATAGCAGTTAATGACCTGACGTTTCGACCCTAGCAGAGTCTTTCTCGAAGGCTAAATGACAACACAAAACATAAACAGGTATGTAAGTGTAACAGAAGCAGGAGTGGAAATACAAGAATAGAGAGAGAGAGGCAGAAAGCACACAAAACAAGCAAGGGGTAAACAATTAATAAGGTTTAGGGTGAATTTTCGTTATAACTTTGGCCAAGGTAACACAACGACCATTTGTCGACTATCGGCCGATATTAACTGGTACTCATTCACAACAACATGGCTTGGGTACCATGCAAAAACAGCCAAATGGTCCGTGTGCGAACTTTGCCCGTGTCGTCCCTTCAATTATGGGTGTGTTGACTTCTTCAAACAAACATTTATTTCTCTCTCTTTTCATTTTTTTTTTCTTGACAGAAATTGAAATTATACCAGTGGATCGAGAGGTGGCAGATCACCGAACTGGGTCACCTCATCGACTTCGCACGGAGATCCATCGCAATACGAGAGACTTTACCGGGGAGAGCTAACAAAGTACGTGAATCAATCCAACGAAGTTTGCGTCTCTACTTTGTCCAAAACCCCTTTACAGACCATTTTTTTAAATCCTTGAGCGATAGCGCACTGACGCGGCTGATATGTGGTTTGATTCAACTTGCAATTCATCGAGTCACATAAATATTAGTTTATAAACCATCATCAGTGGTGTAACTAGAATTTTCACTTTGGGGGCAAGCGGAGGAAATATATAATTTTGGGCTTTTGATTATTTTTATAGTATTATCATTATTATTATTGTTATTATTTTTTCAGTCAAATTTCTATGCGGGGGAAAGATATCTTTTTGGGCTTTTGATTATTTTTATAATATTATCATTATTATTATTATTATTATTTTTTCCAGTCGAATTTCTATGACGAGAAATGAAAATGTCTTACCCCTTTAAGGATATATTTATTGTCCTTTGACCACTTCTTGACGGAAAATTATTTCTGGTAATGAAACCAAGGATGCCTCATAAGTGAACTTAATCACTGTAGCTCGCAAGCCTGAGGAAACCTGTAAAAAAGGGTGCTTAAAGGAACATTACAGAATTGGTTTTTGCTAACTGGCAGTGTAAGCACTTTATATAACCCACCATATACATAAACTGACAAACCTGTAGAAGTTTGAGATCGATCGGCCATCTGGGTCACGAGAAAATAGTGAAAAACCGATTACACAGTTTTGCATGTGTTATACAATGCATGAATAAAACGCTCATGAGCGATAAACTCCAATCGGAAATTAGTTTTATTTATTTCTCATCAAATATGGCATTTCAGACAGAAATATTTCTAGGGATGTTTTGTACTATCATCATCATTAGACCGTGTAAGTTTTATGTAAATCTGTGATCATAAAGAAAATTTTAATTACCAGTTCTGTAACGTTCCTTTAATATGTGAACCAGAAACACCGGGGGTAACCCCTATCTCTTCCACGATATGGGTTCTTTTACGTTCACTACCAATCTACACGGGACCAATGGCCTAGTGTCCCATTCGAAGGACAAAGCATTCGAGGTAAAGCATCTTGATCAAGGACACAAGTGCCACGACCGGGACTCGAACCCACACTCTGCTGATCAGAAACACCAGAGCTTGAGTCCGGTGCTCTTAACCGCTCGGCCACGACATGCAATGATGTATAAAACCGTTCATTTTTTTGATCTCATAAAAAAAAATATATATGGCTTCTGACTGGCACTCCTAAACAAAGATATTGACAAAATTGGTAGACTGCCAACGTAGGGCTGATAGCTCAGTTGGTAGAGCGCCGGCACGTTAAACCGGAGGTCGTTGGTTCAAATCCCACTCTAGTCAATTTCTTTGTTCAACCCCAAATAATTGACCTTTGGGTTTTTTGGGGGTTTTTTTCTGGGGGGGGGGAAACAGTTCGGCTTTGTTACTAATCATCAAGTTTCTCTCTGATTGCTCGTCTAGTTCAAACTTGGTAGGACGTTGACCCAGCTAGCGTTCAATCTAGAGGCATGGATGGAGACAGGTGCAGACAACAACCTCTCTGGTCAGGAAGCCATAAACGAGGGGAAGGTCCACATTGAACGAGCCATTCAGATCTTCAAAGAGGTAAACCCCACTGTTAGAGTTATTACCTCAGGCCCTTTTCTATACTTTGGCTTCGGTGGTGGCTTTGGCTTTGGCTTTGGCTAAGGCTCTGACAGTTATTTTGAAAGTGTGTACTTTAGGCTGACGGAGCCTAAACCAGGGCCAACAGCTGTTTTTATAAACAAATTTAAAAAAAATTGTTTCTGGTAAATGTTTTTCATTTTTTATTTATTATTTATTGTACATCCAACAGTGAGAAAGCAAATTTCTTGATGCAGGAGGAAAAACTAAAAATAGCATAAAAAACCCACCTCATCACGTAGGGATCGATAACCCAACACATGCAGGGAAGCTCCGACCTGGGTGGGATTTAAAACCTTGGTCCAAAGAGGAGAAAGAAAGCAGGAAAAGAAACCACTGAGCCAACCTGATTCCAAAGTAATGGTGGCATTTCCAGAATGTAGAATTTGCTCACTGCGGAGGACCTATCTGAAATGCTGGCCATCCTTGGTGATGTAGTCTTTAGTCAAGGCGCACCGCGGCACCCCAGCCCAGATATCACGCACGAAAAAAGACTAGCGGCAGCGGCAAACCCGTGAAGCGCCTTTACCAACTTGTTTTGGGGCTTTATGTTTTTCTTTACTTTTTGCTACCGATTTTGGTAGGAGAAATGTAATGCATAATGCATTAGCAGGATGAGTTGTTGGCCAATAAGAACACACAATTAATTGCAAGACGTCACATGAACGTTAGATGCAGATTTGATGCAAATTATTAGGAAGATGGCGACTAGTTCGTACTAGCGGAAGTGTTTATGACAAATTGTTTTAGTAAAGCATAAGATTTGCTGCTCAAAAAATTTAAATTTCAGGTGAACTGACAGCATTACCCATCTAAATAATAGAGGAGTCCAATATCTATAGTTTACGGTGATTGGTTACAAGAAATTGCATATATAATTATATTTCATGATCATGAATAACTGATTAGCTGAACGAGTTGGTAAAGGCGCTTCGCGCTAGTCTTTTTTCGTGCGTGATATCTGGGCTGGCGCCTTGACTAAAGGCTATTGGTGATGTTGCTGAGCGCTATAGATTACACATACACCATGAGAAAACATGCTTATGCACTCCACCATGGACCGTGATACGATCTCCTATCATTTTGATGATGTTGAGAATTTGCTCACTTTATTATTCTTAGTCTTATATTTTTCTCTTCATCCTCTGGCGCCTTTGAATGTTATACAGATAATGTGCGCCATACAAATGCTGTGTTATTATTTATTTATTATTATTATTAACAGTTGGGGAACGATGGTTTTTTGGCGGACGCTATCATGACCAAGGGAATCCTGCTACCAAGGGGAGGTGATGAACAACTCGAGGTAAGTCAGTTTTATTTCTTCTTGTAAAAGGTCATATTTGAGAAAAATTATTCTGAAATTCCCTTTAAAAAACGCAACAGCTGATTTCGGTTGTTACAACCAAAATAAAGGACAATGTGTTTACATGCTGAAAATTTTGCATAATTTGTCACTATTTTCTCCTGACTTGCACAACGGATTAAGCCCAAATTTCCCACAGGTTTGTTATTTCATGTGTATGGTTGATCACACAAAAAACATGAACACTGTCTGCGACTATTTTTTCAGCTCTACCAATCCTGTATAATACCTTTAAATTTGTATTGAACCCGGTTCATACTTCCTGCGAATGAAAATGCGAATGCTATGCAAATTTTGACGTCAAAAACTCGCAACAGACAATAATAATAATAACTGCATTTATAAAGCGCCATATATCCAAGAAATTGCTCAAAGGCGCTGTACATACAAAAGTTAATCCCCCAAAAAATTTAAAAAGCAAACGAAAGGTAAAAAGATACGACATTGAACAAAAACAAAACTAGCCAAACTTTTAAAAGTACAAAAACTACAAAAGAAGGCACAATGCAGGACAAAAATGCATGAAGAAGTTCACAAAAATGCAAAATCTAGTTATAATCCTCATTAAAATCTAGTTGTATTCCTCATTAAAAAGATAAGTCTTAAGACGTAATTTAAAAACAGCTAGGGAGTTCAAATTTCTTAAGTCCGCAGGAAGTCTGTTCCATAGCTGTGGCACCACTCTGCAGAAAGCTCTTTCTCCAGCTGATTTCGCAGCGAAAACAAAGCTGTGACATCAAATTCACGAAGCAATCACAGAAATTTTGTGTTTCACTAATTTCATTCGATGTTATGCAGAGTAGGAAGTTCAATGGATTCACCTACTGTCTGATTATTCCGAAATAACCGATGGTGCTCCATCCCAAATAACTTTCCTCATTCGGTTTCTTCAGGTATGTATGGAAGCTCTCGGCATGTGTCTTCAAGCCTACGGTGAGAACAGCGTCCTCAGCTCTCGTCTCTTTCTTAATATCGGAATCTTCCACGAGGACAATCGGAACTATCGCAAGGCGTGCGAGTGGTTCATTCGCTGGCATCATTGTACCGAAGAGGTAAGTTTCACAAGCTGAACTATCGCAAGAAATACGAGTGGGTCACTTTCACAATTGTAGCTAGTGCAGGGCCTGTGAGTCATTACTTTTAACTGGCCTCAATGTACCGAAAGGGTAAGTTTTAGAATGTTCTCTACAAACCACCTATGTAACTGTGAAGGTTGTTTTTCTGTTATATTTTTGTTTTATTTGTGTATTTGCAGGTTTTTGGCTATCATCACCCAAAAACAGATAGAGCACGGAAGACGCTAGCCCGTCCTCAGTACAAGCGGCTTCAGATTCAGATGGAAGTTGAGGAGCAACAGCGGCAAAATCAGAATAGCGGAAACGACGGTGATAATGATCTGAATGAAATGATGAACAATGTGCAAGTCTGAACTGGAATGAACCGGATCTATCTGGTTTATAGTGGTGGTTGATTGTGCAACAGCAGCCTGATGTCTTTCTCATGAAGTGGCCATACTCGTAGTTAGTGTAACTAGAACTGAGCCTTGTACAAGTCTGAACTGGAATGAACCGGATCAATCTGGTTAGTGGTGGTTGTTTGTGTGCAAGCAGCCTGATGTCTTTCTCATGAAGTGGCCATACCTGTAGTGTAACTAGAAGTGAGTCTTGTACAAGTCTGAACTGGAATGAATCGGATCAATCTGGTTATATTTGGGGTGAACCAGCAGACTGGTGTCTTGCTAGCTTTTCAGAAAGTGGCCATACCTGTAGTTTAGTAACCAGATGTAAAAATCTGAACTTTACTATTCATATATCTGGACTGGAATGAACCAATGTGGTTAGTGGTGGTTGATACCTGCAGCCTGGGTTTTAGTTTTTTAAAAAGTGGCCATATGTGAAAAAAACTGAACTGAACTAGAGCAAACTGGATCAGTCTGGTTCATGGTGATTGATTGTATACAAGTTGCCAGGTCTCTAGTTTGTCAGGTACCGGGTAGTGGCCATATTTGTATATAGAAACCAGATGTAAAAACCTGAACTGAACAAGAACAAACCGGATCAATCTGGTTCATGGTGATTGATTGTGCACCAGTAGACTGGTGTTCGGTTTATCAGGATGTGGTCTTTTAAAATGTGCCTTTCACACTGCCGTAATCCGTCCAATAAATTTGTAAAAGATTTTAGTATTAATTCTAAATATTTAAAAAGTAAAAATGTGTTAACTAGCTTTGACCAGAAACTGCTAGGGCTTATCAGGAATTATGAACTAAAATGGTGGTCAAAGCAGAAGGTATCAACATGACATGGAAACTTATACCAGTTTTTGTAGTTAACCAGATTTTCTCCAAAATAAATTTGAATATTAATAACTTCTTAGGAACTGGTTGAAACTAGCTTTGACAGGACTGAACTTGTCAATGGCTGATGAACTAAAACAATCTATGAACTAAAACAATCATGGTGGTTGTAGCAGAACTGAAGTTCTACAGTAAGTGGAATTTCATAGTACTGCTTAAGCAGATAATATTGCTTGACATTTGTCTGCTAAGCACAACTCAGCAGGATACCAGTTACATTTTGTACATGTAAAATGGTATTTTAGCTGGTAACCTTATTCTGGTTAGCATAATTTTGTTGTGCTTAGCAACTTTTGATGATTAAGCAGCTCTATGAAATTGGGCCCAGCTCTTGTAGTTAAACAGATGTGCATTTTCCCCCTAAAAGGGTTTGTAAAGAAATAACTTGTTAGGAACTGGTTTAAACTAGTGTGGACAGGACTGAACTGGTCCAGGAGTGAAAATTGGAAAAGTCCACATGTAATATTTTGTCCAAGTCCACATGTATTATTTTGTCCACATTGTTTTTGTGCACAAATATAGTTTTCAGGACTGTCATGAATTTCGCAAATAGATTTCTTTAAAAAAGCAGCATTTTTAACAACTGCTATCTAGTCTTTTATATACCTCAACTTTTTGAAACTTTGGTATTTGAAATTTCTGTTTGAGCACAACAAATAGTAGGCTGACTCCTCTTCTATTTATATACTTTTGTGTGTATATTTCTACAATATATTTTTGTAAATATCTTTATTTTTTTCCCAGTAATTGAACATTTTTTCTAAATTGTATATTTTGGTGTGTCAGAAGAGCCTATAGGTATATTAGGTTGTCGTGTCACTGCAAAAACCGCGTGTGACGTCCGTGCATGGGGTCATTAGCTTTATGGCCCATCAACAAAATTCCAAGAGCAATAACCTCAATGTTTACGATGTTCTTTTCAAAGAAAACTTTGAATGATGCTATCATTGAAGAAATTGTATGTTTTGTATACTATTTTATGAATTACATGTAGAAATGTACTAATAGAAGTATTTAAAATAAATTTAAGACTGTCAGGAATTTGTTCGTTTGTATTTACTTAGAGGGAGGCAATATCCAAATTGGCGGCTACAGCTACGACTGTTGCTAAGGGTGTTGCTAAGGATGTCCTATTCTTCAACGCATGATGACGCAGCGACCCAGCCAGTAGCCGTATAGCTGTAGCTGCCAATTGGAACATGGCTTAAATCTCTGTGGTTCTTTTGGTCAGTTTCATAAACATCTTTCATGTGAAGTCATTGAGCTAGAGAATGCAGCACCGCAAGGGGGTAAGTCCAGCATTTTTTTCAAATTTTGGTCCGAAAATGAAAAAAATTACAAGGGGTAAAAGTCCAGCATTTTTATCAAATTTGGGTCCAAAATTGAAATAAATCACAAGTGGCAAGTCCAGCATTTTTGATCAAATTTGAGTCCAATATTGATAAAATCACAAGGGGTAAGTCCAGCATTTTTCTCCAATTTGGGTCCAAAATTGAAACAATCACAAGGGGTAAGTCCAGCATTTTTCTCCAATTTGGGTCCAAAATTGAAACAATCACAAGGGGTAAGTCCAGCATTTTTCTCCAATTTGGGTCTAAAATTGAAACAATCACAAGGGGTAAGTCCAGCATTTTTCTCCAATTTGGGTCCAAAATTGAAACAATCACAAGGGGTAAGTCCAGCAGTTTTCTCCAATTTGGGTCCAAAATTGAAACAATCACAACGGGTAAGTCCAGCATTTTTCTCCAATTTGGGTCCAAAATTGAAACAATCACAAGGGGTAAGTCCAGCATTTTTATCAAATTTGCGTCCAAAATTGAAAAAATCACAAGGGGTAAGTTTAGCATATTTATCTAGTTTGGGTCAAAAATTGAAAAAATCACAAGGGGTAAGTCCAGCATTTTTATCCAATTTTGGTCCGAAATTGAAAAAATCACCGTATGTAAACTTGCAAGCCCTGAATTATTAAAATGATAACAAAGAACTAAAACATGTACCACGATGATTCCAGAAAAAGGACGCTAAACAATTTGTTAATTTTATTCGGCCTTACTGCTATACTATTAAAAGAATACATGCTGGTATAAAATTAATTAACCTGTACAATTGTATTTACATACATGTATTTTTCACAATTTTTAACCACTGTAAAGCTTTGTCAATAGTAAAAGAATAAAATAACAAAGACTATCGTCTATACCAAAGTAACAAACTAATCAACAAAGCGAAACAATCGAGCTGCATTTGGAGACCTTTCTACTGCAACTTCACAGCCCGTGTGTAAACAATGGGAAACCATAAATGCAGAGCATAAAACAGACAGCCACAGTTTGTACCAAAATTACGCAGAATATTAAAAAATAGTGTTGAATTTGTTTGCAACAGAGCAACCAATCGAGGGATGTATTTTTGTTTAATTGAAAAATTGCAGAAATGTTGAATTTGGTCACATATTATTGTTTACACAATTGAATGTTGTGCTAACATTCGGCCGTCCATGCCAACCAGGACCCAATTTCATAGAGCTGCTTAAACACAAAAAGTAGCTAAGCACAGCAAAATAAATATGCTTACAAGAATAGGGTTACCAACCAAACTACCACATCACATGTACAATTTGTGACTGGTATCCTGCTCATTTCTGCCTAGCAGACAATTGTTAAGCAATATTTTCTGCTTAGGCAGCTCTATGAAATTGGGCCCAGCGCGGTTAGTTTATCAACAATGGAATGGTCCATACTGAATAAGAGTTCTAACTTGTCCTGTGTTTTGTCAAGCCGTACGGGCGCATCCATTTGTGTACATACCTATGTAATAACATGGTGTTTTTTTACAGCTGCTGTTTATGCGGCTCATAGCAGTGCATCTATAAATTGAAAGCAGAACTTCGGTATAAATGTGCATACTTTAGGGAGTGTAACGCAAACCTGCATTGCGTATGTGCGTCAGACTCAACATGAATGAAGTTGTATGGCTTTTTTTATTTCAAACAACGGCTTAGGCTTCTGGCTTAGGCTCTGTCCGCCTGTTTCAAGGCCTGTACTGAATGCGCACGTTTTCAAAAAATAACCGACAGAGCCTAAGCTGCAGCCGAAGTTTCCTGAAAAAGGGCCAACGAAAAGATGAATTCGTTTCACAGTCACGCAGAAGCCTCATTACAAGTCTACGTTCAAGAGGCTTCGTAATATTGTGGATTTAATAGTTAGTGCTCTGGTCCTTTCTAGCTCTATGAGCGAAAAAATTTCTGTTTTTGTGCAATTCTTCTGTCGGATTTCCGGGGGAATCTGACTGAAGAAATGTTCCCAATCTTTCCCTCTTTTTTTCTTCTTCTGTGCTACTGCAACCTCATACCGCAAACCGCATTTAGCCTTCAGACAGTTTTTATAAAGCTGTTTAAAAAAATGCATTAGCAAATACAGATTACCAGCCAAAATGATACCAAATATAAATTAGTTGTGACCGGTACCCCACTTACTTTCGCTAAGCAAATTTACCGCTTCAAAGCTTCGTGAAATATACCTCTTGAATATGACATCCATGAGGTCAACTAAAGACCACATTGGCCGAGAATTGTGCCTGGGCCCCATTTCATAGAGCTACTGAAGCACAAAAAGTAGCTAAGCACAATAAAATTATGCTTACCAGAATAAGGTTACCAGCAAAATATCATCTCACATGTACTATCCTGTGTCTGGTATCCTGCTTATTTTTGCTAAGCAGAAATGTTTTAAGCAGTATTTTCTGCTTAAGCAGCTCTATGAAATTGGGCCCTGGTGTGCACGTTTCTAGTGATTGACCTCAGCGATGGCGGCCTATGCAAGGGGTCCTGTCAGGCCCTGCCGCCGATTTCACAAAACTCTCCGCAACTGCTTTAAGTAAACTTAGACAACATTTATAAGCCATTTTGAGATATGGCGGACACAATACTATAACACTGTTTGGTTTGGGTAAATGTGTCTGTATACACCCAAATCTTACAGTGCACTCCTATATTGTCCACCATATCTCAAAAAGGCTAATTGCGTAAGTTGTGACACCACCAACACTAGAAATCTAGCAGAAGTGGACTTATGCAATTGCGTAAAGTTTCATGAAATCTGCTGCTGAGCAGACGGCATGTACTTTTAAGGGAATTCTTCAAAATTTTCTCTCAATGTTGCAAAATCATTTTACATGGAGTGTATAAACACATCATAAGGTCACGATGGTTTTTAGCCAGAAAAATTAGGGGAAAAAAACCAAAAAACAAAAACTCCAGCAACATACAAAATAAAAAATATAAAAACCCCATTCCCGCCACCATAAAAAAAAGAAGCTACTTGCAGCGATGCATTGTACAATTTTACAAACAACAAACTTCAGAAATTTCGGTACAATCTGCATTTCGAGTCGTGGGAAATTCTCCAACACTCGGAAGTAAAGTTTGGATTAAAAAACCCAAAACAAAACGGACCAGCGTCTGGTAGACCCTTGGGGCATAGTTAAGCCCCGTTCATACTTCACGCGAAAGTGAATGCAAAGCTAATTTAGAAGACGCAAATAGTCAGGTACGCGATTTTCTTTTTCAATTGCGACGCAAGGAAATTCGCTTTGCTTTCAAGATCCGTGTGAAGTATGAACTGGGCTGTATGGCCATGTCCCACGAAGCCATTGACCAGGCAACCATGTTCTTGTTAATATCGACCTCACGTCATTTTGAGCAGGGCGCCCTCTATATGGCGGTTGCGCATTGGATCATCCTGTACGCCTCCCGTATGCGGCAGTGCCAATTCGATTGTTTTACCTCTAGGACGACGGTGGGATGTCATGAATACGTGGTCTATCTCAACGAAAAAAAAGAAGAAAAAAAACCCTTCCTCATTTTAAATGTTCACCTTGAGGTAGCAAGACTCTCGTTTCAGAGAACGTCTCTTTGTGGCTGCTGTTTCTATTCATTTTAGCACACAGTTGATTGTCTCCCAATAGTTGCCAGTAAAAACTTTCCCCGTGCGATGAGGCTGCGCTGTATCAGCATTCTCAAGTTTCACACACACACTTAGGTAATGACTCGCTTTCCCGCCAGAACCCAGAACTAATGAAGAATTCTGTCGCCAACGTTTACAAAATTGAGATTCTGAATTCATCTTGAATGACTTTGCAAGTGCAATGAGCTGGTTTTGAAGACTTCACAGAGGTACTTTGTGCAAAGCTCACACCTCCCTCCAGTTTTCCTACACACGGGTACTGCTCTGCTTTTTGGTCTGATCACTTAACTCTCACATGAAACCTGTCAACCACTGTACAAAATAGAGCTATGAATTCATCAGTAAATAGACCGAGCAAGCCTTACTCCAATTTAAAGTGTGCGATCTTGGTTCCCTTGTACTTTAAAGCAATGTACCTGGGAGCGCAGAGTTCCCAAAACAGGGAACCAAAAGTTCACAAACAGTGTGAGTGAACCAAAAGTTCACAAACAGAGAACCAAAAGTTCCCAAACAGTGAACCCAAAGTTCCCAAACAGTGAACCCAAAGTTCCCAAACAGTGAACCCGAAGTTCGCAAACAGTGAACCCAAAGTTCCCAAACAGTGAACCCAAAGTTCCCAAACAGTGAACCCAAAGTTCCAAAACAGTGAACCCAAAGTTCCCAAACAAACAGGGAACCCAAAGTTCACAAACAGGGAACCCAAAATCCCCCAAAAGGGAACCCAAAGTTCTCAAAGATGGAACCCAAAGTTCCCAAGGTTGAATAAGACTTGCATCGTCTATTTGAGGGGGGGGGGTGTATTTATTTAGTTCCTATTACATTGGACTCGATGGTGGACATGGTTGAGGCAGGGGTGGTTGAAGTCTCATGACTAGCCACGGTCATCGTTACCACCTCCATGGGCAGTGTGTTGGCTGTAGTGTTTATGGACAGATTTGTGGGCTGGGCACCGTTCGTGCCGATGGATACCGGGACAGGGGTCGCCTGGGCAGGCTGGCCGAGATGGATGGTCTTGGGGACCAGTGAGGTAGGCACGGACACCGCATTGACAGCGTCCGTGATGGCACTGCTAACCGTGGTGGTGTTGTTCATGACCTTAAAATTATTCAACGGGTTGTTGTTGGCGACGGCCTGCGCGACACTCGTGATGATCCTGGTAGCGTTCATGGTCAACCCCCCAGGGCCGTGGCCGACCACCCCGGCCACGTTGGCCGATGTGATGGGCAGCCCGATACTGTTGTTGGAATTTAACTGCGAGTGTGTGGTTGGGCTCATGAGTGGGCCTGACCCGTTGTAGCCGAGACTCGCTAGGTTTATAGACGGAGGGTTAATGCGTTTCTCCTTCTGACGGCGGTTGCAAAACCAGACTCGGACCACCTCCTTCTCCATGCCGAGGGTCTCCGACAGCATCATGATCTCCTCCGAGGTGGGCTTGGGGTTGTGGATGAAGGCCCGCTCTAGCGACACGCGGATGTTGGTCTCGATGCTTGTGCGTTTCTTCCGGCGCCGTCCGAGGGAGTCCGGAGAGTCCAGGCCGGTGCCTCCGAGTAGGGCTGGATTGGAGATGGTCGAGTCGGCGTCGTCCAGCCACTTCTGGAGCAGCGGCTTCAGCTTGCACATGTTCTTGAAGCTGAGGTTGAGCGCCTCGAAGCGTGAGATGGTCGTCTGGCTGAAGTCGTTCCCATACAGCTTTCCCATGGCCAATCCAACATCACCCTGCCAGGATACAAACAAACCCAACCATTAATAATAAGGATATTCAACTTAAAGGAGAAATGCAGAATTAAACAGACAGTATAACTCAAAGTTGACCTGCATTTTCTATTAACCACTGTATTTGACTGTCAGCAAATTTCATAAAGCCTGTAAGCAGAGGTTTTCTGCTTAAGGAGCGGCCCTCAGCAGTTCCTAAACCACTGCTTTACTGGAAGCCAACTTCATAAAGCCTATAAGCAGACGTTTTCTGCTGATGGAGTGGCCCTCAGCAGTTCCTAAACCACTGCTTTTTACTGTAATCAAATTTCATAAAGCCTGTAAGCAGACATTTTCTGCTGATGGAGTGGCCCTCAGCAGTTCCAAAACCACTGCTTTTTACTGTAAGCAAATTTCATTAAGCCTGTGAGCAGACGTTTTCTGCTTACGGAGCGGCTCCTGGCGATCTAGTCATAACGAGAGTCGACTGTAACAGACCTGTATCATGCTGCCACCATCTTGGCCATGTCCCCTACATCCAATAAGAGTAACCAATGCTAATATCCATATACAAAAATGGAACCAGACTATTTATTTCTTCCAGCCTCGGTTTGGCTGCAATGATTTGGATCGGAGATGAACCAAGATAACCGCACCATGATTAAAGATCTATAGGGGCCCAGCATCTCACCTGTGTAAAGCCGAGCTTTATCCGCCGCTGTTTGAACGTTCTGGCAAACTGTTCCAATTCTTCTAGGTCGGTGGACTCTTCCGCTTGCTGGATAGCCGACGTCTTATGGGCGTGTGCGATCTGCAGCTGCTGCTGAGCTGTGATTGTGGGTGGGGCTGCAACAATGGTTGCTCCAGACTGAATTATGAAAAACACTTTCATTAATTATCGACGCCAATCACCAAATCTTGTTGAGGTATTACTTTTTGTTTTACCCCTAACACCAATGTGTCAGAACTGCCAAAATTCTTAATATCTTGCAATCAGGGAGATTTTGGCTACAATGATTTGAATCAGGCAGATATCTAGAATTACGTTCAATAAAATTTGGAAAAACTTTCCATAACCAGGGAGATTTTATAATTTGTTCATTAGAACGTGGAATAATTGTTTTATTAAAGGGAACTTTATGCAGAAACAACAATCAGGGAGATATTTAGAATTACATTCATCATAATAAATAGGGAAAAAGTTTCCATAACCAGGGAGATTTTCAAATGTGATCATCAGAACATGGAAAGATTGGTTTATTTTCAGGGAACTTTCTGCAGAGTCACGAAGAGTTGAACGCCCTGATGTGTAATAAGAGCTTTATACTCCACAGGCATACTACTTGGGTGGGATTCGAACCAACAACCGCCACATTCCAGAGCAGATGCCTTAAAGGGACACGTTGCCTTGGATCGGGCGAGTTGGTCTATAAAAAGCATTTGTAACCGTTTGTTATAAAATACATTATGGTTAGAAAGATGTTTTAAAAGTAGAATACAATGATCCGCACAAATATGCCTCGAAATTGCGTGGTTTTCCTTTCACATCGTGAACAAACACGGCACGCCATTTTGTACTTGTAGAGCCAAATTTTTGACTCCACAAAATGGCGGACCGTGTTGGATCATTGTATTCTACTTTTAAAACATCTTTCTAACCATAATGTATTTTATAACAAACGGTTACAAACGCTTTTCATAGACCAACTCGCTCGATCCAAGGCAACGTGTCCCTTTAACCACTAGGGCCACGGAATGTGCCCAGTGACAAGAGGCAGTTTGATTCCCGTTACTAGTTGCAGGGTTAGATTTATAGACCAATCCGTACTCGCATGTGCTGCACGCCGAGCCTCCATTGCTGGGGTGCTGGCAGTGCGATATTTTGTGGCATTATTAATGGTGCAAGGTTTAAAATAATGAAATCATCAACAACAAAAAATGAATCAATAAATATAATCTGGCCAGTGAATAACAAATCTCAATGCCCTCCCCCTCCCCCTTCTCCAGTCCAATCGTCATACCTGTGTACTTGCTATAGTAGCCAGTGTCACTGCAGGCTGCTGTACTGTATGGGTACCGACCAACGTTGAATTCTGGAGTAGGTTGTGCTGCCCCTGTACCTGTGATAATATTGAACGAGACTGTTTAACAAAATTTGTGAATAACTTCTCCTGGCAGAGGAGAGATCACACAATCCGACAGTTCCATGATTCCTCCTGCACAGAGTTAGTTTGTGGACATTTTGAGCGCTTCAAAGTGATGGATAAACAAAAATGGTATCCATCACTTGAGTGGTGACCAATCGATGTTTAAAAGCATCCAGAGTTTGTTGAGGGCACTGCCCAAAATTGTTTACAGAGCTCAGCTTAAAGTAACTGCGCCACTACTCTCTCAGACCCGCTCCTGTTTGCTGGGAAAAGATTGCTTGGATGAAATTACTGCTTTGAACAATGGAAAAACAGCGCACAACTCTCAGCCAATTACAAGTCTTCCTTTGACCTCAGTGAGGGCGCTGTTTGAGCTTGTGATATCATATGCAAGGGGGTCTATATTCAAGTAATGAAACACCAACTGTAAGAACAACACATCGACACCCCCAACTCCCACAACCTACCCTATGGTTTACAAAGCACTACTAGTACTATGCTACATGGATTTAGCATGAACACTATACACGATGATTGATAAGAACATTTAACTGTTTGCCGTACAATAGTCTCATGCCGGACACTGAACACTCCATGCAGGATTAGAATTATCATGAAACGATTATTTGTTTTTGTTTTTGTAAACAGACAGGATGGGAAACTGGAGACACACAAACAAATAGAGAGGATGAAGGTAGGGTTATACATACTTTGGTTTATGACCCCGTAAAAAAGAAATTGTGTAAACAAAATTCAAAAGCCTACTTGTTATGTTAAAGATTGTAATGGTTGTATAAGCATACTGCAAAATTATTTCGTCGGACGTTGATTTGAAATCAATAAATGCATGTCAAAAATTGTGAATCTCCAAAGAAAAACCTGATGCAACTTTTTGAAAATTCTGTGGAGTTCGTTTAAATGCTACCCTCAATACGGCCAAAGATGCAAGCGCATAAAATCCAATGGCACTGAGATACAAAGTATTTTTTTGTTTGTTTTTTTTGCCTGTTTTTTTTTTTTTTTTTTTTTTGGCCTCTTTTGTGCGAGATGCTTGTGCGACATAAGATTGAGATACGACTTTTTTTTACACTGACGCGACAACATACGAATTAAAGCAGGAAGGGAGGTGTGGGGACAAAACAGCTCAGCGTCGGGGGGGGGGGGGAGGGATGGTTAGAAGATAAAAGGGAAGGGGATCAAGTTGGAGACAACTTTGATTCCGATTCATTACAGCGTATCTTTCGCTCTCGCAGTGGAGGGGCAAAAAAAACACCCACGCAATTATAGGAAACGAGCAGTAAGTGCTGATGAACAATTCCGCTGTGACTAACGTAAACACTGACCACAGGAGAAATCTGGTTTTCAGAAATCATTTTTATGGTACTATACAAAATAAACCGTTCTGAAAAAATATTTTTATCACTGGAAATTGTAATACATGTAACAGTATAAACGTTATAACAAGAAATCATAACAATCAAAAGAAATCATAATAACAATAAATCGTTATCACAAGACATCGTAATAACAATAAATTGTTATCGCAAGACATCGTAATAACAATAAACCATTATCACAAGAAATCATAATAACAATAAGTTTTTATCACAAGAAATTGTAACAACATTAAATTGTTATCACAAACAATAAATATTTATCACAAGAAAAAAAAATCATAATCGGTACTTTTGGTTGAGTAATCGGTTGAGTAATTTGAAAGTGCGTATAAAAACTACGAAAGGTGCTCGAAGGAACTACTTGTTCAGCTGTTGGGTTGGTAGTGTTGAGTTGGAATGTTGATTAAAATGATAAAGCGTTAATAATGACTACAGGCCAGGTAACACTTCACGCAAAAACACTTAACGAGGAAGCAGTCAACGATGTAATTTTACGCCGCGTAAGATTTTGCGAATTGTTCATTGTGATAACTAACTGCCATTGTCAACATATGCTCCACATTATTGCGTTTTGTGTGAAGTGTTGGGATAAAAAAAATAAAGAAACCTGGCTGATGTGATGATGTATACCTGTTGCAACATGCTAGGTTGTTGTGGCAAGAGGCCCGGCTGCTGGGTGGCCTGCTGCTGGAGGAAAAACTGCTGCTGCATGTTTGGCGCCACCTACAAAACGGGATGATACACCAAGTTCACGATGCCACATTGAAAAAACAAAACAGACGTCAATACACGGGAATGCGAAAAAACAGGCGAAGACGGTTAGAATATGACAAGGGGGGAATGAATCAACAAGCAGCTGCCATGCATGTTAATGACAGAAGCCTCCTTGGGTGAAATGGCGGGCACGAATGGCGGGCACTTTCAAGGAGAGAGAGTGGAATGGAGAGAGACATGGAGGAGGGGGGGGGGGTTGATATCTCATACCAGAGAGATCAACGTACTGGTGTCTACAGTTACTTCAGGTTCTTTCGGAACTGAAATATAACCCACGGTAAAACAACGTGATGTTTTTAGACCAACCCGCAAATTCTGTTTTACTGAAATAATAATATAAAAATAAATAAAAGATTGAATACGTGTACGTTTGTGAAATGTTCATGAATGCATTTGGGGCAACTCCTTGGTTTACTGGGTGTAACTAGCCTGTTAAAATAACCGTCATGAAATCTGTAAAGTACTCAAAACAGGCCAAAGATGGTATCAAAAATTTGATTTCAAATACTCAATAAAAAGAAGAACCTTGTGGTTTGTTACTTGCAAAAAGAAGAACCCGCAAGAACATGAGGAAAACAAAAACCAAAAACTAACTAAAATCAACTTGTCAACAATAATACTGAACTGAGGTCTTGTCAATAACAAACTTGGGGAAAAATGTTTAATAAAAACAAGCAAACAAACAAACCAACAAACAAACCAACAAACAAAAAGATTCAAAAGGAATCATTCAGGAACAGGAGAACAAATTTTGGATTTTTGTTTTTTTCTCCAAGCAAACAAGTGTGACCTTATTTGAAAAGTACAGATACTTTTTTTCAGAAGGGGATAAACTTTTCAATAAAATGAATTCCATGCGATTCAAAAATCCACATTCTTGGATCCACATCAATATTTTGGGTGTTATTACTTTTGATTTGATCTCGTTCCAACTGTAGGCATGCACATGCACCTCAATATTGTCGAGCCTGAGAGTTTTCATTGCCTACTGTTTTCCTTTCGGCGACTGTACAGTCATGACTTTTTACACTTCTTTTTTTAGGCCTCACTCTCTTTCTCTACTTGTGTTTTTGTCATACAGTTTTATTAGCTGCATGTCCATGTGGTGATGTAGGACTACACAGGTAGTGCTGCCACCAAACTAACAGGGTTCTTCCCCAGCAGGATTTTTTTTTTAAACTTTGGGCATTTTGGACCCAAATTTTGGAAGTTCGGCCGAAGCACGCTGAATTGAAACGAGGTCCTCGGAACATTTTTTTTTTTTTAAGTACTCTGTGTTCATCTTTGGTTTTAAAAGCCCTACGGTGCAATCTGGGGGCATTTTACATGGTTTTGATCTTTAACAATTTTTTTGAACTTGATCTGAAGTCGAAAAAATATATATATTTATAATTATTTTTGTTTGTTTCAATAACATGCGCGAATCGGATCGTTATGCTACATGTAGCTCGTGCATGGGGAGAACTCTAGAGCATAATTCATCAGGCGACAAAATAAAAAATACCCCCCCCCCAAATGGATTTGTTTTTCCCTTCTTGGGTCAGTTCAATTCCACTACCTGTCTACAGGGTCAGAAGTTGGGTCTCGGGTTTCAGGCCGGCAGCCGATTACAAAACACTCGTCACTTAACATGCTTTTGAAATGGTTTATAACATCCATAAACATGAAGGAAAAAAAAAAAAACAATCTAAAAAAAAAAAAGCGGGTTATGAACACTTTAAAAGCATTTTGTGGACATTCATTCAACAGGCAAAAACCTATGCAATGACACAATGCAAGAAAAGCCACACGTAGCCACATACATGTAGTGTATTGCACGTGAAGCAATAATGCCATACCCCTGGCTAATGCAGCCCCCCTGGAAAAGGAAGGTACAGCATTGTCCTTTCGGAAGCTTACAATCATAAAATTGTTTTTAAAGTGAGTAAAAGTCTTGCTCAACATAAATGGGTTACCGGCCAAAAAACCCATCAGAAGTGTGTACTTGTGACTGGTTCCCCTGTTAAATTGTGCTGAGCGAATTTTCAACTCATTGTTTTTTTGTTATGCAGCTTGGCGACAACTCCAACGGTAATCACAGTAAGTTTTCAGACTAAAATTAAACAACGATGTTTTTTATCCAATCACCAATCCTGTATAACACCTTTAATTTGTTAAAATGTTTTTTCTGAAGACGCGACAAGCGGAAATAATGTATTTTGCTTCCATAAAAGATCAGGGCTGTCTCTTCCCTTTCAGGGAATTCCTCCTTCACAGCTTTCCTGCCGTAACTCTGCATCCTTAAAGGAGCTTGTACAGTGCACTTGAGTCTGACACAAAAGATCTGCACATAATTCAACTTTAACATACACACCTTAAAGGTAGGGTCATAAAATTGGTAAATACTCCCAAAAAATTAATGACCATCAAAACATACTTGGTGAGAGAAGCACTGCAGCTGTTGTTAGTAAAAAAAAAAACATTTTGGGTTTGGATAATTTTTCACCCCAAAGACGTTTGAATCTGAGAAACGATTCATGCATGAATGGAATGCTGCGGCCAGAGATGCGGTTGGTACACGCTGTCACCTCACTAAACGTGGATGGATTCGTGAAATGTTTTATCCCTAGCATTTGAAATAATCAACAGACCCCTTGCATATATGACGTTACATGCTCAAACAGCGCCCTCACTGAGGCCAAAACGCCCTCACTGAGGCCAAAGGAGGCAAATCATTGGACAATAGCTGTTCTTTGTGCGTAAAATAGAGAAGGGGTTCGCCCCCGGTGTTCCTGGTTTGATTGGCTGCATATTGCGCCACAGCACCTTGTAAACCATTACATGGTGCTATGTAAAGGAGTAGGCCTTATACTTATGTAGCCCCACATACCTTGCAGGAAAATACTGAATGTTGAAGCGCCTTGAGCGTCACTGTGTGACGGATATGAGCGCTATATAAGAAGTCATTATTATTAAAACGTGCACGTGACCTCAGCGTCCATGTAGCGTTTCGCATTATGCAAGGGGTCTATACAAATTTTCCTGCACCACTTTGCTTGATGCTTTCCGGTCCTACAAGCATAATCCACCGACACCACAGGTGGGATTTGTACCTGTGACCTTCTGCATAAAAAATGGCATCTAAACCCTCCTTTTTTGTTTGCCAAACCGGCAATTATTTTGGGTATGTAGTGCATGTCATAGTGAAAGACCTTTTTACATCGACTTGTACACAGCGTATGCCACAGGCAGTGGCTGTGAAGGAAGGACCGGGCTAAACTGGGGTAAGGCCAGTTATAAACAGTATAACAAATGAGGTAACTCTGGGTTCTTACACAAGGTGACCGCTCACCTTTTTGGGTTGCAGGAGAACAAATTGCGGCATGTTGGTCTGCAGATTCATTATTAGAATAATAAAAACTGCATTTCTTTAGAAAATGACGATTTGTATAATTATTCAGTTTCCACTTTGGTCTTTGGAGCATTTCCAAAATCATAACTTTTTGGGAGTTTCGGGCTCAAATCGGCCATCTTGAATTCCACGGGGCACTCAGCAACAGGGCCCAACTTCATAAAGCCTGTAAGCACTGGAAAGCATTGCTTAGCAGAAACAGGTTACCAGCCAAAATTACATTAGGTTTGCATCATTGTGGCTGGTGCCCTGCTCATTATCCTGCTTAGCAAAGAAATTTGTCAAGCGGTATTTTCTGCTGAACAACTTCATAAAATTGGGTCCACACGCTTTGTGCTTATAAAGGCTGTAAGCGCAAAAACTTGCTAAGCAGGGAAAAGTATTTCTTAGCAGAAACAGGTTACCAGCCAAAATTACATTAAGTTTGCATTGTTGTGACTGGTGCCCTTCTCAATTCTTGCTTAGCAAAGAAATTTGTCAAGCGGTATTTTCAGCTGAACAGCTTCATGAAATTGGGCCTGGATGTTTTCTGCTTAGGGAGCAGCCATTTGCAGAATTTCTGTATATAAAAAAAAAGCTGCCAACCGTAAGCAAAGCAGAAGGCACGCTGGCTTGCCGGTGGTTCTTGTAAGCAGGCGAGTGTCGCAACAATGCAAATCCATTGTGAACGCATACACACGCTGTCAAATCTTCTAAATCGTTTTTGAAATAAACTTTTGCTTATGCATATTTTTCTGTTTTCTGGTGTTTTTTTTCTTTCAGTAAGCAAAATAAATTTGCTTATCGGTGAATAGCTTTATGAAATTTGGGCCCAGGCCATGTCTGCAACGAATGACTCTGGCTGTATTCAACCCTTTGCACGGTCAGCCATTTGCATGTAGAGCCTCGACTTGGGGACAGCAGTGAATAGAAGCATTATATAACTCTGTATTGTCAAAGTAATGTAATGACACTTTCATCCAAACAGATGCATAAGTTCAATACAAATGAAGCATGAAGTCGAGGCTCTACACGCACATGGCAGATCCGTGCAAAAGGGAAAATAGCCGCTTCAGCATAGGCCAAGTTCGCACAAGTACCATTGGTCGAAAACATGTGCTGGGTACCAGGCAATATCGACCACAAATGTGCCATTGCTGTTTAGAGCCATAATTAGCCGGTAGTCGAGCTTTTGATGCTCAGCCCGGCCAAGGCCCCAAGTTTTGGTTTCCAAAAAACGACCCCATGGGTTTGAAAAATGCTCCAAGAAAACGGCTAATATCAAACAATGGGCATGCAGTAACTGGTGGACAACTTTACTTTGATATTTCCTTGTTTTAAATCAAACTTTGCACTTATGAATTAGTGCAAGCTCATCGGACGGTAGCTCTCTGATGGGAAACATTATCAATTATTTGAAGATTTGATACTACTTCTTTTCTATTTCCATGAATCAGAAAAAAGGTGGGTTTTTTTTCCGTTACTGGTTTTGGTTTGTTTTTTCGCTGGAGGTGGAAATGAAATTGAAACTTAATGGACAATTTGAGGAAAAAAATGGGATGCAAATTTTGCTTAAAACTCTGTCGAGGTGCAATTGTGAATACTCCTATTTTTGCTATTTTTATTCTATTTTAGTTCTTTTAAATTGGGTTGTGGGAAGGTCCGGGCGGAAGGGGGGGTATGGGATGAGAGTGGTTTCCGGGTTGAACCCAACAAACATTAGGAATGTTACGAACTGATCTGCAATATTTTATCAAGTTTTACATCCACAGCAGCTAGCAGAGAAAATCCATCCCCCCCCCCACAACCTTTTTGTAAAACGTGAACAGAATTTACTGACCTGGCCAGCCTGGAGGAAAACGTACTGCTGCATGGGATTCTGCTGCTGTAGCTGCTGCAGCTGCTGCAGGTCTGTAGTGCTGATCTGCTGTAGCGAGGTGCCGGGTAACATGTTCTGGGTGCTTATCTGGCGAAAAAACAATGTCAGAGAAAATACAACAACGGGTTTAAACCACCCACTCTTCATTCAACGGCACAAGTTTTTGTGCGGTAGCACAACTGTGCTCAGATGTGTGTGTAGATGAATTAACCGCCTGATATCATATTGCAGGCTGCCATAGTTTTTCTGCCATTCAAAACTCGCAGTGGATGATATTGAAAAGTCGGACAGTAGGAGGGTTGAACGTGTACTTTGTAAGATGCATTCACCGCCTGATATCATATTGCAGGTTGCCATAGTTTATACTGTCATTCAAAACCCGCAGTGGATGATATTGAATAGTCAGACAGTAGGAGGGTTGACCATGTAGTGTGTAGATGCATTCACCGCCTGTTATCATATTGCAGGCTGCGGAGTTTATCTGTCATTCCAAACCAGCAGTGGATGATATTGAGTGGTCAGACAGTAGGAGGGTTAATTTTTAATATTGAGAAAGTGAATGTTAAAGAAGATAAGGGTGGTATTAAAATACTCATTCAAAAGTTTTACGAAAATCAATTGAAATGAAGACCATGTATGTTACACACTGGAAAGGTATTACTTTGGAGGCAAACCTTAGAGACCTTGTCAAAATTAGTCGAGAACAACCAGCGGATAAGTACCGTCCAGGACAAGGTTTTTTACCCGCTGTTAATTCACCTTGTTTGAAATTGGGTGTCGGAGAAAACATGGGAGAAGTTCACAGTACCTGGGGTTACTTTTTTTTTTACAAACCACAGAGACTTAGATCGCTATCTACTGGAAAACAAGCAGGGGGTCTCGACATGTCTCACTAAAAAATCACACTACAAAACTTAGTCAAATCACAATGACCTCCAAACCTTCCAGATCAGTTCAAAACAGTAAGTTTGTTTATACTACATTTAATCAGCCAGTCTTTACCGCAGAGTGCTCAGCGAGGTGCACTGGCATAGGGCTTGTCGTTAATGCATCGGAGAACTGTGTGCCTTTTTTGTTGTTAACCCCTTGCACTGCTGCAATATCGTAGGACTTCAATTTCCAGGGAAAATGCGATGCAGTACGAGGGCTGGAACTACTTACACTTGGGTATGCTTGAGACGATTCCTTGATGCATTAATGAGCCCAATTCATACTTCATGCGTACGCGAAGCGAGTTTTGGTGACACCATAATCGGTACACGCCATTTTAACTCAATTGTGATGCAAGAAATTTTTTCCTGCTTTCGCTTTTGAGTGAAGTATGAATCGGGCTTTAGTTTTAGGGTGAACAGTTTAGCTACAGCAAGATGTGTTTTCTATCATGCACAAGAATTGCCAGCAATAAATTGTTAGTGAACAATGCTTTCCTGTGCCTTATACGACCAGTCAAACCTTGACCTACCCCACAGAATAACCTCCGTCATGTGCTGCCACCATTTGTAGGGTTAAAACTTTGTAAGGATCGGCAAATTTTGGAGTGAATGCAGCTTTTCATCATAGAAAACCGGTACTAGACTATTTTCCATTCAGGCGTTAATATTAAAGTGGGGTGCACCCTACATGCAAATTGATTTAAACATGGGGAAAACAAAAATGGCCGTATACACATGATAGTGGTCTCATCGCAGAGATTGAAAAAAGAGGTTAAATGTTAAAAGAACAGTTTGTTTTGGACTTCAAAAGTGCACATAAGGACGAAAGTTGTACATAGGCGAGAGCGCTCTAGTCGACCTCAACCACACAGAAAACAGTAGAGAGAGAGTTTGCAGCACATAAAAGAACGGTGAACAAAAAGACCTCGAGGGAGACACATCAGAACGGGTTCAATAAAACCTTTGCCTGCTGTTGCTGCTGCTGCTGCAGTTGCTGCTGTTGTGATTGCTGCTGCTGCTGCTGTTGCTGGTGTAGCTGACCGCTGAATTGACCAGCTAACTGTGAAGGGAACTGGCCCCCTTGCTGCCACATCTTTGAGAAGTCTGTGAAGGGCTGTAGCGATGGAGGAGGTTTGGGGGGAGGAGGAAAAAAAGAAGGAGAGAGGCAAGGGGAGAAGGGTAGTGGAGGGAGACAAAGAAGCGCAAAAAGGACCAGCAAAAAAGACAAGCAAGTTAATAGCAGGCAGGCAAGCTAGGAGGGGGAGGGGGAGGGAGGGCTTGCCGGTGTCAGGCATGCAAGTTCACATGCATTGAAATCACGACCGAGCACACTGCGTGAGCTGCACAGAATGACTGCACACACTGCCAGAAAAACCAGTAAAAACCCTAAAACCTGGGTTAGAAGTATCTTGTTGGTCTTGAGCAGTACCTCCACGGACTAGAGATGAAAACAACCCTCAAGCGAGGGCTGGTAACACTATATAATAGTCATGGCACATCCTATTTATTTCACAGTTTTCTCGGAAGTGCAATGCCCTGGGGGAGTCAAAGTCCTTGATATTCCAGACTGAACCATTCAACAAGAGGTGGGGGGATCAGATCCCATAGTTGTTTAGTTAATTTTTGAGGGGCTGAACATTTTTTTTCACTCATGTACTTTGTGCACAAAATTGTACAGGCATACAGACCAACCCAGATCTAACCCTCTGATAGAAGTGGAGCCATCTGTTCTTTGTAGCAGGCTTCTAGATGTCTTGCTGACAGCCTGCGCTAGGTTCTGAGGTTTCCCAACACCCCTCCCCCTGCCAATCAAACTTTTTGGCTGACTGGGGAGCTAGAACATTCCTGCATTCGTGTCATTCCTGGGGTTACTTCCACACTTAAGGGTTTTAAACTTCAAAGGCGAGACATCACTTTGCTAGTACTGAAAAACTCCAACCACAGAAGGTCTGATAACCAATAAAGAACTAAAAACTCTAGGGTTCTCCCAAGACCGAAAAATCGCCATCCTCATTTCCAACTTACCAACTGCACCTGTCCCGACGCCTGCTGCTGCAGCAACTGCAGCTGCTGCGCGGTCAGGGCCTGCGTCAGCGTGACCGGCACCGTTGAGGAGGGCTGCGTCATGGTCTGTACCGTTTGTGCCTGGGACAGCGGCTGGGCGACCGACACAACGGTTGGCTGCGGCTGAGTGGTGAATTGGGTCTGGATTGCCGGTTGAGCCTGGAGGATTCTGGATAGCCCAGACTAGATCACAAAGGAAAAGAAAAAAAGAAAGAAAGTAATTTGTCAGCTCAGAACTATTACATCGGTGCGTCTGTGCAGAAACATTGGATTTATGTGTGCTTCCGGGATAGCAAAATTTATTTATTGAAAACTAGAAATGTTGTTGATAAACTACACCAGCCAGCAATTATTAGATCAAGTAGTCAACGAGATCTACACAGTACACAGTCATGGCGTGTCGTGACCAAGCGGATAAGAGCACTGGAATCAAGCTCTGTTGTTTCTGCTCAGCAGAGTGTGGGTTCGAGTCCCAGTTGTGACAATGGTTTCCTTCAGCAAGACACTTAATAATTATTGCTGTGTCCTTCGAATGGGACGTAAAGCCGAAGGTCCCGTGTGTTGTGTAATGCACGTTAAGCACGTTTAAGAACCCAGTGCACTTGTCGTAAAGAGAAGGGGTTCGCCCCAGTGTTTCTGGTTTGTTTGGCTGCATGTGGCTGCATAATGCGCCACAGCACCTTGTAAACCATTGTATGGTGCTATATGTAAAGGAAAAAGGTCTCATACTTAAAAAATGTAGCTCCACATACCTTGCAGGAAAAATACTAAATGTTGGAGCACCATGAGCGTCACTGAGTGACGGATTTGAGAGCTATATAAGAAGCCACTATTATTATTATTATTATTACTAACCCTCCTACTGTTTGACCATATAATGTCATCCACTGTAGTTTTGAATGACAGTATAAACTACACCAGCCTGCAATATGATATCATGTGGTGAATGTAGCTACACAGTACTTAGTCAAAACCTTCTACTGTTTGACCATTGACAGACTATGTGCATCACTCTTTGGTGACTGCTTCAACTTCTTCAAGGAGGTTTTGAGAAAATCCTAAAATCAGGAATAAAAATCCTGAGAAACCATATGCAAGATGTGACATTTTTAACCCTCGTTTTAGAAGGTTGTAAGTTTACCTGTTGCACGATGTTGGCACTGCTCGCTGATATAGGCTGCGCCTGCACCTTCTGTGCTGCTGCCGCCATGGCTGCAGCAGCCGTGGCCTGGGTAAGGGGAAGACCCTGCAAACTGAACACCTGCGGCTGCTGCTGGTGACAAGAAAAACAATGACGAAACACCAGTTAGAGTTAAGTGCATTTACGTTTATTTCCCTACAGGGTTAAACTTAACTTCAGGCATGAGAATGGGTGATGATGAACAAACCGGAAATCTATTTCGTACGAAAAAAATCTGAAAAAAACTAACGCTAAAAAGGCATATCCGGATTTTGGGCAAGATGACCCAGGCGTCAGCGCCGCACGTACTCGGTGAACTGTTGTCAGTAGACTTTTCAAAGTCTGCACACATGTTCCTTTGCTGCAGCTGTAAACGTAATACGGTCAAACAATTAATAAACCGCACCGTGATTGAAGTGAGGAATGAGAGAAGTCTACACATATCCATTGATCTCGCTGCATAAAATAAATGCACATGGAAGCCGGGCGCCAATTGTTAACGTGCTGTTTTTTCACGAACGGTGTGTCGATCCGCGATATACGATTACTAAGATAAACTTACAATTTCTGATTAGAGAAGAGGGATTAGCGAAATCCAAATGTATACCCCCTACAACTCAACCCCCAAATTTTAAATCAAATTCACACTGAACTCAAAGACCACAAAATTGAAAGGGAAAAAAACGGAATTCAGGTTTAAACCGGAAAATTCTCATGCCTGTAACTTGTGACTCTCGTTTTAACCGTTATCAATCAGAAACGAGTCCATCTGTAAAAAGAGCAGATGTCAACACAGTTGTATGTTTCTTCTTTTCTTATGTCTAATTCTGTTTTTGATTGTGAGGCACTGTGTTCTTTGTACAGCGCCAAATAAATTATAATTATTATTATTAAATGTACCTTTTGGGCAACCTGTGCCAATGGAAGCTGCTGTAGAAGCATCTGCGGATGCGCCTGCAAAACGACAACCAAATCAAACAGGTGGTTATAGGTCACAGGAGTGTCTCTTGACAGTGGGAGACTTTCGGGGGACGCTAAGCACTAGCCCAATTTCATAGAGCTGCTTCAGCACAAAGAGTAGCTAAGCACAACAAAATTATGCTTACCAGAACATGGTTACCAGCCAAAATACCTTGTTATGTGTACAATTTGTGACTGGTATCCTGCTCATTTCTGCTGGGCAGAAAATTGTTAAGCAATATTTTCTGCTTAAGCAGCTCTAGGAAATTAGGCCTAGGTAAATCCATCGGTCTTGGAATTGTGCCCATGCTCAGAATAATGTTAAAGGTATTATACAGGATCGGCAAGGATAACAAACTATCATCGTTTTAATATTAGTCTGAAAGCTTACTGATTAAGAAGTTCAAACATGAACCATTTTTTCAGTGAAATATTTCGCGCTGAAATGAAGTCATATTCGAGAAAACGGTATCTGAAAACCTTTAAAAACGCAACAGCTGATTTTGGTTGTAACAACCAAAATTTAGCACAATGTGAAAATTGTGCATTGTTTTTCACTATTTTCTTCCGACTCACACAACAGATTAAGCCCAAATTTTCACAGGTTTTGTTATTTCATGTATATGGTTGATCACAGACAACATGAATACTGTCTGCGACTATTTGGTCAGCTCTACCAATCCTGTATAAAAACTTTAATAGTGGAAAGTACCTGGAATGTCTGCTGCCAACTAGTGTCCCAAAGTCTCCCACTGAAAAAGTACGTTTTTGGAGGCACTTCATTTTAAAAGAGTAAAAGTTAAAGGCAGTGGACACTATTGGTAATTACTCAAAATAATTATTAGCACAAAACCTTACTTGGTATCAAGTAATGGGGAGGGTGTTAGTAAATAACATTGTGGAGAACGCTCTCTCTCTGAAGTGGAGTTTTTTTAAAAAAAGTTTCCACGGTTTTGATTTCGAGACCTCAAGTTTAAGTTTAGAGGTCTAGGAATCAAAACATCTAACAAACAAACAACTGTTGTGACAAGTGTTTTTTTCTTTTATCTTTGCAACTCGAATGACCGACGAGAGATCGAGCTCAAATTTTTTTGTTTATTTATTTATTATGAGATATACACAAGAGAAAGAGAGGAAGACTGACAATTGAAAATTACATAGTGTGTGTCTTTAAATTCCTTTACCGGTCTTTCACTTCATTGTCAGGTCATACCTTTAAAGTCAGGCTCATAGCTTAATGGCCATAAAATCTAACTTGGTGAGAAGCATTGCAGCTGTTGATAGCAATAAACTATTTTGAGAAGGGATTCCCCTTCGAGGTAATATGGTTTGTATAATTTCTCATCCAAAAACATATGAATCTGTTAAACAATTCGTGTATGAATAGCTTCTCAGATTTCTGAGGATTGACTGAAATTTGAATTTCCCTGGTGTCCGTTTGTGAATGATGCAGTCAGAGATGTGGTTGGTGCCCGCTGTCATCTCACTAAAAACAAGGATGGACTTGATGTTCTAAATTAAAATACTGTGACAGTTTTTTTTAGCTGTTTTCTCAACAAGTAGACACTGTTTTCAGCTGAAACTTAAAGGTATCGTACACGTTTGGTAATGACTCAAAACAAATATTAGCATAAAAACCTACTTGGTAACAAGCAACGGAGAGCTGTTGATAGTATAAAACATTGTAGGAAACGACTCCCTCTGAAGTAACGTAGTTTTTGAGAAAGAGGTAATTTCTCACTAAAATAATAATTTTTATTCCTATCTGAAAGCACACAAATTTGTACAACAAGGATGTTTTTTCTTTCATCATTTTCTTGCAACTTCGATGACCAATTGAGCCCAAATTTTCACAGGCTTAATACTTTATGCATATGTTGGGATACACCCCGTGAGAACACTGGTCTTTGACAATTACCAAACGTGTACGATGCCTTTAAAGGGAAAAAAGGACTTGGGGAGGGGGGAGATCTTACATTGACAATGAACTGCGGTTGTCCCTGGGCTTGGATCTGGGCGATCTGTTGAGCCTGGGAGCTGGCAAGCAACGTAGCAAAGGACGTGCCCACCTGCATGGGGGCCACTGTCTGCTGTGCGGGTACCACGCCCAACTGGGTCTTTTGTTGCTGGGTGGTGGCTGTGGTGGTGGTGGTAGTGGTGGAAGATGTTTCTAAACAACAAAAAGAAAACAAGTATTTACTGATAAATTAGGTGCTCAACAAAGATATATATTCTTGAAGCCAAGGTGTGTCAATGCGCATTTAATAATATTTTAAATAGACTTAGCTGATGCAAACTGCTCACCAACCAAAAGGACCTATGGTATAAATGCAAAAAATAGTTAATGGCCTGACATATCCACGCTAACAGAGTCTTTCTCAAGGGCCAAAAAAAAAAAAAAAACACCTTGAGAAAGACTCTGCTCGGGGCGAAATGTCAGACCTTTAAACTATTTCTTGCACTTAATATCGTGTTAAAAAGGGCCGAGGATAGAGATTTTTGATGAGTATTAACCTGCCGGTGCTGCATACTCCTAAGGAGTTGAGAAGGTTTCAGGAATGTCAAAGACCCAATGAACATGGGGCAGTACTATTGTGAGGCGCTTCGAGAGGCCGACTTGCCTGGAAAATACACCTATTTATATACACTTTTATTTTAAATTTTGAATTGCTTTTCTATTTTGTATTTTTTTGGGGGGAGAGGTGGGGAGTGGACAATCCAACTGTAAAAAAAGGTACTCACCAGCCTCACTAGAGGTGACCTCAGTAACGTTTTGTGCACTCATCATGCCGCTGTTCTTGAAATCTGCTTTATAAAAAGACACAGACTGACTAATGAAAAACACTCCTCTGTCTGAAACAAGTCAAAAGATAACTCAATGAAAAAATTAATAATAATAATAATACTTTAAGACCATTCTTAAGAGAAGCAATTATGGTTGAGTGTCATGACCAGGAATCGGACCAACACTCCGATGATTCAACCGTCAGATGCAGTAGACCACTCGGCCACAACACACCACATCCAGGATAAACAGCTACGGCTGGAATTTAGAGAAAATCTACACTAGACCACAGGTCTTGAAGCTCAAACTTTGACTGAGACTTTGACTGAGACCAGGAACAGACTCATTGCATGACGTCACACGCTCAAAAAGCGCCCTCACTGAGGCCAAAAAGCACCCTCAATGAGGCCAAATGGAGGCAAATCATTGGACGATAGCTGTTCTTTGTGTGAAAAACGTGCGCGTGACCTTAGCGTCCCTGTAACCTTTTGCATTATACAAGGGGTCTGTCTATACTTATTAACAAGACCTAAAATATTTTTTTTATTTTTTCATTTGCTGATTTTTTTATGAGGAAATTTGGAAATGAAACGCTTTTTAGTATTAACAAGTTTTAGTCTTCAAAAGTATTTGTTTGGCAAAACAGTACACCTAAACAGGTTCACAGTATTTTTTCTTATTGCTTTTTATGAAGTAAATTTGTTTGTACTGTATGTGCTCTTGTGTAAAGTTGTTACCTTTTTTTTAGTGTAATGTTTTGTAAAATTCTATCAACATAATTTGTAATTCTGTAATTGTCATACATTTTAAATGTTATGAGTCTGCTCAACAATGCAAATTTCTATTTTATGGATAATAGGCCTACAAAATTGAATTTAATTGAATTAAATAATTGTTCTTTCCTACATTGACCGATAGATGAAATAATCTAGAAACAGATGCTTTCATCAAACAAAATGTTCAAACACAATTTTCCATTTTATGAGTTTTTTTGTCTGACAAATTTACGTATACTTGTAATTTTTACATTCTACTGCCTGCACGGTCTATACACAGTCAACCCTCGTTATAAAGAGCAGTGTTATAAAGAGGTTCTGCTTATAAAGAGTATATTCTGAATGCCCAAATCTCATTTCTGTGCTGTGTTTCTTTGTTTTGCTGTCCTCTTATAACAACGTTCCTGTTATAAAGAGGTAATTTGGCCAGTCCCAGCAATCTTGTTATACAAAGGTAGGTATATTAAAAGTAGAGTCCAATAGATCAGTTTTTGTCAACGTAAAGCTTATATTCATAAAGTAAGATGCAACAAAATTTTCAGCTGAATGCAGTGTCTACTTGCTGAGAAAAATAGCAAAAAACTGTCAGAACACCAAATGCATCCAGCGAGGTGACAGCGGGTACCAACCTTATCTCCGGCCGCAGCATTCCCGAACGGACACCAACCCACAGAAATCTGAGGCATGAATCGTTTCTCAGATTCAAATATTTTTGGGGTGGAAAAAAAATCCAAAAAACCATACTACTTTGAATGGACTCCATTCTCAAAATAGTTTACACTAACAGTGCTTTTCACCAAGTTAGTTTTTAACCCTTCAGAGACCATAGCAGCCACAAGCAGCTTGTACCAAAATGGTTTAGGTCATTAATTTTTTGTAGTATTTACCAATCTGTGACCATGCCTCTAAATTGTTTGACATTCTGCCAAGAACACGAACAAATTCAGAGCTGGCCTTTTCATCACCCCAGTCTGGACCTGGCAGCTGGGTTGGCAGCCAGTTCCAAAATGATTCCATAAACTAAGATAAATATACATTTTAATTGGAAGTGCCCTTTTTTGCAAAGTGAAATGCTGGGCTTGCCCCTTTGAAATAATCCAACCACAAGATGAACTTTAACCTGGGTGTTACATTTTGGTGAAAACAAACAATGGGCTGGATTTGGACACCTTGAACACAGGCCTTGCCCTTCAAGGAACTCATTGATTTTATGTGAAGACTACAATCATTTCTGTCCAATCTTAGTTCTAAGTATATAATAATAATAATAATAGTAATAATAATAATACACAGCTTTTATATAGTGCCTCAACACAAGAGTCTCAAAACGCTTAACAAGGAAAATTAATACAAAATACGGAAATTACAAAAATTTACAAATGGGAAGCATAGTCACGAAAGCAGCAGAAACAACTGTGGGATTCTGGAATAGATGGGTTTTTAGCAGGGATTTAAAGGTATCGTACACGTTTGGTAATGACTCAAAACAAAGATTAGCATAAAAACTTACTTGGTAACAAGCAACGGAAAGCTGTTGATAGTATAAAACATTGTAGGAAACGACTCCCTCTGAAGTAACGTAGTTTTTGAGAAAGAGGTAATTTCTCACAAAAATAATAACAAACTTCTTGCAAGCACATGTTTTTTCTTTCATCATTTTCTTGCAACTTCGATGACCAATTGAGCCCGAATTTTCAAAGGCTTGTTATTTTATGCATATGTTGGGATACACCATGAAGTGAGAACACTGGTTCCAAACGTGTTTAGTGCCTTTAAAACAAGGAAAATTATCACAAAACACAGAAATTACAAAAAATTACAAACGGGAAGCATAAACACGAAAGCAGCAGAAACAAACTGTGGGATTCTGGAAAAGCTGGGTTTTTAGCAGGGATTTAAACTGATTTTTCAGTATTGGCAGTTATTAATGTGATGTTGCAGAGAGTTCCAGAGTACAGATGAAGAGTGTGAGAGAGAACGATGACCGTATGGTACGTGTAACTGGTGTTTGGACCCTTGTAATTTTCATCCGCTTCAGATGGCCAAGTCTTTAAGAAAACGATAACGCCAAGTAAATAAAATGCTTTGATCGACCCCGCCCTAATAGTTTTTTCGAAGCCGATCCTTTAAAAAAAATTTTTTTTAATAATATGTTTGTTCCCAAAAAGATAACGATGTGTAAGATGCATTTTTTTAAACAAAAAACATACAACACAAAATAACATGCAAAATTGTTTGTATTAATGTATTGCAGATTGTTTTTGTGCAACACCTGAAATACTATAACTTTCTGGAGAGTCTTTAAGAATAGTTATTTAAAATTTAAAATATCAAGTCAAATCGGCCCCAAAAACTGACCTAGCATCTCTTTTACTGGCCTAGTAAGTTGAACCTCGTGTTATGAATTCATGAATGCGCTGAGGGCAATGTTCTCAAGTAGCCTACATTACGTACTGTGCATAAGGGCCAACGACCATGCGTTAAAGGTAAAAAAAAAATTTTGTCAACCTAAAGCCCGGTTCATACTTCCTGCCAATGCGAATGCGAAGCGAATTTTGGTGCTGCAATAATCGGTACGCACAGCCCTTTCAATTGTGACGCAAGAAAATTTGCTTCTAACGAAGCATTCGCAGGAAGTATGAACCGGGCTTAATGCTGATTTATAGGCCAAATTTTCAACAAAGATACAATCATAAGTCAACTGCGAAAGTTTCAGTTGAATATAGTGTCCACTTATTGAGAAAACAGCAACAAACTGTCATGGTATTTGCATCAAGGAACATCAAATCCATCCATGTTCAGCGAGGTGACACTGGGTTATCAACAGCATCTCTGGCAGCAGCATTTGCGAACGACATCAAACCCTCAGAAATCTCAGCAACGGTTCATGACATGAATCGTTTCTCAGATTCAAATGTTTTGGGGTGAAAAATTATCCAAACCATATTACTCCAAAGGGAATCCTTTCTCAAAATAGTTTTATACTATCAATATACAATTCTTACGAATACAATACAAGATTTGTCATCATGCTGCTCGTGTACGTATGAATTCTCGTGGTCCAGCAAACCTGACCAACCTACTGACCTTCCATAAAAATAACTCGTAACTTGTGCTCCAGTTTCTGACAGATCCGCATTATTCATTCCTTGAAGCAAGTACATTTGGGGTGACGGACTTCACAGAAATTTGAGTCTCCAAAACTCGCCTTGAGATGAGTTTTGGATATTTCAAGTTTGTCAACATACTTCTATTGATTTCTAATCAACAGGGGGTTTTTCAGACGAAATAATTTCACAGGATGCTTACCATCACCTCTACCATCTTTCTAACAAAGAAGCTTTCAGATAGAGATTACACCCTTTTTTTCAGGGGTCATTACCAAAGTATGACCCTACCTTTAAAGACCACATCAAGTGGTTTTAAAGGTATTGTAGGGCTACACGTTTGGTAATGACTCAAAACAAATATTAGCATAAAAACTTACTTGGTAACAAGCAACGGAGAGCTGTTGATAGTATAAAACATTGTAGGAAATGACTCCCTCTGAAGTAACATAGTTTTTGAGAAAGAGGTAATTTCTCACTAAAATAACAAAAACTTCTTGCAAGAAGTTTTTATTCCTATCTGAAAGCATACAAATTTGTACAACAAGGGTGTTTTTACTTTCACCATTCTCTTGCAACTTCGATGACCAATTGATCCCAAATTTTCACAGGCTGGTTATTTTATGCATATGTTGGGATATGCATATGTTGGGATATGTTGGGATACACCAAGTGAGAACACTCTTTGACAATTTCCAAACGTGTTCAGTGCCTTTAAGAATCTGAATAAACTCATTTCCTTATACTGTTCAGTTTCCAATACACCTTACATTACATTCAATAAGTACCCATGATATTTTCATCAAGTTTGATGGCAACTTCGAGTAAAATCAAAATAGACTTTTATGGAATAAATTTGTGCAATTGTCATATCAGAATTATTTTGATTGCTGTATTCATGATAAAATCAAAATAAAGCACTGAAAATTTGTCAGTTTTTTAAATTTTATTTATTTATTTATTTATAGTTATTACTATTTTGGTCTTCAAATGCTATTTTATGAGTTTTGACAATATTTCAGAGGGGAAATATGTATGTTGAATGGAACTGGCATTTGAATTTCTTAATCAGTGACCTGTTTTTGTTCTGACTAATGCTGGTCCTGTACTTTGCGTTATGTAAAAATGTATGCAAATTTGACAAAAAATTTTAAATTTATAAACATTTTTGCTGAATTCCGACATTATTATGTGTGAACTACTGTAGAATTTAACATTCCAGATTACTCACAAAACCTGATAGTTGTTATTTGTAATGCATGAGTTACAATTGCTTTTACAGCACTGATGAAAAACATAAAAACACCTCTTGAAGTTTAGTGTCACTGAACTGCCGCACCGCCAACAAGACTTTGTATTCGCGTGGCCATAATCCATATCTCATGCATGATTCAGTACCGCGCCTGGACTTTGCATGCTGTTGAATACAAGGCGCTGACCCTGTTTAATATGTGCATACACAGTTCCCACTCTGAATGGTAATAACCTCACCTAGTGAGAGAGATGCATTGTGGCTGGCTTGCTCTGCCTGGTGAATAGTCAATACACTATTGCTATGCATGAGGCCAGAAAAAGGGGGGGTCACCCACTTGGCTCACAGTCTGGACTCCTGCCCGGCTACTTAACTACGTACTAGGAACTTGAAAAGCACTTTGTACAATGTATTTTTTAAAAGCAAGACTACAGTGTTCCACTTGAGGACAAATTGTTTGTGTATTCGAAATGCAAAGAACTAGTGGGGGGAGATTGGTGGTGATCTATGTATGAGTATGAAAATATTTCACTTGAAAAATATTCACTAAATGCAGGGATGAGATTTGAGGAAATTGCTGAAAAATGGCTTGCGGGTCTGGGTCTCCCCTTTTTATAAAAAGTTTCTTGGATGTTACAATTCAGGAGGTTTACGGACTCTGTTGTGCATCACCAGAAAAATCAAAACGATGGGTTTGGACACAATGTGGACTATTTCATTTCTCCCCCGGTGACTGTTTTGATTCTTTTAAGAAAATCTGAAGGCTTAAAGAGGTTTTTAGAAAATCCTGAATCAGGTAAAAATCCTGAGCAATCACACGCCTGCAAACCAAAAGATTTTTGATTTCTTTTGATGTGGGAAACTTCTAACTCTAGTTTCAAAATCTTCAAGACAAAACGCTATACAGTTTGGTAATTATCAAAGAAAAAAGAAGATTTGTTTCAATCTGAAAGCTCACAGATTATAAAGTTAATTCATAAAGAGAAATGTTTTCATATGAAATGCTGTCAAAAGTCCCCCCCCCCCCCGAAAAAATATAATAAATTCATTTTATAATACATTGAATGTCAGCCAGGAAATGGGGCGGGTGGGGAGGTGGGATTGGGGGGTAGGGGAGTTAGGGGGGAGAGTAAGACCATTCTTTGAAAACCAATATGTGTATTTTTTTTTAGCAAAGTTCTCTTAAAAAAAAATGCACTTCATTGTGACTTTTCCAATTTCACTCTATGGATGCATGATACAAAAATGGCAACAGTTAGTTTGAACACTTGGCAGCATTCGTCACAAATAGTTGAGATTGGAGATTTTTGGTCACGATTTTTTGGAAAACAAAAATCAATCTCTAGGGAGGTACGATACTTGTCCCTTGGAAAAACAAGTGGTAAACAAATGTTATTTGGGCTGACCTATGATACAGGCTTTTAAAGACTTTTTATGCTACATGTATTTAATAACAATCTTGCAAAACAAAATTCTGAAAGGGGGGGAGGGTACAAAACAAAATCGGCAATCAGATTTAAGTCGGAAGAATATCATGCAGTCAACTAAGGAAGTACTCTAACTAGCCCGCCCCCCCCTCCAAACTTTCTGGACCACACTGATGAAATTCCATCTCCAACATCAATTTTGGACTCAGTCTCCATAATTATTGGCACGGTGCTCTAACATCAAACGAAGCCGATGTTTTGAAAAGGGAAAAAAAACCCCAGAGTTTAATTTTTGGAGCCTTGCATTTCCTGATGAAGTTCTCTCACTTTAGTTACTCCACTCACTGTAGAGTACTTCCTCCATACATCCCTTCAGCTACATTATATCAGCTGCTTTAAAATTCGTTCGCCCAATTACTCTTCCGAGATGAATATTTCAGTTCTCATAAATTATTAAATAGGGTATTACATTTTTCAAAAACTATTTTAATTATTTCAAGGCAAAGCAATAGACTTGAAAACCGATATGGCAGAGATTTAAATCCAAGTAGACAATTTATCAAAGAGCATGATGACCAGTTATTATTATGGGCTTGCTTCGGTTTTTTTTAACACATAATGCATTATTCAATGAAGAAGAAAAAAAATGCAAAGCTTACAACTGAATACTGGGTGCATTGTTAATGAGATGGGAGGGTGGAGAAAGGGAGAGAGGGGGGGAGCCAGCGAACCCCAAATTGGACAAAGAGTCAGAGGTTTGGTATGCATTGTGTGCACCATTCAGGAGGTATTTCAATGGGTCTTTTCATTTGGACAATCTATCTGGGCCCTCCTCCACTGCCTGCGCACACATTGTGTCTCAAGACTTGACAAACAAACTCTGAATATTAACAGTGGATTCGCTTCAGTATATATACATGTATTAGCAATGCGTCTTCTCTCTGAGGCCTGTTGAATGGGGCTGTTGGATTTGCATATGAGCACTTGGGGGAGGGGGGGCTGGGTGTCTTTAAAAAAAATTTAAAAAAATAAAAATTGCAAGGTTTTTAGCCAGGATTTGGTAAAAGAGTGTCCAACAACTGGGTGTCCAAATTGTTCACTTATAAATACGTTTACATCTTAAAAACCCCCAATTTTTAACAAAACTTTGCAAGGTTCTTAGCCTGGATTTGGTTTTAAGTGTCTCCAAATTTGCTGGATCTTTAACAACTGGGTGTCCAAATTGTTCACTTATAAATACGTTTACATCTTAAAAAAACCCAATTTTTAACAAAACTTTGCAAGGTTTTTAGCCTGGATTTGGTTTTAAGTGTTTCCAAATTTGCTGGAACTTTAACAACTGGGTGTCCAAATTGTTCACTTATACGTTTACATGTAAATGACAGATAAAACATGGTGTCCAAATTTAAAACAGGGTGTCCAAAAGACACCCCTCTGGCTAACACTATTTGGAATTTTGTATTGAAAATGTTGGATTGAAAAATGTTTGTAGTCCCTGCTGTTGAGAAGCGTTGACCCTGACAGAAGTGACAGACTAGGCAGTTTGGCTAGAGTGTGGCCTAAATCCTCTAGTTTCTTCTTCTCCTTACACACGATAAGATTGGAATGCCCGACCCTGTGATTTTAAGCAAAAGGGCCCCGGTCCTTCTGAATCCTTCACTTTGGCAAATGGATTAGAAGGAATTGAGACTGAAAAAGGAAAGGTTAATGGGCCATGTCACGCAAGGCAATCTACAGGCAACCAGTTGCAGGCAAACTCCAAGAAAAAAAGAAAGAAAAATTAATCACTTTTCAACGATCCCATCATGGAGATTGTTAGACTTTAAAGGCATCGTACACGTTTGGTAATTGTCAAAGACCAGTGTTCTCATTGTTGTATCCCAACATATGCATAAAATAACAAGCCTGTGAAAATTTGGGCTCAATTGGTCATCGAAGTTGCAAGAAAATGATGAAAGAAAAAACACTCTTGTGTGCTTTCAGATAGGAATAAAAACTTCTAGCAAGAAGTTTTTATTATTTTAGTGAGAAATTACCTCTTTCTCAAAAACTATGTTACTTCAGAGGGAGTCGTTTCTCACAATGTTTTATACTATCAACAGCTCTCTGTTGCTCGTTACCAAGTCAGTTTTTATGCTAATAAATATTTTGAGTAATTACCAAACGTGTACGATGCCTTTAAATACAAATTGTCACTTTCTACCGAAGTTTTTCCTTTTTGCATGCTGTGCAGAAATCCAAATGGACCACTTATTTTTAGCCAAGAAAAGCATAGCCCCCTGCTTTAAAAGTTCTGGTAATGAAACCAAGGATGCCTCATAAGTGCACTTAATCACTGTACTCTCACAAGCCTGATGAAAAGTTCCTACAAACAAGGGTGCATGCTATGTGAACCAGGGTTAAACTCCTACTCTTCCATGATAAGTGTTCTGGGTTCTTTTACCTGCACTACCAATCCTAGTACTTTACACAGGACCTAGGGCTTAACATCCCATCCGAAGGACAAAACAATTATGGTGAAATCATCTTTCTCAAGGACACAAGTGCCACGAGCGGGACTCGAACCCATACTCTGCTGATCAGAAACACCAGGGACTGGACTATCACACCTGGAAAAGGTCACCGTTTTCCTGACAAAAGGTCACTACGTGTACCCTTGGCCTCCATAGTGTACCTTTATAAAGTCGTTAGAAAGTTCATTAGGCCTACAGCCAATGAACCCCTTCTTATAAGGGGGCACCACGGCCAAGATCAGTGATAACTGATGATAGATCCTGGCCTTCTGGGAAACTCCAGGTCAACGTCTCTGGCGATTTTTTTCCTAAGGTGGCTTATAAATTATTCACTACTTACATAGGACAATCTCGTCACCTGAATCACCAACGATTCTTTCCAAGCTCAGGTTGTCTTAATACATGTACATGGGACTCTTTCTTTATAAAAAAACATTGAGGTTACAAGGCAGCTTGCCAAATGTATGCCCGAGCATCCGCAATACTTCTGAGTAGTGATCACAACCAGTTTATTGGTCAAATGAAGTAACATTCAAACACTCAAAAATAACTTTCTTAAAAACAAAACAAAAGTTGTTAAAAGTAGGGTGCAATGCAATTGCCTCCATGCCCCTTGTCATTGCCTTAGTGCCCTTAAAGGTATCGTACACGTTTGGTAATTACTCAAAACAAATATTAGCATAAAAACTTACTTGGTAACAAGCAACGGAGAGCTGTTGATAGTATAAAACATTGTAGGAAACGACTCCCTCTGAAGTAACGTAGTTTTTGAGAAAGAGGTAATTTTTCACTAAAATAATAAAAAGTTCTTGCAAGAAGATTTTATTCCTATCTGAAAGCACACAAGAGTGTTTTTTCTTTCATCACTTTCTTGCAACTTCGATGACCAATTGAGCCCAAATTTTCACAGGCTTGTTATTTTATGCATATGTTGGGATACACCAAGTTAGAACACTGGTCTTTGACAATTACCAAACGTGTTCAGTGCCTTTAACTTTCATTTCACTAAGATCTATGTGCCCTTTTACCAAGAACAACAAATGCATGCCCTTACCTGAATGAAGTATAGGGACTGTTTACACTGGAATGATTTGTACAACAAATCAAAAAGCAGTTAAAAACTTGTATTGTTTGGAATTTCATATTAACTTTTAAACAACACTGTGTTCATTGCTATTTTGTAACTTTGTACCTTAGCACATTAAGGATTTCTTTGGTTTTGAAAAAAAGAAAAAAAAAAGAAGGAATTTATATTAGTCTCGTAGAACTTGTATTTCCTTTGGTAAGTTTTGGATGGAAAACAAACTTTCTCTCCATTTATTCTCAAATTACAATGTATGCAATATATCAACTGAACATACAGTAGAATATATTATTTTCATCTGAGTATGTCACAAAGAAATTATCTCGTCAACAGTGTCAAACGACGACGATGCCGGGCTCTTTCAGCTTCCATGTAAAGTATTAAATGCAAAAACGTCAGAGTTGAATAAATGTAGGGATGGGGGGGGGGGGGTCGAGCCTAGCCCGCACATGCTCATGCATAAAAACTAGCGGCAATGGTAACATGCTAATTGCGGTCCCTGTTGACTCTCACTCTCCCTCACTCAGGCTCGGGACTGTGAGGTGCGGCTGTATGCATGTGTGTGGCGATTGCATGCATTATGCATAGATGGTAGATATGTACGTGCATATGGAATGAGGGTGGTTTTGCATAATTCACAGGCTGCCGCAAGTCAGCGGGGGATCCGAGAGACTTTCTGCTCTTTCTTGATCTTGGGGCTACTTTGATATATATATTTTTCTAACCAATTTTGTACTGAGTAGAATGATGGAATTCTCTAAAACTTGGTAGCCTTTTGTCCTGTTTGTGTTGAATACAAAGTACATAATGTGTATTAAGATATATGTTAAAATACGGGAGTCGTGCAAATTAGGTATTTAAAATAACCTTATAACCCTGACATGTAGATTTGTTTAAGTTGACGTTAATTGTGCACCTGATTTACAAGCGTGCAAAACTAAATAGTAAAGCCCATAGTCCCACCCCTCCCCCTCCCAATTTATTTAGTTTGTTTTAAAATTGCCAGCCAGCCGACCCAGCTCAGCCCATGCCAAAAAGCCTCCAATCAGGCAGTTCTTCTAAAATAATTGTGAAATTGGCATAAAAGTGAAGTAGAAGACTACCAAATTATCCGCCATGGGGCCTCGATATAACACAGAGGCCATAACTATCTGTTGCCCTGGTCTTGACCTTGGTGCCCTTTCAAAAACTTCTCATAGACTTTTAAATTTTTTACCCAATGGAAGTGCCCTTTGCAAAATGAAAATGGCCTTGCCCCCATCAAAGATGAATTCCAGGCCCATAATGTGAGATGATGTATACATTGAGAAACACTTGAACCTTAAAGATGTTTTTTGAAAACTCTTTCACATCTATTTGAGGAGCAGATAAACCCAGTTTTTAGTTTTGGCGGGAAGCATATTGTTAGCCAGAGGGGTGTCTTTTGGACACCCTGTTCTAAATTTGGACACCCTGTTGTATCTGTCATTTACTTGTAAATATGTGTTGTAAGTAAACAATTTGGAACCCAGTTTTTAAATTTCCAGCAATTTTGGACACCCTTTTACTAAATATTGGCTAAAACCTTGGCGGGAAGTGCGTTTTTAGCGATTCCATTGATCAGAGTGTCAGATAAAGGCTTCAAAAGGATATTTGAGTTTCTGCCTGACAGCAAATGAATGCAGTTTTACTCGCCGCCGTCACTACTGATTTGAACTTGTTCTTTTTTATAAAACAGGGCAGGTGCAATTGTACCAAACCAACAAATGTCTCACAAAACCATTGAATTTACAGAGTGTACAATGCAGACTCTACTACATCCCTAAAAAACGGAAAACTAGGTTCTGAAACAATGATGCTACAGTACAATGTCAGTGTCAGGCATGATAGATGAATCTTTAAAAAAAAAACACCCACACACACAAAAGAATTGGCTGACCTACATACAATGTTTGTAGTTCTAAGATAATTCGATTAACTGTTTTTTTCTGAGGACAAAACAAAATCAAAATCATTTAATTTAAATAGCAAGAATGTCATGTCTGTCACAGGCATGGAATATATGCACACGGAGGCCATGGCCTCTGTTGCCCTGGTCTTGGCCTCGGTGCCCACTTGCAAAATAATAAAAAATGGCCTTGCACTCTCAAAGTTGAAATCAAATACAGGCCTGCTGCCATGTACATTTAAAAAAAAAAAAAAAAAAAAAAAAAAAATGTAAACAAACATTTCTCTTCGGCCTATAACTCAGCGCAAGTCCACATCTTTCAAGAAAGTTTGAACTTTGAAGACAAGGTCATCTGTATAAAAAATCCTAAAATCTAGTGTCAGTTATTAAAGGTATCGTACACGTTTGGTAATGACTCAAAACAAATATTAGCATAAAAACTTACTAGGTAACAAGCAACAGAGAGCTGTTGATGGTATAAAACATTGTAGGAAACGACTCCCTCTGAAGTAATGTAGTTTTTGAGAAAGAGGTAATTTCTCACTAAAATAATAAAAACTTCTTGCAAGAAGTTTTTATTCCTATCTGAAAGCATACAAATTTGTACAAAAGGGTGTTTTTTCTTTCATCATTTTCTTGCAACTTCGATGACCAATTGAGCCCAAATTTTCACAGGCTTGTTATTTTATGCATGTTGGGATACACCAAATGAGAACACTGGTCTTTGACAATTTCCAAACGTGTTCAGTGCCTTTAACATGCTAGTGCTTGCACACTAGAGTGTTATTTAACATTGTATAATAAAATCAAACTACTAATTATAATAATGAGCGTTTAATAGTAAAGTAGACAAGTACTCACTTTGAGAAACAATCCGACTGTTGACAAAACTCTGACAGCTTGCTTGGATAAATATAAAACCTACTGTATAAAATCCTGCAACTTAAGTTAAAGTAATGACTGTCGACACTCTAAACTAACAGTAACACTACTACTGTTAGATTTTGAACTTGGATTCACGAAGAAAGGTCTGTGGCCACACAAGTTTCATTATGCGCATAATTATGCGCATATTTATGCACAAAACTATGCGTGACGGGGAGAACACAGCACGTGGACAGATGCTGTGACACACTACGGGTGTGCGATGCACCCATATGCAGTGTGCGTGTTGTGATTGTAACAAGTACAAGAGTAGCAACTTTGATTTTTAAATGAAAATTTAAATAATACATTGTACGGCATGCTGTTACTCAAGACAGCCACAGAGCTTGGACTAATTCCTGCAGGAACAATTTTGTCAACAGATCAATGAAAGAACATACAATATTCAAAAAATGTTTTTAAAAAGATATCAAGTAATAAACCAGAAGGGAAACTGACTGGGTATGTTTAACAAATTTGGGATTGAAAAAAAGAAAATTTACTAGAGCGGGATTTGAATCAACAACCTCCGGTTTAACGTGCCGACGCTCTACCAACTGAGCTAGATCTAGCCCTACATGTATGTTGGCGGTCTCCCTATTTTGTCAATATCTTTGTTCGGGATGCCAGTCATGTATATACAAAGGCAGGGATAGAAACCACTGAGCTAACCCTATCTACCCCCTAAGCATTTCTACTAGAAAGCTTCCACAACCCATCATACTCCAACAGTTTACTTTTTGGAACAGTACACAACCCATCATACTCCAACAGGTCCTGTGCTTCTGGACTGTGATTTAGTGGGTACTCTTCACAGGACTAAACCATCCAAATTCCAACAAAACCATCTGTTTGATTTTGGCAGGTTTGGGGTGGTTAGGGTTTTAAGGGGGCAAGGACGTGTTCAGTTTGTTGCAAAATAGGGAACTTCCATTGAAAAATGATGAAGTCTATTTGGGAAACTATTAAAGGGACACCAAGGCCAAGAACGACAACAGATGGCATAGCCACCGTGTACTTATCTCGCCTGCAAAGATCTTGCCTGCCAAGATCACTATGGAGTGCCCCAAAATCACTCTTTTTTGAGAACAATGTGACATTTCTCGGTCTAGTTTAAAACTAGCACAAGTAGTATCACTTCCAATGTTGACAAATATCTTACCACAAAATTAAAAACAAATTCAAAACTGTTTAGTCTGCAGTTTAATTTAAAGGGACACGTTGCCTTATTGTTGTATTGGGCGCTTAGGGCTATGAAATGAATAAGGTTGGTTAGATGTTTCAAAAGTAGAATTATAATGATCCACACAAATATGGAAATTGCATGGTTTTCCTTTAACCAACAACTTTATTCCCAACACTTTATTAAAGTTGGTTGATGCACAATGTTTATGGACCTGTAGACCACGGAAGAAATTGACCAAGTGCAGCCTAAGCTTACTGAACGGCATGGCACTGAAGAAAATTATACAATCCAGAATAGTTGGCCTCCATGGTTTTAAGTTCCCTATTTCCCACATTTATTCGTAGGCCTAATGTATTAATTATAATGTATTTTTTTTTACAATTGTCAATTGTCCCCCACAGCAACATTTTAACTCATTACGACCCAAAAAATCATTAAATCAGACTACTATGCTTTTTTGAGTAATTATGAATGAAAAAGTGGCGGTCAGCTAGCTGTCGACTACACATGCAGACTGTCGATGGGTATTTTTTAAAAATTTCGCAATTTAAAAAAATTCCTAGTTTTTCATGATTTTTGTCTCGACTTGGAAGCTTGGCAACCACTCAGAAATTAAATAAAGCATCCTGTTTCGGACCAATATTTTTAGGGGTTGTGTTCGCGAACAAATATTGTCAAAGTGAAAAATATGTCACAGCGGAAATTTCGAGACGGCAAAAAAAAAATTCATGTTGAAACCAATATAAAAAACAACAACACGTCTTCAACACACCGAGTTCATTTTCTCATTTTCTCAATTCTGTCCTCATCTTTCCGCCCCAAGAAATCACCAAACTTGACCGTAAACTTCCCCGGTCTCGGTGTTCACACACGAAGAAGATCCCAATCTCAAACTTCACGATGACAATATCTGTCACAATATTATGATTTATGCTAAATTACAAAATATGAATATGTAAAACAATTCATACCTCGCTTTTCTTCTTGCTGTTTGGTAGTCGTTTCCCCCATTTTTGAATATTAAAACCGAGACGTCGGGCTGCCCTTTTCCGCGTGGTGCGTCCGTTCCAGGGCAAATCCCGACTCATTCCGAAAAATAATGAGTGAAAACAACACTAAATTTCTCACCTTTGAGAATCGTCTGCGAACCGGCTAGCAGGACGAACGGCAAACTGGAAGCATTTACCTGGTTTCAGCTGGATCCCCGGAGCAAAAAAGAGCTGTTTTGGTCGAGTTGAAACGTGCAAAGTGTGACTTCCGAACAGTGCCGAGAATTAATACACATGTAAATGAGCGTGCTTTGCTTCCGTTCTTTTTTTCCATACGTGTTCGTTGTGTGTACAAACGCTGGGTAGTTTCTCCTTTGTTAATTCACCATTATGCATATCTCGCATACGCAACACTAGAAAACGCTGTGGTTCACGTGACCCTGTTGAATAATGCATAAATCGATCTCGCTGGGTGGCGCTATGCAAAAATAACGGACGGCTTGATCGCTGCCCAAGGATTCGGTTCGAAGGCTTTGTAATTGTAGTTCCACTTTTCATTTTAGTACATTAAAATTGTTCAATATTTGGCAAGAGTGTCATACAATGGACCCTGTGCACTCACACTGCCATCTTAAAGGAAAACGGTGATGAAACAATGAAAACGCACATCTATATGATAGTACGCGTGGCGAATTTGATGGGCCAAGAGGAAATCTTCTTTTGACCTCTAGCCGAGGGCGCCCTACTCAATGACGTCATGTGATAACAAGTAAATAATTAAACTGTTCTGATCCTCTGCATCCTTGGTCCCAATTTCAAAACGGATTACGGAAAATATTGTGCTTAACAATTTGTGTCTGCTAAGCAAAAACAAGCAGGGAATCAGTCAAGAATAATGTACGTGGTATTTTGGCTGGTAATGCAACTTTTCTGTGATTAACAGCTTTGTGATTTTGTATTGGTCCCTGATCGCGTATACATCTTTGGTCAGGATCGTCCGAAATATTGCTTCAAATCTCATGGTCGGAGATTTGAGCGAAATGCTTGAAGTGGTACGTCACGGTGACCCATTGCGAAACCACGCGGGTTCTGGTTTCGGTGTCATAGGAGATTTTGTCCCCAGTGGAGTGAGTGCCCCCCCCCATACGGTAAATTAACATTTCGCTCAGTCCTAGGGCTTCATCAAAAGGTCTTGGATGAGACCAGTGAGCCGCCCGAGCACCGGACTCAAGCTCTGGTGTTTCTGAGTCAGCACTCGGAGTGTAGGTTCAAGTCCCGGTCGTGGCACTTGTGTCCTTGAGCAAGATACTTTACCATAAATGATTTGTCCTTCGGATGGGACATTTTAGGCCGTCGGTCCCCCGTGTACTAGGATTGGTAGTGCATGAAAGAATCAAAAACACTTATCATGGAAGAGTAGGGGTTAATGCTGGTGTTTCTGGTCCACATAGCTAAGCACCCTCTGTTTTCAGGTTTCCTCAGGCTTCTTGCGAGCTACAGTGATTAAATTCACATAATGAGGCATCCTTTTTTTCATTACCATCAGATAATTATTAATAATGACCAAACAGAGGGCGCTATCAGACTAATTCTACACAATTCGCCGTATGGTGTGGTGGTGGTGGTGGTGGTGGGGGGGGGGGGGTGTAATCTCCGGGCAGAATCTCCTGCCACATTAAGCTCAGGCTTCATCCGCCTGCTTTAAGCCTTGTACTGGAAGGTCACGTTTTCAAAATAGCCGACGGAACCTAAGCCAAAAGCCCGAAAGCCCAACCCGTTGTTTCGAAATCGTGATAACATTTCGTGTGAATGATCACTCCCAATGCCAACAATGTTACAATAATGATTTCAAGTAATTCATTTTTATTTAATACTTCATATCAATAGGGTTAAAACCTATTTTTTGCCAAAAAATTAATTTGATAAACCCTATATAGGCTAAATCCGGTGTGGCAGGAGATTCTGTCGCCCCCCCCCCCCAGGAGATTTTGCCCCGGTCCTCCAGGCACTTTCGTTCGACAGCGCTCTCTCTCGAACCAACTTCCTTCAATATAGCCCATGTTAATTTACCGTATTAGGGAAAACCACACCGGGGGACAAAATCTCCATGACACCGGGCTTCATAGCGGCCATTGCAAAGTTTTGACGTCCGTGTTCTCGCAAAAACTGCCGGAAGTAAAGTGGGCGGGGTCTAACATGGGTAATTCTCAATAGCAGATTCTGTAGTTTGTTATTAGCATGAAACAAAGATAGTTCAAGATAAGAGACTTAAGTTGCAAAGTTCCGCCTGATTTCGCAAAAAAACATAATTTACAGTTTTACAACTTGATTGGTTACATAACAGGTCATACAGTGGATACATTACTAACAATAATACAAGATGGTGCATTGTTACCATAGATGTAGCTAATTACTATGAACACAAGTTCGGTTTGGCATTATGGAGCCCGGATAAGTCAAGGTAAAAAAAATTGTGTGACCATATTCCGTTACGGACGCTAGGTGGCAGCAGACTGGTCTGCTGCCACCATGTGTCCGCATAACGTCTTCAGTTTTCAGGTCATGATAATGTTAGGATCTTTTTGTAAATACTCTATAAATAATGTGGAAATGGCGTTTATCGACATTATTGTACTGTTCATTCACTTTGGCTTCAGCCTCATCGGTGCCCTTTTCAACGTCATCGACCGATCGACTCTTACTCTCACACGGTCCTTAATTTTGATTGTAAGAACCGAAATCAGCTGCTTTTTGTTTTGTTATGTTTTCAGGTAGGCCTACAGTTTTCTCGAATATGACTTCATTTCAGAGGCGAATAATTCAGAAAAAATGGTTATAGTATGAATTTCATGATCAGGAAGCTTGCAGAATAAATTTTAAAAAATGCTTTTTATCATTATCAATCCTCTATAGTATATTTCACCCTTTACTTCAAAAGTAGAAACAAATTCTATTTTTCTTTAAAATAAAACCCTTGGGCAAACTTATTATCCTGATTTCGGGGTTAAATTAATGGCGCATTTCACTTTCATGAAGTAGGCCCTACACCCCAAAATGTTCCCGGTACATTCTTGTCTTAAAGGCATCGTACACGTTTGGTAATTACTGAAAATATATATTGGCATAAAAACCGACTTGGTACCGAGCAACAGAGAGCTGTTGATAGTATAAAACATTGTGAGAAACGACTCCCTCTGAAGTAACGTAGTTTTTGAGAAAGAGGTAATTTCTCACTTAAATAAAAAAACTTCTTGCAAGAAGTTTTTATTGTTCTATCTGAAAGCACACAAATTTGTACAACAAGAGTGTTTTTTCTTTCATCATTTTCTTGCAACTTCGATGACCAATTGAGCCCAAATTTTCACAGGCTTATTATTTTATGCATATGTTGAGATACACCAAGTGAGAACACTGGTCTTTGACAATTTCCAAACGTGTACGATGCCTTTAAAGGGGAAAAAACATCATTGATTTTAGGAAAGTAAATTTACAAATTGTTTAATTCTGTACGTTGTCTTTAAAAATATGTTATCAAACCAAACACAAACAAACAAGGTGTCTAGTTCTTAGAACTTTAGTTGCATTTGAAAGTCCACAAAACACTTTATAAGCTTTTAAACACCACACTACGCATTTATTTTTTTTCACCGTGAAAAAAAGCGCAAAGCCCCACTTGGGGGCGTCCAGAGCCGGGGCTGAATAAAGGCCTTATCCGAATTTAACGGCTACGACTGTTGCTAAGGACGTCCTATACTTCAACGCCATGATGACAAGGAAATCTAGCCGTAGCCGTAGCCGTAGCCGCCAATTCGTACACGCACTCAGCCAGGCACTCAGTGAAAAACGTCACAAAGTTTTATACACATTATAGTTTACGGATCACGCCAATAATGCTCCTAACACTATCGAAAAATCGTCATCATCGCAGTCATGTCACACCTTGCAAAGTTCAGTCGCATGTGATGAGACGCTATCAAGGCGTGCAGTGAATAGTGCCCTCATCAATTGAGTTGCCCTTCGCTCTGATCATAAGCATCATAGAAAGACAAAGCTTGAACAACTGACGTCATCACTTCGAGGCTAGTGTGAATAGATACGGATCAAGACAGGGGACCATCAGTCTGGCCAAAGACAGGGAACCAGTCTAGCTATCTCCCAGCTACAACGTACATTTGGTTTACACTCAACTGGTCATCATCCTAATCATTAGGCCTATTCATCATTTAAAATTATATTAAGTAACCTAAAATAATTTATGGTGTTTACACGCACTTGCGTAGCATAAGTTCCCTCCTTTATTCTCAGAGGGCCACCCAACTCCAGCCCCCCTACAAAATCAAAAACACCCCAAACACAATAACGTCTTGCATCAAGAGACTACCTCAAAGTATAAGTTTGTTAAACAATTTAAAATTAATTTTTTTAACAAGGCGCTTAGAATGATAATAGATTGGTCCTCGAGTTATGATTGTTTAAAATCTCACACATTAAAATAAATGGATGAACAGTGATTTGATTGTTCTAGATTTGTATTTTTTTAAAAGAGTTTTTAACGAGCCATTCATGCAGGCGATTATATTGTATTTTTCGTTGTCTACGGTTCCGGCTTGGGTTCCGGCTACAGTTTGACTCCCCGCACCGGAAAGCGAACGTTGTGCAAAATAACTGACGTGGCCTTTAGCCGGAGCCTTGTTTTTGAAAAGGGCCATAGGCTGCTGTGTAAGTCTCTTGCGAGTGGAAGTTGGGTATTGACGTCATCACGCACGCCGCCATCTTAGAGATAAAAGCATGATGAACCAATGAAAACGCACATTGTACGTGCGGCGCACAAAATGGGCCAATGAGCAACCTTCTTTTGACCTTTAGCCGAGGGTGCCCTACTCAAATGACGTCATGTTCAAAAGATCTATTCGAACACTGGGACCCGAAAGGCGTCCCCCCACTCTACGTCGGTTCTCTAAAGGTTCAACGGAAGCTCGAATACACCCGAGAATTATAACCGTATCCCAGTCAAGCGCCTGTGGCTACGGCTAAGGCCGCTGCTTGCAGCGATAACGTTGAAGAGTACTTCCTGGCGTTCTGGCCATTGCCAGAGCCAGAGTCAGATCCAACCTCCATTTTGTTTGACGGGATTGACATTCAATTGACCACGTTTCAACGGCGAAATTCATTGCATCACAATTACACTTTTGTTTCATCTTTGCCTATACTTGTTGTGTGTTGTTTTCTTGTATCAATGGCCAAATAGACAATGATAGTAATAACAACGAAAAAAAAAAAAACTCAGTTCGTTTTACTATTTTCGCATCACATAAATTCGGTTACCAACACGCCCCCACGCCGTCAAAAATACCGCGAATTGAGATGAGTTGCGTCATCAACATTCTGTCTAAAATGTAGGTGAAAACATAAAATAATATATTAATATTAAAGTGCTTGTCTAAGATATCTTTTAATTAATTTACAACAGCACACCTTGGCCAAATTGCATCAAGCCTTTTACCGGTAAGCAAATAATGGTGCATGGCCGAAAAATATACGTAAAGCAAAAATGTATTTCATACACGATCAATTTCCAGAAGATTCGACAGCGAATGGGTGTGCGCGTTCGCAATTAATTGGCTGGCAATGTTGCGTCATTTATCAAGTGCCGCTGATAGGTTAACGTGCCTCTTGGTTTGCTTACGGAAAGCAGTGTCTATGAAACAGAAACTGTGCTAAGCAGAAAAATCTGCTGAAAAGTCTACAGAAAATTAGTTCCAGAACTTCGTGAAAAGCGTTTTTCCTAGTGGTTTTCAGTTGCTAAAGTTAATGACGCTTTATAGTTACGTCGGAGGAATGCAGCTTCAATAAGAAATTTGAACATTTGTATTGAATCATTTTCATCATAAAAACTACATCTTTTTAAACCCAAACCACTTTGGTAATCTTCTTTACTTTTTTGTCTCTAATTTTTGTCCGGAACCAGTTTATAGTACGCTAGAAAACACCATTCATTCTTTAAAAAGATTTAAATAATGTAGACAATAAGTTCAATCCAGACTTCACGATGCATGCGGGGGTTGTTGTTGTTGTTCCATCACATCATCTTGCATCCTTCTTTTTATGTGTAGGGGGCGGAGCTAGCTCCAGTTTGGTTAGCCCCGATATGATGTCTTCAGGTACTTGACCTGTCTCGTTATTCATAGCTGCAAGAAAAGCATAAAAAACAACCCGGTGATTAGTAGGCAACTACAGACATACACTGGTCCCCTGTCTTTCGGCACTGGCCTTACAGACCAATTGGTTTCATTGGCTATAGACAATACATTTGCAATGACATAATACCAGACTGTTACATACAATGAGTGTGTAAGGTACACACGGAGCATTGTGGCATGCAAGGTCAAAGGTACATTGTGGCAGGAACCAGCAGTAAGGCCGGTATTTGGCGTTATTCACGCGATTCGAAGTGTGACGTCAGATGTTCGGGATGGACGAAAGGGCACATGTTGCTCGACCGGCGTCCATATTATTGTGAGTATTTGTAAATTGAATGACCTCAGGCCTAATTAATATTTTGACACAGTTGATTAGCACAATTTCTTTGATAGCGCAAGGCACATTGACTAAATAAAAATGGCGGAACGAACAAAATTTGAAGCACGGAGATCCACATTTAATACAGTGCGCCACCAAGAGTTTGCACAGGAGAAGTTATTTTCAAAGAAACCCTTCGTGCATAGGATTCGGCCACACACGGTTTTTTTTTAATTTTGTGTTTTGCGCTGTAAAACGTATTTAGAAACTTCGCACATGAAACGTCGTCATTACCCACATTATCCAACGAGAATACTTCCGACCAATTGAGCTCAATTTTATTTCAAAAGATGAAAACAATTATGATGCAAATAAAACAGACACCACTTAGGCCCACGTGGACTCTGTTGGCTGCCCACCTACCACCACACATCATAATTGCGAAAGAATGATGGCCTCTCTTCGGCAAACGCTTGGTGGCACACTGTTCTTTGAACACAGTGGCCCTTTTCAAAACCACGTCTTCCACGTTCATTTGTATTCTTTACCAGTCTCAAAATATTAATTTTAACTTGCCCGATTAGAGCCTGGTGCATAACTTCACGCGAAGTAGCCACTCTCATGAATATGCTAATTACATTCACGCATGCGTACAGACACTATTGAATGGCAAACGCCATAGAGTTTGTTGTGCACTAGGCAGACACACAGACGCCATCATCAGCCCCATACAAAAAGGCGCGAAGTTCTTCATTTTGCCAACCAGTAGTGTTATTAGTGCGCATGCGCAATATGCAAGTAACATAATTTCAAGGGAAGAGAAACATTCCGGTTGCTGATTGCCTGCGTCACGAGAATTTGCTTCGCACTCGCTTGCTTTCGTGCGTGAAGTATGAGCCCTGCTTTTATTTGAAAAAGCAAGCTTTGCATCGATTGTCAAACATACCTTTGTATTTTCTGGCAGGGCCGGATATTTCTTTATTTTGGTCATCTTTGGTTGGTAGAGACTGCTTATATTCCATGATTTGCGTCACAAGGTCAGGTCGGCAAATCTTCTCCAAGGCATGTTCAAGGTATGACAAGTTATCTAGAAAAGAAACAAGACCTGTAAGACCCCTTGCGTCTGATAGCGCCCTTTTTGACTCAACTTTCTTCAGCCCATGAATACCGTATGTGAGATTCACACGATGGGGAACAAAATCCCCTGTGACACCACCACCTATGTGCGCCCAATTCAATGGCTGAAGCAACGGAGTGTGGTTCTTTCCCACAGTTATGAAACATATGTCATTGAGCAAGGAACTTGTCCATAATTGCTTTTAAGCAGGTGTATAAATGGGAACCTACCTACGAGGGCTGAGGTAGTATCGCGTTGGATCAACCCTTAGCACTAATGCAGACCCAGCTTGTAGCTTATGCTCCCGGAGAGGGGGGGGGGGGGGGTGGGCACGTTTGAGGAATGGTCTTTTAAAGTATACCTGATGAATAGCGATAATAATGCAAACTAGTGCCTCGATCTATAGCTACTAGGATTATGTGTGCTATATACGAGCAAGGCATTACCGGGTTTCTATCTAATCATGCAGGGCAAAAGGCATGCCTCACTTGCCGGCGGTTCTTACAAGCAGATGAGTTTACACGCAGTACCACTCGTTCTGTTTTCAGGCAGGTCGCTTGAGGGCGCTAGAAGGGTCCCACATGTATTAAATCAAACCTTACCGCAACCCAGCTTGCCGATTTTCTCCATGTACTCGAACAGCTCCCTCTGTTTGTGGATACGTTCCCTCTCCTCGTTGGGAATGACGTCCTGGCAGGCGGCCGCAAGGGCTGCCAACTCCTCCTCGGAAATACTCTCGCCGAGCTGCTTCAGGAAGTTCTGGAAGGAATCGGCCATGACGTCTTGGGTTTATCTCTACGGGGAGGAAGATGAGACGAGACTGTATGAGATTATGAGAACAGGAGCTACAAGCCCTTTTCGTACATGGCGTTAGGTTTGGGATCTTGGGCTTAAAGGCATCGTACACGTTTGGTAATTACTCAAAATATATATTAGCATAAAAACTGACTTGGTAACGAGCAACAGAGAGCTGTTGATAGTATAAAACATTGTGAGAAACGACTCCCTCTGAAGTAACGTAGTTTTGAGAAAAAGGTAATTTCTCACTAAAACAATAAAAACTTCTTGCAAGAAGTTTTTATTCCTAACTGAAAGCACACAAATTTGTACAACAAGGGTGTATTTTCTTTCATCATTTTCTTGCAACTTCGATGACCAATTGAGCCCAAATTTTCACAGGCTTCTTATTTTATGCATATGTTGGGATACACAAAATGAGAACACTGGTCTTTGACAATTACCAAACGTGTACGATGCCTTTAAAGGGATTGTTAACACATTTGGTAATTGGAACCCACCGTTTGTTTCAATAGTCGTAGATATATACCATAAAACTAACCTGTTGACGATTAATTTCTAATGGTGAAAGCGTTTTTGAGATATTGCCGAAAATCTGGAGCGGTTATGCCCACGCAGGAAGAATAATCTGCCATTGGAAATCTGAGAAGCGTTATAGTAGCGGTATAGCAGTAACGCTTCTCAGATTCAAATTTGTTTGGGAAAAAAGTGATATCTTTTACCATAACCGCAGTACTGCGAAGTGAAAAGTTTCTCAAAATGCATTTTACTATCCAAAGCTGCTGTACTTCTTACACAAGTAAGTTTGTATTGCCATTAATGTTCAGAATCATTACCGAACGTATAGATGATGTGACCTCTGTTTACATTCAAACCGCCCTCTCTTGACAAAAGTCATGTTTCCGCCGGGCAAGAAGACGCGTACTCATGGTAACATTGCGTGTCCTTTATAGCTGGCTGTCAGTACACAAAGGTTTTGCCCGGCGACATGCGCGCGCATCATGTTATGATTTTCGAATGACGTCAGAGGTCACATCGTCTATACAGACCCTTTAAAGGCCCTCTTTGAAACCAAGGGCTTCGGTTTGGGCTCAGCTCCTGCTTTATGAGGCCCTTTTCGAAACCACAGTGATTGGGCTTGCGGGCTCCTGCTTGGGATCGGTCCGCTTGATTGAAGCCCCGTAATTAGGAAAGCGCACGGCTTCTAAATAACTGAGGAGCCTATAAGCCAAAGCAGTGGTTTCGAAAAGGGCCATAGGCTACGCATTTTTTTTACACCGCAGCGAGGGGTTTTGTACTGTAATACTGCCAATTCCTGTCTTGAGATGAGACTACAAACATCAATGCCCATAAAGGGTTAGGTTGAGGGTTAGGCTTTTTTTACACCGCAGCGAGGGGTTTTGTACTGTAATACTGCCAATACCTGTCTTGAGATGAGACTACAAACATCAATGCCCATAAAGGGTTAGGTTGAGGGTTAGGTTGAGGGTTAGGGTGAGGGTTAGGGTTAGGGTGAGGGTTAGGGTTAGGGTTAGGGTTAGGGTTAGGGGTAGGGTTAGAGTTAGGCTTTAGGGTTAGACGTATTGTCAAGACGGAATTGACAGTGTTACAGTAAAAAAACCTCTCGCTGCGGTGTAAAAACAAATACGCCTCCGGTATCATAGGGGATTGTGCCCTTCGGTGTGTGTGTCCCCAATACGGTATGGGCTGAAGGAAGTCGAGTCAAAAGAGGGCGCTACCAGACGAAATTTCTACACTATTCGCACTATTCTATATTGCCTGTTTGAAGCTCCGCATCAAAAGCAAACTAAATATTTGATGGATCTTAATTAAGGCCGTTGTGGCAGGAGATTTTGTTTCCCCGGATATTCTGTCCCCTAATACGGCGAACTGTGTACAAACTTCTTCTGATAGCGCCCTCTTTTGAATCCTTCTCCTCCAGAATCCCTGGGGGACAGATTTCCCTGGGACACCGTATGTGAATTGAAGGCGAGGGCTACGTGTACGGCTTGATTGCTGTATCATCATGTGTTAAAGTAAAGGACGTCCTTATAGCAACACCTTTACCAACAGTCGTAGCCGTAGCTGTAGCCGCCAACTCTGATACAGCCTTAGAATGGAATCAACGGCATCAAATTTAACCCTACTGGGCCCAATTTTATAGAGCTGCTTATGCAGAAAATATTGCTTAACAATTTTCTGCTTCGGCAGAAGCGAGATAGGATACCAGTATGGTACATGTGACATAGTGTTTTGGCTGGTAACCATATTCTGGTAAGCAGATTCTTTTTGTGCTGAAACGACTCTATGAGAGCCCTGGGCAGTAACCTACTGAAAACAACATAACGGGAGTGTGTGTATTCAAACACACTTAATTAATTTAAATGACTTTAAAGTGGTTATCTATATTCTAATTATGATTTTTTTTAAATTGGTTTCCAAGCCCCAAACAAGTACAATTTGACTTTACATAATATAGTACAGTAAACAATGTGATACAAAACACTCTGTGTGCCAAATCATGTTAACGCGTAGAACGCCATGCCAATAGCCCCTGTGTTATTAACAACCCCAACCGGGAAAAAATCAAAAACTGAAGATTTATCATGGGGAACTGTAAAAGAAAATTACATTATTGTATAATGGACCCGGTCAGAAACCGTCACTAATGACCAAGAATAATGACCTCCAGTAATCGATTAAACCGCTTACCGGTCTGTAATGCACAGTAATGGCCGCCATTACAGAGAGCCAACCAGCCGGGCCGATTTCCATCAACCGTATACTTGCGTTTTGCTTTAATATCAATGCGATCCGATTTAGCGTATGCGGCAGCCTTCAACCCTCACCCAATGGGTTATAAGCTGCACAGAAAATACGTGCGGATTATGCTGCATGAGGTTTCGCCTGCCTGACGCATGTTCTCAATCTTAGAAAAAAACAATGATTTCTGATGAAGAGAAATATATTGGAACCAATCCGCCGAAAGTCTTGACAGCAGTTCTGATTATAGGTTCCTTCAGAAAGAGTTTTGACTCCAAAGTAAAAAGTTAAATAAAACGTGTTTATTTACCCCCCCCCCCTTTTTAAAAAAAGCAGACACAACCGACTCATTGTTGCACAGAGGCCAAAGATGTATCCATCATTAAAGGCACTGTACACGTTTGGTAATTACTCAAAATATATAATTAGCAGCATAAAAACTGACTTGGTAACGAGCAACGGAGTGCTGTTGATAGTATAAAACATTGTGAGAAACGACTCCCTCTGAAGTAACGTAGTTTTTGAGAAAGAGGTAATTTCTCACTAAAATAATAATAAAAGACTTCTTGCAAGAAGCTTTTTATTCCTATCTGAAAGCACACAAATTTGTACAACGAGGGTGTTTTTTCTTTCACCATTTTCTTTCAACTTCGATGACCAATTGAACCCAGATTTTCACAGGCTTGTTATTTTATGCATAATATGTTGGGATACACCAAGTGAGAACACTGGTCTTTGACAATTACCAAACGTGTTCGGTGCAAAATAAAATACTTAAATATTGCATTCGGTTTTTGCAGTGAGGTATATTCCAAATTGGACCTTCTTAACTTTGCCTCCAAACCAGGGGATTCCAGATCGCTGGGAAGCAATTGTTGAACCAACCATGCTCCCGTTCCGAGAAGGGGAAATGAATAATGGACAAATTCTACCGACTGTTCTGCAAATAAGGACCTGGCGAACACTGTGACAGACGCCGAGACGAATACCCAGTTTATCAGTTGAGAATATCGGTTTCATTGCCCGTTGAGATTTCCACTGTCTCGACAATGAGGTTTTTTTTTACCTATTTGTAATTCAAATCCACTATACAATCTCGTGAGGTGATTTGGGGCATCGTGGAGAAGGTTCTGGCTTGGTCTTGTAGATTGATAAGTGCTGGTAAAGGTGAAGAGGTGCGGGTCATGAAAAAGAAAACAACCAGCAACATAATCAACAACCAACATCAACAGCAACATCCACATTGAGGGGTCATTTTGGCCTCTCAGAAAAGCGAACTTAATCGCTATACAATAGCCATGAACCCATCGGAGAGAAGACAAGGAAGTATAAGTTTCAGTTTTAGATGTGGGAAGAAAACACCAGAGAATTATTCCAGGGAAAATCCTAGCAATCAAGTAGGGACAGAAAACCCAATCCACATAGTGCCCCCGATGGGATTTGAACCGGGGTCCTAGAGGTGGAAGGCGAGGACTCGAAACCACTACGCCAACCATCACCATCAACAGCCACATTGACGACGACAACAACGACGGCAGGGGCGGCGACGACGACGACAACATACAACGACAGCAACAATTTAAAAAACAACGAAAACAACAGAAAAAACAATAACAACAACAACAACGACAACAACAACAACAACAACAACAACAACAACAACAACAACAACAACAATGACATACAAAGACAGCAACAACTTTAAAAACAACGGGAAAAACACCCCTACCACAACCCACCAAAACAACATGTGCTTGAATCTTCCATGAAACATCGGTATGCATTTCAAAAGTGATACTATGTTGAACAGCCATGTACCCTACACGGTGAAACATTCCCAGTTAGATTTGCATTCTTGAATTTTCGATTGTCTGCCATGCCATACGAAGATTACGTTGGTTTATTATGATAGCCGATTACGTTGCAGCAGTTCCACTGATACGCGAATCGCGGTTGACCTAAAATAATATGCATACATTTTATGAGCATCGAGCATCCTCTATAAAAAAAGACACCCCTTGTTTTTAAACTGATTGAAAGTGTTGAGATAAATCTATACTCAAATGAAAAAAAAAGGATTGAGTTCTTGCTCACTGCCGTACTAACCAAAAAGATGCTTAAATGGATTGTATACGTTTGGTAATTGGAACCCACTGTCTGTTTAAATCCTATATAGTTGTAGATATATACCATAAAACTAACCTGTGAAAATTTCATTTCAAAAGGTGGTAGCGTTTTTATACAATCTGAGAAACGTTACGGCCGAAACGTTACGGCCGTAACGCTTCTCAAATTCAAATTTTGGGGGATAAAAAGTGATATCTTTTCCCTTAACCGCATGTTGGAAGTGAAAAGTTTCTCAAAATGCATTATACTAACCAAAGCTGCTGTATTTATTACCAAGTAAGTTTGTGTTGCCATTAATTTTCAGAGTCATTACCAAACGTATACAGACTCTTTAAAGAGAGGCTCCAAGATCAAATTCAGTTTTGGATGCATTTCCAATAGATAGAGTCCTCATGAAACTGGGGAAAAAATTACAAGAGTCTAAACCTCACGTTAAAATGGTGCAAAATTAATGCCATTTTATTTGTGTCCTTGAGCAAGGAACTCAATCGGAATTGCTTCTCTTAACACAAGAGTATTGTGTTGGGGTAACCCTCCTTTTTTATGCAGCATGAGGTTGTATATGCTCACCAGGGAATTGAGAAAGTTTAAGGAATGGTCCAAGGTGTCTGATGAACATGGATAATAATATTGTAAATTGCCTTGATCTAGCTACCGGTAATTGTTTCGTAAAAAGTAATGGTGGGCGAACCAAAGTTTGAGGAATGGTTTAAGGTCCACGTACACGGCAAAAACTGTGGTGTTAAAATTGACACATTATAGATACCAAACAAACAATCAAAATTTACACCATAGAGTGTTAAAACCCCCACTAATTTCTGCCCCCCAAATTACATTGGTGTTATTTTAACACCCTATGATGTTAATTTCGATTCTCTCTTCGGTATCTATATGTGACAACACCCATGGTGTCAATTTGAACATCCCGATTTGTGCAGTGTATTCCCGATGAACAGGGATAATAGTTATCGAAAAGTACTTTGATCTAGCTACTAGGACACTGCGCTTTTTAACGACCACTGTATCATCGTTTCGTTAAAATTAACGATGGGCAAACCAAACGCCAGCAATTTTACGAGTCACATATTTACGTATCTGCTAGTTATCAGTGCATAGAAAAGTGTTTTTGTTCATAGCATTTTGTACGACATAAAAACAACAAGATATGCTCAAGGTTTTGTCCAAGCATGAAAGAAATGCACACTTTAATAGTGCAACAGCCAGCTGATTGTATTAGGGTCTATCTCTGTTTTGGGTTTACTGCACTTTCTTCGGATTGCAAATCAATAAAACAACAACAAGGGGTGCCTGTAGATAAAACTAAACTAAACAAACTAAATAGGTCGAATCCGCTCAGAGATTTATTTTTGAAGGGGAGTTGCAATTTTTTGTTTTCGTTCGGGTTTTGCGGGGTGAATTCTTTTTCATAAGCAAATTTTATTTCATTTTTACTTTTATAGACGCTGAATGCATTTTACTCAATTTTTTGAACACCTTTTTATACAATAATTGGACACGTAATAAGTAGATTGTGTTCTGCTATACTGCCCCCTCCCCCGAGAAAAAAAACCCCGGAAAAACCCAAACCAAACAAACCCCAAAACAGGAAAACAAAATCACAAAATACGAAACACAAAAACGCATTTGGGCACATTGCCTTCAATATTCTAGTAAAAAATTTCTGTTGAATTGCTCCTTATCCATTTTAAGAGTTGTCCATGCACCAACAAATATAGAGTGCGACGTAATTAGTGAGTAGTGATTAAAAAATAACCACATAAATTTGCCTCTGGAAATACAACCGCGGAACATACGGTCCGCCATTTTATGCAGTCGAAAATTTGGTCCTACAAAATTACAGACCGTTTTCTGTCATGAAATTACACCTCAAAAACAAACAATTTCAAGGGATGTTTATGTAAATTATTACATTCTACTTTTAAAATATCTTTTCAACCATCGTAACAAATGCTTTGTATAGCCGGAAGCACCCAATCCGAAGGCAATGTGCCCCCTTTAATGAACAAATCTGGAGAAAACAGAAACCATGGGGGTACAAAGTAATTCGGTAAAGAGACTGCGACCTGGTAACCGACTTCGATTATACGGAGACAAAAACTTACCTGATTTGCAAGAAACCGCTGGGGCTCTCTTGGAGCAAAACAAAAAAAGGGGCCTCGCCGATCTCTGCAGGGTGTACCAAGCTCTGTAACCACAGGGTTAATCTATTTCCTCCGGCTATAAACAAGTTGTCTGTGTTCTGTGATCTACAAAAATTATCGGTGTCTTCACTCCATCAACGTCTTGGAGAAGAACTTAGAACTTTGATCACAGCGCGCTGAGAAAAAAATAAAATGTTGCACACAAAGATCTTAGACATTTTTTTTAAGAGAACAAAGTTAATAATTCGAAGAATGCTATACTATTGAGAAGGTTAAAACAAAACAAAAGCGGGGGTGTTGAGAGGACAACTTCTACAAGGCAAAGGAGCAACCGGAAAATCTGCACGTATTGAGAAATACAAAACGTAGATTCTGTGACGTCGACGTGGTTAACTGAAAATTATTGCAGAAATCGTAGCTTGAATCTATTATATAGGTCTGTTTTATGTCACTGTGTAGATTTCTTAAACAATCATACAACAAACTCAATGGAAGGCTCAAGAAGAATGACTCCGCAACCAAAATAAGTATTTCCATTTTATTTCCAAAGAAAACTGACATACTGGATAGCTGGCAAGTCCGGAGCGACATCAAGGTGGTTGATTTCGCGAAGAAACAATTATTTTGATTGAAGATATTCCAAGCTTGACGTACCGTATACGAATCGTCCCTACACACAAACCAAGCGAGTGATTTTAGTTCAGTCTCGATCTCTCCACAGTCCGCCTTATAAAACCGCGCGCATTGGATTTTTGAGTCAACGCGTCCTGTAATTTACACTGGTGCCAGACTGTAATTCCAGGGTCCGTTCGTAATTTAATGCAATTCTTGACGGGCTGCCATTAGCCGGTTGCTAGACGATCAAGGCGCATGTTTAAATTAGATTTGGTCGCAACCTCGTCCCCACGATAGTCCTCTCTCCTCACCTTATGATTTACCAATCTGTTTATACGATGGTTTAGACAATGTTGATTGGAAATTGCGGTAGATCTAAACAAGTCACAGAGCCTGGCATTATACTTCGCAGAGAACATTTTATTTATTTTAACTATTGTAATGAGACCTAAGGGATCCCTCAAAGAGCGACAAGCACGGTGACCCGCAAGCCCTGAAGATACCCGGAAGAAGCACGACGAAGAAATGCTCGGTTTTCAAAGTGGGGGAAGCCCAAAGTTGAAAAAAAAAAACCAAACTTAATCAGGTAGGGACTGAAACATAAATCAACATGCGAGGCCCCGTTCCAAAGGTGGGATTCAAACCGGAGTCCACAGCGGTTGAAAAGGCACCGTGAGCAAGATACCACGAAGTCAATTAGCCCCTCGTTCCCATAGAAATGGATTACATGCATCAGCATCGCTCTGCCCCGGTGTGAGACTTGCCCTTTTCTTGGTCTTGCCCTTTTTGGACCAACCTTTTCTTAGACTTACCCTTTTCCTAAGGCTTGCTCTTTTCTTGGACTCTCCCTTTAATGTTTAAATTGTAGGCCTGTTCTCAGACCGGGGCATAAAAATACGTATGCTTATGATTCATTTCTATGGGAACGAGGTTTATGCTAAAGGCCAACGTTCAGGGTCTCGAGTATAAAACATCGCTACTCTATCATCGACCTACAGAGGAGAAGGGGAAAGAAGAAAAAAAAATAACTTGACATATTCCCAGGGTTGGTAAATAATGTCATAGCATTGGGATGCATTGTGGAGACGTCTCAGTCCTAGGAATGTTTTTGACATTAATGTTTCTTTTATTAAAGGGATTGTATACGTTTGGCAATTGGAAACCACTCTTTGTTTCAATCCTATATAATTGTAGATATGTACGATAACACTAACCTGTGAAAATTTCATTTCAAAAGGTGGTAGTTTTTTGGGGAGATAATACTGAAAATCTGGAGCGGTTATTTTCACGCAGGAAGAATAATCTGCAATTGGAATACACAATCTGAGAAACGTTACTGCAGTACCGCTTCTCAGGTTAAAAATTTTGGGGATAAAAAGGGATATCTTTTTCCATAACCACAGTACTTCGAACTGAACAGTTTCTCAAAATGCATTATACTATCCAATGCTGCTGTATTTCTTACCAGGGAAATTTTTATTGCCATTAATTTTCAGAGTCATTACCAAACGTACACAGCCCTTTAATCCAGAGGAAATAGAAAAGATTTTGACAAATCTGCCCAAAACGTGTAAAAGCTACAAAATATTAGATGCATGCCTTGCGAAGTGCAGGTTTCTTTTTGCTCATTATCTAAAAAAATAACAGGACCTAAGGAGATCACAGACAACACGGCCTGCTAAGCAAAAGTGAGCAGGATACCAGTCACAGATTGTACACGTGACATTGTATTTTTAGCCGGTAACCTTGTTCTGGTATGCACATATTTTGTGCAATGAAATTTGGCTCAAGATTTAGCCCCCTCCAGCAAAATCATAACAATAAGTATTGGTAGGCCTACATTTAAGAGAATCAAGCGAAAAATGTTCGTCAATAAAACATTCCCTGTAATGGTATGGATAATTTTGAAAGAAATTGTATTCACCCACAAAAATACTACATGCTATTTATAAAAACGTACTGCTCGAAACAGTGCCATGGTGAAAGCGTGTGCGTAGATTCCATTAATGTCCTTCAATTTAAGATGGACACTTTTCCGAAGTTGCTGGATCGGGACCTAACTTTATTATCAGTGAGCCTTTTTATTGTGAAAATTACCGTAAACTTCCTTCGTTGATTATCTATGTTTGACCTTTAAAGGCACTGAACACGTTTGGTAATTATCAAAGACCAGTGTTCTCACTAGGTGTATCCCAACATATGCATAAAATAACAAGCCTGTGAAAATTTGGGCTCAATTGGTCATCGAAGTTGCAAGAAAATGATGAAAGAAAAAACACCCTTGTTGTACAAATTTGTGTGCTTTCAGATAAGAATATAAAACTTCTTGCAAGAAGTCTTTTATTATTTTAGTGAGAAATTACCTCTTTCTCAAAAACTACGTTACTTCAGAGGGAGTCGTTTCTCACAATGATTTATACTATCAACAGCTCTCTGTTGCTCGTTACCAAGTCAGTTTTTATGCTAATATATATTTTGAGTAATTACCAAACGTGTACAGTGCCTTTAGGGGGAAATGTTTAACATTTTCAATCTTGTTTCGAATTTGTTTATACTCACCCACTCATCCAAATGTGTTTACTTAAAACAACACAAATTGACAGACTATATCCCATACACTGAAGAACAAAGTAATGCCTCAAATAAACGAAGCAAATTATTTTAGATCGATGTTCTCCCAGCTCAGGAGCTTTCAGTGGCTTTTCCTGGCTTCCTGGAAATGTTTTCCATCTCACATTATTTTTAGATGTTTATTATAAATCGATTTTCAGCCTTTCAAATGGACCCACCCAACCACAATTTCGAAAAAAGATAGAAATAGTTAAGTATTAAATATTCTGAATGGTCCCTGAACAGAACTGCCGTGTTTCGTTGCATGAAAGCTGACGAGGAATGCTTTTATGGGATGTTTGGGTACTTGGCAATACAAATACAGTCCACCACAGGAGGACCGCATCGTAGAGCCGCCACATACTCAGGTTATAACAAGCTAATTATCGTACGCAATGGACCTGCGTTCAATTAATTGTCCTTCGGGAGAGGTAAAAAAAAGACAATTTGATTATAATTGCATTCATTTAAATTATCACAGAGTGATATTTGGTTGTAACAACCGAAATCAGCTGTTACGGTTTTTTTAAAATAGGTTTTCAGATACAGTTTTCTCGAGTATGACTTCATTTCATGCAGAGGATGGTTTTAGTATAGTGAAAAACGAGTAATTATTTAATGTGTGGGTTTTTTCCCCAGGCATTTTGTGCAAGTTCATGTGCTAATTTCGGTTGTTGCAATCGAAATAAGCAGTGCTGGTTTCAAGTGTTTTCAAATGCTTTCTCGGCTTTACCAAGAATAGTTTTTGTAACTGGGGATTGTCAATGGTATACACTGCAAAAACCGGGGTGTTAAAATTGACACCATGGGTGTTGTCACATAGATACTAAAACAAGAATAAAAATTTACACATTGGGTGTTGAAATAACACTTATTTCTGCCAACAAAATAACATTGGTGTTATTTTAATACCTATGATGTTAATTTTGATTTTCTGTTCGGTATCTATATGTGACAACACCGGTGGTGTCAATTTTAACACCCCAGTTTTTGCAGTGTAAACTTTCAGATTCTACGTATTTTTTCCCCCAGAGAATATCAATGTGGTATTTAAGGTGTTATACAGGATTGGTAAGGATAAAAGCATCATTGTTTAATTTTAGTCTGAAAGCTTAATGATTATGAAGTTCATATCTAGAACCATTTGCCTCTGAAACGAAGTCATACTCGAGAAAACTGTATCTGAAAACCCAAGAAACCACAACAGCTGATTGCGGTTTAAACAACCAAGTTTAAGGGAAAAAAATTAAGTGCTGAAAATACATTGTGCCTGGTTGGTTCTATCACTATTTTCTCCTGACTCACACAATGAATTAAGCCTAAATTCTCACAGGTTTTTTTAATTTCATGTATTATGGTTGATCACACAAAAAACATGAACACTGTCTGCGACTATTTTGTCAGCTCTACAATTCCTGTATACAACCTTTAAAGGCACTGTACACGTTTGGTAATTACTCAAAATATATATTAGCATAAAAACTGACTTGGTAACGAGCAATGGAGAGCTGTTGATAGTATAAAACATTGTGAGAAACGACTCCCTCTGAAGGAACGTAGTTTTTGAGAAAGAGGTAATTTCTCACTAAAATAATTAAAAACTTCTTGCAAGAAGTTTTTATTCCTATATCTGAAAGCACACAAATTTGTACAACAAGGGTGTTTTTTCTTTCATCGTTTTCTTGCAACTTCGATGACCAATATTGAGCCCAAATTTTTACAGGCTTGTTATTTTATGCATATGTTGGGATACACCAAATGAGAACACTGGTCTTTGACAATTACCAAACGTGTACGATGCCTTTAATTCATAAGATAGTTGGCTCAGATATAAGGTGACTTCCCCAGACACTATCAGCGCCGTTGACTCCCTTTAATAGACGGTAGCCCGCGGCGCATAAGTGATGGGTCCAATGGCCATTGCTAGCTACACGCCAAAACGCACGTGCCGCCCGACCACCGTTTGAAACGCAAAGTTCGTGCCTGCGCATTAACATACAGTTTAATCTCGCGGTCGTGGTGCACACGTTGTTGAACATTAACAATCCTTGAACCCCCATACGGTCGCCGTACTGCATGAATGGTAATGTAATTGTTTATTGCATGTATACGTCAGGCAGACACGACTGTTTTTTATAATGCGCAACGAGAGGGAAAAAAAACCTCTGCGCTTCGGCACACAAAAGCCTTCTTCGTCTGGCTCCCTATTTATCCAAATTGGTTAATTATCATAATACAAAAAGCGACCGGAATGTCTTTTTTTCCCTCCAGTTCCCTTCACCTTTCCTTACATTTTGAATACGGGACGAAATTACCGACGTTTTATTTTATAGTGCCAGTTTGCGTACGGGCTTAGTATCCTTGACACTACAGGGTAAAAACAGTGGTTTGCGAGCTAAAATGGAGCCAGACTATTTCACTTCTATAGCTTCAGTTTGGTTTATATCAACTCTAAGTGGGAGGAACATAAGACACTACAGGGTAAAAACAGTGGTTTGTGAGCTAAAATGGAGCCAGACTATTTCACTTCTATAGCTTCAGTTTGGTTTATCAACTCTAAGTGGGAGGAACATAAGACACTATATGGTAAAAACAGTGGTTTGTGAGCTAAAATGGAGCCAGACTATTTCACTTCTAGCCTCAGGTTAGTTATCAACTCTAAGCAGGAGGGGAAATGGTGGTGCAGACGTGACATGTACCACAAGTATATGGACTCTTGTAAAACAAAATGTACTCATCCAAATGAAACATGGGTCTATGAATTACCTTCTGTACCACAGTGGTAATATTAACCAAAATTACTTAAAACAAGTTATATGCATAAATAACTTGTCTATACACAGGGTATGCCCAAACAGTTACAACTGGTATAAATTTGGGGCCTTGCATACACCGATAACTACTAGTATATATTTCTGGTAATGAAACACGGATGTCTTCTCACAGTCCGTAAAGAAGTAGGCATGGGTATCATCCACTAGGATTCCTGGCTGGTAGAGCAGAATGCACTACCTTCCCAACTTATTTTTTACTATAATACGGTACACCTTTAAACATTTAAACCACATGTAATATACCGATACCTATTATTAAACATTTCTGGTAATGAACCAAGTATGCCCTTCACAGTCCGTAAGGATGTAGGCATGGGTATCATCCACTAGGGTGCCTGGCTGGTACAGCAGAATGCATTACCAGTTCCCAACTTATTTTTACTATATACACCTTTAAACACAGACGGACCAAATCACTCACACATACAACACTCACCCTGAGCTACATTCATAAGTGTAGCTACGTGGAATTGGGGAAAGACGTTAAATCCCCCAACAGGAATTAGTATTTTATGAACTAGGATATGTAAACATTGGTACACTGGAGAAATCAGGCGAGGCATTAAAGTGTATACAAAAGACCGGACCGCATTGAATGAACTGGTTTATGTGTCCCACACAACGCTCTGCCAGTCCCGTGTTGTAGTTGTGGCGCTATCCATCACCGCTGTGGTACTGTTATCGTTAACCACCGCCAGTGACATCGTTTCATTTTTCGAGAACTTCTCTTTCAAGGCACTGAACACGTTTAGTAATTGTCAAAGACCAGTGTTCCCACTTGGTGTATCCCAACATTAAAAACAATATGCATAAAATAACAAGCCTGTGAAAATTTGGGCTCAATTGGTCATCGAAGTTGCAAGTAAATGATGAAAGAAAAAACACCCTTGTTGTACAAAATTGTGTGCTTTCAGATAGGAATAAAAGGCTTCTTGCAAGAAGTCTTTTATTATTTTAGTGAGAAATTACCTCTTTCTCAAAAACTACGTTACTTCAGAGGGAGTCGTTTCGAATAATGTTTTATACTTTCAACAGCTCTCCGTTGCTCGTTACCAAGTAAGTTTTTTATGCCAATATATATTTTGAGTATTTACCAAACGTGTACAGTGCCTTTAACCACCGCCAGTGACATCATTTCATTTTTCGAGAACTTCTCTTTAAATTACAAACAAGGAAATTACACAATTGTTTTGAAGAGAGTATTATATAATTATATTGTTATATAATTCTGGTAATGAAACCAAGGATGCCTCAAGTGAACAAGCCCCCGCAAGCCTGAGGAAACCTGTAAACAAGGGTGCTTGCTATGTGAACCCAGAAGCACCGGGGTTAACCCCTACTCCTCCACGATAAGTGTTCTGGGTTCTTTTACGTGCACTACCAATCCCACACGAGACCTATACGGCTTAATGTCCCATCCGAAGGACAAAGCAATGAAGTATCTTGCTCAAGATACAAGTGTCATGGCTGGGACTCGAACCCACAGTCTTGTAACCAAGTCATTTTTTCTCAAGTCAAGTCAAGTCTCAAGTCATTTTTGCTCAAGTCAAGTCAAGTCTCAAGTCATTTTTGCTCAAGTCAAGTCAAGTCACAAGTCAAATTTTCGCAAGTCAAGTCAAGTCACAAGTCAAATTTTTGCAAGTCAAGTCAAGTCACAAGTCACATAATGTCCCGAAATAAGCCCCCTCCCATGATGTTGCGACAAACTTAAGTACAATAAAAAACCTGTTACAAGACCAGTTAATAAATTCAATCAGTAAATCAGAGCTCATTCACTCTGACCTTTTATTCACATGAAAACTGAATTAAAGCAACAGGCCAAAGTGGAAAAATACACACTTGTAATAAAGCACATCTTAGAAATTGCGCAAACTAGTACATGTACTGTATGCATGTGCATGTTACATACGTCCATAGGGAGGCGCGCATTGTGATAAACATCCAGCTCGTCAGCAGCGCAGCGGCATTGTCGCCGAAGACTCGATTATTGTAAACAATAATTTCGACTGATAATTTCATTGTCTTAAAATCAAATTTATTCAAGTCAATTCTCAACTATCAAGTCATTTTTGCGCAAGTCAAGTCAAGTCTCAAGTCATTTTCCCTCAAGTCAAGTCAAGTCACAAGTCAATTTTCCCCAAGTCAAGTCAAGTCGCAAGTCAATGAAATTGGTGACTCGAGTCTGAGTCCAAGTCACCGACTCGAGTCAACAAGACTGCGAACCCACACTCTGCTGATCAGTAACACCAGAGCTTGAGGCTGGTGCTCTTAACCACTCGGCCACGACACGCCACAAATGTATTGTCTCATGGGCGTATTGGGACTTTTTTGTTTAGGAGGGGGGGCAGAGGGGTTGATTTACCCGAAATTTAGTCACAGATGAAAAACATAAGTACAATATCTAATACCGAGTAAAAACTTTTGTTTTGTTTTGCTTTCCCTGTCAATTTTTTCTTCTTCTTGCTGTGCCCAAATTTTCCCGGCTGTTTTGCCCGAATTTGGGAAGGCAGTTGCCCCCCCCCCTGGGTCGTACGCCTGTGGATTGTCTTCCCAACCGCTATAAAGTTTTCACCAATGGATAAAACATGAAACCGAGCATTGAATATTTCATCTAGTTCGGAGGTAACGTTTGAGTGAAAACAAAGAAAGACATTTGTTTTGTCGTCTACACGTTCGCGTCGGGGGAAGTTTCGATTGTGGCAACCGAGCCCAGACGTATTAGGTTACCGGCTAATGTCACGCAGTTGATGAATCTGTGTATTGTTATACCCTGCTAGTTTAAATGTTATTAATAATTAAATAATTTAGGGAGGGGGGTAAGGGTTAGGAATTGTAGGGATCGAAGTAAAATTTCACAGGTATTTAGTTTTTATTTGATGTCTGATTGTTAGTTTATTCATTAATTATGTTTAACCCCAACCCACCTCCAAAAACAAAACAACGAACCAACAAACACCCAAACGAACAAGCAATCTACGAAAAAACCACCGATTTAAAGTATTGTGTTTTATTTGTTTAACCTGAAGGCACATTGAAAAACATGCAGTGGGGTCAGCAGGTATATCCCCGCAGCTGAACGGGCTGAACGAAGTGTCAGAGACAAGCGCAAATTCTCCCTGTTTGTTTTGCGATGATATGAGGGAAAGACTAGACAGCAAATTAAATTATTTGATAACGATATTAATTAGTTATTAAAGGCACTGAACACGTTTGGTAATTGTCGAAGACCAGTGTCCTCACTTGGTGTATCCCAACATATGCATAAAATAACAAGCCTGTGAAAATTTGGGCTCAATCGGTCATCGAAGTTGCAAGAAAATGATGACAGAAAAAACACCCTTGTTGTACAAATGTGTGTGCTTTCAGATAGGAATAAAAACTTCTTGCAAGAAGTTTTTATTGTTTTAGTGAGAATTTACCTCTTTCTCAAAAACTACGTTACTTCAGAGGGAGTCGTTTCTCACAATGTTTTATACTATCAACAGCTCTCTGTTGCTCGTGACCAAGTAAGTTTTTATGCTAATAGATATTTTGAGTAGTTACCAAACGTGTACAGTGCCTTTAACTAATTAGTGATTTGTGCTGCCAGCTCAGTATCATTGCGCAGGATTCAACACCAAAGACATCCCGTACATTGGGAATGGTTATTTTTGGAAAAGGAAATGGATTATGATAATATCTATTCAAAGACAACAATGCACGCCCGACAATGAAAACAACATTGATTTTCTTTATTCGGGGGATGTTTTCCGTATGAGTCATTGTTTGGCGTAAGGTCATGTCTCTGACTTGTTTTGACTGGCTACGTCAGCTGTAGAGAGACAGATCTAGTTTCGATTTAAATGAAATTCATGTTCGCCACGTGTCACAGCCATTAAAGGCATCGTTACACGTTTGGTAATGACTCAAAACAAACATTAGCAGAAAAACTTACTTGGTAACGAGCAACAGAGAGCTGTTGATAGTATAAAACATTGTGAAAAACGACTCCCTCTGAAGGAACGTAGTTTTTGAGAAAGAGGTAATTTCTCACTAAAATAAATAAAAACAAGAAGTTTTTATTCCTATCTGAAAGCACACAAATTTGTACAACAAGGGTGTTTTTTCTTTCATAATTTTCTTGCAACTTCGATGACCATTGAGCCCAAATTTTCACAGGCTTGTTATTTTATGCATATGTTGGAATACACCAAGTGAGAACACTGGTCTTTAATATTACCAAACGTGTTCAGTGCCTTAAAGAACAAAATGAATAACTGGATGTATTAGTTTATATCCAGTACCAATCCTTCAGAGAAATATTCCTGTATAGACCCATGTAACCTTTGCTTACAAAAAGAGTGACCTTGTACGTTCCAGGGCCTTTCTGGCAGGCAAGATACTGTACTGGTCATATGCGGAAATGTTACATTTTGTGTCATAATATTCAAATAATTTCAAGTATTACAAAAGTAACAGTTGAACAAGTTTTGAGATTTGCCCTCTTTCTTCATATCAAATGTTGATAACAATCAGACGATTTAGTCTCCATGTGACAACAAGGACAACAACAGCAGCGACGACGACGACGACAACAAAAAGGACAAAAACAACAACAAAACGACTACCTTTACTCCCCTTCTTAAAGAGGAAAAATCACCCCTATGTGCCTATATAAATGAGTCTGAAATTCTATAATTATGAGTCAAAGTAATACCGGTCTTGTTATGCGCATAAATCAATATTAAAATTCGGACGAAATAGTCCACATAGGTGTATAGTTAAAGGCATCGTATACGTTTGGTAATGACTCTGAAAATTAATGGCAATAAAAACTTACTTGGTTAGAAGTACAGCAGCTTTAGATAGTATAATGTATTTTGAGAAACTTTTTTCACTTCGAAGTAGGCCTACTGCGGATAAGGAAAAAGATAACACTTTTTATCCCCAAAAATTGAAGCTGTAACGCTTCTCAGAGTGTGTATTCCAATTGCAGATTATTCTTCCTGCGTGGACATAACTGCTCCAGATTTTCGACAATATCTCAAAAACGCTACCACCTTTTGAATTGAAATTTTCACAGGTTAGTTTTATGGTATATATCTACAACTATATAGGATTGAAAGAAAAAGTGGGTTCCAATTACCAAAAGTGTACGATACCTTTAATGTTGAGAGCCATATTATAAGATGGTCTGTTCCTACTGAAGAAATGTTTCTGAGAAAAGAACCACAGGCGAGCTGTAATTATTCATTCCATGTAATTCATGTTGGTTAAGATGTCGAATCTGTAGTAACTACTTCTTCACCTGTTGTTAGCCAAAAAATTTCCCTATTTGGTTGACTAAGAAATTACCTTATTTGGGTGACTAAGATATTACCTTATTTGGGTGACTAAGATATTAGAGAGTGAAAAAGTGGCGGTCAGTGAATCGCGGCATTTTTTCCGAAGACTTCTTCAAACTGTGCTGGGCTCGATTTCACAAAGCACCAAGAATAGATTCATCTTTAAGATGAGTTGTCAGTATTGCTATAGTGATTTGTATTGTAACATCACACTTTGCTTAGCAATTACGATTGATACACAGTTAAGATCAATCTTAGCATTTTGTGAAATCGACCCCTGCTCGTTTCAATTGCACCATGAACGTTTGGATAAAAAAAAAACACATTAAAAAAACGAAACAATTTTCGACTGGTTTTCTTTTGAAATGTTAGTATTTTGGTGGAATAGAACCGGAATGCCAGGGCATATTAACAATAGCATTCTTATGTACGGTGAAGAGACTTATCAAGTCTAACTGCACAATAATTATAGAGGAGCTGCCACCAGACGTAGACCTGACAGATATTTTCACTTACCGCGTACATGAAGCAACGATATTCAAAATTCAACTGCAATTCCAACGGCTCGGGGAAATTGAAAAGCTGGTTCAATATGTTAGATTCTGGTCTATGTCTCCATTGCAATATAATGCTGGTTTATTTGCTTTTCTGCCGCTGTGCAAACTGGAGCACAAAAAAGTGCAGTCGAGAAGCAGGTGACAGTGTGACATACTCGTCCCCCCTCCTACTGTGGCTATAACAACCGGAATGGTTCACCCTGGTGTTTGGTGATTTCTTTTGTCTTTTGATGACAAGAATGTGCAGTTTCTTTCGCGCGTAATAGTCAGCATAAACCATGAATCACTGTTTGCCGCAGTGGGATCATCAATGGATTTTTTCATGTATTAAATCCGATGTTGAATCGCTCGTCATTAACAATGCCTACAGTGGTTTGAACGACATGGGAACGAGGTTGTTTGTATTGTGAGTCATGTTTTTTTTTGTACTTGCTGGTATGCCTCATGCCTGTCACACAGTCAAATCGATGACACAATGACTGACGAACAGTAGTCAACTTGCCACAAGTCCTTTGGGGGTCGATTCATGGTTTTTGACCGATGTTATAGAAAACCGTTTTCAGTTTAGCGAAAGTATTTGTACGGGGCAACTCCACAAGCTCTGTTTCATTGACTGGTTCGGTTCGTTTTCCTTCATTTTGGTTTACTGTGCCGTGTCGTGGCCAAGGCACTTAACATAATCACTTCTCTTCATCCAGGTGTATAAATGGGTACCTGAGAGGGCTGAGACAACATCGCGTTGGATTAACCCCCATAGTGCTAAATTAAGCAGCTTGGAGCTGTATGCTCCCCATGGAGTTGAGAAAGTTTTAGGAATTATCTAAGTAGCCCGGTGAACAGGAATAGCAATAAGTGATATTTGAAGCTTTGCACGGTATGGGTCATAAGACAAACTAAAGCAGTAAACTTGCGGGTACAACCATGTTTAAAACTCTGTTGGGAGAAGTGTTGGTTCTGAGAAGAACTGGTGTGGTCTCGACGTTTCAAACTTAATGGTGGAGGGTTGGGATCAACGTTACATCCTCTTTCCCACCGTATAGATCTGGAGTCATCCTCTGTCTTTTCTACAGATAGTGGTGGGAGTCTCCTAAAAGCAAGCTTGTTGGGTGGAGACCCCCGATATTTATGTAACTGGGATAAGAAAATACTGAATAAGGAACCTATAGGTAAAATGTAACATCAAATGAATACAAACACACAGGAACACAAGACAAACACTAACAAGACAACAAATAGCTGGAGAGGCACCGCACGGCGGCTTTCAAATAAATAATTAAGTAAGGGAAATTACAAATTTGTAATAAATTGGGTCTACATCTGATAACCAGAACTCAGTACTGACCTATAAGATATTATGTTTAAGTTTTTCTTGAACCACTGGAGACTCTTGCATTTTTTAAGAATCATTACAGAGAGAGTTCCAGTACTTAGGACCCTGAATATAAACACAACTTATGGATTTAGATGAGCAAATACGAGATAAATGAACATCTTTTGCATGTCTTATTTTTAAAAAACAACTGGTTTCGTTTTGAATCCTTTGACTTTTTTTGTTTGATTACTTTTGTGCATTTAAATGCTGTTTGTGCATTTAATTGTTATAATATATCTAAAGATATTTTCTTTCAATTAATGACAGGGGGATAATGGAATGTAGGCCTACACATTCTTTCGATAACAGCTGCTATTGAATTTCCTTGACTACCCCTGTTCAGCCTCTATCCATTGTATGTCTACATATTATCTAAAATAAATAAATACAATACAAATACATTTCTGAGAGGGTGTTTTGTATTCTAATAAAGTGTATATATTATTTTCAGACAACTTTCTCGCCAAACTCACAAGCACGGGTCCCATTGACTTGTATGCAAGCAACCATTTTTGTTTTGTGCACAACATAGGCCCTGCTTGTTTCCGTACACTGCCGCCTGCCGCCTAGACACAAACCACAAGGCCATGGTAAAACCAGCTCACTGAGTATTTAGCATTTTGTAGTTTTCATGTTTATTTTGTCATATTATGGGATACCGGGACTTCGGACCCCTTAATTAACTTTGTCTGTGAAGAAGCGGAGTATTATTTAGTAATAAAAACAGAGAATTCTCCTCACTGCCATTGTTTACCCGTCTGGGCAGCGGCAAACTACATTGTACAATCTTTTTGTGGTTAGCATGGGTGCATCTTTTTGTCCTCTAGGAGGCACTTCTGGCCAATTAAAGCTGTAGTTTCCGTTCAAATTTTTACTTAAAAACAAGCCCATTTTCAGCACCCATTATGCCGGTATACTTTCTTGTCATAAGATAATCTGACGTGGTGGTAAAAAAAAAAAAAATTGCCTGAGTTTAAAGAGAAAAAAAGTTTTAAAAACTATTGAAAAAGGGCCTCTACGTAAAAGCTCGTAAAATGTCACATCTAATTTCGGTGATATCAATCTAAAAAGTCCAGAATTCAAGAAGGGGGCACGGGCATCAATTTGCACGTGCCAACCCACCCCCACCACCACCGCCCCACCCCACTAATAGTTAAGCCACTGCGTCTATGTGATGAAAATCTAAATTAATTTCAACCATAATCATACCTTAACTCTCAGTTAAATACATTTTTTTTTAAAACAAATTCTTGTTCCCTGTTTCTTGACTCCAACAACCAGGCCTTTTGATTTTGGTTTCAATGCAAGAAATCGCTCGATGCAAAGTAAATAAACAGTCAAGTTGAAGAAGAAAGAGCGCGCTGCTCAATTCTGATGTCATATCAAATAAATCTCCATAAAAAAAGGTGCAGTCTGAAACTGCATTACAAACCCTCAGCCGTTTCCAGCCTCGGCTCTCTTTGGATTTACTTAGAGCGTGTATTCAGTTATACTCTATACATTGCTCCATTGTGACTATTATACGTAAATACGTTTTGTTCGCGTTAAAGGCACTCGACACGTTTGGTAATTGTCAAAGACCAGTATTCTCACTTGGTGCATCCCAGCATAATGCATAAAATAACAAACCTGTGCAAATTTGGGCTCAATATTGGTCATCGAAGTTGCAAGAAAATAATGAAAGAAAAAACACCCTTGTTGCACAAAATTAATTTGTGTGCTTTCAGATGCCTGAAAAGGGCTTCAGGCCTGAAGTCTTTTCAGAGTCAAATATTTTAGTGAGAAATTACCTCTTTCTCAAAAACTACGTTTCTTCAGAGGGAGTCGTTTCTCACAATGTTTTATACTATCAACAGCTCTCCGTTGGTCGTTACCAAACACGGTACTTTTTTATGCTAATATATATTTTTAGTAATTACCAAACGCACACATTGTCGTCAAATCTCTCAAACATGTGCTGTTTGGAATTTCCTTTTTAAATAGTTGTTCATGCACTGAACCTCCTACAGTGTATTGCAATTAGTCAGTAGTGATACAAAAAAATGCCTCTGGAAATACAACCAGCGGAACATACGGTCTGCCATTCTGTGGAGTCAAACATGTGGTTCTACGAAATGGTGCCTTTGTTAGTTCACGAAGTAAAAGGAAAACCACACAATTTTGAGGTATATTTTGTGTGGATCAACATATTCTACTTTTAAAACATCTTTCCAACCTTATTAATTTCATAACAAAACCCTTTTTTTAAAGCACAAAGCGCCCCAATACGAGGGCAATGTGACCCTTTAAAGGGAAGGTATACGTTTGGTAATCACTCTATGGCAATACAAACCTACTTGGTTAGAAGTACAGCAGCTTTCGATAGTTTAAAGCATTTTGAGAATCATTTCACTTCGAAGTAATGTGGTAATGAAAAAATATATTAGTTTTTATCCCCGAAAATTTGAATCTGAGAAACATTACTGTCAGTAACGTTTCTAAGATTGTGTACTCCAATTACGGATTGTTTTTCCTGCGCGGACGTAACCGCTCCGGATTTTCGGCGATATCTCAAAAACACAACCACCTTTTGAAATGAAATTTTAACAGGGTTAGTTTGATTGTATATATACACTCATATATGATTAAAACAATGGAACGGTTCCAAAAACCAAAGGTATAGTTTCCCTTTAACGGTGCCACGGCCTTTACGTTTCACTTCATACAGCGCGCTGTGGGATTTTTGTTTTACCACCTTGAGAGTAGAGAGGGAGCTTAATGACTCTCTAGCTGATGCTGATTTGCATGCAAATGTATTCCCGTTATGCAAATTAAAGGCATACAGTGGTTGGGATGTAGGGAAGAGCTGGTCGTATTGCTAGTCAAAACAATCAAAGCAGATTAAAGCCAACTGCTACTCGGGTTTTCTCCCGTGAAGGTGTTTTATTATGCACAGTGTCTAGGACTCGAGAGTCCTCAATCCTTGAGTCCGTGTCTTCGGTATCTAGGGGAGCAGGAGTCCCGAGTCACGAGTTTCAGAGGTAGAGTGTGAGTCTGAGTCATGAATCTTAATTGTCATTCTGAGTACAAGTCATGAGTCTCAAAGGCCAAGATAGAGTTTGAGTCATGATTCTCTATGGTCAAGTCGATTCTGAGTCATGAATCTTAATGGTCGAGTCTGAGTACAAGTCTCTCAATGGTCGAGTCTGAGTCAGAGTCTCAATGAGAGTCCGAGTCCGAGTAATGAGTCTCAAAGTCTGAGTTCGAGTCATGATTCTCAATGGTCAAGTCAAGTCTGAGTCATGAGTCTCAAAGGTCGAGTCTGAGTACGAGTCATGAGTCTCAATGGAGTCTGAGTTTGAGTTATGAGTCTCTATGGTCGAGTCTGAGCCCGAGTCATGAGACTCAAAGGTCGAGTCTGAGTTTGAGTCACGAGTCTCTATGGTCGAGTCTGAGACCGAGTCATGAGACTCAATGGTCGAGTCTGAGTTTGAGTCATAGTCTCAATGGTCGAGTCTGAGTCTGAGTCATGAGTCTCAAAGGTCGAGTCTGAGTTCGAGTCATGAGTCTCAATGGTCGAGTCTGAGTTTGAGTCATGAGCCTCAATGGTCAAGTCTGTGAATAAGTCACGAGTCTGAGTCCGAGTCATGAGTCTCAAAGGTTGAGTCTGAGTACGAGTCATGAGTCTTAAAGGTCGAGTCTGAGTGCAAGCCAAGAGTCTGAAAACATGTATTTTCAGTGCAGGACTGGTGCTTAGCCAGAGCCAAAACCTGAGCCATGGTTTCGACTGTGAGTAGTTTTCCTGGGTATTATGCAAATGAGTAGACCGAGCGCCCTCTACTGAATTGAAGAATCAACAGAAGGGAGATTGTAAACGTAGTACCAGTTCATATTCGCCAAGCCGACTCCGATCTGATTTTCAAGGTACTTACAGCCTAAACGTTAATTACCACCCCCACCACACCCACAAATCATCATTGAACTTTTAGTAATGATTTCTAACCTCCGGTCCGGTTTCTTCTATATGAAATTTCATTCACGAACGATTGTGATAATCGAAGATATCAAAGTAGGGCCTACGGGTTAACCATTGGTTGACGATGATATTGGCGGGAGTGCACTACACATCCACGTGTGTTGGAGAACAGTCCATGGGTTATCTTACTGAGGCTTGCATCATGGCGGAATAAACTGCATCCTTCCTCCATGGCTTATTTAATTGATTAAAACCGATCATCAAAAGTCTAAACGGGCCCGAAGCATCGTAATTTACAGTGGATTATTAACACATTCCATGTCTCGTGCACAATAAATACGCAACTTATCGCCACTACTATGGAACGGCCGTAGTGTAACGAGAACAGAAATCCATATTTCGCCACCGGGCACACACACACACCCACCGCATCTTGCCCCGCAAGAGACGGTTAAGTCACCCCTTTAGCTTCCTGGTCAAACACGGGGTAAAATGTCCTCCTGCACGGCCCAGTATTCGATGATAAAAAAGGGTCATGATTTGGCGAGCTGGCGAGTTCAAAATGCATGTGCATCACTGGAAAATGGCACACAAAGTGGTCAAATCAAACCCGTTTTATAGTCAACATAGTTCCCATTTAATTTGTTTAGTTACTTACCAATAAGCTCATCTGACTGCAATCGTGTAGAATGCTTGCTGTGGCGAACGACGGTGGCACGACGTTTACCACACACTGCCCGTATATATACATACAGTGCTACATTTAGAGCATTTCACCGCCAAAAATGAAGCATGGCTTTTAACCAACATGCAATTATAATTAGCTTATAATAGTGTCGAGTTTTTCCCCCACCACCGTGAAACACTACTACTGTGGTCTTGTCCACGTACTACATAGAATGCCAGTGATTAAAAAATGAAACACGTCTGCTCGCTCATAATTCAACCTTTAGTATAAAAGGCGCTTGATTAAAAATTCCAGTCACCCGCTGTTGGATCTGAACGTATGCTGTGGGTGTACATTCTATACCATGAATGAATAGGATTTTCACACGTCTGGTTTTGGAAACCATCTGTTTTAACAACCATCTGTTTTAACGCGTTGGCTTCGTGCAGAAACCCACGTGTGGTATTTGTTTTGTCGTCTTCTAGTATTTAAAAAAACCTTCCTTTGTTTTGATACCCATTTTAAGCTGAGCTTATCCTACGCTTTTTCCGTGTTGGGTGTTTGTGGTTTATTGATCAGAAAAGCTATTATTCATTCATACATTCTTTTTTTGCAGACAAAAGGGGTTCAGTTTTGTCAACGATTTTGTCGGAATTGTGGGTTTTTTCTTTTACTTCGTGAGCTAAAATGATTCGCCATTTTGTATACCAAATTTTTGACTGCACTTAAAGGCGGACCGTGTAAGTTCACGAGGCACAAGGAAAACCACACAATTTCGAGGGATATTGTTGTGTGGATCATTATATTCTACTTTTAAAACATATTTCCAACCATATTCATTTAATAACAAAGGCTTTTATAGCCCATAGCGCCCAATCCGGAGGCAACTTGTCCCTTTTAAAAAAAATTACATGAAATAAGCTCACAGGTAGGCTATCAATATAATACAAACAACAAAGATGCTTTTTTTATTCGACAAAATATTGTGGTCAGACTCATAAAAAAAGTAAACTATTGGCAATAAGTAAATGTTTTATCATTAAAAATAAAATCTGGAAAAATTATCTACAAATCACTTTGTTTTTTTTAAAAAGATTATTACATATGCCACAAATAATACAAACATTTATTACCGACTCTTTAAAAATCAACTTATTGCATTGAAAGAAATGTCTCTAAACGTATAGGCCTATGTAACCCTAAATTTACACCATAACATTGAAAAAGAAAACATAACCGAATAAGCAAACAAACAAACACCACAACAAAAAACCTCCTCCACCCCATCCCTACCCCCCCCCCAAAAAAAAAATAAATAAATAAATAAATAAATAGATAAATAAATAAATAAATAAATAAATAAATAAAATAAAATAAATAAATAAAAAAATAAAAAATAAAAAATAAAAATAAATAAATAAAATAATAATAATTAATACAAATAAAATAAATAAATAAACAAATAATTAAATAAATAAAATAAATAAATAAATAAATAAAAATAAAAACCCTATCCTTAGCAGCTTGCAAATGACACACACATAATGGCCATATACTTTATTAATGCCTTACGACAGCACCTAGATTTTAAGCTGGTATTGTATTTCCGAAAATACAGTTTTCTGACTGGAATTCCACCGAAAACAACCGCAGAAAATATGAACAATTTGGAGCAGCTCTTTATTAGAGGATGACTCCCATAATGGTCATGTTCCCTTTGAGCTACACCCACATATATATATATATATATACAATGCGGCTAGGGCACCAGACTACTTTGTCTGCGAGCCTCTCTTTGATAAACATGAAGTAGTATGGCTGAAAGACGAAACTGCTCATTTGGTGCTCGATATGTGGCATGGTGTGCCCCACCTATTGTGTCTTCACTGTGTGCTTGGAATCTCATGAAATCTTTAGAGGAATTTAGAAGGGGGTGGGTGTTACTTCTGCACCAGAGCCGTATATTGAGAGAGTTGCGACAACTTGCGATTTGAAGCCATTTTTTGTCAAAAAACACATTGGCGAATACAAGGTGCCAGACTAGTCTGCACATTGGGTTGTGCTGCATTTGAACTGAAAATGGCATCCAGCAACCACGTGACCGAAGAAAACTGGTCCCTCTATGTCGAAACTCTCTCAATACACAGCTCTGTTCTGTACAAGAGGAAATTAGTGTGTTAAAGTATTGGAACGTTGAGAGGGGGGGGGGGGGTGTGGAATATCCTCTGACCCCGAATCGGGCATGGTATAAAACTGCTTTACAGTGCAACCGCCCATCTTTAAGATCGCAACATTAATTCCTAAAACATGTACACAATATTTCACCCTCCTTTCTGGACACAATTTCCTTTAAAGAGGCAGTTTTGGAAACCAGTCTTTGCATAATTTGAAACAATATTTCTCATTTACTTATTGAGTAGTGACAGAGGTGCAAATTACAATTAGCCACGCCCCTTTCTTAATATAACTTTTTTTTTGTATATCATAAAGACCACCTGATAAGCTTCCAACCAATCAGAATGGCTAAATTTCTAACCTCTCTTCATAGTATATCACATACACATACATTAGAATACACTAACAACACCATTACATGTTCTATACTGTAGTTAAGTTAACTTTTGGTATATTATTTCATTTAAAAAAAAGATCTCCATACATATGTACAGCTTAAAGGTGACATTATAAATATGAATAATATTGGGTACTTATGTAGCGCGCGCACACAATAGTAGCTAGATCAAGGTGCTACACATTATAATCACTGTATATCATCAGGTGTACTTAACAACCTTAAAGTGAGGGAGTAACCCAAGGAATTACACGAATGCGGGAAGGTTCCATTAGTTACTGGCACCCCAGTAAGCCAGCAAGTTTGATAGGCAGGGCAGGGGTGTTGGAAACCACAGAACCTAGAACACACTGTCAGAAAGACATCTTGAAGAACAGATTGCTCAACTTATCAGAGGGTTCAGCTCTGGGTAGGTCTGTATGTCTGTACAATTTTGTGCATTAAGTATTTTTTCATTTTTAATACACAACTCTGGGACGTGACCCCCTCTTAGATATGTGCAATATTCCAGTCTATGATATCAAGGACTTTGACTCCCCCCAGGGCATTGCACTTTGGAGAAAACAGTGAAATAAATAACATGTACCATGACTCACTAAACAATTCCTAAAAACGTTCTCAACTCCGTGGGGAGCGTAAATACTTCAAGCTGCTTTATAAGAGCGCAAAGGGTTTAGTCAACACTAGTACGATCTTAGCCCTACTTAGGGCTTTTACCAAACCTCGGCTAAGGCTCCGGGCTTCATTTGATGCTGGAAACACCGTGCAAAATATACACTACTCCGAAATTGGTGACGTATCCCAAGGCTGGAGCTGGAGTTCAAGACGAGGTTTAGCAAAGGACCCTCGTTACCATTTATCAGGGATGCGGTTTGACGAGTGTGAACATTCCTGGAAAATGGCTTGGGCCTGGGTTCCCCCTTAAACTAGGCCCGGAACCCTCACAGATCTTACAGTTCAAGACGTTTACAGACTCTGTGCACCACCAGAAATACAAAACTACAGGTTTAAACAAAATGTGGAATGGTCCTTTCTCCCTTTGGTGACTGCTTTACTTCCTTCAAGAAAATGTGAAGGCACAAAGAGATTTGAGAAAAATCCTGAAATCAGGAAAAATCCTGAGAGATCACATGAGAGATATTATTGTCCAGTGTCCAGCTCGAGGCCAGGCCAGGATTCGAACCCACATTCAGATGACACTGCCACCAGAACAGTGTCCCGTGGGCTGGACATTTCGGCCACTTTAACGAATAGCAATGATCAGTGAAAGCATAACAAGGAAAGAATCTGTAATCTGTAATGCAACTTAAGGTTTTGTACAGGACTGGTGTAAAGCTGACAAAATAGTGGCATACAGTGTTTATGTTTTGTGTGATGAACCATAGACATGATATAACAAACCTGTGAAAATGTGGGCTCCATGGAGAGTCAGGAGAAAAAATAGTGAAAAACCATGCACAATTTTAAGCATGTAAACACATTGTCCTTAATTTTGGTTGTAACAACCGAAAGCAGCTGTTACATTTTTTAAAAAGGTTTTCAGATACAGTTTTCTTGAATACGACTCCATTTCAGAAGGTTAACAGACAAAATATGGTTCCAGTATGAACTTCATAATCAGTAAGCTTTCAGACTAAAATTAAGCAATTGTGTTTTTTATCCTTACCAATTCTGTATAAAATCTTTTAAAATAACCAATAAAAACTGTTATTTTTAAATATATATAAAACAAACTTTACTTGCATTGAAAATACATGTTCAAGAGATCAGCAAACACAGCGGTTAATAAAGTTGAATACTACTTTTATAATAAATGTAATCGTTTCAAGACAAACATAAAAGATAAGAGTTTAAAAAAAGATCTTGCAAGACTTTGCAGTTCTTGTGCGGATTCAAATGCTGAGGTTTGTTATAGTATGCAATGCAGTTTCCTTCACATGTTAAGTAGCAACAGTTTGGCCAACGTCATCACTGCTGTACCTTATACTGATTCAAAGAGAGTGAGGAAACCAATGGCAGCAATTTTGCCAAAACTTCCAATGTTGTACCTTATATTGGTTCAAAGAAAGAATACCAGAAGCAGCAGCTTGGCCAGAATCACCAATGTTGAACCTAGTCTTGATTCAAAGAGAGTAAGGAAACAAATGGCAGCAATTTTGCCAAGACTTTCAATGTTGTACCTTATATTGGTTCAAAGAAAGAACACCAGTAGCACCAGTTTGGTCAACGTCATCACTGCTGTACCATGTATTGATTCAAAGAGGGTAAGGAAACAAATGACAGCGATTTTGCCAACACTTCCAATGTTGTACCCTATATTGGTTCAAAGAAAGAACACCAGTAGCACCAGTTTGGCCAACGTCGCCATTGCTGTACCTTGTCTTGATTCAAAGAGAGTGAGGAAACAAATGGCAGCAATTTTACCAAGACTTTCAATGTTATACCTTAAATTAGTTCATAGAAAGAACACCAGGAGCAGCAGTTTGGCCGATATCACCAAAGCTTACCTTATCTTGATTCAAAGAGAGTAAATACTTCCAGTAGCCAGCAGTTTTTGCAAACCTGACAAATGCTGCGCTCGCATTTCCAGTCGTATAAAATAAAATAAAACACTTCCAATTTGCTCAGTCACTTCATACACACTGTTGCAGTTTTATGTTAAATATTAAATAATTATACGCTAATGAGCCATTTACACATGGATAACGAGAGCAGTAAAGGGTTTAACATAATTCATTAAGAATACAGATACAAGTATCACAGCGAGGATAAACTTATCTTACTGCAGCAAAATCTGAGTGAAAAATATATCTTTTTATACTTTTGAACAAAATGTTGCAAAATATAACTTATAGCAGTGTGGTCCTTACAACAAAATACAAATAATTACAAAAACCACACACACAGATCCTTGTTGTTTGATTGGTGGAACACGCATCACAGGCCTGTAATTACACAGAGGCCGTGGAGGCTATGGCCTCTGTTACCCTCTGGTCTTGGCCTTCGATGCCCGAAAGTTTCCCATAGAATTTAAAAAAATTCCAATGGAAGTGCCCTTTGCCTAATGAAAATGGCCTTGCCCTCTCAAAGATGAAACTCCAGGCATGACATCTTCATCTTGAGTCAAGGCAAACGTTTAAAACTTTCATCCTAAATCGGATTCTGTACAAATTCATTTGTTTATCATAAATACTATGCTTATAAATAAACTCTTCGTGCACACCCAACAAAATATATACACATAATTATTCAATCCATTATTGACAATTGCGCAGTTCAATTGATAATTCATCAACATCAGCTTCCTGACCTTTACGAAAAATGACCTTTATGAATAATTAATCAAGTATGAATTACCTTTATGAAAAATTAATCATGCATGCAATCCTCAAGCTCTATCAGCTGCATCACCATCAGCAGTCCAGCATTCTCCTGAAGACGAGCAGAGTATACTGTTTGAAACGTCGAGACCACACCAGCTCTTTTCAGAGCCAACACTCCCACAAAAAGAGATTAGTTTACTATTTATAGTTAATTCTTAATCATGCATGCGTTGTTGCTGGCAGTAGTTCTCGCCTTACCCTACCATCATTATTCCATAGAGCAGATTATTACACACACACGAAAAATGCAATAGAAATTTCTGATTAAAAACAAAAAGAGTGGAAAGTTCAAGGTGAACAAAATGTCAGTTTTAGATGTGCGAGAAAAGTTGGGACTGAAAACCCCAATCCACATACAAGGCTCAAGTCTGAGGTGGGATTGGAACCACGGTCCACAGACCTGAAAGGCAGCAGAGGAAACCACGAGGCCACTTTGATTCCCCAAAAATGATCCTTATCCTCTTTTTCACTTTTTTTTTTTGGCGTTAAGTTTAAAAATTGTAAAAACCTACTGTAAACACTTTGTGACCGGATACTTGCGCGACATACGCGTAATGTATACACATACATAGACAAAGCACACATGCACATGTACTAGCCTAAATACAATGGGCAGCGCGCCGTATCAATACCTCTCGTCACAAGATCAAAAAAAGAATGAGAGGGGACCAGTTGCTCTATGACTTGATGCGTCTTTTGACAGCACACTCTGCGTAGTCTCTAACACAGAATGGATCAACCACAGGACTAATTAAAATACCCAATATATTTGGCCATTTCAAAGTCACACTTCCAGGAGTTACGATCAAGCAAGGTATTCTGGGAAAGAAAACAAAATGGGACGGCGAGATCGTAAACCACTTGGCTGCGGCGAAAAATCACAATGCTTGACACCACTCGGAGTTAACATACAAGTTGTTCGTAACGATGGCGTAAACCGGGAATGATCTAAACAATAGACAATTTTTTAAACACACTTTTATACTACCTAATTGCACTGGGTGTTACTTTATCTCGGACTCGAGTTCCACCGGGTCATCTTGCTGGGCCTCGTCAAAGCCGTACAGGACCTGCATGATGTGACGCACGCAGACCATGGACGCAGCCTTGCACTCTTTCCCCACCAGGGAGAAGTTGAGAAAGCCGTGGGGGAGCTTGTCAATGATTTCAAGGTGGACTGGGCGCTTGAGGGCGCGCAGACGTCGCGCAAACATGATGGAGTCGTCCAGCAGTGGATCGAAGGTGCAACCCTGGATAGAGAAAAAATCAAGCAGAGGCGGGAAAAGAAAGATAAAAATAGTATTGTTAATATCTTGTACTCAAAGCGTGCCGACAACATTGGTACTTGCCAAAGACCAGTATCCGCAGTTTGTGTAACCAAAAACATATTATTATTGGTTTATTAAAAACATTCAAACATCGCATCCAAATGCTGAATGTTTAAAATATAACAAGATTTACATAAAAATAGTTTTTAAAAAAATGGATAATATACAAAAATAACCAAGCCTTCACAAGTAGGCCTATGACTAGAACACTTATATAAAATTGTTGCAAGGACTAGCAAGCTCAGATTAAAATACAAATAGAAAATTTTGGGACAATAATAACACATGAAATTGATAATATTTCAAGACTTAGTACAAAAGAAAAAAATACAAAGCCGGAAATTATATCACGATTACAAAGACAGAATATTACAAAAGACTCCGATCCAAATAGACCAAACACATACCAATACAGCAAAACACAAAGTAGGCAATATAAAGACAAACTTTAAAGTGTAAGTACTTTTGTTGAATGCTTTAATGAGGGATCGAATGCAACTACATGTACATGTATTCCTATATCGACCAATCCGACATTTAGGGGGACACATTTTGTTTGCATTGCACATTTTGATTTGATAGGAGCCAGTGCCAGTAGTTTTCAGACTCTAACAGGATCTTTTAAAAATGGATGAATCATGTGCACCAAATAATGATTAACCTGTGAAACTTTAGCAGGGCTCGAATTTTACACTGGACCACAGGTTTTAGGGCAGTACCTATAGTGTCGGGCCTGTAAACTCATGACTGGACGAGTCCGGCGGTCTGGTGTTTTTCAAATGAATAATAAAACCATACTGTGTAATATCTTAAACAAAAAAAAACCTTTTTAAAATGTTGACTTTGAGTCTGATAAACACATTTCAATTCTATTGAGTAATGAAGTATGTACATGTATACCCATAAAGACAAATGAGATAATTTTCTCTTATACCGCATATCATAGCGTTTGTTCAAATAAAAACAGTATGCATGTTAAACTGTTCTGGTCTTGTTAGAGCAATTCTGGTCCAGTAAACATTTTGACCAACAATTAGCCCTGTGGTCTTGTGGATTTTCCCCCCAAGTTCAAGCCACATTTAAGCTCAATCGGTTGACGGAGTCACAAGAAAATAGTGACAAAACTGTGCAATTGTGCAAAAAGAATTTTTTTTTATTGTAAAACGGTTTTTAAAAGAAAAGGAAAAACTGCAAGAAAACTTACAATTATATGAACTGGGGGTAGCCCCAACAGAAGCTCATCCGTAGCGCACATCGGCGACATGTACGAGTTCTTCATGATTGGCACCTCACGCAGCTTCCTGATTGGTGAAGTCACGTAGGCCGAGGGAGTCTCCACCCCTTCCTTGACGACAGGCACTTGCCCTAGGTCAAGGGTCAAGTTGTCTTTGTTAAGACTGGCCAGACTATGGTTGTTGTCACACGTCTTCGGCGGTGGCGGAGAGGTTGAGTTCGATTTGACCTCCTCCAGCGCAGGCTCCTTTGAATTGTGTACGACCTTTGTCTTCATTGACGGTGACCCCGGCGGCATGTTTGGGTCGACGATGGTGATCGTCTCTGGCTCATCCTTCTCTTCGCTCCGAACAACATCGCCATTTGACGATGACTTGATATTGGCGATGGTTTCGTCTAAACTGGTGTCCGGCAACTTCAGATCGCCCTCGTCTATGTTCGCTGACCAAGCGGGGTCGTTCATCTCTAAAGTTCTCAGGAACTCATCAGGGTCTTCATTCTGTCCCCGCCTCTCCTTAATGTTATTATCAATGTCGAGATGCGATTCCTCTTTCTTGTGACCTTCGAGATCCTGCGCCTCAATCTGCTGCTCCTTCTCACCGGTTCCCGATCCAGTGCTGTTTACGCTGTTCCCCCGGGACGTCTTCCGCGCTGAGATGACGTGGAATTTATCGTTGGCCTTCTCGATGATCTCATTCGCCATCTCCTCCGAGATGAACTCGTCTTTCAGGCCGGCATAGGCCGCTAGGCAGCGGATAAGGATCCCGATGGGTAGCAGTGGGTCCAGAAGGCACAGCATACGGGAGGGGGACGGCTGGTAGTGGATATTGAAGGGGGTGTACATCGTCACGACGCCATTTGGGGGTCGTATACCGTAAGACGCTGCCCTCATACCTACAGCGATTGAAAGGTTTCCACCAGCGCTGTCTCCTGCTAGACATATATGCTCACCGGTTGACCCTACAAAAATGGAAGAAAAAAAATTAGTTTAAAATAATTTTGTTCTTCGACTGTTTGGATTCTTGTTGAACACCAAAGAAAATTTGAGTTTGTCAGGAGGAATGGTATTGATATGACCCTTTTAGTCAACAATCATTCAGATTGAAACAGATTTTATTGATTTAAATCTTTCTGGTAATATGTATGTATGTATGTATGAAAAGCGATGAACACTAGGCCTGGGCGACTAGTGGAATTCACTACCCGATTAGTCGCGCTTCAATTAGTCGCGACCTCAACACTAGTCGTGACTATCTTTCAAAACCATGTGGAGCGCCGCATGCACAAGCCGGTAAAATTCAGGCTGAAATGTGAAGTACGCAATGCAACGGATGCCACAAAGGTGAAAAGGCAGGGAAAGATACCACTTTCTCTTTCTTCTTTTTTGATAATTACAAATCCTGTACGGTACTTAATCTCTTAAGGAGTCCAAAACAAAAACTTGAATTTCCTTTTTTTAACAAAATCCCAAACTTCTTTCATTGACTTGAATCAGCCCCATGAAATTTGTCCCAGTTGAGAAGTAACATCACTGCACCAGTAAAGGGAAAATTAACAATACAACTCCAAATGCATAAGCCATGTCCGAATTATCCCCTACGGTTTGATTGCCACGTTGACATGCATTAAAAGCAAAGGAGGCCCGTAGCAACACCATTAGCAGCAGCCTTAGCAGCCGCAGCCACCAGCTCAGACAGGGCCTTAGCGGCTGTGGCTATGGCTACCGCTGTTGCTAAGGACGTCCTACACTATAACACATGACGCAGGGATCAAGCCGTAGACCTAGCCGTCAATTCGGACGTGGCCTTACAGTGCACATCTTGTTTTATTCCCGCCATCTTTTACCTAGAAACTCTGCGTTCTTGATGACCCAAGCGTAAGCGAAGAAGCACTCCTCAAAGGCTCTTGGGAAGGGTTGCTCAGGGGCCAGGGAGTAGTCGATGGAAACAATCGGTACCCCCAAATCCCTCGCCCACGACCGCAGGTAAATCTACAAGAGAAAAACACTGAGTAATGGATAACCAGAAGTGAGAGTCATTGCTGGCAAAATGGTCTGAGACTAGGATCACTCTTTCAGGAGCTTTGTTGATGACATTTCCACCTTTAGTAACCCCTGGAGTTATAGATTTCAAGGAGCTTTTTGGAACAGTATCCTCAGCAAATCAATTATTTTTTTTTTTTTAAAGAAATTAACAGCTAGTTTTTCCATCATGCAGATATAAAGAGATCTGAACTTTAATGAAGGTCAGAACTTTCTACTTCCTGTATTTCACATTCCTGTAACAAGGTGATGTATAAAGACCATGTGCCCTTTGTTTACATCTAAACTGGCCCTCTTGTGAATTTTGACTGCCAGTTTGCAAACACATCAGGTTTTTCATTTGGTTAAAGAGTTATTGTATATTTCTGGTCATGAAACCGCAGATGCCTCATAAGTGAACTTAATCACTATAGCTCGCAAGCCGGAATAAAAACCTGTAAACAAGGGTGCTTGCTATGTGAACCAGAAACACCGTGGCTATCAGTTACACGTTGTTAACATAATTGTTAACTTCTCATGAATATGCCAACAAAAGTCCTAAGTTTTACATCAATCATACTTTCTGTGATTTTGAAGGGTGGACAACAAAACCACCTCATGAATATATGTATGAGTAAGCCCTTGGCTTTGCATAAAGTACACCTTGTGTGATTTTGCAGTGGGCGCAATAAAACCAAACATGAATGTTTATGAGTAAGCCCTTGGCTTTGCATAAAGTACACCTTGTGTGATTGCAGTGTGTGCAATAAAACCAAACATGAATATGTATGAGTAAGCCCTTGGCTTTGCATAAAGTACACCTTGTGTGATTGCAGTGTGTGCAATAAAACCAAACATAAATAATGTATAAGTAAGTCCTTGGTTTTGCATAAATTATACATCATGTGATTTTGAAGTGTGTGCAACAAATCAACCATAAATATGCAAAAAAAACCTTGGTTTTGCATAAATGATAAATGCACCTCATGCCATTTTGAAGTGTGTGCAACATAAACCAACCATGAATATAAATAATCAACGCCCTAGGTTTTACATAAATTATACCTCGTGTGATTTTGAAGTGTGTGCAACAAATCCACCTCCATGAATATGTATGAGTAAGCCCCTGGACATTGGTGCAGCTGATTTAGGGGGCGTGTCCTTCTCTTCCACCTTGCTGGATTTCTGGGGAGTGACCTCGTGCAGCCAGCTCTGACAAAAGAGAGAGTAACAGATTTCCTTTTTATTCGAGTGCAGCAACCTTCCAATCCTGATGGGGTAAACGTACCTTTTGTTATGCCCGGCAAGGATGCAGGCTCCCGGTGTGGCATCCAAGGTTTTTCATTGGGTGAATTGTACAACATGTCAGGCAGCTGGTGCTCCGCTGTCAATCCAAATCATGCATTTGTACTCTGTGTTACCAACCGAGGTCAAAGTTTTGCTTTGACCACGTGCCAAATGTTACAGATTCGCAATGTTACAGATTCGCAATGTTAAACCACAGTGAAATAGTTCTTGCCCCTTTTCACACTAGAACAAACAAATATAGGGGATTAAGAAAAGTCAATTCCACCAACAAAAGGGATGTCAATCATTCTCCCTGGATAGTATCTAGGGCTAACATTTTTAACACGTTATGAATAAAAAACATTCTGGCTAAGTTTAACCAATATGGAAATTTGAAAATGGATTTCATATTTTTGTTCAGGTTTACGGTTAACCAGGAACAACCCAACCCGAGTAACTAACCGAGATCACAGTTTGGTTCTGCAAAATGCTACGGATTTAAAATGTTAAACCACAATGAATTAGGCAAAATTTTAAAAAATACATGTTTAGCGTCCCAGCCTGCTTCCTTTTAGAGGCCGCCTCCTTTCTTTTTGTTTTTTTTACGAAGAAAAAAAAAAGCGACAATTTAGCGATCTCTGACGAAAAAAACAAATGTTAAAAAAAAAAAAGATTGTATTTTTAGACTTGAGCACACCGAATGGGCGGCCATTTAAAAAAAAAAAGGCCCTCCTCCTTCCTTTTTTCAAAAAGGCAGGACGCTAAACATTTTTTTATTTTGCCTTAGTTCTGGAAACCCGCTAGCTAGCTGCCAATTCATACACTGCCTTGTACCTGTCCTTCTCGTTCCACGAATGACAGCAGTCGAATCTGTACAGAGCTGGGACCTGTGTGCGCACACGGTGGCACTATGGTCACCAGTTCCCCATCTTCTCCTTCCAACTCGAACGTGTGCGGTTGAATCTGAATCAGTTTGTTAATGGCGACAGTACCAGCCATAAGGTTGCACATATCCTGGTGTAGAAAAAACAAACCAGAGAGGAAAAAAGTTATCTAGGCACCAAACATTTAATATGAAAATTATGCTTACCAGATTAAGGTTACCAGCTAAAATACCATTTTACTTCCACAAAATGTAACTGGTATCCTGCTTAGTTGTGCTTAGCAGAAAAATGTTAAGCAATATTTTCTGCTTAAGCAGCTCCATGAAATTGGACCAAGGTCTAATCTTACCGCAATGACATCTCCCTCCGTGATTGACCAGAATGCTTTGCAGAATCTAATGTCGGACTTGTTGGTTACGCTGACAATCTGCTTGGCCCTTGCTTCTGGGTTAGTCAGGTACCGACTCCTATACATGTGGGTAAAGTAATACAAACACAACATTCATACAAATATTGTTTTGTCTTGATGATATTGTGTTTTTTTAGTAGCACCAGTAAATATTGTAACTGAACTATTCACCCAAGTACCGTATGCATGTATTTATCTCAGACAAACATTTTTCATTCAAGAAAAGAAATATAATATCATGATAAAAGGATATATTGTACTGTCGACTATAATATATACTATTGGATGCGTATGCGTGCATTGTCGGAGAATATAATCATGCACAAGCGAAATGCATTCAATATTTGTTTTATATAACTCACACGTGGATCCTTGTCATTTCAATTTGTTTGCATAATAAACACAAAATCGAAACGGAAACCTCTTCTAAACAACATGGCAATCATGGACGACTCCATGTGTAGACACCAAAATGTCACCTGTCGAAAAATGGTCGTCTGTCGGCAATTGGTCATCTGTCAGCAATTTGTCATCTGTCAGGAAAATGGCCATAATGTCGGCAAATGGTCTTGTGTCGGCAAATGGTCGTCTGTCGGTAGTTGGTTGTCTGTCAGCAAATGTCACTTGTCTGGCGGCAAATGGTCATGTGCCGGCAAATGGTCATGTGTCGGCAAATGGTTGTCTGTCGGCGAATGTCACACGTCGGCAAATGGTTGTCTGTCGGCAAATGGCGGACTGACAGCAAATGGTCGTCGTGTAAACTTAAGGCCTATCCAACTTACCCATGGAAAATTGACGATGCCGCTCGGGAGAAGGTGCCCTCGTGTTTGTGATAACCCTCACTGTAAGACGCGAGTGCAACGGCAACAGTCTGTAGGGACTGCCACATGCTGTCGCAGAACTACAATCAAAAACAAAATTAATCATAGTTCCTGAGAAATGAATTTTTGACATTTTCAACTTTGGTTTGAACAGCAAGCCAGAGGTCAAATGGGGGTCATACTCTGTGTAGCGTTTGTTCAGTTTCTGAAGACCTTCCTGATGATATGTAGATTGTAAAAATGCCATTGCGGTCGATACACATCAACGTCACAAGAATCATTTAAAACAAATTATTCAGAATTTCCAGATCGAACAGCAGGGCTTTTAAAACCAGAGATACATGGAAACACCCAGTACAAAAACAATTCCAACAACTTTATTTCAATTCAGCATACTTAGGCCAAACTTCCAAAGTTTGAGTCCAAAATGCCCTTTGTTTTGAAAAATCCTTAGAAAAACCCTTTAAATATTTATGTTTGGTTTTAAAAGCTCTAATATGGAAAATCTGAAGCTTTTTTTTTTTTTTTTTTTTGATCTTAAATCTGAATTTTTAATGTGTGGTTTTCTCTTTGAGTAACGACAGGAATTGCATGTATTAATATTTCCTTTTAAAGGGGGAACTGTCGTCACGATCACAGCAGGCCCATGGCTGTACATGGAATTATGAACTCTCACTCAGTTCATACACGCATGCTCCCTCACTCCACTTCCAATCTGTGCATGACTGGGTGAGAATTCAAAATACTATGTGAAGCCGCAGACGTGCTTTGATCACGACGACAGCGCCCCTTTAAGCTTCTTTTTAGGCTGGGGTAAATTTCAGTTGCACCATGATATAGTGCAAAAACCTCTGACTATTAATTTATCCTTTATCCTTGGTTTGTCTGTCAATGGTCAAGGTGCTTTTTATTTTCAAAACATGTAAATGTACTCATTTCCCAACATTGTAGAACACAAAGTCATCATTACCATATTAATCACAGCTATAAATAGCACCTGAGTGTTGATATTGATTTTTTCTGAGCTCGTTTTTAAACAACAACTCTACAGGTTGAATGCCATTCAGTGAAGCTGGTACACGTCAATTTAGCAAAGTAATTTTTGTTTAGTAAAAGCATAATTATGTCCTGCATTTATTACTACAAATACTCTGCTTAGTTAAAAATATTGTTTATTTAAAGGGGTTGTATACGTTTGGTAATTGGAACCCACTGTTTGTTTCAATCCTATATTATAGTTGTAGATATACCACAAAACTAACCTGTGAAAATTTCATTTCCTCGCAAGAAGGATAATCTGCAATTGGAATACACAATCTGAGAAGCTCTCAGATTCAAATTTTGGGAATAAAAAGTGATATCTTTTTCCATAACTGCAGTACTATGAGGTGAAAAGTTTCTCAAAATGCATTTTACACTATTCAAAGCTGTTGTACTTCTTACCTAGTAAGTTCTTATAGCCAATAATTTTCAGAGTCATTACCAAATGAATACAGACCCTTTAAAGTGGCTGTGCTGTCATGATATTATAAGCAGGCCTGTGGCATAATTCCATGTACAGCCACAGCCCCTTTAGGGGTAGAGAGGGGTACGCTGGCCTCAAAATGGGGGGGGGGTGGTGATCCACAAGACCATGCTTTTTCATGTAGATTAACATTTTTACTGGACCAGAATTTTGTCTACTGGAACAGAGTAAAATTGAGAAAATATTCTACACACTTATTTTTTATATTCTTTTGCTGTACAGGTATATTATGGTTTTTTTAATACCATGAACCTATATTATTTGATAAAGCACCCCATTATGTAAAAATTGTTAACAAAAATTGCACTTTGTACTCTCAAGCAGCCAGTAAATATTGAAAGAATACTTTCCATGGCTACTGTATTATTATAGTATTTACCAACCTGGTTAAATAAATTTACCAATTCAGACAAAAATACTTTTCAGAATTGTCCTTGAAGCGAGTGTGCTCAAGCATGTAACAAAATTGCAACCTGGAACTTAAAATATAAATAAAAGCAAACGTCCATTGTACTTTTTGCGATGACAGGAAAGATTGTTGTGTGCTTCACATGAACACCGGTTATGGAGTCACTAGAATGGAGTCACAAAGTTATTGCTTGTCTGTGGGCGTTGGGAAACAAGTAGTATTGTTTGTGCAGCACTTCAGTTGCAGGACCATTTTATTTTATTATTTTTTTGTCCATACGGAAAAAACTAACAAACAAAATTGAAACAGTTATTAAAGGGGCACATTGCCTTCGAATTGGGAGCTTTGGACTACCGGTATAAAAAGCATTTGTTAAGAAATGACGATTGTTGGAAAGATGTTTTGTAAGCACAACAACTTGCTAAGCACAGAAAAATCTTGCTTAGCAGAAACTTGTTACCAGCCAAACTGCCAGAAAGTTCACGTTGTTGCGACTGGTGCTGCACTCATTTTTCTGCTAAACAGCTTTATGAAATTGGGCCCTGGTCTGTAATTTTGTGTGGAGTCAACAATTTAGTTCTGCAAAATGGTGGACCGTGTTAGTTCATGTTAAAGGAAAACCACACAATTTCTAGGGACATTTGTGTGAATCATTAATATATTCTACTTTTAAAATCATCTTTCCAACCATATTAATTTCATAACAATGGCTTTTTATAGCCCAAAGTGCCCAATCTGAAGACAACGTGCCCCTTTATTTTCTGTCTCTTTCAACTCAGAACTATGTAAAATCAGTCAACAGTGTCCGATACAATAAATAAAACATGAAACTAAAAATGACCGTAATGTGTTATCCAAAACCTTGTGGGGGTCAAAAATTAGATACAGATGTAGCCAGCTGCACTATGTAAGCTTTATTATGGTGTTAATGTTGACCAGTTTCTGAGAAGTAAATTGGCCATTTTTAATCAATAACCTGAGCACATGCAAATTGCCAAAAAAAGGGTCGAGTTTAAAGTGTTAAACAGGCATGATACTTTACAGAACAAAAATAGGACACTATAGTGGATTACAGGACTGACAAGCATCAGCACATGTAGGGATACATGTACTGCCTTGTGTATCACGTCAATGACACGTACATGCAAACGGCAAAGTTTGCATGCCGAGTGTCAATGTCTCATCTTCAAAAAATATTTTTAATGAAATAGGTAAGAATCAAAAAATAGTTTTAAAGGAAGCTACATGTATTAAGACCACTTTTTTCTAGTACTTGGTAAAATTTGAGACTAAATAGAGTTTTAGATTTTGAGAAAACTAAAATTAAAATAGGTAGACCTACTAAGCGCTGAAAACATATTTTTCTGTGTAGCCGAGCTCTTAGCATTTAGAGTGTTAGACTTTTTTTAAAAGCTATTAATAACAGGGTTTTCTCCAGTTTTCTCTTCTTCAAAACTGTTGGGCATTCTGGACAAAAATGTTTCAAGTTTGGCCAGAAGCACGCTGAATTAAAAGATAAATTGTTTTTACTTGATGTTCATGTTTGGTTTTAAAAGCTCTCTGTACATTCTGGAGCATTTTGAATGGTTTTATTGTAAGATTTAAAGAACAAATTTAGTTTGTTTGCATGTTTGATTCCAGACCATTGTCCTGTTGTTATACAAATGTGGCATACAAGAATGGACTACCACCATTGTTTATCATTGTATTCGGTTCAATGGGAGGTAAGTCCGAGTGTTCAGACATTCCAGAATACCATGGCAGATTTTCGGCCGTGGCTCACGGCCGAGGTTGTCCAACCTTGGTGAGCTGAGTGCCTACTCAATTTTCTCACACGACTATCCCGGAGCTAATTATTAGAACCTTTGTTACAAGTCTCTCCTTTGTCAATGAGTAAGGGAGCACCAAGGGAGTTGCCTCTGTGAAGTATCAGGCCTGATGTATTAAATGATCTATATACGAGTACAGGATTGGGAACGATCAAAACAAAAAGAAAGAAAGATTGGTTTCAATCTGAAAGATCACTGAAAAATAAAAAGTCCTCCCGAGAAATATTTCCATCTGGAATGTACTGTGAAAATTTAGGCAAGAATGTAGCATTTGGAGTCTCCCCCCCACCACAAATCATTATTGCTTATTTTGATTGCCACAATCAAAATAAGCCCAATACAGTGTACGAATGCGCACAAAATTTCTGACAAAACATAAACTAAATTGTTTGTTTGTTTGTTTGTATTTTAGGGGGAGGGGGGATGGGATGCGACCAGTGGATTTAATTGAAATTGACACAAGTTGTACATTTAGTCAAAACTAGAGATCAGCAAATTACTCTTAACAAAAACAAAACAAAAACAAACGAACAAACAAACAAGGATATGCTTTCCCTTTGAGATAACTTACCTGAAACCCGAGGCAGCGTCCGTAGAAGCACTCCCTATCCAGAGCTTGTACCTCCAGCATGATGTCTATCGGCATCTGATCCAGTTGCTCTCTCTCTGGGAACAGCTGGCCACTCTCTACATCAGAGTAAGCCAAGAGTTTCTCTCCGTAGCCAAGGAGTACCCTCAACTGACTCAAGACCTTTCCATAAGCTTCAAGCTCCTTGAAGAGATAAAACAAATAAAAGGACTTCATTGTTATTTTGACAAAATAATAGTTAAATGAAAACAAGAACAAAAAAACAGGGTACAGGGGTTCGCCCCGGTGTTTCTGGTTTGATTGGTTGCATAATGCGCCACAGCACCTTGTAAACCATTACATGGTGCTATGTACAGGAGTAGGTCTCATACTTACGTAGCCCCACATACCTTGCAGGAAAATACTGAATGTTGAAGCGCCTTGAGGGCACTGAGTGACGGATATGAGCGCTATAAGAAGCCACTATTTTTCATCAGCGGAGATTCGAACGAGGAGTGTCTCGGTTCATAAGTGGGACCCATTCAACTGAGATAAACAGCAGCGGTAAGAAGTACCAGGCAGTAATTTAATGCGGTAATCGGTATATAATGTAAGATATAACTTAAACAGCAGCGGTCAGAAGTACCAGTAATTTAATACAGCAATCGGTATATAATGTCGGCTACCAAGGTTTTAGCCAGGATTTGGTAAAAGGGTGTCCAAATTTGCTGGAAATTTAAAAACTGGGTGTCCAAATTGTTCACTTGCAATACATTTACATGTAAATGACAGAAAAAACAGGGTGTCCAAATTTAAAATAGGGTGTTCAAAAGACACCCAGACACCCCTCTGGCTAACACTATGTCGGCTACCCGTGTACGTGTCTTAGGGTGAGCAAATCACAAATGATCAGGGCTCAATTTCATGCGCTTACGCCCAGCTGCGTCCCATAAAAATGCACACGTTACAGTGCATGATTGTAAGCGCAGAATTATTTGGTAAGCAGTGCCATGAAATTGGGCCCTGCTACTCCTAGAACTATGAGGTGCGTTCCGCTATCGGAGACGATAACGGAACAAACCTCATTCTACTAGTAGGGCCCAACTGTGCTTGGTTAGATCAAATCTGCCGGTGCTAGCATTGCAGGAGATTCTGTCCCCATCCGGAGAATTGTGTAGCAATTTCGTATGACAGCGCACTCTTTTGAATCAAGTTTTGTTAATTTTCCGTATGATGGGGGACACACACACCGCGACTGGTGGGTGACACCTAGAGTCTGAACTGAGGACACCGGCAATATTTGCTCGTTTGTTTGTTTGTTTGTTTAGATGATCTTCCTGTCAAGGGAACTCGGCAAACTCCCACCATGTTATAAACACCAAACTGGCTACAGCCAATCTCTCTCACATGCATACATACATGTCATACAGACATTGGTCATTGTTGGTTTATTTAATGTCTATATATATAGACTATGATTATGAAACACAAGAAATTGTGATTTAGTAACTAGACGACAATACTTATTCTAGGCAATGTGAAATCAGCGGTTAGCTTGGTAGGATTCGAACCCACAACCTTGTCATTGCAAGTCCTGCAGTCTGGACCACACGGTGACCATATTGAATATCCACTGCATAATGTAATATTCTGAAGTTTAACATGTTCAAAAATTGGCACTTACTTTCAAATAATGGCTACTCCGGAACAGCATGCTATCTCTGTTGACCGCCACATATCGTGAGATCTGTATCAGCTTCTCCACGCAACAATCCACCACACGGATCAGACTGCGGTAGCCGTTTCCAGGTGTCTTCTCGTCGAAGTCGAACCGCGGGGCGATCGCTTCCAGAGTCTCGACGGCCGGTCGCAACGCATCGCTCTCCTGTTCGATAACGCAGAATATCGCGAAGAATTTTTCCCCGGTGCTGCTCCTCGACTTCTGGTAGTGTTCTATGTTGTTGATGACTAGCTGTCGCAGTGTCTTGATGGGTAGAATGGCAGAATATACGGTCTTTTCGGTGTCATTTTGGGCCGAGTTGTTGCCGGTTTCCACTTCACTGGGCGGCTCCATGTTGGAAAATATTTCAGTTTTGGGTTGACAGACAAGAATGCAATGTGGGTGGATGGAACCTTGACCCCGTATGTATCGAAATGCACATTGTGGTATGGAGCGGACCCGTCGATTTCAGCAACCTCGTTTCGTGTGTATATAAAATTGAAGGGGGGCGGGTCGATCATAAATGGATGTCAAAAAACCGGGTTTGTAAACTTTGTTTGTATTTTGTATTCACTAAAAAAGAAAGTTAAAATTATATTGTTATTGTCATAAAACTATTGCTTCAGGTAACCCAAATATTTCGAAGTTGGTAACAGCACGAGAAATCCCCCACTTAACCTTCGCTCGGTCCCCCAGAGCCTCATCAAAGGGAACGTGGGGCCAAGCAATAGCCTGCCCCCCCAATGTTCCCATACTATAACACACTATTTTCCTCTTGTATAGAACTCCCCCCCCCCTAAAATCCTCAAAAGAATTCCCGAGATTCCAAGCACACAATGAAGACACAATAGGGGGGGGGGGTACACCATGCCCCATATCGAGCACCAATTGAGCGAAACCACTAAACATTTTTTTTTTTTTGCAACGTCACAGCTGCAAGTTTACTATGAGCGGCCTTCACTGCAATGAAAAATTACAATAGTTTATAATATACGATAATTCTATCAAATTATAGCCAAAATCACTGACGAATTTATAGCGGTTGCCACCCAAAAAAATCGACCTAGCTTGATATTCTTCATAGCAAACAAGGGGGTGTATATGTTTTTTTAGGCAAAATTTGTGCCAATCCAGTTATCAATTTTGTGCTACACTCAAGACTGCCTATAGGCCTATATAGAGAAAGGTGGGCAATGTAAACAACAGAAAGTTCTAATAATAATTTCAGGACCAAAATGAAGGAAAAGGCAAAAACGAACATTTAATTAAAATGCAATAAACTTTATTAGTTTTAACTAACTAATGAGAAATACAGTAAAGATTAATGCTGTCACCACTAATGCCATGATAGAATTGAGCGAATGGTGGCGAAGCTTAGACAAACTTCACATTAATTGTACAGTTAAATCAATACTTGAAGTAGGTTCATTAAATGTTTCAGCATTATTATTAAAAAACAATTGTTAACAGGAGTTACGGTGTGAAACAAGACAGATGAAAGTCAACGATTTCATTCCTCGATTTGAAACTGGTCAAGCCAAAATACATTATTATTAAAAACACTGATCTTTCAATAAGCACACTGGACAACCAAACTGTAAATGCAGCATAGTCGGTGATTACGTTTTCATAAAAACAACGAGTCCGAATAGTCTGTGAAAATTATGCATACTATTTCGATTGCAGTTATAGAAAATAAGCAAAGGTGATGCGCGGTTCCCTGACTTCGAGAATATCCTCATCAGATATTTTCTCTGGATGTTTTTTTTTGTGCTATGATCTTGTTTAGTTATTATTTCAGAATGATGATTTGGCAATTACAAATCCCATAGTTTGTCAGATAAGTAAACTAATAATAATTGAAGTATTTCTACAAAATAGTTGATAATTAAACGGATTTGAAGTGTTCCTTTTCTGACCATGCATTAGTCGGGAAAATCCTCCATTGACAACCCTCGATCCTCAAAATGCTCTTTCTTTAAAGGGATTGTATACGTTTGGTAATTGGAACCCTTTGTTTGTTCTAATCCTATATAGTTGTAGAAATATACCATAAAACTATAACCTGTGAAAATTTCATTTCAAAAGGTGGTAGCGTTTTTTGAGATATTGCCAAAAATCTGGAGCGGTAACGTCCACGCAGGAAGAATAATCTGAGAAACGTTACTGTCAGTACCGGTACCAACGCTTCAGATTCAAAACATTTGGGATACAAAGTGATATATTTTTCCATAACCGCAGTACTTATAACTGAAAAGTTTCTCAAAATGTATTATACTATATCCAAAGCTGGATATTGCTTTTTTCAGAGTCATTACCAAACGTACGGGTATTAAACTTTACCAAAGAGAAATCAACTACGGAACAACTAAAAACACATGCACGGGTAATAATCATACTGTTCTATAGTGATAAACGGTCGTTAGGGATAAAAGCATTGTCGTCTGAAGGTTTGTTCCTCAGAGGTTCTTTTGTTCGTCTAAATGGAACAGATGAACTTGCAACCAGTATCTGGATTCTGAGAAACAAACAAACAAACAGACATACACTTTAATAGATGTTAAATTTGCATCGGGGATTTGGTTTTACCCGTACACCGATGTGTGTAACGCACTGTATACTCTTGATCAGTACTGCCTCTAGCTACACGGTGGTCTAGTTGGTAAGACATCTGCTCTAGAGTGGCAAAGGTTGTGGGTTGAATCCCACCCGACCGAGTAATATATGCCTGTGATTTTTTGTTTTCACAGGACTCGGGAAAATACTGAGTATACAGCGCTTTACACACATCGGTGTACGAGTAAAACTTATTATAATATTCAGACATATTCTATTTACAAAAACAATAAAATAAAATGAAAATAAACATTAGTCAAATAAATAAATAAATAGATAAATAAATAAAATCAGTCAAGAGGTAACTGAAACTGAATATTTTTCTTTTCAAAAAGACTTTTCAATCTTTCTCAAGTTGGCCATTTGCAATAATTGTCACTCGCATCTCTAAAAGCAGAGCTACTTCTTATTAATAACAAGATATTTGGTAGGCTAATCATCCTCAATACCATGCAGCTGATAAGCTGAAATGCGAAGGATGCGGCTACAACGCATTATACGCACTATACGCCATATCCATGCCACCATGGGAGTCAGGGCCCAATTTCATAGAGCTGCTAAGCACAACAATTTGCTTAGCATGAAATTTCTTCCTTGATAAAAACAGGATTACCAACCAAATCTCCACGTGATTTTCAGGATAAGCAAACAACAGCTGAATACCAGTAACAAGCAATATGCAACACATGGAAATGTGATTGGTAATCCTGTTTTTATCAAGGAAGAAATTTCATGCTAAGCAAATTGTTGTGCTTAGCAGCTCTATGAAATTGGGCCCAGATAACTTTTACGGATGTAACGCAGTGCACGCAATATTGACCATATTTTTCACCGCGTGAGGGCGCTTTCTTCAGGGAACGTCCAGAGCCGTATATTGAGAGAGTTGCGACAACTTGCGATTAGAAGCCATTTTGTCTCCAAAAAATGCATTGGCGAATACAGGGTGCCAGACTAGTCTGCCCATTGGGTTGTACTGCATTTTTGGAACAAAATGGCGTCCAGCAACCACGTGACCGGAGAAAGCTGGTCCCTCCATGTCGCAACTCTCTCAATACACAGCTCTGGGAACGTCTTGCAACACAGTTACAGTTTCATCTTATTTTTATTGCCTGTATGTAGTTTTGTTGCATCAATGACGATATACATAAACATAATAATAACACAAATTTAAAAAACCCGTTTGTTTACTTGTTTTTCATCGCGTAAAAATTGGTCCACAAACGCCCTCACGCGGTCAAAAATACGGCGAATAGACCCCTTGCATATGACGTCACACGCTCAAAAAGTGCACTCACTGGATAGCGTTCCTGATGTAGCGTTTCGCGTTATGCAAGGGGTCTTATAGTTACACGTAATTTATGTGCGTTGCTTAGCGTGAAACTTTTTATTTTTACGTATTGCGCAATACGCATTCAGTCAGTTAAATTCAATTCAAATACAGTTTAGCCCCGGTGTCCTTGGGAAATCTGCCCCCCGGAGATTCTGTGCCCTTACGGGAAATTAACATGGGCTGGAGGAGGATGATTCACAAGAGGGCGCTATCACAGTTTGTACACAGTTAGCCGTACGACTCCGGGGACAGAATATCCGGGGGGTCAGAATCTCCAGGCACACCGGTATCCATAACAAAAAAAACCCCTGATGTTCGAACAAGGTGCTTTGACAAAGAAGTACACATAGAAGTTGTATAACTTTACAGCGATGTTCACATTATGGGGGATGTTTATTAATGAATATTCATGCACAACGCATGACGGAGACATGGATTTCGGCTGAAGAAGTGAATTGGGAAAAAGAGTCGCCTATGGGCAAAGATTAATCAACCGGCTTGACTTACCATGTCTTCAGCAGCGAAGAGCCTGATCTTCAAACTGACATATTTGGTGTGTTCAATGCAGTTGTCTTGCGCGGGTCCAGTGGGTAGTAGGTCACAGTTTATCAGCAAATACTTCACCACCGAATCCTTGAGACAAGGGTATATAATGCTGGTATTGGTTTATTCACATTCCACTCGTGGCCCACTGGCCAAATTACTAGAATGTTGCAATAAAAATAAACATTGAAAGATAAAGTAAAAAACACAAACACAAAAAACCTGCAAAAAGTCCTTAAAATGAGAAAGGTGGGAAAGTTATGGTCCTGCCATAAAAATAAACTGAAATAACAGGGGGGGAAAGTTTGACACCAAAAAGTTGTACAAGGAAAGCATTATTGCTATAAAGTGATGGTTCAGCCATCATTCAAAACAATTAATAAAAATAATACAAATAAATAAGTATAGAATGAGCAACGAAATAAAAGTGATTCAAATAATAGACTGTTCTTGGATCAACGGATAGGCCTACTGCATGATCAAGAGTGACAATTCGTGTAACAAGACACTTTTTAAAAATTCAATTCATTTGTAAGTCTGCTGCCCCCTAGCGTTCCTGACAGTTGGCTAGTTCATTGTCTATTTTCATTACTTCAGCGCACTTTAGAGTATTATAATACAGGATTGGTAGAGCTAACAAAATAGTCGTATAGACAGTGTTCATGTTTTGTGTGATCAATCATATACATGAAATAACAAACCTGTGAAAATTTGGGCTTAATCCGTTGTGTGAGTCAGGAGAAAATAGTGGAAAACCATGCACAATGTTCAGCATGTAAACACATTGTCCTTAATTTGGGTTGTGACAGCCGAAATCAGCTGTCTTTTTTTAAGGTTTTCAGATATATTTTTTTCCGAATAATATTGTGGCTTCATATTTCACGGAAAAATCTGTTTTAGTATGATGATTCAAAGTCAGTAAGTTTTCAGACTAAAATTAAACAATTACGTTTTTATCCATTACCAATCCTCCCCGCATATACATCACTCCTTTACTTTAAAAGTCAAATCTCAAACAAAATGACAAATATCGAACTTGATTAAAACACTCCGATGGCCTACCGGTCTGCAGCCAGTAGACCGAAAACACATTTTATTTAATCATTACTCGTTCAGTTTTTAACATTTGGTGAACACTAACTTACCAAGAATCCCTGGCCGGTCAAGACCTGTTGCACCAGCAATGGTACGCTCTTGCAGATTTCACAAGCAATGCTATCGCCAGTGTTCAGGGCGAATGTGTTGGACACAGGCTTCGCCACGCACTTTTTGCTGATGGGTCCACGAGAGTCACAGACGAAGCCACAGAGCTTGTTTGGGTCTGACTGTTAAAATCAAATCAATGTCAATCAAATCACATTTAGTGTCACTACAGAAATGAAATACAATGCTAGAGATGGCCATGTTAGCCGGGTTAACTGGGCAGGCCTGGAATTTCATCTTTGAGAAGGAAAGGCCATTTTCATATTGCAAAAGGCAAATCTTAAAGTCTATGGGAAAATTTTGAAGGGGGCAGCAAAGGTAATTACAGCGGCCATGGCCTCTGTGGCCTTTGTGTAATTCCAGGCACGAGTAGTTGCACTTTAAGGTCAATTCAGAACAAGTCAAGACAAGGCCAAGTCAGGAGGAGCAAAATGGCTTTTCCCCCAACCTCGGCGGGAGGCTCCGGTCTCCGGCTTGTACACTGCTCTGAAACTGATGACGAACCCCAAGGCCTGAGCCTTTCTTCCTACGAACTTTTTGTCCCCCCATACGGCGAACTGTGTACAAACTTCTTTTGATAGCGCCCTCTTTTGAATCATCCTCCTCCAGCCCATGTTAATTTCCCGTATGGGGACAAAAAGTTCGTACTACTAGGAAAAAAATCTTGCAGGCCGGAGCCGGCCGGAGTCCAAAAGACAAGGTTTGGAAAAAGGTCTTCTCATCAATTTAATGGATTTTTTTTATTTTATACTTGACCTGGGATTAATTTTCCAGCAGATGAAATAAAAGCAAATCATTGACAGCCGTCACTAATGGGACTTACCAACGCGATATCAGCTATCATCCTGAACCGCACGGGGAAACTATCGCAATGAGCCGTGCACGCCTTGTATGCGGGGGATGAAGAGTTCATGAAATCACAGATCGCCAACATGAAGTGAACAATCGCTTCCTACAATCAAAATTAAAATATTTAAAGGCATCGTACACGTTTGGTAACGTTACGCGTAACGCTTCTCAGAGTGTGTATTTCAATGCAGATTATTCTTCCTGCGTGGACATAACCGCTCCAGATTTTCGGCAATATCTCAAAAACACTACCACCTTTTGAAATGAAATTGTCACAGGTTTAATAGTTTTATGGTATATATCTACAACTATATAGGTTTGAAACAAACAATAGGCTCCAATTACCAAACGTGTACGATGCCTTTAAAAAGTAATACCTTTATAATAAAACATTCCAGAGGGGAATTTGTATCTGTTTGTATCATATAAACGTATCATAATAGTGACAACTTTGATGAACAATGTTTGTATCAAAATGTTTTACCATAAAAAATGTAGGCCCTATAGGAATAGGGGGGGGGGGAGAAAAATCGCTTTGGGCTATAAAAGCGTTTGTTATGAAATGATTATGGTTGGAAAGATAATTCTAAAGTAGAATATAATGTAGGATTTGAGGCATATAGAATATAATGATTCACAAAAATATGCCTCGAAATTGTGTGGTTTTCCTTTTACTTCGCGAACCAACACGGTCCGCCATCAAGTGACGTCATTATGCGTACGGTTTAAAAAAACACGAGTCATTAGATTGAATTACCCCAGTATTGGTGTCGTCGACAGTACTTTTGAGAAATGTCAGTGTGTCTAAGCAGTACATACACGCCATCTGCTGGCCGTCACAGACGTGCTGGTCAACTTGAATGCCTATAATAACAACAATAACAATACAAAACACAGGTTCATTTTTAACTGCATTTTTTCTTTGGTTTTGGTTTTGGGGTGGTGTTTTCTTTTTACAAAAGCTTGAAAATAACTTACCATATCCATTCACGCCAAAAGCCACACAGGCAATCACGAATACCCAAGTCAAGGCCATTGCTTCTTTCTTGAATTCTGCTCTCTTGTAAAGCTCTTCCACAATGTGTCTTCCTTTGTGAGATGGGTGTCACTCTTGGCTCTCGCTTTCAAACTCGCTGCGTCAAACAAGTGTGCCAGTAAGGTCCAAAAAGTGTTCTTTATATAGGCGCGAACTCGTCAAAAACTCGTGCGGTGAGTAAGTTTTGGAACCGCCCATATTTAACCTACAATATTGGTTTGGGTGTTCCATTGCTGTCCCGTCTGAAAACAACCCATGCCCACCATTTTTTGCTTCTCGAAACGCCCGCCCCTTTCGTGACACGTGAACGTTGTTAAGACCCCCGCCCCCTCTCTCTCTGTGACGTCAATCACGTCAACGATTGACCAATCATCACAAACAACGTGTCATGCTTTAGTTTTGAAGAAGCGGCACGCCTCGCAGGAAGTTATAGCTCTAAATCACGTGAATGATCTGGGAAAATATAATTTGTAAATAAGACCGGGCACTATTTGCACGACTTCCTTAACAAAACAAAAACCGAATTCCTATAAAGCATCGACACCTGCTCTGTATAAGTCCAAACAACCCAGGCGCAACCTTAAAGTGGATGACCCTGCATTAAAAAAGAAATCGCGTCCGCTCATTTTGTACCAATATCTGTAAAAGTAAACTTAATTCAAGGCCGGGGGTAAGACATCTGGGTCACGGGTTGATTTAAAATATCTTGAAGTCAACCAATAAGTTAGTTCAAGTACACAATCGAGTAAATGCAATATGCAAAAGAAATCTGTTATCGAAAGATGTAACAAGGAAGGTAGTGGTAGCACTCAAAGGCATCGTACACGTTTGGTAATTGTCAAAGACCAGTGTTCTCACTTGGTGTATCCCAACATTTATGCATAAAATAACAAGCCTGTGAAAATTTGGGCTCAATTGGTCATCGAAGTTGCAAGAAAATGATGAAACAAAAAACACTCTTGTTGTACAAATTTGTGTGCTTTCAGATAGAATAATAAAAACTTCTTGCAAGAAGTTTTTATTATTTTAGTGAGAAATTACCTCTTTCTCAAAAACTACGTTACTTCAGAGGGAGTCGTTTCTCACAATGTTTTATACTATCAACAGCTCTCTGTTTTGAGTCGTTACCAAGTCAGTTTTTATGCTAATATGTATTTTGAGTAATTACCAAACGTGTACGATGCCTTTAAAGACTATCTAATTACATTTTTTGTTAAACTGCATGAGCTTTCGGAGCAACAACTACTTCATCACATGCAATGAAGGGGGACGATGAAGGGCATCAAGGCCCTATTTAATGGCTCTGCTTACCGCCGAATTCTGCGTTTGCGATCACCGTATGTGGCGTGTCGTGGCCGAGCGGTTTAGTGCATCAGACTCAAGTTAATGGTTGCCGAGTCATCAGGGTGTGGGTTCGAATCCCGGTCATGACACTTCTGTCTTTGAGCAAGATGCTTTACTATAATTGCTTCTCTTAACCCTCGGGTAAACATGGGTAGGCCTATACATGTGAGGGTAGCGGTTGATATTGTGTTTGAAAAAGCCTTTGGACTTGGAGCACCACCGCAGCCTGGGGCTGTACATGTACATAGTCCCCAGGGAGCTGAGAAAGATTAAAGGACTGTTATTGGCCCAATGACCAGGGCACTAATGTAAAGCGCATTGATACGTTATTGTATTTAATGCGCTTTATAAGTATAATTGTTTATTATTATTTTTTCAAGCAACAATAATATTTCACGGAAAGTAATTTCACCATGACATCCATGTGTAAATCTGTGAGCAGTTATATTACAAATGTTGGGGTGTTTGTTTGTTTGTTTGTCTGTATGTTTGTTGGGGTGTTGGGGTGTTTGTTTGTTTGTTTGTTTGTTTGTTTGTTTGTTTGCTTGTTGGGGTGTTGGGGTGTTTGTTTGTTTGTTTGTTGGGGTGTTTGTGTGTTGAGTGTGTTGGGGTGTTGGGTGTTTGTTTGTTTGTTTGTTTGTTGGGGTGTTAGGAACTCGGCAAACTCCCACAAGGGGATAACATAAACACCATGCTGGCGACAACCAATCTCTCGTTACAATCAAGAAGTTGCGATTGAGTGACTATAGAATAATATTTATTCTTGTCATTGTGTCCTGGTCGGATTCGAACCCACAACCTTGGGATTACAAGTCCCACAGTCTTAACCGCTGGACCACGATGACATAATGTGAATGTTGTGCGCGACTTTTTTTTTTGATAGGTTCATTGTTCGTTTGCATTGAGATTCCGAACTGGGGACTGTTTTTACCATTTCAGGGTGATATAAAGGTTGACTCTTTTTGGAAGTCGATATTATTCGATGCATTGCCGGTTTTCTCATCATGAAAGCATGAGAGGAAACAGTCATGGACATTTATCTGAGACCCCGCGGAGCCCGCTTTTTCCATTTAAAGGAACGTTACAGAACTGGTAATTAAAATTTTCTTTAAGATCACAGATTTACATAAAACTTACACGGTCTAATGATGATGATAGTAGAAAACATCCCTATAAATATTTCTGTCTGAAATGCCATATTTGATGAGAATTAAATAAATAAAACTAATTTCCGATTGGAGTTTATCGCTCATGAGCGTTTTATTCATGCATTGTATAACACATGCAAATGTGTAATCGGTTTTTCACTATTTTCTCGTGACCCAGATGGCCGATCGATCTCAAACTTATACAGGTTTGTCAGTCTATGTATATGGCGGATTATATAAAGTGCTTACTGGGTAAATTCTAAATAATTTGAGGTTTAAAGGTATCGTATACACGTTTGGTAATGACTCAAAACAAATATTAGCATAAAAACTGACTTGGTAACGAGCAACAGAGAGCTGTTGATAGTATAAAACATTGTGAGAAACGACTCCCTCTGAAGTAAAGTAGTTTTTGAGAAAGAGGTAATTTCTAACTAAATTAATAAAAACTTCTTGCAAGAAGTTTTTATTCCTATCTGAAAGCACACAAATTTGTACAACAAGGGTGTTTTTTCTTTCATCATTTTCTTGCAACTTCGATGACCAATTGAGCCCAAATTTTCACAGGCTTGTTATTTTATGCATATGTTGGGATACACCAAATGAGAACACTGGTCTTTGACAATTACCAAACGTGTACGATGCCTTTAAAACATGAGAAAAATATAGATGTTGCAAACTGCTACCAAACAAAAGGACCTATGGTATAAATGCAAAAAATAGTTAGTGGCCTGACGTTTCGACCATAGCAGAGTCAGTCTGGAAGGCTAATAATGACAACACAACACAAATAAACATGTATACATTTTACTTAATCATTCTATTCTATGCAACAAGGGTGTTTTTTTTCTTTTCATTATTTGCAACTTTGATGACCAATTGAGTCCAGCTATTTGCAGGTTTGTGTATTTATGCATAATGTTGGGATACACCAAGTGAGGATACTGGTCTTTGACACCAAAAGTACACGCCATGCTTTTAAGTTGCAACGCTTTGATTGTACAAACCGAGTATATGTAAGGGCAAGGACGTATCAAAAACCGGAGTATACATTGAAGATTAAAGGTATTGTACACTTTTGGTAACAGCTCAAAATCAGTGTCCACATTTTGTGTGATTCAACATTATGCATATACAAACAAACCTGTGAAAGTTTGAGCTCAGTTGGTCATCGAGGTCACGAGAAAATAGTGAAACATCGAGTTTTTATTGCGCGTGATAAAAACTATTGTTTTACTCATTTCACAGAAACGATAGCATTTTAGGCAGAAATATTTTAAGGAACCCTTTCTAACATTGCTTACTTTAAATCATGTAAGTTGTATGCGAGTCTGTGAACATATGTGTTTTTCGATCTATACCAATAGTGTACATCAGTGCCTTTAATCCAATAGTTTCAGTCTTGAAATACGAAATGGTCTGGCATGAAAAAAATGTACTCTTGCAACAAAAGAAGGAAATTAGTCTTCTGCATAATCTGTTTGGTCTTGAAAAAAAGATGAAGTTTTGAATTAAAGGCAGGGTGTAATTTTGGTAAGTACTCCACACGTTAATGACCATAAAAACTTACTTGATAAAGAGTACTGGAGAGCTGCTGATATTATAAAACATTGCTAGAAACGACCCCCTTCGAAGTAATGTAGTTATAAGAGAATAAGATCATTTTTCACTAACAAATTTGAAACTGAGAAAGGCTTCAGGCATCAAGCCTTTCTCGGCCATCTGAAAGTACACAATTCTATGCAACAAGGGTGGGTTTTTTCTCTTCATTGTTTTCTTGCAACTTCGATGACCAATTGAGCCCAACTTTTCACAGGCTTGTTATTTTCAAAATCATATACCCTGCCTTTAAATCCGCTATGGCTTTTCAATGCGTAAAACCAAAGGCCGTTTCAATGTTCAGTCACACTGACTTGCCTGCTCTGATCATGAAGACACAAGACAGCCCCCAAATCGATAAACAATGGCTTTAGAAAAGACGGACAAAACAGAACAAGAATTTTGGCAACTTTTCTGTTTGCCTTCAAACTTATAAGTATGTTTCCAGATATTAAGGACAAACTTTTTCTAAAAAGCCTTTTTTGAATAATAATGCTTTAAAGGTATCGTACACGTTTGGTAATGACTCAAAACAAATATTAGCATAAAAACTTACTTGGTAACAAGCAACGGAGAGTTGTTGATAGTATAAAACATTGTAGGAAACGACTCCCTCTGAAGTAACATAGTTTTTGAGAAAGAGGTAATTTCTCACTAAAATAATACAAACTTCTTGCAAGAAGTTTTTATTCCTATCTGAAAGCACACAAATTTGTACAAGGGTGTTTTTTCCTTTATCATTTTCTTGCAACTTCGATGACCAATTGAGCCCAAATTTTCACAGGCTTGTTATTTTATGCATATGTTGGGATACACCAAGTGAGAACACTGGTCTTTGACAATTTCCAAACGTGTTTAGTGCCTTTAAAGACGGCATTAAGCTACCTTTCTTCTAATGACCATACGCTAACATACAATTTGCATTAGGTTCGGCTCATTACAAGGTCGACGTCTGAAACCAAGACGCTCCAGAGTCGATCCGAACGACTACAACAGTCGATCTTCCGACTTCCGGCGCGTCCAGTCGCTCCTAACTGACGTCGAACTTTTCTTGTACTTATCTCAATAATTTGGTTCGGCGCGACTCTGGAGCGCCTGTCTGAATCGGGTTAAGCTGCCTTAAAACTTCAACATTAAATTGTATCAAACAGCAAAGACAGTTAAATTTTCATGTTAGCTTAGATTTAAGATCATTAAAGGTAGGGTCATTGGTCGACATAATGCTGGCTTATAACTTAATTGTGAACGCACATTGTCGTTGTCTAGACGTAACGTGCGAACTTGGAAAGGTTGCTCCGATCCGGCGCTTTCTTATCACGTGCTTTTTTTTCTGTTAAAACAATATTCTCAGTTTATAAATCCAGTGGATGATAGAAAAAGCGTATAATCTATATCATTATGTTCTGTATTAATAAATGACTCTGTGAACTCTGGAAGATTTCCCGTTTACTACTCCCTGTCTTTGTCATCGATTGATGCACTCTGGTTTTTCCACTTTCGTATACAGTCAATAAACAGGTTGAAATTTGTTTCTCTCATGATATATTTGCCACAAGTTCTGTACTCTACAATCTAGTAAGGATTTTGGATGGCAATGGGAATCTTTGTGTTGAGACGCCATGTTGGGTGGACACAGACCTCGTAGTTGATAAAAGTCCACACTGTTGGAAAGTGTCCTCATTTCATAGTTTACGAGAGAGAATAATGGAACATCATCTGGTGTACCTACTGCCGCCTTAACGTGCCAAAGTTTCTAATTTGCAAACAACTGTCAACTGATACTATTGAAGACAACAAGAACAAACAAACAAACACCCCCAACCCCAAGAAACCTCCATCACCACCACCATCACCACCACCAACATCATCACCACCACCACCACCACTACCACAACCTACACCACCACAACTTACACAAACATCATCATCATCATCAACAACGACATCAACAACATCAACGTAAACGACAACCAAAGCGAAAACACAAGGAATACCAGCACCACCACCACCACAAAACCCCCAACAACAACAAAACAACAACGTTGACAACATTAAAGTATAGCTCTCTTCTGTACTTTGAATAAGAACCCGTTACTGCACACGCGTGCGCTGGCCGTCAAATCACAAAATGGCGCCATCATTATTATATCAAGATGTGACGGTCAATACCACGCATGCATTAGCTGGGTTAAAATTAATAAATCCATGTAGTCTATAGCCACTGGCGTGCCATGATCATGACGACAGCCCCTTTAAGTTTTCCTGAAACCATCTCAACTCCTTTGGAGTATGCAGCACCAGCAGCCGAATTGGAGCATCGTTTGGTTGCTAATCATTCACTTCATGCTCGCAGGTAACCATTAACTCCCGGGTGACGAGAAGCAACTATGGCTGATTTTTTAGTGCAACATCCTCGAAAAACAAAAATGTTGAGTTGCATCCCGCCCCCTTTTTGTCACAAAATAAGACACAAATTCATTCTAAACTGCGTTTAATTCTATAATTTATTCAACATTTTATTGAACACCGACAATATCTTTGTACACAATACAAAGCACCATACAAATGGTTTAACATAAATTAACATAAACGCATACTTTTGCATAAATTATCATAGGCACGCTTGCAGCAGCCAACCACGAACCACCCTGTATGAATAAACATTAATGTATTAAGTAATGCATTATTAAATGCCAAGGTAGTACACATAGCAATATTTACAACTGAGAAGCAATGTACATCTTGTTATAATGGCAAGTTACAGCAGACTAAATAATACGAACAAATCTCATTGTTTAATAATTTTGGGCTGCAATGTGCCACCTATAGATATTGTTCACTGAACAATTCAATGTATCGAAAACGTAGGGTTGATCTGCTCATTAATATTCACAAACGGGTCAAAGGTTACATGTTGATGCAGCCTTTTTTCAGTTGAGTGGAACCACTGATCTCGATTATACTGACTGGGCAGGCAGCGCAGCGAGTAGGTATGCGTGTGCACAATACCGTAAGGTGACATCACACACAAGCGGCGGCCATCTTGAAACTCGCATTTAATACACACAATGCAAATAATACAAAAGTGATGTACGCTGTGAATCAAGGAAGGGATTTTGATTCCCCAACAAGTTTTTCTTAATTTCTAAAGCTTGTTTATGCAACAATATTATGTCATTCATTGCATACAGTACTTTTTCTTGAAAATGTGCATCAAAACATACACGGCACGCGTTGATGTGCTATCATACGAGTTTCAAAATGGCGTCCACTGGCTTCAGCGAGCACACGCAATCCACCATAGGCCCTTTTCGAATCCACGGCTTTGGCTTTGGATTCGGCTTCAGGCTCCGTTCTCTCGTCTGAATCCCTGAACGCATAACACGCGTATAGTCAAAACCACTGAGGGGCCTAGCTAGCCTGAGCCGAATCCGAAGCCGAAGCCGGTCGTTTCGAAAAGGGCCATAGACCCAATGCATATGACGTCACAAGCCCAAAACAGTCCCCTCACTGAGGTCAATGAAGAGCTTTCATTGGCCGAGAGTCGTGAGCCGCGCGTACACGCGTGTGCACGTTTCCACTGTTTGACATGAATAAGAATGGCGCCCAATGCAAGGGGTCTATTCAGATGGGACACGTATAGAACTTTAACCAAACACAGTTGTGCACTTCAATGTCCCGCTTTTCGGATAAGCGCGGGACTTGCACAGTCTATTAATTTGTAGATTTACTACATCACCCATACACATACAAAAGTACAACACTTTCAAAATATTGCAGGTCCATACAAAAATGCTCACCGTACAAAGTGATCAGGGGAAAAAAAAAAATAAAAACAAATACAGTTACATAAAAATGGAAGCCACTGGAAGGAGACATTTTGAAATGACCGTACTGTTCTTTATGGTAAAATTAATTATAATCAATTATAATCAATATGCAACTACTCAAGAGGGAGGAGGTCACTTGAAGTGCGGGACTTATTTTAGAGCAAGTTACGTTATCATTCAAAACCCCACACGGATGCCTGGTTTTGAAGGATGGAGTCACTATGCCCAAAATAATCCTCAGATTTGTTCATCCCTGACTAAAATGTAACGCTGTTGTGAATTCGGCAGAACAAGATTAGAATTTTATAAAGGAAGCCATGATGTGGGTTACGAGATATATAGCAAAGTAGATACTCACACTTATTCTACCCATCCCGAAAACCAATCACAATCCAGCAGTCCACCACATTGCATAAAGATGTTTTGATTTGCTAAGCAAGAAACAGGCAGGGAGCCAGTCGAAAGTCATGTTAATAACACAGTAAATTGTCTGTAACGCACATTCCTGCTCAGCAGTAATTGTGTGTGCTCAACAGCTTTACGAAATCAGGCCCTGAAATAGACCTTATGCACATGACGTCATTTAGGGCGCCCTCTGGTAGAGGTCAAACAGAAGGTTGCTCATTGGCCCACCCTGAGAGCCGCGCGTACAATAGATGTGCGTTTCCAATGTTTCCTCCTCGTTTTTTTTTTTTTTTACATGTAGTATTATCATAAAGTTCTGGTGTACAATTTGTGCGAGAGAGAGAGAGAAAAAAAGCTTGATGTTGTTCACATTCCTGACGACCCTTTGACAAATCCATCATAACTCACGCAGAGAGAGAAACAAAAGGCTAACAATAATTTAAGTACAAGTCAACAATAAAGGTGGCACTTACTGTTTTTTTGCATACAGTAGGTTATCTTAATTTTTACAAGAAGCACTTTCAGATTGAGGCTGACTCGTTTGCTAATTGAAGACTAAAGTCGATTTCATTTTTAGATGGATAATATTTTCTTTACACAGATAAAATTACTTAAAGATTACTTAAGCAATGCAACTCTTGTACCGGCCCAATGCATTTTTATGGAGTACAATAACAAACTGGTTTTCTCAACTTCATTTTAAACAGGAGGTAACTATAAACAGTAAGCATGCGGGTACCAGCCAGGTGTAAAATCTCTTTGTGGGAGTGTTGGCTCTGAAAAAGAGCCGATGTGTTCTCGACGTTTCGAACAGTGTATTCTGCTCATCTTCAGGAGAATCAAAAAGCAGAGTATACTGTTCGAAATGTCTAGACCACACCGGTTCTTTTTAGAGCCAACACTCCTCCCAAAAGAGATTTTACACATGGTTGTACCCGCAAATTTACTGTTTTATAGTTACTTCTTATTTTCCACACCATGCAATCACTCTTACTTTCATTAGCCAAGGTTTCGAAAAGGGCCCATGTCTCCCTTTGACCTCTGTGAGGGCGCTGTTTAACCTTGTGCCAGTAATACATAGACTACTTCGCAAATACTCTGTGCGCATGCGTTAGCCGTGGAATGAGGTGTATGCTGGTCTAGTTGGCGACTAAATGTTGTCAATACTATACCAACATGCACCTCTTCCCACGGCAAATGAGCGCGTACCGAGTATTTGCGAAAAAGTCGATGGGGGTCAATTGATATACTTCTGGAAAACAATGACACACTAGGCACTTGACCCAATACTTCTAAGTTTCATTTACAGATCAAATAAATAAATACATAAATTAACATAACAATAGCATAACAAAATTGAGGTATAAGCTCTTTTGCTTTTGTTCCAAAAAAATTGTGTCAAAATGCAAAAATGTAACAACAATATTACATGTATATGATTTGGGGTTGAACAAAGAATATAACTTGATATTTTAACAATATTATTATTGTAGAATAATACTTCAGAGGAAGGCCAAAAGTTAATTACATCTTCTGGCTTTCCTATTTTAAACTGACCGATACTTTTTAGTGAGGAAATAACTTGCAACATTACCCTGGTCCAAAACAAACTTTTATTTCATAGCCCTAAATTTAGCGAAACTTTTTTTTTTAATACAAATTTCCACACTAAAATGTGTGTTAACTTTGTTTCTGTAATAATTTTGGCGACACGTGTTAAATATTTTTGTTTAAACCTGAAACCAGCTGGGCTCATAGAGCTGCTTAAGTTAAGCACAAAAAGTAGCTAAGCACAACAAAATGTTGCTTACCAGAATAAGGTTACCAGCCAAAATAGCATGTCACATGTACAATCTGTGACTGGTAGGCTGCTTACTTTTGCTCAGCAGCAACGTTTTAAGCATTATTTTCTGCTTAAGCGGCTCTATGATAGAGCTGCTTAAGCAGCTAATGATGCTTAGAAATCTTCTGCTTAGCAAAAGTAAGTAGGATACCAGCCACAAATGGTACATGTAGAATGGCATTTTGGCTGCTAACCTTATTCTGGTAAGCATGATTTTATTGTGCTTAGCTCCTTTTTGTGCTTAAGCGGCGCTATGAAATTGGGCCCTGGTATGCACGGACCTCACACACGGTTACCGACTTGCCCATGGTCTGCCATTTTTGGGGGGAAATCAAATTGCATTCATGTTGCACGTCGCTTTAAAATGCACACATCATCACAGCTATCACAAGGGAGAATGACTCCCAAATTAATGTTTTTTGGCGACTAAACTTTTTTAATGAATTATTTTTCTCGGGTGGGCTGGGGGTTCATATATACAAGTTTGCTTTTAGCAATATATTATTTCCTCGGTTTTACACTTGAACAATTATTCTCACAACACATTTGAACCACTGCAGTTCCCTTTTTCGGATTACACCAATGCCACGTCATTTCAACAGATTTTACCACCTGACCCAGCACTCTCTTTATATATAATATATATAATATAATTTTGTTCAATGTAAATATTATTTTCTGCACAATTAGACTTTTCTTCTAGCCAGACTGCTTTACATACATTCAATAACGTCTAGGTCATGTTACACATAGGGCCGGATTAAGGGCCTTTCTCAAACCACGGCTTGGGCTCCGGCTCAGGCTTAGGCTCCGCGCGCTGTGTACGCAGCTCGGCCTTTAACCTGCATTTTCAGCGCGTATTGCTGATTGCACCAGCACGCGGAGCCTGAGCCGGAGCCTAAGCCGAGGTTTGAGAAAAGCCCCGAGTGTTCCGTAGGCCCGAGGCACCAACCAGTGTTCCGTAGGCCCCAGACACCACCAGTGTTCCGTAGGCCCTAGGCACCAACCAGTGTTCTGTAGGTCTTAGGCACCAACCAGTGTTCCGTAGGCCCCAGGCACCACCAGTGTTCTGTAGGTCCTAGACACCACCAGTGTTCCGTAGGCCCTAGGCACCAACCAGTGTTCTGTAGGTCCTAGGCACCACCAGTGTTCCGTAGGCCCCAGGCACCACCAGTGTTCTGTAGGTCAAGACACCACCAGTGTTCCGTAGGCCCTAGGCACCAACCAGTGTTCTGTAGGTCCTAGGCACCACCAGTGTTCTGTAGGCCCTAGGCACCAACCAGTGTTCTGTAGGTCCTAGGCACCACCAGTGTTCCGTAGGCCCCAGGCACCAACCAGTATTCTGTAGGTCCTAGACACCACCAGTGTTCTGTAGGCCCTAGGCACCACCAGTGTTCTGTAGGCCCTAGGCACCAACCAGTGTTCCGTAGGCCCCAGGCACCACCAGTGTTCTTTAGGCCTCAGGCACCACCAGTGTTCTGTAGGCCCTAGGCACCACCAGTGTTCTGTAGGCCTCAGGCACCACCAGTGTTCTGTAGGCCTCAGGCACCACCAGTGTTCTGTAGGCCCTAGGCACCACCAGTGTTCTGTAGGCCCTAGGCACCACCAGTGTTCTGTAGGCCCTAGGCACCAACCAGTGTTCTGTAGGCCCTAGGCACCACCATTGTTCCGTAGGCCCCAGGCACCACCAGTGTTCTTTAGGCCTCAGGCACCAACCAGTGTTCTGTAGGCCCTAGGCACCACCAGTGTTCTTTAGGCCTCAGGCACCACCAGTGTTCTGTAGGCCCTACGCACCACAAGAGTTCTGTAGGCCCCCAGGCACCAGTGTTTCATAGGCCTTTGGAACCAGCGTTCCATTGGCCCTTGAAACCATAGTTTTGTAGGCCCCAGGCACCAGTGTTCCAAGGGCCCTACACACCAATCAATGTTTCATAAGCCATTGTCACCGGTGTTCCGTAGCCCCTCACCTCAAACACATAATGAATCTCAAATCCCATTCAACACTGGCCCGGAGCACTGGGTACTAGCCGAGTGCTAAAATGGATAGACTCCTGGCCAGTATCAGAGTGGTCAAGTTGGTATACATATTTTTAAGCCCTTCACATTGATATAAAAATCGTTCAAGACTTCTTGCCCCAAATCTCGAACACATGAATAACAAATCCCATAATAACATTTTAAAACTTGCGTTACTTTTGTTTTCATATACCACAAACCCACTTTACTACCTTTATATATAGGCACTGTCAACTTGTTCAAGGCAATAACAATACACCCAGCTTTTAAGAAATTTGGTCAGAAACACACACACGAAGGCTGATTGCGAAAAACAGCGGAGAGGACTTTATTTGGTTACAGAGCGCTGAAATTTGCTTAGCACATCAAAAGTTTTTGCTTCAAGCAGAAACTGGTTTACCACCAGCCATGTGATGCATGATCACCACTGGTTATTTAAGGTTTGATGCTAAGCATTATTTTAACTTGAAGGTAGCGATAATAAATTGGAACACATTACCCGAACCCTTGTCCACTTCACACCCACCAAACTCCAACAGATGTTTTGTTTTAATTCTGTTAGACTGAGGACTGCACTGGTAAACTGATTATGCTTTACATGGGATCAGGCATACCACCATAATCAGAGTCCAACAGTTTGGGTGTTGAGTTACTGAATGGTGTTGGATTTTGTGAGAGTGAGGAAGGATCTAAGCAAATCACTCCAGGGAGTTGGGTGTTTAAAAAGACCATGGGTGACATTGGGAAGGACAAAGCGAGTATTGAACAGGCAAAAGGTTGGGCTGCTATTTGAGAAAGTCAAAATCCGGAATTTTACGAGGCTATTCATCTCTCACCCAATCGGAAAAAATCTTATCCTCAAGATAAGGTTATGATTTCGAAAACTGGGCTTACTTTCATAAAAGCTGTTAAGCAAAACTAGTAAAGGAGCACCAGTCATAACAATGTGAGTGGCATGCCATTTTGGCTGGTAACCTTTTTCTGCTTAGCAATATTTTTCACGCTAAGCAAGCTTTTGTGTTTACTAGCTATATGAAACTCGGCCCAGGATCTAGAGGTATATACCAACATTGAAATATTAATGTATCTCGATCAGGTGATATTAACATATCCCTATCAGGTGTTATAACATATCGGGTGATTAACATCCCCATTGGATGATACTAATATATCCCTATCAGGTGGTATTAACATATGTATTTGGTGATATTAGCATATCCCTATCAGGTGATATTAACATATCCATATCAAGTGATATTAGCATATCCCTATCAGGTGATATTAACATATCCCTATCAAGTGATATTAGCATCAGGTGATATTAACATACATGTACCTACTGGGTAATAATAACAATATCCTATCAGGTGATATGTATTTGGTGATATTAGCATATCCCTATCAGGTGATATTAACATATCCCTATCAAGTGATATTAGCATATCCCTATCAGGTGATACTAACATATACCTATCAGGTGATATTAACATATACCTATCAGGTGATATTAGCATATCCCTATCAGGTGATATTAACATATCCCTATCAGGTGATATTAGCATATCCCTATCAGGTGATATTAACATACCTACTGGGTAATATTAACAATATCCCTATCAGGTGATATTAACATATGTATTTGGTGATATTAGCATATCCCTATCAGGTGATATTAACATATCCCTATCAGGTGATATTAGCATATCCCTATCAGGTGATATTAACATATCCCTATCAAGTGATATTAGCATATCCCTATCAGGTGATATTAACACTAGGTGATATTAACAACATCCCTATCAGGTGATATTAACACTAGGTGATATTAACAATATCCCTATCAGGTGATATTAACATATGTATTTGGTGATATTAGCATATCCCTATCAGGTGATATTAACATATCCCTATCAGGTGATTATTAACATATCCCTATGGAGTGATAATAACATATCCCTACTGGGTAATATTAACAATATCCCTGTCATAAGTGTCATATTAACTATCCCTATCGAGTGATATTAACATCCGTATTGGGTGATATCCAAACCCCTTTCCAATTATGAGCTACAGACCTCTACGCTACGTCCTGTTCAACATAATTACAACTCTATGACGTGTTCCACGATATCGTCGATCGCCAGCCCGTAAACTAGATCGTGCTCCCCATTTTCGTCAGAGGGGGTACAAAAGGGTGATTCGACTACCTCAAAAGCGGGTGGGGAGGCTGTTCTAACATTGCAATCCACCCCTCTGTCCGATGAACTCTGGGACGCGTTATCGTCGAGGTTATCGTATTGTGAGGAGAGAGTTGCTTGACTGACGCGGATTTCCGTCGCCATGTCACCCAGATTTGTTTTCACTCCAAGGATGTCCGAGTCCAATTCGTCCTCGTCCGGGAATTTCATTTCGTGTAAGCCCTGGTCTTCCTCCATGGACGGGTTGCCTATCTCAATGCTCAAACTGTAATCCTCTTGCTCAGTTTCCAGGCTAGGCTCATTGGCAGAATGGCATGTCATTGCCTGATCTGAATCCTCAATCTCTACAAGATCTTCAGAGGCTTCTTCGAACGAGGTCTCGACCGAGTCGTCCAATTTATCGTCCGTCGATTTCGATTTCTCGACACCCTCCGATTCGTCCGGCGAGTTTTCAAAATCGATTATGTCGGATTCCCTGCTTAGAACGTCGAATTCTAAGTTCACATCCAAGTTTTTGCTCCGAGTCTTTTCCCAACGCTCAACTAAATTGTCGTCTTTCACTACGTCCGAGGATTGCCTTCCCTCCGTTGACGATAATGGTCTGTTCCTGTGAGGTAGGCTTTCATTGTGTGTGGGTGATTCCACCGTAGACTCCAGGGGAGATTCACAAGCTAAATCAATAAATAGTGGCACATCAGATTTCTTTGGGGTACTTTCATCACCCTCGCCGTCGGATGAGTGATTGTAATTGGCATTCAACGTATCCAAGAACTGAGGAACCGGCTGGTACTCTTCCGTTTCAAGAGGTGCCCGTGGGAACGAAGTCCGTTTCCCCGACTTCCCTTCCTCTGTACTAGTGTCAAATTCAGGTGTGAGGGCCCTGTTGCTATATTTCTCCATGATGTGGTCGTACTCCGAGAGCACCGTGTCCAGACTAAACTTTGTCTCAGGCGTGAACAGGAAGTCCTCGAAAAGGTCAGAGTCTGCGTTTGCGTGGACATGCGCCGAGAGGGACCTGGGTCTGGCGTGCGTACCCTGGTCCTTACCTTCCCCGTTAATAATCTGATCCTGCCCAAAGTCCTCGGTCGTCTGTGAGTTGGCATCTTGGGTATCCGAAGAATCCAAGAGATCACTATCCCCAAATTTGACAACACTACGAAGTTCTACTTGGCTCCCGTCGCCGGGGGTGTTCTGCGTCCCCCGTGCCTGCTTCCCCATCTCGTTGCCGAGGCTAAACTCTCGTTTCACTTTAGTCTTTGGCTTCATCGCCCTTGTGAGCTTCTCTAAAACAGAGCTCCCTTTGGATCCTTCGGGACTGTCCATGGAGCCCTTTCTCCTCCAGGACTTGGGACTCGGGACTTCCTCTGTGATGTCCATATCTCGAGGCGGTGATACACCCAGAGGCTGCAGATCCATTATAGGAGAGCTCTGGATCTTCCTCCTTGTAGGAATCCCCATGGCTTTGCTCCGCCGCCGAACGGGGGCCTGAGGCGACAACCGCCCGTTCTGGTTCTTGTCGGCAGTCAATGGGCTCTCTGCTCCGTTGACGATCGGGATGAGTGTGTTGGGGTTGGTCATGAGAGCTTTGGCACTGATTTCAAGCAGGTTATCATCACTGCTCGTGTTGTTTTTGGCTTCGGCGGAGATATCCCTCGGGGTCGACAGCGGTGTTTTCGGAGAGGTGATGTTTGACTCCGAGCTGCTGATGCTCTGGTCGATCCAGAGGGGACTTGACTTCCTCCGATCCTTGTCCACTTTCTTCCTCTCCGGCGGTTTCTCAACGATGAAAATCTCATCTTCTGACTCCTCTTCCTTCTTGAGATGTGACGTCGAGGCCAGGAAGTCCTCCGTTGCCGCGGCAATGGTCGCCGCGTCCACCTCAAAGAAGGAGTCATGGGAGGAGGCCCTCTGGAGGCTGTCGACACAAGCCACCGAGTTCCTCCGCATTATGACTCTGTGAGAACCTGCAACAAAAAATATTTAAACAAAGTTAACACAGCACTGCGGATCATGTGAACGACTTTTAAAGATTCTGTTCTGAAGTTCCCCTGAGTTGAAGCTTTGACAACCAAAACAAGCATCTGCACCTGCGATACAACAGAGGTGGACAATTAAAAACTGACTTCCTGCCACAAAATGGACTTTATGTCGCAAATACAATCAGGGCCCAATTTCATAGAGCTGCTTAAGCAGAAAATACTGCTTCACAATTTTTGCTTAGAAGAAATGATCAGGATACCAGTCACAAATTGTACATGTGACATGGTAGTTTGGCTGGTAACCTTATTCTGGTAAACATAATTTTGTTGTGCTTAGCTACTTTCTGTGCTTAAGCAGCTCTATGAAATTGGGCCTAGACATCAATCCAAATGTCCTATCCCTTCCCTGGTTCCCTTATCGATGCCGTACATCAATTCTTGACCTATGACCAGGGCCCAATTTCTTAGTGCTGCTTAAGCAAAAAAAAGTAGCTAAGCGTAACAAAATGCTGCTTACCAGGATAAAGTTACCAGCCAAACTACCTTGTCACTTCTACAATTTTTGACTGGTATCCTGCTCATTTCTGCTTAGCAGAAAATTGTTAAGCGATATTTTCTGCTTAAGCAGCTCTATGAAATTGGGCCCTTGTAGGGACTGAAAACACTATCCACGTGCAAGGATCTGGTCCCAGGTGGGATTCGAACCGGGGTCCACAGAAGTGAAAGGCAGGGAAAGAAACCACTAACCAGGGCCCAGTTTAATAGAGCTGCTTAAGCAGAAAAAATTGCTTGCAAAGTTTCTGCTAACCAAAATTAGCAGGATACCAGGCACAGATTGTACATGAGAAAAATGGCATTTTGGCTGGTAACCATAATTTTGTTGTGCTTAGCTACTTTTTGTGCTTAAGCAGCTCTATGAAATTGGGCCCTGGGAAAGAAGCCAACCTGAATGGCAGCCTTGACTTCAGTATTATTTTATCAAGTAAGTGTCGAATAAATGTGCAAGTATAAACATTTTCAATCTTATGGTCATACAATCGATACCATAATATTGATGTCACCAACAGGATGATCATGTGACTAGTCACATGATCATCCTGTTAGTCACATGACTGTTGGTAAAGTCAATATTATCATACACCCAAAGCATACCTTTCCTAAGACCTGAAGTCTTTGAAAGAAGTTTGTGCCAAGCAAGTCCAAAAGCAAATACTTCCTTTGCATTAAGTCTCCAAAGGAAATACTAAAGTGATGCATTTCCTGCAAGCTTCTTGACAACGGTCAACTTCAGTCAAGCTAACCAAAAAGAGATGAGCTCATGACTATGATCACACGACCCAATCAGGATTGCTGTAATCACATGACCTAATGATCACGTGACCGCACTTACCAATGCCATCCCCCGATCTATGTCCGTCGTAGCTGGAGTTGCTGGAGGTCAGGGATTCGACGCTACGCACTGATCTCAGACTACCCCTGCCGAGGATCTTGTCGCCGTCTTTCTTCTTGCCGTCTTTCGATCCGGAGCGGGTGAAGAAATTCTTCCAGCCTGGAGACTTCTTCGACTTGGATGAGAAGGATCCTCTTTTCCTACAAAACAATTTTTTGTTAAAGTATTTTAACTTGTGGAATCTCCGCAACAGGAACAAGGAACCATTCAACTGATTTCCATTCAAACTCACATTTGTTTCCCGTACTTCATGAGAATATCCAAGCAATACATAACTAAAAGACTTGAATTAAAGAAGTAACCATAAATGCAATTTTTTTACAAGGCAGAACATGGAAGTATGGTGGCATCTTGTAGAAGCGGGGGCTTGTGGTGAGTTGCCTGAAGGACAGACAGACAGAACAGGAACAAGAACAGACAGGTTGAACGAAGACAGAAATGATGAAAAAATTATATTAAGTTAAAAAGTAGTGTAAATAGAGAACAATTACTGGCTAATCATTTGAGAATAAGCTATGTCAGATACTGGGAGAGGAAAGCTCTTTTAAAAGCGCTTTTAAACGAGATTTAGTTTGACCACTTCCAATGTGTGATTAAAGCGAGCGTCTCAAAGGTCGACATGTTCCAGGCACAAAGAAACGCTCTCGTAGGCATACTCCCGCAATCCCGTGAAACGCCAGTACGTTCAGCTTAAAATAGCCAGGATATGCACACAAAACGAGTACGCGCCGAGATACAACGTTTTTGCTCCTCGCAATTTTTGTGCAAGATACGTTTTTGAGAAATCGAGATACGATGTTTTTACCAAAAAAGAAAACCTGAGATACAACATTTTTTTCAAATCGATATACAACATTTTGCACTGACACAACATTATCAAAAACCGTGAATAAAAAACTTGGCACCTACCTTTCCATAGGGAAGTTAATTACTGTATGGTATTGCTTGGGGAGAGCCGCTGGACCTCCGCCGACCTCGATGTACTTTGGCTTCTCCTCGATGGCTTCAGCTCCTTGGGATGCGGTCCTGGCTCTCGCCTCCTCGAGCGAGAGCAGCTTGGTTGGGGTGGAGAGGATCAGAGACTTAGGTCTCTGCATCTCCTGTCCCATCACTGCCGGAGAAAGGAAAACCAAAAAATTTGGAGTTAGGGGTCTTGTCAAAATTAATCCCGGACAGACCGTTGGACAAGGTTCATCCGATGTCAAATTTTTGTTGGACGGGCCATCGGATGGGAGTTCCAATGAGACAATGTTTCACACGCTGAACAGTATCCTCCTGTCCGATGCACAGTACCCAAGGCACCCCACCAAGCACTCTGCGGTTTCACTGGCTGATTAAACACTAACATAAACAAACTTGTGGTTTGCAGTTTGGAGGGAGTCTGGTCTGACTGTTTGGAGGTCACTGTAGTGTGGTGGCGTTTTTAACCCATTGTTTTTTGCAATAGACAAAATTACTAGCCCAGTTCCTGTAAACCGTTGCTTGTGTTCCCTTCCTCCATTCTTAAATTTTATAGGTTACCAGTTAATAATTAAACTAATGGAATGTAAGCATCACACCCTTTTAAAAAGTTACAACTTCACGATATGCTCAATCATCTATGATACGACCACTTTGTCTTTAGTAAATACTCAGGGTCACTGAAACCGTGAAACCGAAAACCTGGCCTTGGGAGACCCCCTGCTTGTTTTCCAGTAGATAACGATCTAAAGACTCTACGGTTTGTAAACAAACGATCGCTGGTGAAGGCCAGTCACTGTGAACTCATCCAATTGCCCATCCGACGAAGTAATCACTACAAGGGAATTCAACATGGGACGAGAAATCTGGTCCTGGACCGGTGCCGTCCAATGGCTGTCCGGGATTAATTTTGACAAGGTCCCTTAGCGAAATTGTTTCGCCTGAACATCAATAAGTCAATGAATGTCAATTCCATCTTCGCAAGTTTACAATTATTACAAGCTGGGCCCAATTTCATGGGGCTGCTTCAGCACAGAGAGTAGCTAAGCATAACAAAATTATGCTTACCAGAATAAAGTCACCAGCCAAAGTACCATGTGACATGCACCATCTTTGACTGGTATCCTGAGCAAGATGCTTTACCGTAATTGCTTTGTCCTTCGGATGGGACATTAAGCCGTAGGTCCCGTGTACTAGGATTGGTAGTGCACGTAAAAGAACCCAGAACACTTATCGTGAAAGAGTAGGGGTTAACCCCGGTGTTTCTGGTTCGCATAGCAAGCACCCTCTTTTTTACAGGTTTCCTCAGGCTTGCGAGCTACAGTGATTACGTTCACTTATGAGGCATCCTTGGTTTAATTACCAGAAATAAATAATAATAATAATAATAATAATAATAATAATAATAGCTCAAAAAGAGAACATTTTATCACATTTATGTCACCACAAAAAAATGTCCTTTTTCAAGATTGTTCTTTAGCACCATGCAAAGGGTCAAATCTTCGGCCTAACACTCACATCTTCCTGGCACATCGGGAAAAAGTTTGTCATTGAAGATGACGTCCGCCTTGCGTATCAAATACTCGACCACAGTGGCTTGTATTTTGATCTCCATGAAGGCTGCAGCTGTGGCCAGGATCAGGTCCTTGGATCTACGGAGAGAAATTGCCAAAGGGACTTTTTAAAAACTTCACACTGGTTGGATCAGAACCAATCATGTACATAACATTAGGCCTTTAACTCTTCCAGTGTCCTTCTGATGGGACATTAAGCTGCAGGTCCCGTGTACTAGGATTTATAGTGCACGTAAAAGAACCTAGAACACTTATCGTTGAAGAGTAGGGGTTAACCCTGGTGTTTCTGATTCACATAGCAAGCACCCTCTTTTTTACAGGTTTCTTCAGGCTTGCGAGCTACAGTGGTTGGATCAGAACCAATCATGTACAATACACTAGGCCCTTAACTCTTCCAGTGCCAAGGTCGTACATGTACGATCTATTTTATGAATTTCGAAAGTGCCATTATCGCACATGTACAATCTTTTGTATGTACTCAAAAAGTGTCATCAATCGTACATGTACGACCCATAGTATACATGTTATCACGAGAGGGCATTATCACTCAAGAAATACTATTGACTTTGGGATATACCAAGGCAACACAAATCAGCAAGATACATTTTGTTTTGTAAGATATACTTCCTTTTTTTTAAAATTCAGAATATAGAAAAACATCAAAAAGTTGCACATTTCAAAAACGCAAAAAAAAAAGTGGGCACTGAAAGAGTTAACAAGGCTGGATCAGGTTGGCTTAGTGGAGCTTTGCCCTGCCTTTCACCTCTGTGGACGCTGGTTCGAATCCCACCTCTGACCTGGAGCCTTGCATGTGGATTGGCTTTTCAGTCCCTACCTGATTGCGTGGGTTTTCCCCTACTGTTGTTTTTTCCTCCGGCATCTAAAACTCAACATTTCTTCACAGCCTTTTCTAAAATAAATACACAGGTATCTTCAGGCCTACCACTTCTCAGACCTTTTATGCACATTACGCCACTGCAGTAGGGCGGCCTCACATGAAGGTCAAAATGGAGGTTGCTCATTGGCCCATCCTGTGCGCCACACGCATACAGAGCTGTGCGTTTTCAATATTTCATCATCGTTTCACATTAACGATGGTGGCAGGATAACGGCAACGCCACAGGATCATTAACAGAAAGAAAATAGTTCAACATCGATAAATAATGCATACAACAAGGCGAACTGACCTTAAGAGGTTCGGGGCCCAGACTATGGCTAGGTTCTTTGTGTTCATTCCGGTCTGGCCTCCGTAGGCGGCCATCTTGGCCAGGTGTTTGATGAGGAACTCCAGGGTGCGGTAGTGAGGGGGTGGAAGCTGCTGGACAGTGTCGTGCATCTTGATCAGACGTCTCTCCTCATTAGATGTTGCTGCCTCCTAATTTAAGAAAGAAAATAATAATAAGAATCATTCATATTAATCCTAAGAGAGAAACGGGAGTGGCAGTTAGGGTGTGGTCATGAAGGCATTATTGGAAAGTTATGTGCATCTTTATTGATGCCTCCTGACAAACAAAATTCACAATACTCCTGAGAGAGACGGGTATGGACGTTAAGGGTGTGGTATTTCAGCAATAAGATTATACATGTTGGATACTAAACAATACATGAACACAAAGTACATATTCATAAACAAACACAAAGATTTAAAATGCAATCAAGAATCATAATCATATAAATCATAGTCAAGAAAATATTTTTAAAATTACAAGAAAGCCAACCAGAATATTTCAATCTTGAAGACAATGATTTTTTTAAAGTATATAAACACAAGCAAATAAACATATACATGTGCATGAACACAAAATACATATTCATAAACAGAAACAAAATAAGAATTGAGTTTAAAATGCAATCAATGATCATAATCATAATCATTAATCATTGATCATAATCATCATCATAATCATAATCAAGAAAATAACAAATACGACAAAGAAGCTAACAAAAATATTGATATCTTGAAGACAATGGATTCTTTAAAGTATAAAAACACTAAGCACTAAACATACAAATCCAATGTAAGGATAAATTATAAACATAAAATGAGCAGAATGAAATGAGATAACTCTCCATTTCTGTTTTTCTCCTCCCCCTCCCCCTTCAGAGTTTGTCGCTTACAAAGTGTTATATTTGAGCTTGAAAACAGTGCTTAAAACAGGGCTGGAATTTTAAACTGGACCGTAGGCCCGAGGCCAGTAAACTCATGACCTGACAAGTTCCGGCAGTCTTGTTTTTTTCATTTGAATAATAATACCTCACTGTGCAGAATGCTCTTTCTTATGAAGATTCTGGTCTTGTAAAAAAAAAAAAAGTCCAGTAAACATATTTAGAGCCAATTTCGAGCCTAGTAAAAGTTAGACGACTTCAAGTTCTTTCAAATACTTTTTCAAGAATTTTTTTCTTCACAAATTTCAACAATTAAAACATGTGTGAGCGTATGGTGACGATTTTACAGAAATGAATGGTCTCAACATAGTGTTAGCCAGAGGGGTGTCTGGGTGTCTTTCGGACACCCTGTTTTAAATTTGAACACCCTGTTTTATCTGTCATTTACATGTAAATGTATTGTAAGTGAACAATTTGGACACCCAGTTTTTAATATTTCAGCAAATTTGGGCACCCTTTTACCAAATCATGGCTAACACCTTGGGTCTCAAAAGGGTAAGAATGCGTCCAATTGTCGACTCACCTCAAACTTCTTATAGAGCTGATAAGTCAAGAGAGGATTTGGAAGTTCCCTAAAGTACAGCTTGCAGACCGAGGAGACGCAGTGGATGTCCTTGTCGTACTGCATCAGGTCGGGGACCTTCTCACTGTCGAATTCATCCCTCAGCCACTGGACGGTCGACGAGACCCCCGAGAGCCTGTAGATGCCGTCCACGACGCCGTGCGACTCAATGAACTCTGTGCAAGCTTGGATGATACTTGGAACTGGTGTTTATAATATAAAAAGGGATGGTGGTTTTTTTTTCATTTGTCGTGTTTTTTTAGGCCCAATTAAAGGGTCTGTATACGTTTGGTAATTACTCATAAAATTAATGGCAATAAAAACTTACTTGGTAAGAAGTACAGCAGCTTCTGATAGCTTATAGCATTTTGAGAAACATTTCACTTAGAAGTAATGTGGTTACGGAAAAAGATATGAGTTTTTATCCCCCAAAATTTGAATCTGAGAAACGTTACTCTCAGATACATTTCTCAGATTGTGTATTCCAATTACAGATTATTCTTCCTGCGTGGACATAACCGCTCCAGATTTTTTGGCAATATCTCAAAAAACGCGACCACCTTTTGAAATGAAGTTTTCACAGGTTAGTTTTATTGTATATCTACATTTATATATAGGATTAAAACAATCGCACGGTTCCAAAAACCAAAGGTATACTTCCCTTTAAAGGCACTGGACACTTTTGGTAATGACCCAAAATATATATTAGAATAAAATCTTACTTGGTAACGAGCAACGGTGAGCTGTCGATAGTATAAAACATTGTGAGAAATGTCTCCCTCTAAAGTCACGTAGTTTTTGAGAAAGAGGTAATTTCTCAATAAAATATTTGAATCTGAAAAAGACTTCAGGCCTGAAGCCTTTTTCAGGCATCTGAAAGCACACAAATTTGTGGGTGTTTTTTCTTTCATTATTTTCTTGCAACTTGGATGACCAATTGAGCCCAAATTTTTCGCAGGTTTGTTATTTCATCCATATGTTGGGATACACCAAGTGAGAATACTGGTCTTTGAACGAGTGTAAACACCTACCGTCTGTTCCACAGTTCAACAGGTGCTCTCCGAGATCGCAACCGAAGACACGCTCCCGTAGGATCCCCCTCTGCTTCAACCCGCGCCTCGTCGGCCTCGCTAAGATAAATGAGCGTAGAAATGTTATCAACTTGCCATGCTTGTTAAGAACTGTGGAGGAGGGAGACGGAGAGAGGAGGAGAAAAGAGCAAAAGACAGCGTTAATTCCCCGATGAAGTAGATCCAATGATTAGTACACTTAAAACATGGCCCCCAATGTCATGGTTGCCCTTCAAGGCATCGTACACGTTTGGTGATGACTCTGATAATCAATGGCAATAAAAACTTACTTGGTAAGAAGTACAGCAGCTTTGGATAGTATGATGCATTTTGAGAAACTATTCACTTCGAAGTACTGCGGTATTTTGAGAAACTATTCACTTCGAAGTACTGCGGTTATGGAAAAATATATCACTTTTTATCCCCCAAAACATTTGAATCTGAGAAGCGTTACCTCAGAGTGTGTTTTCCAATTGCAGATTGTTCTTCCTGCGTGGACATAACGGCTTCAGATTTTCATTAATATCTCAAAAACGCTACCACCTTTTGAAATTAAATTTTCACAGGTTAGTTTTATGGTATATATCTACAACTATAGGTTTGAAGCAAACAATAGGCTCCAATACCAAACGTGTCTGATGCCTTTAAAGTGGCAGGAAAAAAACTGCCTTTAAAGAGGTACTCCAAGGTCAAATTCATTTTCGTGTTGCACTCATTTCTAAATAGATAGAGTCCTCATCAAAGTGGGAAAAAAAATTACAGGTCTCTAACCTCACATTAAAATGGTGTAAAATGCCACTGTGTTTGATACCCTTCAAGTGCAATTTTTGTCAAAATCAAAAAATGTTTGATGACATCACATTTCAAATGGTCTGTACATGTTTCTACAAGGAAAAACAGCCTTGGCGTTAACACTGGAAGGAAGTATCAGATCTACAGGGCCCAATTTCATAGATATTGCTTAGCGATTTCCTGCTTAGCAGATATGAGCTGGATACCAGTCACAAATGGTACATGTGACATGGTATTTTAGCAGGTAACCTTAACCTAGTAAGCTTAAGTTTGTTGTGCTTAGCTCATTTTTTTCGTGCTGAAGCAGCTCTATAGGCCCAGGGCCCAATTTCATAGAGCTACTTAAGCAGAAAATATTGCTTGCAAAGTTTCTGCAAAGCAAAAATTAGCAGGATACCAGGCACAAATTGTACATGAGAAATGGCATTTTGGCTGGTAACCATATTTTGGTAAGCAAAATTTTGTTGTGCTTAGCTACTTTTTGTGCCTTAACAGCTCTATGAAATTGGGCCCTAGTATGGAATTTTTGCTTGTGCTTGTGCGTCCCAAAGCATTCTTCGCTTACACAGTTAGCGCAGAAACTTGGCGCTAACCCTGTGTGTAAGCGGAGAATGGCGACGGTACATGTAAGCACAGAATTCGGCATCATTAAGTAACCAAAGCGAACCTGCATGAATTACTAAACTGCTATTGAATATTCATGAGATGCTTTGCATAATATCAAGAAGAAAACAAACTTTGCCCGAAACCATAACATCTATTGCAGAGAAACCATAGTTTGTATCACAGTTTGCATTGTGATGGAAAGTTTAGATACTGTCATTTTACAATGCCACAACTCATTCTACTGTAAAAAGCACACTATCTACGCACCGACAAAACGTACTTCAACAAAATTTGTTACGAGAGTCATTTCACATGCTCAACAACACAAATACAGCTGTCAATCAAAAAAAGACGATCATGTGACACGCCATGTCAAAACCAGACATTTCCCGCCAAAACTCAAAACTGGATTATTGTTTTTGATTCGCTCATCAAGTAACACACTGCTAAAAATGGTATTCTTGAAATAAGGAAAAAATCTTACTTCAAGAAAATTTTTCTTGTGTCACTATCTAGAAAGGTATCCTAATAAGATTTTTGGGAGTGACACAAGAAAAGGTTTCCTAAAATTAGATTTTTTTCTCATTTCAAGAATACCATTTTTAGCAGTGCACCTATTGAGGGCCCGTATTAGGTAAGGATTTCCCTCAACATAAAGAAATCCAATCACCTTGATATTATGGCCGATGTAACTTTTCATGCAAATTATTTCTTTTTTCGAGAAATGCCTGATTTTGATGAGGGGCGTCACAAATAAATGAATTTGTTAAATGATTACGTACATGTACAGGTGCAAATAATGTCAATACCATATATTAACTAAATTATCTTTAGGATTGGCAAACATTTGTACACCACATCTCAGGTTACAGTGTGTACAAAATGTCTGAATATTATTTTTTTTTGGGGGGGGACTATTTTGAGATCAGTGGCAGACTTTGAAAAATGTCCATTGTTCGCGTAGTTCTGTGCATGCGCAATAGTAACTCTGCTGCCTCTAGCATCCCCAAAAACAGTGAACTGTCTTAAAAACAATCTGTAAATTATATAACAAATGACGCCTGGTTGCATTTCAAAGAATGAACTCAAGAATAAAAACCCGGTTTCATCTTGTAGGGTTTAAATTTAGCATACCCAAATGTCTCCCAATCGCAAAAAAGTGAACTGTCCTTGAAAAAAATCTGTAAATTATATAAAAAATGATGCCTGGTTGCATTTCAACGAATGAACTCAAGAATAAAAAACCTTGGTTTCATCTTGTGGGGTTTAGATCTGTTTGAATACAAATAATTATTAAAGTAACAAGTTTCAGTATTTGATAAAAGATATGGGATAAAAGATATATACAGTAGCATGCAACACCACAGGTTGTACACCTACCACTCACAAAAAGACAATGTCACATGGTTACACAATGGGTGGCTGTGAGTAATAAGGTCACAGGGTCAAGGGTCACAGGGTTAAGGGTTACAGTGTCATATCCTACAATAAACATGTATTTAGTTTGTCAATGAAGGACTTCTTTTTTCCATGGTTTGTAATTTTAGAATTTCGAAAAAATATCTTCGCAATCCCACCGATAGGTTGGTCAAGACATTTACTGAGCAGATTTAAAGGTATTATAAAGGATTGGTAGAGTTGACAAAAAAGTTGCAGACAGCGTTCATATTTTGTGTGATCCACCAAATACATGACATAACAAACATGTGAAAATTTGGGCATAATCCGTTGTGTGAGTCAGGAGAAAATAGTGAAAAAACATGCACAATTTACAGCATGTATACACATTGTCCTTATAATTTTGGTTGTAACAACCGAAATCAGCTATTTTCAGATACATTTCTTGAATATGATTTTGTTTCAGGGGGAAATATTACACAGAAAAAAATGGTTCTAGTATGAACTTCATAATCAGTAAGCTTTCAGAGTAAAATTAAACAATGATGTTTTTCATCCTTACCAATCCTGTATAGCACCTTTAATACATATATACATATATATGTATATATAAACTAACAAAAATTCTCTTTAAAGGTTTCTTGTCAACATTTGTTGATTGTTTACACGCGACAACTTTGTTAGTAAACATGTGATCTAACAACCAACACTGAACATGAATATGAAACACACCACAAAAGTGTACAGAAAGAGCACATGTGCATACAAAAATCTTGTACCTTGGCTTCCTGTATGGTTATGCAGCACACAGGAGTTAAAGAACCATGTTATTATTTCAACACGATTATTTAAAAAAGAGCGACCAAAAAGAAAGAGTAGGGCATAAAAAAAACGAGAACAAAAAGTAGAAAAGTTAGGAAGTGCTTCCAGGATGAAAAAACACCTAAAAACGGCAAAGATTATTAACAATGTTAAAAAGGTAGAAAAGAGTTATTTAACAAAAAAGAACACGACCACATTTCATCCAAAATCTGTGAAAGCGTTTTTGTTTGTTTTTTAACCTTGAACTTAAAGGTGCCATTATCAGAACCGAAGTTGGCAAACGCCATCTTGTAAACTGGTTTTGAAATTTATTGGACACAGGGGATCCATCTCATAAAATGTGCGAAGTGAACATTTAATTTCCTGAATTTGTTTGAGACGCTTCCTTAATTGCATGGCCCCCATTTTCGCCGACAGAAATGTGTGGGTATTTTTCAAAACGAGTTTGTTATGGCAGCTTCACTATCAAACCACCTGTGAGTGGAATAATTATCCATAGATGTTCCTGATTTAGATGTTTTTCTTTTTGTACAGTCTTGATGACTGCTTCATCAAAGTTCCCGCAAATTCCTTTGGTCTTTTTGACCATTTTGTTACAGGGCGACAGGGTTTGCCTTTAACTGGCCAGCAAGAACAGTTAGCTTGTCATTTCACTAGTCCGTCAGCTTTTTCACTAGTCCTCATTTCAAATGAACTCAGTGCTTTTCAACACTGAACTAGCCAGCCGGACCACTTAGAAGTGAATTTCGACTGGTCCTCATGTGTTTTAACTGGCATTTGGCCAGTGGACCACTGTTAAGGGAGAACACTGGGCGACTGTCGTCATGATCATAGCTGGCCTGTGGCTGTACATGGAGTAATAAACTCTTAGCCAGTTACTGCCAGAGGGCATGTCATTATTATTGTGATGTGACGGCCAGTGAGTGCAGTAACTGGGTTATAGAGTTCAAAGTTCAATGTCCAGCCACAGGCCTGCTCTGATCATGACAACAGTCCCCCCTTTTTTAGTGTGTCCAATTAGCTTGGAACTCACACACAAATCGACCGTTGAGTTTTTTGGGGCGACTCCTGTACAAACACCACAATGGAATGACAAACTGACAAACTGACAATCAAAAATGCCTCAAGAAAAAAAGGATTAGAAAGATAAAAAGACAACAATGAAAAAAAACAGTCGAGATGAAGAAGATGTCTAAAAGTTACTGAGCGATAAAACCTGGAGAATGCGGAGTGCATTTTATTATTTTCCCAGCCAAGGGAAATGCCCGGCTGGTTTATTACCATTTGTTAACAGATCAATTTAATAACCTCTTGTTAACAGCGCCCTCTTTTGTTAATTTGTAGTTAGTATATCTTGACAAAAGACCTTCTGTAAAAACAATATTCCAAAAGATGGCCCAGAAACATTTTCCCGAAGACATAAAGCTGCAGTCAACATCTAAGACTACATGTTAGTATGCTTTCTGAAACACTAAGGTTTTCGTTTTATTCTGCATTACTAAACCCTACATTGTTTACCCTTTAGGAAAGAGCGGCTACAAGTGGCTTGTGCCGCAGTGCCCATAGTGGCTGCAAGCGGCTTGTACCACAGTGCCCATAGTGGCTGCAAGCGGCTTGTGCTGCAGTGCACATGGTGGCTGCAAGTGGCTTGTACCACAGTGCCCATAGTGGCTGCAAGCGGCTTGTACCACAGTGCACATGGTGGCTGCAAGCGGCTTCTACCACAGTGCACATGGTGGCTGCAAGTGGCTTGTACCACAGTGCACATAGTGGCTGCAAGCAGCTTCTACCACAGTGCACATGGTGGCTGCAAGTGGCTTGTACCACAGTGCACATGGTGGCTGCAAGCGGCTTCTACCACAGTGCACATGGTGGCTGCAAGTGGCTTGTACCACAGTGCACATAGTGGCTGCAAGTGGCTTGTACCACAGTGCACATGGTGGCTGCAAGCGGCTTCTACCACAGTGCACATGGTGGCTGCAAGTGGCTTGTACCACAGTGTGCCCGTAGTGGGAGGGTTGGCTGTATACTGTGTAGATGCATTCACCCCATGATATTATATTACATGTATATGAATGGTCAGACAGTAGGAGGGTCAGTAAGTCTTCATAGGATGTTTTTGAAAAAACACCGGACTATAGGAGTTGTTCGGTTGTGGAGTTACTAGCAAAGTGCGAAAATTACTGGACTCTGGCCAGTTGGTCCAAATGCGAGACACGCCCCATTTTTATGATGTCAATTGATGGCACAAAATTCTCCAGGTTTCATTTCTATATGAAGTGTAAAATGTTTGTATGAGGAATACATGTATGAAGACCTTAACCAGATGATGTGTGGGTCCATGAAGTAGTACATGTAATTCTTTACATCAGCAGTCAGGAAACTAGACCTTCATCATACTGCAGCCATATTTGTTTTCACACATTCTAACACACAAATCCAATGAGACTCAAAATGAAGGTCACTGCAAAAAATAGTCTGGCGCCTTCAATTTTTCAGAACCTCCCCTTCTAGGAAACGGACAAATATGGCGTCAGTTTGAGAAACTCTACAACGCATTCTCTCGAGTTAATTTTCAAAATGAACATCTTGCAGTCAGATGTGAATGACCAGGCAAAAAACCCCAGATGCGATTATTGGCAGGCATGAAGCAGGAACCAGGGTGGCAAGGATTGACTTCCTCCCCCACCCCACCTCCTCTGCCACCCTGGACCCACCTCTTAGTGGGACAGAGGGCATCGGCACAATGCAAACAATTGGAATGGATAGCGTACCATTGCGATACTGCCTCACTGGTAAATGTCGCTGGCTGCCATTAAACCCTGGGAAACACACACATAGATAAGAACCTAAACAAAGTCAGGGTACCAGTTTTAAACAGAGGTGATTAAAGCATACATGTAAATCTGCTTAATAGCACAACTGCTTAGCTTGTGACATGTTTTCTTAAAACAGAAATAGGTTACGAGCTTCCTACGTGATTGTGACCTGTGGCTAGAATTATTCCCAAGACATGTTTTTTTTTTCATTTGGTGCTCGATATGGGCCCAGCCAGAGCCATATATAGAGAGAGTTGCAACAACTTGCGATTAGAAGCCATTTTGTGTCCAAAAAAACGCATTGGAGAATACAGGGTGCCAGACTAGTCTACCCATTGGGTTGTGCTGCATTTGGACTGACTAAAAATGGTGTCCAGCAACCACGTGACCAAAGAAAACTGGTCCCTCTATGTTGCAACTCTCTCAATACACAGCTCTGGGCCCGGCATGGTGGTACCGCCCTCTATTGTGTCTTCATTGTGTGCTTGGAATCTCAGGAATTCTTCAACAGATTTTAAGGGGGGGGGTACTTCTGTACTAGAGGAAAATAGTTTGTTAAATTATGAGACCATTGGGGGAGATACTCTCTGCCCTATATCGGGCATGGTATGTTTTTATTTTCCCATTCCAATGTGGAATTTAACATTCCTATAAAAAGACTTATGAATTCACAGAAACAATTATCAAACTTCCGCACTCGGTTTTCGGGAAACACAACTTTGCACATTAATAGTTGATACAACCTTTTGTCTGGAACACGATGAAATGCCGGGGGAAAAAATATTATCATAATTATTATCATTTTGTACGGAAACCAATGGCACTCTCAAAACCCGTAGGCCTGAAGATACATGTGAAGAAATAGCATGTAATGGTTTACAAGGTGCTGTGGCGCAATATGCTGCCGATCAAACCAGGAACACCGGGGCGAACCCCTTCTCTTTACGATAAGTGCACTGGGTTCTTTTACGTGCATTACACAACACACGGGACAAAAAGCTTCACGTCCCATCTGAAGGACGCAGCAATAATGGTCAAGTGTCTTGCTCAAGGACACAAGTGTCATGACCGGGACTCGAACCCACATTATGCTGGTCAGAAACACCAGAGCTTGAGTCCGGTGTTCTTATCCACTCGGCCCTGACACGCTGATAGTAGGAGGGTTTTTAAGGTACTATCACCAATACAAAGCTCAAAGCCTTCACTGCCTTCGTTAAAGCCAATGAAGACGATATAAATACAATCATTGTAACCGCTTCAAAGAACTTTCACAGAACTGAAAAAAAGGAAAACTACGGCGATAGACATTACCCCCTCTGTGATGTCATCTGAACCCGGCGTCACACTTTGCGGTCATACCCTACCTGGTTTGGGAGACCTTGGCATCATGTTGGCAACAGAGGGCAGTAGTTTGTCGCTGATTATCTCCACGCACTGCCGCGGGAAGAAGCCGACCTCAAAGCCGTTCTTCCCCCTCCACCACGAGGTGTCCTCCGGCGGCGGCATATCAATCACGGATATCATGTCACCGACCTACAAACAAGCAAGGTACATAAACATTGAAAGAAAAATTCAGCTTTATGTGAAAAGATAAATGAAAGAGCCAAAGGAAATTTATTTATATTATGCAACCCCTTGCACCAACGTCACATGCAGCTACTGTCTGCCATGCTCGCCATTTTGGAACCCTGATTGTTTAATCAAGCCTAGTTCCTTGACTTCCATTTATCTGTACATGTAGTTAACTGAGCCCCGATCAGTTTAATCCAGTCTAGTTCCTTGACTTCCATTTATCTGTACATGTAGTTAACTGAACTCCGGTCAGTTAAATCCAGTCTAGTTACTTGACTTCCAAATATCTGTACATGTAGTTAACTGAACTCCGGTCAGTTTAATACGGTCTAGTCCCTTGACTTCCAAATATCTGGACATGTAGTTAACTGAACCCTGATCGGTTTAATCCAGTCTAGTTCCTTGACTTCCAAATATCTGTACATGCAGTTAACTGAACTCCGGTCAGTTTAATCAAGTCTAGTTCCTTGACTTCCAAATATCTGTACATGTAGTTAACTGAACCCCGATCAGTTTAATCAAGTTCCTTGACTTCCAATATCTAAAGTAACTCACCTCAAGGGATATTTCATCAGGTGCCTGTGCCATGTATCGTTTAGTCACATGGGCAGCGGCTACTGCAGGAATGTTGATTGCGGACTCCTCACTGGCGACCACATGGTTGCCGTGGTTATCAAGCTGTATGAAAAGAAAACAAAATGGTTGACATTCAAAGGTCTGTACAAATATCTGGTTGGAGAGAAGAAAAAAAATGAAAGCAAAACATGGTTTTAACTTAAGTTGGATGTTAACGACGCTGTCTACAAAAACTGAAAACATATCACCATAAAAATATACTACATGTATATACAGTAAAATAAGGAAAAAAGAAAACATTTACACTGATATGTGAACTTATCTTCAAGTAAACTTGAATCCTCTATTCTGATTGGTTGACCCACAGGTCATATAGAGGTGTGATATTATAAGTTATCACACAAGCGCGAGTGGTATACGGAAAAATATAGCGCTTCTGCGTCCCATATCCACCGAGGCCGAAGGCCGAGTTGGACATGGGACGCAGACGCGCTATATTTTTCCGTATTCCACGAGCGCGCGTGTGACAACGTATTTATCTTCAAGCAAACTTGATGCGCAGTTAGAACACGCAATACGCAGGGTGTGATATAAGCCGTGCAATATAAGTTTATATCACACTCCTTGTTGCTATGGATCGACCAATCAGAATCGATTATTTAGGCCTGCTGGAAGATAAAGACCTATATTGCACGGCCCATATAACACCCTGCGCATTGCATTACGCTGCGCGTCAAGTTTTCCTTGAAAATAAATCTGTTATCACACGTGCACTCGTGGAATACTGAAAAATATAGCGCGTCTGCGTCCCATATCCAACTCGGTCTTCGCCCTCGTGGATCCATGGGAAGCAGAAGCGCTATATTTTTCCGTATTCCACTCGCGCTTTTCTGATAACGATAAATGTACATGTAGGTAAAGAAACACAATTTGGGGCCATTCAGAATTCAGATGTTTTTTTTTCTTTTTTTCTCCAAATTTGTTTTGACCCATTCTGCCCTTTTTTAAATTTTTGAATATTGACTGACTGTTTAATTTATCTTTAAGCAAATTTGAATCCTCGATTCTGATTAGTGGATCCATAGTAACAAGAGTGCGATATTAACATATTTTGCACACGTCTTGTATCACGACCCGTTGTATTGCGCCGTTCTAACTCCGCGTTAATATTTTGCGCTATTTTAAGCTGCGTGACCGTGACTTGTCAAGTTTGCTTGGAGATAAATTCGTTCTCACACGTTCACTCATGGAAAAGGGGAAAAAATATAGCGCCCAAGTGCCATATCTAACTCAGTCTTTGCCTTTGTTGATTATAAGACGTAATAAGTGCCATATTTGTCTGTGTTCCACTCTCGCTTGTGTGGTAACTACATAATATCCTATATGCTGCAGACCAAAGTAATGCCTCAATTGAAGCAGATATTCTAGATCAATACTCTGCCAGCTCAGGAGTTTTTCAATGGCTTTTCCTGGCTTCCAGAAAAGGAAATTGCTGAACACACAACATTTTTGGGGAAAAAAAAACCCAAAACAAAACGTTTCCATTATTCTAATTGAAAACTGAATTTTAGTTATTTCTTAAGTATAATAAAAAAATAAAATAAAAAATAAAAATTGTAAACGTTTACTATTCTGAAGGGTCCCTTGCACACACTATAATTGGCTGGTATCTAACAAATATTCCATGCCTGGATTTACACGGAGGCCACAGGGGGCCATGAACTCTGTTGCCCCTGGGCCCAATTTCATAGAGCTGCTTAAGCAGAAAATATTGCTTAAAAATTGTCTGCTGAGCAGAAATGAGCAGGATACCAGTCACAAATTGTACATGTGACATGGTAGTTTGGCTGGTAACCTTATTCTGCTAAGCATAATTTTTTGTGTTTAGCTACTTTTTGTGCTTAAGTAGCTCTATGAAATTGGGCCCAGGTCTTGGCCTCTGTTGCACCTTCAAAAGTTTCCCACAGGCCTGGAATTACACAGAGGCCACGGGGGCCATGGCCTCTGTTGACCCTGGTCTTGGCCTCTGTTGCCCCTTCAAAAGTTTCCCATAGACTTGAAGATTTTCCAAAGGAACTTAGGAAGTGCCCTTTGCAGAACGGAACAGAACCCTGATCACAGGCCTGGAATTACACAAAGGCCACTGGGGCCACCGCCTCTGTTGCCCCCTGGTCTTTGCCTCTGTTGCCCCTGGTCTTGGCCTCTGTTGCCCCCTGGTCTTTGCCTCTGTTGCCCCCTGGTCTTGGCCTCTGTTGCCCCTGGTCTTGGCCTCTGTTGCCCCCTGGTCTTTGCCTCTGTTGCCCCTGGTCTTAGCCTCTGTTGCCCCCTGGTCTTTGCCTCTGTTGCCCCTGGTCTTAGCCTCTGTTGCCCCTGGTCTTGGCCTCTGTTGCCCCCTGGTCTTTGCCTCTGTTGCCCCTGGTCTTTGCCTCTGTTGCCCCCTGGGCCCAATTTCATGGCTCTGCTTACCGCCGAATTCTGCGCTTGCGATCTCCATTCCCCGCTTACCGAGCAAGCGCCGAATTTCTGCGCTAGCTGTGTAAGCGTAGAATGCCTAGTAACGTAGACTACGCACGCGCACAAGCAAAAATTCCCAGCTAACCCGTGAAATACGCTTGACGTCAGCACGGAATTCCCTGCTTCCGTAAGCGCCGATTCTTTGCTTACGGTAAGCAGAGCCATGAAATTGGGCCCTGGTCTTTGCCTCTGTTGCCCCCTGGTCTTGGCCTCTGTTTCCCCTTCAAAACTTTCCCATTAGACTTAAAGGTTTTCCAATGGAAGTGCCCTTTGCAAAATGAAAAATAATGGCCTTGCCCTCTCTAAGATGTAATTCCAGGTCTGATCTACCACGTACAACTTGAATTCCACTAAGTCATGCTGGTAAAAAACATTGATCTCCAATTGAAATTTACTCACACAGACAATCAAGTAAATTGTGTGTGTATACAACTGGATAAATTAAACGAACTCATTTCTAACGAGAAAATAAAAATGTACATTTTTAAAAGAAAGAATACACTCTGCTATGAGAGACAAAAACAAATGAAAATAAGAATAACAAGAACAGAAATGACAGTCTAACCAAACTTATGAAATACAACACATACATGTATACAACAATTAATATATTAGCAAGCAATATCTAGATGAGCAAGTTTTTTATCTGTGACATTTCCTGTGCCAAGATATCATGACAATAATAAAAATAATTTGATGGATTGAACAGGATTCTTGGGTCAGAATTAATGGCACTAACCCACAAAAAGTGTTCCAAAATGTGAATGGACAATTCTTTCGAAAATGATTTGAGTTGATTCATTTGTTGTTTTCAAAATATCAAATTTTTTAAATCGCCCTCAAATTTCCATCAAAAACGGAAGGAAAAAGTTAACTACCTTTTCCGTCCATTTTTCTTAATTGAAATTTTAGAGTAATTAAAAAACTAATCATTCTAATCAACTCAAATTATATTCAGTATAAGCCCAGAGCTGCAATCATTTGCATCTTGCAATCAGGGAGATTTTGTCCAACAATCATGGAGTTATTTGGAATTACTTTTGACATTATAAGGAAAACAATTCCATATAATCAGGGAGATTTTCTACAACAATCAGGGAGATATTTCGAATTACATTTAACATAATATGGCAAATGTTTCCATAACCACAGAGATTTTTCAAAATTGTTCATCAGAAGAACACGGAAAGATTGGTTTCTTTTCGGGGAACTTTCTGCAGAATCAGGGAGAGTTGGCAGCTCTGTAAGCTAAAACAGTTTGTGGGTGGTTTCGGGTCTTAAAAAAGGTTCCAAGCATTGGACAAACTGCTGTCGTGATGGTAGAAACGTGGTACCCTTTAGTTTAATATGTTTCTTGTCACACATGTAGTCTTGATTGGCGATGCTAGTTTTTGGTATCGGTCACCAATAGAGGGCCCACATCGACTAGCTCGGAGGGACTAGGCAAGTCTACTGGTCTGGATCTTGATCCAGATGTTTGTCTGATACAGATATCTCTTCTCCAGTAATTTGTGTTGTGACTGGAGGAGGACCAACATTAACAACACGAGCGGTCACCAACCAAGACTAAACATACATGTAAATTTGAACGCACCCTTTAAAATTCTCCCCCAAATCAAAACAAGGTTTTCAGTTTTACCCTCAGTTGATGCCGCTTCCTGGAGTGATGTTTTGAATTCCCTAAATTTGTTTAAACTAGGAGTTACTTGAATATGACTTTGAAGCTACATCTTCACAACAATAGTTTTCATGTGTTGTTGGATCGCCTTCTGGGTTCAAATTTTACACGGAGGCCAGAGGCCAGTGTTTTTAACCATTGGGCCAGTGAACTTAAGACCATCGTTCAACAGACATTTTCTAATGACTGCAGAAACCAATATTTCTGATAAGACCGTGATTCTTTGCAAGACAAATGTGAAAAGAAAGTCCGTCAATTATTTTGGTTATAACTTGGTTTTTACTCTTACACCGATGTGTATAAAAGCACCGTATACTCAGTACTTTTTCGAGTTCTGTGAAAACAATCCACAGGCAAATCACTTTGGTGGGATTCGAACCCACGACCTTTGAATTGCAAGAGCAGATGTCTTACCACTAGACCACCGAGCTAGCCCAATGGCTAGAGGCAGTTCGAATCCTATGTTGGAGCAGCGGGTCCAGCAACAATTCAATAGATGTTATCCCCGATGCAAAAATTAACATCTATCAAATTATTTTTGTTCAATACATAAATCATCAAATACAAAAAAGAAAGTTCAATGCATTTTCTATGGGCTTCTGGTAATCGGTGGAGCCAGTTGCGTAAAGTGGGCGTGGCTTACAGTAAAATTACGTCACACTTACGAACAGGATAAATCAACTTACAGTGGAACTAAGAATCAAAGGTGCAGATCCAAAAAATTTACCATTGAGGGGTTTAAAAGAAACCCCCCCCACCCCAACAAAAACAAACTGAAAAAGTAACTGGAGGGTTACAATGATTAACGCAAAAAATGTTAAATTCAGGCATGATATTTTGAAAAATTCAATTGAGTACAAGCAAGGGCTGACCTACATGTACATATGGTATAGGTTTTTTATAGACTTTTCAGGTTATTTAATAACAATTTTGCTGATTTTTCTGAGGGCCAAAAAATCAGAAATCAGACTAATAAGAAGGAAGAATATCATGCCTGTATTCAGCCAATGGGGCTCGACTTACAACATTTACCACAATATGTAAGGCTAAGGGTGATGTTAAAAGTATACAAAAGGAAAAACATGCTAAGGAAATAAAAACAATATTTCAAAAACTCGTCGAAAGTAGGGAGAGGTCCGAACCCCCACTTGGACACACACTCTGGATCTGCGGCTGGCACACTTTCGATTTACATGTATATGAACAAGATTGCAGGAGTTACTTGACCAATATACAAATCTACAAAAAAAACTCTGTCTACTTTGTTTAAAATGCCACGCATTCTAAGAATTGGCAGTGGCTATGATTTAAAGCTTTCACACACTCATTGGCCTTATTTCAAGACCACAGTCTCGGCTTCGGCTTCGGCTCCATATGCTTGTTTGAAGGCGTACCAAAAGCGCACATTTTCAAAATTACTGGCGGAGCGTAAGCCGGAGGCAAAATGAGCAGTGCATTCACACGGAACGACAACCCCCCAAAAAAACTTTTTTTTTGCAGCCCCTCCGAAAAAAAAAAAAAAAAAAGTTAACGAAGCTGACAAACACAATCACTTTGACCTTTGGCATGCAAATGAGATGACCTAATATTTTGTACAATGATTACCTTAAGTTGATGGCCATGATTGTCCATCTTCAGATATATCAATAGTCGAGAAGAAAACGAAAAGTTCAGAGAAGAGATGTCAAAGAGTTAGACTGCATGATTAATGCAGGTTTGTTGTGACTCTTCAAGTTTAAAGTAGGGCTCGATTTCACAAAACCCTGTGATTCATCTTTAAAAGGGACACCCTGCCTTCGGATTGGGCACTTTGGGCAATAAAAAGCATTCGTTATGAAATGAATATGGTTGGAAAGATGTTTTGAAAGTAGAATATAATGATCCATACAAATATGCCTCGGAATTGTGTGGTTTTCCTTTCCATTTGAGTAGGGTCTCCTCGGGTAGAGGTTAAAAGAAGGTTGCTTACTGGCCCGTGTGCAGCGCGTACAAATATATGCGTTTTCCATTGTGTCATCATCTCCGTTTTACCTCTAAGATGGCGGCGTGATGACGTCAATAAGGCCTAGAATTAACTTTGTTACTTTAAGTCTGGAAAAAACCCACCATGATTTAAGACCAAGAAAGTGTGGTAATCGCTGGTTCCCTACCTCCATCCAGTTTAAAACTGGTCCGCAATTGATCATGTCACCAGCTATCTGGGAAAATCTGCCAAGGTACCGGCCAAGCATCGCTCGAACACCCTGTCATGAAACGATACAAAAGAAGGATGTTAGGGTTTTTCTGTCGAAACTAAAAATAACCTCGCAGGGCTGAATACGATGAGTTGAAAGAAAAACTTAGTTTATGTCATCAGAGGAAAGAAGAATACCAACAAGAAAAATAAACCAACTGTTGTTTCGGTTACCACTGATCATATTAACCAGTGTTGTCGTCAAGTACATTCAAGCGAAGTACCAAGCTGTGCCGAATACAAATGTGGCAAAGTAATAATGATTATAATAAACAGGACATTTATAAAGCGCCTTTTACCAGAGGATACAAAGTGCTGGAAAAGAAAAAAAGAGAAAACCAGAGAGACAGGGGAGGCAGACAGAAGTAACCCAAGATTAGGCCACATAAAATTAAAAAATTGTTGATCGTCCTTTTTTGGTGGGAAGTTGGGGTGGGAGGGCGGTTTTTTTTTTTTGGTTTTTTTTTATTTATGAGGACATGGCAAAATATCAAACAAAGAATAAAGAAATCATCACAATCACTACAAAAAAGAGGGTTTGTGTGATTTTGATGTTTTTAATTGTTTTGTTAAACCCATTTAACTCCTAGATGAAATTTTCTGTGAAACATTTTCTTAAGTAAATATTTGAAGAATTGTTCTTGTTTTTGCCAACACAATCTTTCTTCAAATATCTATTTCCAACCTATGGATTTTGAAAAAAAATTCAGCTGAAAAATCTGGGAGCCAAATTTGACTGAAAAGATCATTGAAAAGACCGTTTTTTATGATTAAAAAAAAAAAAAAAAAAATGGGGTCGGGGGGTTTCGTAGGGTCGGGCGGGGACGATCAACAATTTCTTTTTTTTATGTGGCCTACATGCAGGGTTTGCCCTTAACTTTTTCAGTGACTAGCCAGCAGGACCAGTTAGCTTGTCAGTTCACTAGTCCACCAACTTTGGGTGTGATAAATACATGTACCTTTCAATTCCGATGCGTAACAAAGTATACTTTATATGAAAGACAATTGAGATAAATCTTCTTTTACATGTCTTAGTGCTTGTTCGAATAAAAACAGTTAAATGCATGTTAAAATGGGTCCCCAAGTTTTTCTCGTATTGAATCTGGTTTTGTTAACAAAAACTTCTGGTCCAGGAAAAAATTTTGAACTAAAAGCCCTGCGGTCTTCCCCTAAAAATTCAAGCCGTGAAAAAATCTCTCTATTGGTTTTGGCCGATGACAAGCGTCTCCACCAACGTACCTCCCGATTCCCGATCATGGCTTCTCCCTTGGGCAACTCCACCAGCTGGCTGAACCGTCGGTCGTAAATGCAGCTGTGGAGCTGCTTGTCTAGTACCCGGAAGTCTTCATAGCAGCGTTTGACCAGCCAGACTTTACCGTTGCTGCAGACCTTGATGGTGAAGGGGTTGTCGGTGATGTCGCAGGTACCGTTCTGATAGGCAAGGAGTACGGATTCCTCTTGATCGGAGTCCTCGTGCATAGATAACTGCGATAGAAAACCCCCCAAATTAGATCAAACATCAGGGTTCTGTTCAAGCAAAGCTAGCATATCAAGCCAAGAATTTATTTGTATTTATTTTTTTATTTTTTTTATTTAAAGACCTACTTTAACAAAAACAGCAACAAGTAATCTTTGCTAAAATTCATTTAAAACTGCCTCCAGCCCGGTGGCTAGAGGCAGTTCAAATCCTATGTTTTAGCAGTGATGTAATAGTTGTTAATTTTGCATCAGGGGTAAAGAATATAATTTGGTTTTACCTGTACACACCGATGTGTATTAAAGGCACTGAACACGTTTGGAAATTGTCAAAGACCAGTGTTCTCAATTGGTGCATCCCAACATATGCATAAAATAACAAGCCTGTGAAAATTTGGGCTCAATTGGTCATCGAAGTTGCAAGAAAATGATGAAAGTAAAAACACCCTTCTTGTACAATTGTGTGCTTTCAGATAGGAATAAAAACTTCTTGCAAGAAGTTTTTATTATTTTAGTGAGATATTACCTCTTTCTCAAAAACTACGTTACTTCAGAGGGAGTCGTTTCCAACAATGTTTTATACTATCAACAGCTCTCCGTTGCTTGTTACCAAGTAAGTTTTTATGCTAATATTTGTTTTGAGTCATTACCAAACGTGTACGATACCTTTAAGCACCGTATACTCAGTACTTTCCCGGGTTCATTTTGGCTGGTAAAGCAGTTTGCAACATCTGTTTCCTGTTTTATTTTTATTTTCCAGATTATAAAAAGACAAGAGCATACCAAGCCTGAATTAAGTGGCAGAAAGAATACTTACCGTGATATGTCCGAGCTCCACATTGTCGTAGTGAAAGTGAGCACAATCGTTGAGCTTGGGAAAACGACTCGAACCATCATGGAAACTGAAAACCAAAATATATATATTTTGTTTGTATTCAATGTTTAGCATTCTTGAGGAGAAAACATGAAATTCCAATGGATTGTTTTTGCTACTTCGTGGCTGGGTGATAATGCAGTGAGTGTCAATAGCAAAAAATTAATATTTTTTTACATTATTGGTTTTTCAAAATGGATCTTTCAAAAATGTTAGCAATTGGATTTGGAGAAAAAAGATTTGGAGAAAAAAATATACAAAAAATTGCCAATGTAAATTTAATTTTCAATACAACCCAGACTCATGCACCTCATTCTTGTAAAGGCAAGGCAGTAAGGGCAGGACAGTTTTTAAATTAGTATAGGGGACCTGTATGAAGGCATTCAAAATTTCTACTGGAACATTTCAACCTGCATTCATAAATACCTGGGACAGTTCATCCATTCTGATTGGTCAAGAGGAGATCACGTGGCCATGTTTAAAGGGATTGTATATGTTTGGTAATTGGAGCCCACTGTTTGTTTCAATCCTATAGTGTTGTAGATATATACCATAAAACTAACATGTGAAAATTTCATTTCAAAAGGTGGTAGCGTTTTTTAGATATTGCCGAAAATCTGAACGATTATGTCCACGCAGGAAGAATAATCCGCAATTGGAATACACTATCTGAGAAATGTCACTGCAATAACGCTTCTCAGATTCAAATTTTTGGGGATAAAAAGTGATATCTTTTTCCATAACTGCAGTACTTCTAAGTGAAAAGTTTTTAAAAATGCATTATACTATCCAAAGCTGCTGTACTTCTTACCAAGTAAGTTTTTATTGCCATTAATTCCAGAGTAATTACCAAACGTATACAGACCCTTAGGATAAAAAACATCATCGTTTAATTTTAGTTTGAAAGCTTACTGATGTATGAAGTTCATACTAAAACCATTTTTTTCTGTGAAATATTTCCCTCTGTAATGCAGTCGTATTAAAAAAAAAATGTAACAGCTGGTTTCAGTCGTTAAAACCAAAAATTTAAGAAAATGTGTTTACATGCTGAAAGTCATGTTGGGCACCATGAATACAAGTCAACAAAATGGTCTTTGTACGACCTTTGCCCTTGCTTCATCTAGAACTGACTAAAGAAAATAGTGCATGAACTCTCACTAACCGTGGACTTTGTGTACAATACATGTATGACAGGAAACAATCAAAGGAAACAACACTTTGACTTGAAACAAAACACTTTCACTCTGACAAAGAAGGGTGAAACTTGTTGCTGTTTCTCTTTTCTTAAACAATGCATTTTTTTTAAATGAATCACTAAAAGATAAGAGAGGGGAAGCAGAAGAACGTTGGGTAGAGTCAAAGATACATGTATGACTAATGGTTTTGTTGTTACATAAAGCTGGCAGGGTGTGGGGTTTTGTAGGTCACGTTTATATTTATAGAATGGTCATCACACAAGGGCTCAATTTTATAAAGCTGCTTAAGCACAAAAAGTAACTAAGCAGATTGCAATTTGTGCTCAGGCTCCAGTGCTTTATTGTGTGTTATCTTGGGTGACTAAGTTGCCATTGGGGGCTCAAGCAGGGTATAGTGCGCAGTTGACTAAAGTCGCCATTGGGGCTGAAAGGGTTAAACATCCCAAACCCCCACTCAACAAACGGAAAGACTCATTCGACAAATGATGCTACTTACGAAGACGAGGACATCTTCTTGATGCGGAGGCTAGCTCGTCTCCTGATGTTAGTCTCCCCATTATTCTCTAATGGAGTCAGAGGAACCTGGAATCACAAAGTATAAGAACGGAGGAATCAAAGAGACATGTAGTGAATCTAATCTGAGTCTTTACAAGGGATCTAACTATGGCGTGTCGGCGCTGAGCGGTTAAGAGCACCGGACTCAAGCTCTGCTGTTTCTGATCAGTAGAGTGTGGGTTCGAGTCCAGGTCTTGACACCTTTGGCAAGACCATTGCTGCTGCATCCTTTGGATGGGACGTCAAGCTGTAGGTCCCGTGTGTAATTTTTGTTATAATTTTTTTTATGAGATATCGCCTAACATCACAAGGCCGGACGGCCACTTCAAGGTGAGGGGCTAAACTTCACTGATTTGGGCTGTCGACCCAAAATAACTGTCACCACGGGCACGTTTCCACCTACTCCGGGGCTGGAACAGGGTTACCTACCCCCTTCACAGTCTGTAAGGATGTAGGCATTGGTATCATCCACTAAGAGCCTGGCTAGTACAGAATGCACAACCTTCCCAATTTTTTACGAAACAATTATGGTTAAGTGCCTTGCTCAACAGCACAAGTGTCATGACCGGGATTTGAACCCACACTCTGCCGCTGACAAAACCAGAGCTTGGGTCCGGTGAACTACATGTAGACCGCTCGGCCATGCAAAGCCATAAATGTAAATGCACATAAAAGAACCCAGTTACGCTTATCACCAAGAGAAAGGGTTTGCCCCGGTGTTTCTGGCAGTGGTTGCTGAATATGCGCCGCAACACCTTGTAAACCCTTATACATGTAAAAGGTGCTACATAAATAAATGTAGGTCTCATAATTTTTAAAATTCAAAAAAAAATTGTAGAGACCCTTCATAAAAAAAAATCTTTTACACCCACAGGCCTGAAAAACATAACGTACCTTGGAGAACAGAAGTCCACTCTCTTCGTCAACCGAATGCAGCCCTCTCGAGCGAATATCGGCGTCATTCTCTGAGAACTTGCGGATCTTTTTTCCTCTGGGGGTAAACAAAAGTATCAACACTTTCAAGTCAAACAACAGTTCTCTGGCGGCAGTTCAAATTTATTAATGTACATGTAGTTTTTCAACAAGCATTGGTAAACCAGACCTGAAATTTACTCAGAGGCCATGGCCTATTTCCCTGGTCTTCGCCTTGGAAACTTTTGAAGGGACACTAAGGCCAAGACCACAGGCAACAGAGGCCATGGGCTCCGTGCAATTCCAGGCCTGGTAACAGTGAGATGAAGAAAAAAAAACCAGGTTGTCAAGGAAAACGTATTTAATAACTGAATGGGTACACCGCACATTGCAATTGCTCACACTAATCACTCAAAACCTATTTGTTCACACTCTAATCCAATTTAGAATATTGTTTTCAGTTCTTAATAATAATAATAATAATAATAATAAGACTTGTAATGCGCACATATCCACCCTGCTGGGTGTTCAAGGCGCAGTAAAAAACCAAAAAACAAAACCAAAAAACAAAGACAAAACAGACACAACAAAATTAGTCCTTGAAAACCTGTGACATCAGATAAGTTTTGAGAAGAGATTTGAATTTTGTGGTACAAAGATAAGATCTAAGATTAAGCGGTAGAGAGTTCCAGATGCGTGGCGCAGCTGAAGAAAAAGACCTGTCACCCCATGAGTGTCAAGACTTGGGTTCAATGAGGAGAAGCATGGAACTTGATCGAAGATTCCTTGATGGAGTGTGTTAATATTTAAGTGAGTTTTTTCCTTTTCGTTTTGCATATTGTTGAGCGCCATGAGCGTCACTGCATGACAGAATTATGTGCTATATGAAGCCACTATTATTGTTATTATTAGTAGTAGTAGTAGTAGAATTATTTTACAAAACAAAGAGAAAGTTGAAGCAGTCTATGCACATAAAGGTTTAAAACAAATTCATAAATGAAAAAATATATATATTTATGATAAATAATTAAAGCTACCAATTAAAAGTGTTACCTGCAAGATCCTAAGGGAGAGTTGGCACTGTAGATGGAACAAGGGTACATGGAAGAGAAAAGAGAAACAAAAAATAAGTTAATAATTGATACGCATCAATGAAGAACGTGAGCTGATCTTTTTTCTCCATGAAATACTTGCACATTGAGCACGAGACATTTTTTTTCTTCTTTTCCAATTCACGCTTGCATTACAGACAGAATACACTATCAGTGGTGAGAGTCATTGCTGACAAAAAAGTCTGAAACTTGGATCCAGATCTTAGGAGGTACATTGAAATGATGGCATTTCCACCCTATCGTCACCCCTGGGTTGGATTTCACAAAGCACTATGATTGAGGATGAGTTTTCAGTATTACCATAGTGATTTGTATTGTGACATCACTCTTTGCAACTGCGATGGACTTGCAGTTACGATCAATCTTAACTCTTTGTGAAATCGAGCCCTGGAGTTATAGATTCCAAGGAGCTTCTGGGAACAGTATCCTCATTGCTAGACAAGTAGATCAAAGAGCACGACTTATTTTATTTGGAGAAAGATAAAGAATTTTTTTGTTTTTGCAGGCAGCCTTCAAAAGTCTATATTCAGAAAAGAAAAAAAACCGGAAATTTCTCATACTTGAAAGAGTAAATGTCAATACAAAATGTATCATAAATAAAAACAAAAAAAAATCGGACACAAAAACCTACAATGTTCTCAAGTTACAAACCTTAAAATTCTAAAAAATTCCCGCTAAAAAAACAACACACAAAAAAAACCCCAAAGAACAAGATAAAGAATATTCACGATCACCTTCTCCTTTGCAGCAGTTTCCAACACTGATCCTTCAGACGTCGCCACATAGTCGGCTTCACTGAATCGATCCACAATCGATTTCCATCCTGACAAACCATGGCAACCGCATCGACGGGAAAAGCGATAATGGAATTCCACACAAAAACCACTCCTCACACCCCTTAAAAGATTCCCCCCAAAACACTTAAAAATACACAGTTTAACACCTTGTAAAATTGCCAGCACTCCTCGCGGACAAACTATGAACGTCTCTCGGACACTGGAGAGAAAAATATCCTGCAATGATAGTCACAATGTCTGGGATTGTAAACAAAGCTAGCCCGGTGTATCATCAACTTCAACTTGACTCACTCATCACATGAGTCACCACAACAACCCGCAGATATTATGATTTTAATTTTTTTGTCTACTTCACCCCACGTGGAAAACGTACAAAAACTGCTCAAACAAAAAATGTAAACCCAATGTTCAACTCCACTGATTCTTATCAATGGTAATTACAGCGTAGAAGTACGGGAGGTAATTGACAAAAGAAACCCCAAGCATTAGTCACAAGACTTCATGCTCCTTAACGGTGAGTCGATTGTCTGTGTGTGAATCCACCCTGACAGGAAAACACAAGTAAAAACTCCTTAATACGCTAACAGCGGACTGCCTGCTGACTCAGAGATATTCCTGCTCATCTTTTGATGATGTATCTGTCGAGTACATGTATATATTTTTACTCTGGGAACCTCAACATGGTAAAAAAAAAAAATCAAGAGGAAGTCTTGCAGCAACATTTGTAAACACCCTGGAGCGCGACTCTGGCATTAACCGCTGTGACCTACATGTACCAGCAATCATGGAGTGAAGAGACCAGTAGAGAGCCGTTGTCAGAAATGCCCGAGTTCACTCGATTTGATGATGATAATATAATGTACACATCACAGGCATGGCTGTGTTGACTTCAAGACGTGAGATAGATCCACAAGAAACAGGGATCCACAAGAAACGGGTTTTTATTTTACTGATACACGTACATGTAGGACTTCAATCCAAATGCAGGTGTCCACAAAAAAGTTGACGATTGTACACCCGGTAATAATAATCGGGTATAGACTTTTCAATCAATCAATCATCAGGCATTTGTAGAGCGCCATCATTCTAGTCGCCTATTCCGAGGCGCTTAACAAAGTGAAGGAAATATTGAAGACAACACAGTTCAAAGAATTTCATGTGGAGATGACAAGAGCAATGGACTAAATGTAAGCAGATTCAAGGAGATAGAGTCTTAAGTATGATTATACATGTACCTAGATTTGATGAGTACACTTCAAGTTATTAATCACATAAATGTTGTCCTACACAGTACATTCAGCATTATGTTTCGATGTGTCGGACCTCTTCTCCACATGAATGATACAACATTGATTCAAGCGTGAACAATGGAAGATGCAAAACAAATAGTAAATGGCCTGACGTTACGACCCTAGCGGAGTCTTTCTCGAGGTCTAAAATGTTGAAGATCATACAAAAATGTTGTACATTTTTGTTTTGTACTTCGTACTTTGTGTGCTGTTGTAGAAACGTTCCCACTCAAGGATTTGTACAATAGTACAAACTTATCAATAAACTTGCATGTATTGTAGACATGTATTGTGAATGCAGACGTGAAGACGTGCCGTTCTGGTACATGTACTAAGAGCGTGTACATGTATGACCCGTTGAAACCGAGGACTTTAACAAAAGGGATCCTTGTATTTTGACAGGTTGAGGATGTCCTAGCCGCCTTTGCTTTCATGTATAAAACCAATGAATGACGCTTAAAAAAACTTCAGTCCGAACAACAGAACACAGAGAAGTCCACGATTTACCGAGTCAACATAAGTGTGTGTGCATGTAATGTTGCATACACGTGTCACCTTCTACATGTAATGCACATGTGCATGAACAATGTGCAAATGTTTGCTCCACACCACTGCACATACGTACAGTGTATATACAGTATATAAAACCCCCAAGCAACACCCCTATTTATACTTCTCTCCCTCGTCCAATCTCTTCCTGTTTCCTAACCCAACCCTGTTTCCATGCCAACCCATCCCCTCCTTCCTCTTTAGACAGTCGCATCCATGTCTGTGGTTTCCACACAATTAACGACTTCAATTAGAATATCAGAACAATGAACGCATTAATTACAAGAATGAGGTCACCGACCACTTCCCGTTGTTTACAATCGTAAACAAAAAATCTCCAACAAAAGCAGGAAAAATATAGAAACTAAATCACGGCACAGTGTTCTTCTCTTATTTGCTTTAAAAATGGTTTGGGGTTGAACAGAGAAAAATTGACCAGAGTGGGATTTGAACCAACGACCTCCGGTTTAACGTGCTGGCACTCTACCAACTGAGCTATCTACATGTAGCCACTGGGGGTCTTACCCAGTCAGTTTCGCTTGTACATGTAGTTTATAACTTGATATTTTAAATTGGGTCACCTCAGTTTATGGACAAATTGAGTTGTTTTTTTATAAATTTGATGATTGAAACTCTATAATGTACAGTAATGGTGCACATAAAATTAACAGTAGAATACATGGGTCTTGGGTTCGAATCCCACCCAAGCAGTTTGCCTAGTGGATTTATTATTTTCTATAGGACTCAGGAAAACACAAAGTACACAGTGCTTTTATCACACATCAGTGTCAGGTAAAATCAAAATCAAATTATTGATTCTTATTATAAATTTATTGACTTCCACTGCACACATTTTCACAAACTTTGTTCATAATCTGACTGATTACAGCACTTTCTGTTTTGATCAATTTATGGCCAAGTGAAATCTCATAATAGTGTGTGTACATGTAACCCTGTATAATGGGATAATAAATGTACAATAGTGCAGACAAGCCTTATTGTAGAAGTTATTGACGTCAACTGTACGTATTTCACAAAGTCTGGCAATTGCTGATTGATGAAAACACTTACTAGCTTTTGTCAATTCACGGATGATTGAAACTTTTAACTGTACCATTGTGCATACAAGTCATTGACTTCAACAGCGCGTGACAGGAGAGGGTGACAATTACCGATTGACCAATGAGAACAATTGACAAGTTGAAGTGTTTGCGTTCAATCACTGATTATTAAAATGCAAACACTTTCTGATTTGTCAGTTCGTCAAGTTGTGGACAATTGAATGTACCTGTACATGTTTGGCATTATGGCACAGTACGTATACATATAATGTAAAAAGAAACTGCACAACAGCGCTGCAAACAAGTCAAACTAGTTTTTCAATTGAATAGTAATACATCACTGATTGGTTATATACATATAATGTCTTACCACTAGACCAACAGGATTGTCTGGTAGCTAGAGGCAGTGCAAATCCTATATTTTAGCATCTATTTTGAATAGATGTTTTTATCTGTACTTGTGAATTTTTGCCCGAGGAAAACATTATTATTTATTGCTCCAGGTTGAACCTACATTATAAATTTTTTAATTAAATGTTACCGATCGTAATTTTTCAGTGACTATCCAGCACTACCAGTTACACTTTGCGCACTGTACAATGTAATTTGTCATTTCACTGGTTCGCCAGCTTTTTCACTAGTCCATATTTCATACAAAATCAAGACACTTTTCAACACTGAACTAGCAAGCCCGACCACTTGGAGAGAATTTTTACTGGTCCTAAGGTGTTTTAACAAAGCATTTGGCCAGCGGACTACTGTTAAGGGAGAACGCTACCTACATGTACTGTAATATTTTGTCTATAAAAATCTAAACTATTTGACAGAAATAAATCATTCACAATCAGGGAGGATTTTTTTTCTCTCTCCAGTCTTTCAAACCGATGACTCAACACCACATGATCTCCTGGCCATCATGAGAGCCCCCCCCCCCAAAAAAAAAAAACACCTCACAAAAACGTGACCCCATACCCTCAAAACCTCACCCTATTTCCCCTCCCGATTCCTGTTTTTATTTACACAGGAAATGAAGACTCTGCAGAGAGAAAACCAACCTTTACTGTACAAGGAGAATCAATCTGATTACAATGAGTGGTTTTTGTTTTTAAGGGCAATGGGATGCTGACCTTTAACCCTGTATTTAGTCCAATCTGTATGCGCGAGTGGGGCGAATGGGTTAATGTAGTGGTATCTTTCCTTGCCTTCCACCCCTAGGACCCGGTTCGAATCCCACCGGGGGTGGGGGGGACGGACTATGTGGATTGGGTTTTCAGTCCCTACCTGACTGCGTGGGTTTTTCCCTGGAGTTTTTCTCTGGGGTTTTCCTCCCACATCTAAAACTGAATTTTCTTTCTTTGTTTTCTCTCCATGGGGTTCTTGGCTAGTATAGTGATTGAGTTCGCTTTTCTAAGAGGCCTTGGCTTCACAACCAGAATTAATAAATGAAAATGAAAATGAAATGAAGTGATGCACGCCGCACCGCCCTGCCTTGGGTGCTGGCAGCACAAGGTTTAGTACACAAAGACATGGAAAAAACGTTGTCTACTTTACTTTACTATGTGAATTACATGTAGGTGTCTTGCTCAACAATTTACACAATTTCCCTGACAGGACAGCACGACAATACGATGTAAAACATTTCATTTCATTTCATTTCATTTATTCTGGTTGTGAAGCCCAAGGACTCTCAGCCAAGAACCCAATGGAGAGAAGACAAGGAAAGAAGTTTCAGTTTTAGATACGTGGGAGGAAAACCCCAGAGAATTATTCCAGGGAAAACCCATGTAGTCAGGTAGGGACTGAAAACCCAATCCACGTAATGATTTCAGACAGCAGAAAAGGTTACATGAAGATAAACTTCTGCTTTAAAGCACATGTATAACATTGGTAATTTTCAAAGACCAGTGTCCGCACTTTATGTGACCCAACATATATTTGAAATGACAATACTGTGAAATTTTAAGCTCAATGGGTCTTCAGTGTTATGAGAAAATTAGTGAAAACCCCATTGTATGTTTTCACTGTTTTCAAACATCGGGTTTTAGATTCGCGAGATAAAAGCTAATTGTTTTATTCATTTCATAAAAACTTTAGCATTTCAAGCAAAACTATTTCAAGGGAGGTTTTCCACCATGATCATCTTTATACCATGTAAGTTATGTGCAAATCTGTGAACATTTATATTTTCAATCTTACCAATGTTGTACACACACTTTAACAGTGACGTACTTAACTTCCATGCACCAATAAAGTTAGTCATCAGCTGGTTTTGACCTACCTTTCTTTGTGACAAAAATCAACCACACTTCATCGATTTCACACCAATCTAAGTACAATCAACTGGTTGGAGTAACACTCACAAACAATAGCCAAAGACCAAGCATACAGGTACTCGCCACTATAGGGTCCTTTTTCTACGAAGTGTGAAAAACCAAATTCCCTGACGTCCAGGGCAAAATTTCATAGAAATGCTTTTAAAGCAGACAAAAAGTTGCTAAGCACACCAAAATTATGCTTACCAGAGTAACGTTACCAGCCAAAATACCATGTCACATCAATAGCATACATGTACTTGACTGGTATTCTGCTTATTTTTCCTTAGCAAAGAATTTTTTAAGTTCTTGCTTAAGCAGCGGTGTTCTCCAACCTATAGAAAAGACGTGGCGCACCGCCACGCTTTCTGCGGCGCGCGCCACGCTTTATAATCGCCACTAAGCTTAAAAAAAACAAAAAAACAAAAACTTTTTTTTGAGCACATTAGTCACACAGAATTACAAGGTAAGAAAAAGAAATGCAGTCGGGCTACCGGACACATACGTTTCCTCCAGTGGGTGCCTAAGATAAATTGGTACCAATAAAGTAAATTAAATTGGTTTTTATTTCAAGTAAGTGTTTAGAAAACCAGTATTTTACTTTGTGTTCTAAAAAACTGTAAAAATATTTCCTCAAAAAAGTCTAAGGAAAGTGGCCAGGATTCACCTTAGAATGCACCACAGAGCATCTAGGATCAACAATTTTCCCTGGGCCCTTAATCGGGCCCCGGACCCCACGCCGTAGGGGCTTCGCGCTTCGCATTGTACGTACCCCCTCACAGTTTTCACAACACCAAGCACCAACCTTTAATTTTCAAAGTTGGAGAACACTGAGCAACTCTATGAAATTGGGCCCAGCTGAAGTATTTATTCACCACAGTCTTGTTCCACAGTAACAGGGTACAGTTTAAGTACATATCAAGTAAATAAATTGAAGGGATGAGATTTGATGAATGTGGAAAATTCCTGGACAAAATGGCTCGCAGGCACCTACATGTACATGTACATGTACAGTAGGTTCCAACCTCCCTGGAGGTTTGCAGACTCTGCGCATCACCAGAAATGAAAAAAACTACAGGTTTGGACACGATGTGGACTGTTTCTTGCTCCCTTTTTAAAGCGACTGTTTAGAAAGTTTGAAGGCTCAAGGAGGTTTTGACACAAATCTTGATGTCAGGAAAAATCCTGAGAAATCATATTGCTTGATATAAAGGTAAATATACACTAAGACTGATACACTAGCAGCTTTCAAAAAATCTCTAAAAACTTGTTTAATTGATGTGTTAATCCCAACTCCATTACATGTATTCCTCTTGTTTTGCTTGTTGTTTATATATTTATTTTGTTTATGCTTGTGTAAAGCGCTGTGTTACTTTCTCTGGTTAGTTAGAGTGCTTACAAACTGTATACTCTGTATTATTCTAGCAGTGTCGTGGCTGAGCGGTTTAAGAGCACCGGACTCAAGCTCTGGTGTTTCTGATCAGCAGAGTGTGGGTTCGAGTCCCGGTCGTGACACTCTTTCATGCGCTGACCAGTCGCTAGGGACCGGTTTATGTCCCTTGCAAAAAATAGTTATAAAACGAAAAATAAAGATCGCACGGCCACACAGTTTTCAGAATGGGAAAGAGGACTCTTGAGGGTGCTACTGTGACCTGTTTTTGGGGGGTCGCCATTTGCAAAAATGAGTAAACAATTAATGTGTCCATATGATCAATTTATCACTCGAATAAATGGTGCATGAAAGGGTTAAGCGAGACACTTAACCATTATTGATTTGTCCTTCGGATGGGACGTAAAGCCGTTGGTCCCGTGTGTTGTGTAATGCGCGTAAAATAACCCAGTGCACTTATCGTAAAGAGAAGGGGTTCGCCCCGGTGTTTCTGGTTTGATCGGCAGCATATTGGGACACAGCACCTTGTAAATCATTACATGGTGCTACATGTACATGTATGTAAAGGAATAGGTCTCATACTTCAAAACGTAGCTCTGCATACCTTGCAGGATAAATACTGGAGTCTTAGAAACGTAGTATTAAAGCGCTGTATAAATGTTAAGTATTATTATTATTATTATTTCTATTATTATTATTATTACAATTACTCTTCTTATAATCCTAAATTTCCCTAAAAAGATATGAAAATTCCCCCCCCCCAAAAAAAATATATATATATAAATATACAAATAAAAAATTTGTAACAACTGTCTCCCAACTGTATCCCAAGGTACAGAGAGGTCCTCTTACCTATGAAGATACCCTTCGTAGAGATTGCTTGACCACGTCCAGCGCCGTCTCGCCAACACAGCCGCCATATCGACCATTCTGCTCTATCAGTGTATTAATTCCAGTTGGTGCACAGTCAGAGGTGACAAGTTAAACAGATTTCCAATTGACATACATGTATAAATACACGTTCCTGTCATATTGTGCTGCTTAGAGCTATGAGGAGACAGTCATTTGTGTCCCTGCCAACATGGCATGATCCAATTTACAGATCGCTTCCTTCCGAGTCATTGAAGAGTGACAATGTACAATTTCTTTTTAAAATGATTTAATACCACCATACATGAAGTATATGTAGACAGACCGACAGTTCAACAAGGTATTTAAAACTCCAAACTTGAAGACAGAGCAGTCCAAAAAAAATATATATATATTCCTTCGTCCCTTTGAAAAGAGGAGTTCCTAGTGACTGCAGTTCCTTACACGCACATGGAGCAGGGAATGTGTTGATGTCCCGGAATGTAGTGTCAGTGTACGTAACCGGGCACCCAAAAAGACTAGTATTTCAACGTACGTGGTACAATTACAGCAGAGCTAACTTAGTCATACCATGGTTCTTTCTCTATGGCCATACAAACATGTAACACCTACATGTACAGTAGATGGCTGGTACAGAAGAAGCATGGCTGCCCAGCATGGACGATAAAACTACAACACTTGGGTTTACAATGGACTGTTCATCGAAAGCGAGATGTACAATCGATCGTCTTGAGCAGACATGAAGCGCAAGGAGCAGTAATGTACCCTCCAACCAAGACTAGAACTGCTGGGTGAAAAGGGAGACGTACATGTGTAAGTGTTCTCCTGTACTCTCCTCAGAAAGAAAAAAAATAGTCCAGGGAGATCGTCTTTCCTCCAGTTCTTCAACTCTCGTCTTGAATATTCAGAGCTCACATAACATCCTATGAATCCAAAGTGACCACATCATGTCAAGTCGACTGAATTTTAAAACAAAACCATAACGTCTTAATTTTTGCAGGGTGTGCGTCATTGGTAATTGTAGTAGTTAACTGCTTAGGGTTGGGGATACTGTGTGAGGTAGTACTGCAGTGTAGCCTGTGTCCCGTTAGTGTGTCTTACGATGTGGCTTAAGATGTACTTACAGTAGCTACATGTACACTGGCTAGCGGCTACTGGCTACATGTACATGTTACCATGGAGGTATGTACAGTGATCTGCTTCCACATGTACATGTAGCCACAGCCAGACACATCAAACATTACAAATGGAACAGTGCCAAACAACCAGTAAATAATACACTGCCCTTTCCCATGACATTTCAATTTTCAAGATTACAATCTTTGTAAAGTTCAGATGTAGAATTTTCTCTAATTGATCGCCATCTTCCAGACCTCCATTTGCCATAAAACTAAGTTTAGTGATGTTTGAAACCTCGCATGGTGTGAACAGTAGAAATACATGGTAACTACAAAAAATACTAGAAAATGCAGAGAAAATTTGATTTGTCTAAGGAAAGAGCTACTTGCTAGCATGTAGCAAACTTGTGGGTACAACCACGGGTACATGTAGTACATGTATCTCTTTTAGGAAGATTGTTAGCCTCTAGCTACCGGGCATTCTCGGTGGTCAAGTTGGTTAGACATCTGCTCTAGAATGGCAAATGTCGTGGGTTTGAATCCCACCCGAGTAATATGCCTGTGATTTTTTTCACAGGACTCGGGAAAGTACTGAGTATACAGTGCTTTACACACATCGGTGTACTGGTAAAACCAAATATAATAAGTCCTACTGGTAAACTTTTGGGTACAACAATGTATAAATCTTCTTTTGCGAGGAGTGTTGGCTCTGAAGACGAGCGCAGTACCATCAGGATTTGCCCTTAACTTCCTAGCCAGCAGGACCAGCTGACTTGTCATTTCACTGTCAGCTTCTTTAATAGTCCATATTTCAAATGAAATACATGTCGTGATGCTTTTCAACTCTGAACTAGCGAGCTGGACCACTTGGAGTGAATTTTGACTGGTCCTCATGTGTTTTAGCTAGCGTTTGACCAGCGGACCACTGTTAAGGCAGAACGCTGAGTCCATGTATACTGTTTGAAACACTGACCCCAAAACGTCTCTTTTCGGAGCCAACAATCTTCCTAAAAGAGATCAACCCATGGTTGTACCCACAAGTTTACTACATGTAGCAATTAGCTACATGTACTTCCTTAGACAAATCAAATTTTCTCTGCATTTTCTGCAACATGTACACACGTGTAAACGACTCTAGACAAAAATTGCGCCCAGAATCTACGTACAAAATTTTCGTCCTACAAAATGTCCTTGCAATGTCAACTAGTCAAGTGCAGCCTAAATCTCAGCATACCTGAATAACACCCCCAATACTCTCAAGAATGCCTAGGACTACAAACACGATGACAGCACACACACAGCGAAAAAAGACCCGACTCAGTTCAAACTTGATAAATGCTTCACGGGATCAGAGACCACTACATTTGTAAAGAGTCAAAGACTGAGGATGAATGAACGAGTTGAACTTGTGAAAATCAGCGTGTCGTTCGCCAGGCAGGGGAAGGTCACGTGACGGCTTTATAAGACCAGCTGAACGCAGGGCCTACCCAAACAAACAGAGTGTCAATCCCCCTTTACAACAAAAATGAAACTACATCGCTGGAGTTTTGACTCTTTAAGGTTCCAAGAAATAAGTGAGGTTAAGTGAGGTATATGCGGGGGAAAAAATGTGTCACATTGGGTGCGGGTGAGAGTGACTGGAGGGTGGCATTATACATGTAAGGGAGAAAAAAAAGATGTTTTATAAAGCCACATAAAAAAAAACAATTGTTGATCGTCCTTTTTTTTTTAGGGTTGGGGGTGCACAGGATTTTTTTAAATTTTTGTTTTATAGTTTTGTTGACATGGCAAAATATGAAGTAAACTACACACAAGAAATCATCACAATCACTATAAAACAGAGGGTTTGTGTGATTTTTGATGTTTTTAATTCTTTTGTTAAACCCATTTAACTCCTAAATGACATTTTCTGTCAACATTTTCAAATAACTAAAACACAGTGTAGCCTAAGTAAATATTTGAAGAATTGTTCTTGTTTTTTCCAACATGAATAACCTTTCTTCAAACATATTTTCAAACGTACCTGTGTGTGCAGCGCAAAACGGAGCCAAATAATTTTTTTGTTAAAAGGTGGGGTCAGGGTGTTTCATATTGTATCGGGCGGGGACGATCAACAATTTAAAAAAAAATGTTTTCTAATGTGCAGCCAAAGAACTCTACAGATATAGGTAACAGGGCTTGATTTTTGGGGTAAAATTTACAAGACCACAGGGCTTGTAGTAGCTCAAAATGTTTACTGGACCAGACTTTTTGGTATAATTCCAGAATTGAGATGAGGGAATAAAAATACTTACACAGTTTTAACATTTGAGCTGTTTTAATTCGAACAAGCACTAAGAGAAGATTTATCTCATTTGTACTATAGGTGGGTAAGAAGTATTCTTGATGTATTCAACAGAATTGAAAGATTGTTATCGGACTAAAAGTCACAAAAATACAAGACCGCCGGACTTATCCAGTCATAAGTTTACTGGCCCGATGCTAAAATCATCCCGTGGGTTTTCCTCAGAATAGTTCTCTGGGGTTCCCCCCCACACATTTAAAACTTAAATTTCCTTCCTTGTCTTCTCTCCATGGGGTTCTTGGCTTAGTATTGTGATTAAGTTCGCTTTTTCTGAGAATCCTTGGCTTCACGGCCAGAATTACTAAATAAATGTATACAGTACATGAACATTGTGGTCTTTGCCAATTGTAAATTTCCTCTCAATCAAAGTACATTGTATGCACATTCTCACAGTGACTAATAAATCCTTATTAAAGGCATCGTACACGTTTGGTAATTGTCAAAGACCAGTGTTCTCACTTGGTGTATCCCAACATATGCATAAAATAACAAGCCTGTGGAAATTTGGGTTCAATTGGTCATCGAAGTTGCAAGAAAATGATGAAAGAAAAAACACCCTTGTTGTACAAATTTGTGTGCTTTCAGATGTAGGAATAAAAACTTCTTGCAAGAAGTTTTTTATTATTTTAGTGACAAATTACCTCTTTCTCAAAAACTACGTTACTTCAGAGGGAGTCGTTTCTCACAGTGTTTTATACTATGAACAGCTCTCTGTTGCTCGTCACCAAGTAAGCTTTTATGCTAATATATATTTTGAGTAATTACCAAAGGTGTACAGTGCCTTTAATGTACAAACTTCACTGGAACATTTGTAAAATGTAAATCAACAACTAACAAGTCCAACTGTTGCCTCAGTCACTGATTTATTTTTTTCCAAAAAATAAGAGGAAAAAAATAAACAAATTTGTAAGCCATTCCTCAGGTCACGCTTCTGTACCAAACAGCTAGACTTGGAAAACGGGTATAACACTGCACCCCCACCACCACCACCGCAGTTCACCCTCCTTGCCCCCCAACACAAAGAAAGGGTTATTTATCCCACGGGGTGCAAAGGCATTGGGTTACAGATAAAGGGTGTTGGGAAATACGCTAGAGGACGCTATCAGAAAATTTGATAATAGGTTGACAATGGCCACATAATATGAGTATAATGTAGTCTACTCAAAAGTTGTGGTAATGAAGGTCTCCTATTCATATTTTAGACAAATTTGGAGGACGAACAATTTCTCCATCGAGAAAAGTTTGACCTACACTAACAAAATGCATGACATTGTTCTCTACCCTTAAAGTTGCATGGACCGATTTTCACCGAAAGAAATTTTGTTTGAGAAGTTTTACTCTGAACGAATTTTGCTGTGGTGCTAATTAAGGTTTCCTGTTCATATTTTAGACAAATTTGGAGGACGAACAATTTCTCCAAACGAAAAAAATTGGACCTACACTAAACAAAATGCTTGACACTGTTTTCGTTTAAAGTTGCACATGTTGCATGGCCCGATTTTCAACGAAACAAATTTTGTTTTAGAATTTGTTTTCATTGAAGGAATGTTGCTGTGGTGGTAATGAAAGTTTCCTATACATATTTAAGACAAATTTGGAGGACAAAAAATTTCTCCAAACGAGAAAAGTTTGACCTACACCTACATGTACACTAAAAAAAATGCTTGACACTGTTCTCTACCATTGAAGTTGCATGGCCCGAAACGTTACTGTCAGTAACGCTTCTCAGATTCAATTTTTTTGGGATATAAAGTGATATTTGTTTCCATAACCGCAGTACTTTGAAGTGAAAAGTTTCTCAAAATGCATTATACTATCCAAAGCTGCTGTACTTCTTACCAAGTAACTTTTTTATTGCCATTAATTTTCAGTGTCATTACCAAACGTATACAGACCCTTTAAACATTCATGAATCACGAAACCATCTTCCTTTAAAATGGATACAAATATAGATTCAGGACTGTTTGCAGGAAGTTCTCTTAAATTGAAGGACTTTTAAATTGCAGCAATTTGTAATCTTTATTATCAATGTTAATTTCCTATTGGCAACACAAGTATATACCAATGGGGGGGGGGGGTGACGTTTGATTGACAAATGTCCCCTGTTAAGGGATCAACACTTGAGGGATGCATGTGTGATTGGCAAAATGACAATTGCTCTGGCAAAACTCCAACGAGCTTATAAGGTAGGGTCATAACAATGTTGATTGGTAAAAATTACCATTATAATTTACTTGGTGAGAAGCACTGCAGCTGTTGATACAGTGTAGTACAAACTATTTTAAGAAAGGATTCCCTTCGAAGTAATATGGTTTGGATAACTTTTCACCCAAAAACATTTGAATATGAGAAACGTTTCATGCAAGAATCGTTTCTCAAATTTCTGAGGGTTGGTGTCCAGTCGTAAATGCTGCGGCCAGAGATGTGGTTGGTACCTGCTGCCACATTGCTAAACGTGGATGGATTCGACATTCTTGTGAAAATACTGTGAAAGTTTTTAGCCGTTTTCTCAGCAAATAGACACTGTATTCATCTAAAACTTTCACATGTGACTTTGATTGTATCTCTCTTTATAATTTTGCCTATAAATCACCATTACGTTGACAAAAACCAACCAACGACCCTACCTTTAACTACAACCTACTAGCAATCTTGAATGTGTGCAATGCCAAACTCTATTTAACAATTCTGTGCATGTTTTTTTCTTTTCTCCCCCATCTGTGTGTGGGTTACCGCATCCTGAAAAGTCGTTGATGCTTTACTAAAGACCGCTTTGAGCGCTGCCTGAAACAAATTTAATGTGGCAAATGACCAGTTTCACTTTCATTGACAAGTGACTGACGAATAATCACAAGGAGCAGTTTACACAATTCATGTCACAGGTTTCTTGGAAGACTTACACACAAAGAAATTTCAAGACTCATGAATACAATTAATGCAGCGTGCGACCTGGGCCTAATTTCATAAAGCTGTTTAGCAGAAAGTTCTGCTCAGCAAATTTCTTTGCTAAGCAAGAAATGAGTGGGGTACCAGTCACAGCAGTGGTAACTGTATGGTATTTCGGCTGGTAACCTATTTGTCTTAAGCAAGATTTTTCTGTGCTTAGCAAGTTTTTGTGCCTACACGCTTTATGAAATTGGGCCCAGGGTCCAATTTCATAGAGCTGTTTATAAGCACAACAGTAGTCTAGCCAAGCACAACAAAATTATGCTTACCAGAGTAAGGTTACCAGCCAAATTACTACATGTATGTCACATGTACAATGTGACTGGTATCCTGCTTGTATTTGCTTAGCAGAAAATTTTTAAGCACTGTTTGCTGCATTTAAAGCAGCTCTATGAAGTTGGGCCCAGGGCATTTTGAGGGAATCTGACAGAGATGGCTGCAGTGTCATCAAGGTCTGTTCCGTTGCCTTCAAGTACATGAGGTATCAGGCCAGAAAAAAAAGACTTACGTTGTGAACTCATTCAACTTGTGTGTCAATTATTTTTGCACTAGACGCAAACATGAGAAAAACATACGACAAGAAGTTTCACTACTTGGCTCATCATCATGCGTGCTCCCTTCTACGCCACAGGCTAGAAAACCAACAGAGAGCCCTCTAGAGAAGTGTCAACTCAAACACACACACAGGCAGCGTACGTTACACTGGTGTACATTTGCGTATATTCCAACAAAAATCCACAGACACGCTGTTACACTGTCTAAGAAAAGCTCAAATCAACTTGATTTCCACCGCGTAGATTCCACAAATCACAATCCCAAATCAAGAAACAAAGCCCGGATAATCACACTGCGTCCCCGCATAATGGTGATTTTTTCTCCACGACGCGATCCCGAGCCGAGCAAAAACAGCTACCGTTTCTTTTCTCTTGCCGAGCGATTATGCCCGATGGTCCCACGACGCACATTATACAAGTAATCCAACCTCAATGACAGTGATCTTAATGAATTAAAATGACCTGCTTGATGCGTGCAGTTTACTAAACAGCCACAGGATTTTCAACTTCCTGCAGAGTCAGGTGACTGTTTCCTGTTCCTCTCAACGATACTGGTACATGTACGCGTACATGTACAGTGCCATCTCTAAATTTGTTGGGCTCTTTCTGTAGCCTCAGAAAGTGTCAAGGAAAACATTACAGTTTCTTTTATTTTAAAAAGGCCAGCAGCTGTTGTTTTTGGCGGGGACTGCTCTATATTCCGACACCCCTATATTCCGACAACCCTATGTTCCGACAACCCCATCATGATTTACATAGGGTTAGGGTTAGGGTTAGGGTTAGGGTTAGGGTTAGGGTTAGGAATAGGAAAATACACCAGGGTTGTCGGAACATAGGGGTGTCGGAACATAGGGGTGTAACCGTTTATGGTGAGCTGTACAAATCCCATGAAATTTGGAGGCTGACAACATCTTTCAAAGTAAATGTACATGTGTACATAAAATTGTGCAAATTACACTGCAGCCCCTGCAAAGAGGGAGAATGTCAGCACATGCTGACATTTGCATTGACATCGTACTTTTAGTCAGCTCATACATGCACATGTATGTCATGGCCAAGTTCGCGCAAGGACCAATGGTTAACTAGTAGTTGTTTAGTGACGCCGAGGGGCATGCGCACAGAAGTTGAAGTGCGAACGACTCTCGTCGTGTCATGTCAACGCGACCGGCGACACAATGTGCGTTATCATTAACTGATTGCTGGTCCACTCTACACTGTGCTACGAAAACGGCTATTGATAACCAGCAATGCAACCATGCCCGGTAGGCTGGTTCCAAATAGTCGACTAGCGTAGTCCAACTATCGTCGACTAGACATAGTTCGGGCTAATGTTGTCGAACTACATGTATGGTCAACGATAGTCCTTGCGCTAACTTGGCCCATATTATCCTAAGCTGGACATGCCACATGTCCTAGAGGGGGTGTCAATCAACATGGGACAGTGATTTGATTAGAAGGGGGGGGCAGAAAAAACTCTGCCAGCATCCTTAGTGCACAAAATCGGTATGTCACTTGTCAATGGTAGATGAAACCAAACTATGAAACTTAATTAATTAATTAAGCAAACAAATAAGCTTAAATAAACCCAGTGTTCTCCAACCTATAGAAAAGACGTGGCGCACCGCCACGCTTTCTGCGGCGCGCGCCACGCTTTTATAATCGCCGCCAAGCTTTTAAAAAAAAAAAAAAAAAAAAAAAAGAAGTTTTTTTTAAGTTTTTTTTTTAGCACACTAGTAACACGGAATTACAAGGTAAGAAAAAGAAATGCGGTCGGGCTACCGGACACATACGTTTCCTCTAGTGGGTGCCTAAGATAAATTGGTACCAATAAATTAAATTAAATTGGTTTTTATTTTAAGAAAGTGTTTAGAAAACCAGTATTTTACTTTGTGTTCTTAAAAACTGTAAAAATATTTCCTCAAAAAAGTCTGAGGAAAGTGACCAGGATTCACCTTAGAATGCACCACAGAGCATCTAGGATCAAAATTTTTCTTGGGGCCCTTGAGCGGGCCCCGGACCCCACGCCGTAGGGGCTTCGCGCTTCGCGCTCGCATTGTACGTACCCCCTTGCAGTTTTCACCACACCAAGCACCAACCTTTAATTTTCAAAGTTGGAGAACACTGATACACATTTTAACAACATACTTAGATTAAAAAAAATCCTTTATTTAAATGGTGATTTAGGGATTCTTCCAATACCATTTTATGACTTCAACGGGCGGCAATATCTCTCCGGAGAAATTTTTCTGGTGCATGTATGTGGCTTAAAATTAGTGAGCTTTCAGTTTCAGATTGACACCAAGCAATGTTTGGTTTTCACTTCTTTCAATAACCACTAATGCTGTACTTTTCTTTAACAGGGGACTGTGCCTACACAGTATGCACACATACTTTTTTATGAGAGGGATAGATTGCCCTCGGGCTTCGGGCTATAAAAAGCGTTTGGTATGAAATCAATATGGTTGGAAAGATGTTTTGAAAGTAGAATATAATGATCTGCACTATTATCCCTCGAAAATGTAGGGTTTTCCTTTTACTTTGTGAACTATACTAATACAGTACGTAATTTTGTGGAGTACAAAATTTGACCCCTCCCCCATTGCTGAGGTCAGATAAAGGAAATAAGCACATGACACACGCAACCCACAAATCTTGGCCAATTATAGGTCTACCTTCAACCTCAGTGTTATGTTAGGGCTAAGTTTGTGCTTGTGACCTCATTTTGGGGTCTGTACAATACATACATACATGTGTACAATGTACATTGTAATTTAAGCTCAGATGACATCTTTAAAGGGTCTGTACACGTATACGTTTGGTAATGACTCTGAACATTATTGGCAATAAAAACTTACTTCGTAAGTACATGTACAGCAGCTTTGGATAGTATAATGCATTTTGAGAAACTTTTCACTTCGAAGTACTGCGGTTATGGAAAAAGATATCACTTTTTATCCCCCAAAATCTGAATCTGAGAAGCGTTACTGACAGTAACGTTTCTCAGATTGTGTATTCCAATTGCAGATTATTCTTCCTGCGTGGACATAACCGCTCCAGATTTTCGGCAATATCTCAAAAACGCTACCACCTTTTGAAACAAAGTTTTCACAGGTTCTATTCTGTTCCTTGCTCTAAGGTTGTATGGTATACATCTACAACTTGAAACAAACAGTGGGTTCCAATTACCAAACGTATACAATCCCTTTAAGCTCAGATGACATCCTTTAAACCCTGTTTCCTGTTGTCTGTTTTTACACAGGTCAATTTACAATTTATGTTTTCTTTCAAAAAACAGCCTTGGGCTACTTCTCTACAGCATCATGAGGCTACTTTTACAGCCCAAAAGTTCCCAGGTGCCCAACGCAGTATCATTCTGAAACTACACGATACACAACCTCGTCCCCAAGGTGTGTCGAGCAGTATGAGGTTGACCGCCCTCTCACCCTGGTATTGGATCATTTGCATATATATCAAAAATGTTTGGATACGTATGCAAATTAGAATAGTCTACATGTAGCTGTGAACATGGTGAATACTGAATACACTTTTGCACACCAGTCGTTGTCCAATCAGGGTCCAAGTAAGGAGTTTCCCTCCCAGGGTTTACTATTGTTAACATGGTTGGAAATAAAGTAAACCATGGGGACGAGGTTGCATGATACAAAACTAAACTAAATATCTGTAGCCTATCAATGCTTTCTTTAATAAAGTAGACCAAGTGGGCTACTTCTCTACAGCATGAGGCTACTTTTATAGCCCAAAAGCTCCCATGTGCCCAACGCAGTATCAATCGGAAACCACATGATACAAAACTAAACTAAATATCTGTAGCCTAACAATGCTTTCTTTAATAAAGTAGACCAAGTGGGCTACTTCTTTACAGCATGAGGCTACTTTTATAGCCCAAAAGCTCCCAGGTGCCCAACGCAGTATCAATCGGAAACCACATGATACAAAACTAAACTAAATATGTGTATCTGTAATTTTGCAATGTAAAGTTAAACGTTTCTAAACTATCCATTGTGAAAGAAACATGTAGTTAACGGGAAAATTGTGCTATTTTTATCCAGAGACTGTTGTCTTAGCGTTTGAAAAAAAAATATCTGTATAACTCTTTTTTGTACACCATGTATTGATCAGGGATATGACTTGCCAAACGTGAAAATTCCTGAAAACAGCTTTTGTAGTTCCCCCTTGTTTTCCTTTGTAACTTCGTGAACTACATGCAATACGGTCCGTAATTTGGTTCTACAAAATGGCGGACCATGTTAGTTCACAAACTAAAAGGAAAACCACACAATTTCGAGGGATATTTGTGTTAATCATTATATTGTACTTTAAAAAATCTTTCCAACCATACTCATTTCATAGCAGATGCTTTTTATAGCCCAAAGCGCCCAATCCGACGGCAACGTGTCCCTTTCATACGAAATATGGACTGGAGGAGAAGCTGGGGGACCAGTGAAACAACGACAGGGCTGGAATTTTACACAGGACCGCAAACCCGAGGCCAGTAATTTTAGTGTCGGGCAGTCCTGGAACTACACGAAGGCAACGGAGGCCACGGCCTCTGTTGCCCCTGGTCTTGGCCTTGGTGCCCCTTCAAAAGTTTCCCATAGATTTTAAGATTTTCCAATGGAAGTCAATTCGCAAGATGAAAATGGCCTGGCCCTCTCAAAGTTGAAATTCCAGGCCTGGTCGGGCCAGTAAACCTTTGACCAGACAATTCCGGCGCTCTTGTGTTTTTTAATTGAATATTTAATGAAGAATAATACATGTACATGTACCTCGCTGTGTAACGTCTCGAACAAAACATAACATGTTCAAATATTGACTTTGAGTGTGATAAAATACCTTTCAATTCTACTGAGTAATGACATGTAATGAAGTATACTCAATACCACACAGACAAATGAAGTCAATATTCTCTTACATGTCTTAGCACTTGTTCAAATAAAAAAAACAGTTAATGTATGTAAATGCATGTTAAACTGGAGGGTCAAGAAGTTTTGTTCATATTTTGATTCTGGTCTTGTAAAAAAGAATTCTGGTCCAGTAAAAATTTTGAGCCACAAGCTCTGTGGTCTTGTGGATGTTTTCCCCAAAAATTCAAGCTCTGGACTTGTAGAGCAAACTGGTCCCCCTGGGTAGTTATTAAGAAAGTTACGGGCAAACCGTGCTCTTTCTCATCGGTAACATTTACAGTTGGCGATTTCCTGCCGAGTGAGTTTGAGCTGACGTTGAATCATAGGAAATGCATGCTGCAACCATATCCTGTACTAATAGTCAATCCCCCCTCTCAGAAACCCCCCCCCCCCAACAAAAAACCTACGTACACCAAATTATGTTCAGTACGTATGTTGTACATGTACCACCGTGGAACTCACTACGATTTCATAATTGCGCTCGGAGATAAATATAACTTTGTCGTCATCAATAACACCTTGGGGGTTATACTGTCAAGTCAGGCCATTACTCTCCAAGCACGGCTCAGTATCAAAATAAATACGCCCAACGCGTGAAGACATTTTTGAAAGATTTTCATCTTGCATCCTGCATGTAGACCGTACAAGCGTGATATTTGGTCCTCGGGAAAAAAGTAGGATCATTTTATTGAGCACAAGGGCTGACCTACATGAACACATGGTGTAGGCTTCAGGGTTCTCCGCGGGTTTTTTCAAAACTGTGGGGCATTCTGGGCCAACATTTTGGGATGTTTGGCCGAAGAGCACTGAATTGAAACAAGGTCTTCGGAATGTTTTCTACTTGGTGTTTGTTTCTTGGTTTTCAAAGCCCAAACTGTGCAATTTGGAGCATTCTATATGGTTTTCTTTTCATTTTTTGTGTGAAACTACCGTATTAAAAAATATATATATAATTTTTTTTTTTTGCGTATCGGCCGAAATTTGCGCGTCTCGGCACGCAACTCACGCGTATCGGCCCGCTACGCTTGCTTGTGCATGGGGAGAATCCTGGGCTTTATTAGACTTTTCAGGCTATTTAATCACAGGTTTTCAGATTTTTCCAAGGACAAACAAAAAACCAAACGGAAATCTGACTAAAGTATATAGGAAGAATGTCATGTCTATACATCATGTAGGTAATTAACAGGCCTGGAATTACACGGAGCCACAGAGGCCATAGCTTAGCTCTTGCTCAGATCTTGGCCTTTCATTTCAGTTCATTTAGTCTGGTTGTGAAGCCAAGGACTCTCAGAAAGCGAACTTAATCACTATACTAGCCAAGAACCCAATGGAGAGAAGACAAAGAAGGAAATTTCAGTTTTAGATGTGGGAGGAAAACCCCAGAGAATTATTCCAGGGAAAACCCACGCAGTCAGGTAGGGACTGAAAACCCAATCCACATAGTGCCCCCGGTGGGATTCGAACCGGGGTCCTAGAGGTGGAAAGCGAGGAAAGATACCACTACACCAACCCAACCGCCCAGAAATGAAATAAAAAGTAATGAAATCTTGGCCTTGATTCCCTTTCGAAAGCTTACAACTTTCTCGAATCTACATGTACAAACATAGCTATTTAACAATTTTAATCTAAATTTTGGGGTCAAATCGGGTCAAAAAAGGGACCGATTTATATCTACAATGTATCATCTCTCAAAGATAAATATATTGATGGCCTGAGGTTTTGACACAAGTAGAATCTTTCTTGAAGATTATTTTTTGGTTGAAGACTATTTTTGTTTGCATTTATCATAGGTCATTGTGGTTGGTAAGCAGTTTGCAGCAGCAGCTAATTCTATTTTCTTATCTTTACACATTTCCCCGTGACTGTTTGTTACATTTAATTTTGGGCTGAAATTTATTGGCTATTCCCTTTTACAGTCATGACGACTGCGCCAACTATACATGTACTTAAAGGGATTGTATACGTTTGGTAATTGGAACCCACTGTTTGTTTCAATCCTATAGTTGTAGAATATATACATGTACCATAAAACTAACCTGTGAAAATTTAATTTCAAAAGGTAGCGTTTTTGAGATATTGCTGAAAATCTGGAGGGGTTTGTCCATGCAGGAAGAATAATCTGCAATTGGAATACACAATCTGAGAAGCGTTACTGCAGTAACAAACTTTGCAGTAACAAAGTAAAAGATTCGAGTTTGGGGGATAAAAAGCGATATCTTTTTCAATAACCGCAGTACCTCGATGTGAAAAGTTTCTCAAAATGCATGATACTATCCAAAGCTGCTATATCTACAATGTAAGTAAGTAAGTTTGTATTGCCATTCATTTTCAGAGTCATAACCAAACGTATACAGACCCTTTAAAGGCATTACTTTGGCGACCTCAAACTCATTGTATAAGACTGATTTTAATAGCATGTGAGTGACCAGTCTAAATGACATCCAATTACATGTAAGTAACTGATTTGATTTATTGTTACTTTACTAAACTGCACACTTCTGTACAAAAGTGCACCCATAAATTTACGTGCATTATAAAACCACGTACAAGTGTACTGTACAGCGTGTCAAACGATTAGTATTGGATTGAAGTCGTTATACAAAGTTACAAGCCGGTTTTCTCTACATGTACTAGCTGGTGTACCGAAATTGCCTCAGCCAGAGGCATACAATACCCTACAATGTATCAATGAATGCTGTAACGCACCATTAACCATTCACAGTTCACTACATGTAATTCCTATGGCATGTGAAACACAATGCATGGGACTTTAGGTTTGTTTTCTTCCTTCTTTTTTTCTTCACACTAGCCATTCCAATAGGTTTTTGATATAATTCTGGTTTGGAAATTTTACTTTTTTTTCCATTTTGGTTTAAATACAGAAACTGCCCTGGGGGACTCTTGTCATGGAACAATGTAAACTTGTAGGATATGTTTATTAAAAAAACCTGCTGTTTGGTCCTACACTAGGGTAGGAATGTCAACTCAAAGAGGAAGGTGTTGTGATTTGGGATTATTTTTTCACGTTATGGGAAAGTACAAACATTTGTACAGGACATGAAGAGGGCGTATAAACAGTACATAACAAAAATCATACCAGGTTGCATTCAAAAGGCAACATGCTCATGGCATGCCTCTTTCAATAAACAGTAAACAAACAACAAAACTTGTTCAGCCCAAATTGTGATTTTCGTGACTGAAAACAGTTTACGTTTCACACTAAAATTGTTGATTGAATGCAGGGTTCAAATTTCATTAAAAGTCGTCCACTGTCTTATGCAAAACAAGGGCCCAATTTCATAGAGCTTTAAAATTTTCTGCTTTATACCAAAAAATGAGCAGGATACCAGTCACAGATGGTACATGCGACATGGTATTTTGGTCGGTAATCTTATTCTGGTAAGCATAATTTGACGTGCTTAGCTACTTGTTTGTGCTCTTCAATCAGGACTCTAAACGGTATCTGTTGCTCAGAACTTTTCGCTGGACCAAAATGTTTTTGTCGAAGACCGGAACTACATAGTGTAGCTATTTGAATTATTGTAAATAATCGATACCCTGAGCGTGACTTCCTACGAATACGGTAGGTGCGCGTGCGCGCAAGTTTTCACATACAGGGTCAGTACACAAAGTTACAACAGAGACGTCATTTTTCATTTTATTTCCAAAAAATAATGTCACCCAAGGCTAAAAATTAACAATTTTGAACCCAGCAGTCTTGGAATTCCGGACATGAACGAAGCTTTGGCTGCCTCCATCAGGTATAAATATGAAAATATTTTGTTATACATTTTTGTCGCAATGGCAGGGGACCTACATTTTGTACCCTTGAGTCCGCCGCGTTGTATGCAACCTGGGGCTAGTGTACACATAAATGTATTGCATGTATCTTTCTCCAAAGAGGAATGGGCGCTTCCTCTATGTAACCCCTAACAGTTTTCAAAAGCAAGTCACAGACTTGTCTCTCCCCCAACTGATTAAAGGTATTACACAGGATTGGTGGAGCTGAGAAAATAATCACAGACAGTGTTCATGTTTTGTGTGATCAACCATACACATGGACTAAAAAACCTATGAAAATTTGGGCTTAATCCGTTGTGTGAGTCAGGAGAAATAGTGAAAAACTATGCACAATTTTCAGCATACATGTGTACGTATGTAAACACATTGTCCTTAATTTTAGTTGTAAAAACTTTTATCAGCTGATTGCTTTTTTTCTTTTCATTTTAGGTTTTCAGATACAGTTTTCTTGAATATGACTTCATTTCAGAGGGAAATATTTCACAGAAAAAAATTGGTTCTAATATGAACTTCATAATCAGTAAAGTTTTCAGACAAAAATAAAACAATGTTTTTTATCCTTAGTCACATAGACCCAATTTCATAGAGCCGCTTAAGCGAAAAAATAGTGCTTAAAGATTTTCTGCTTAGCAAAAGTAAGCAGGATACCAGTCACAGATTGTACACGTGACATGCTATTTTGGCCATTAACCTTACTCTGCTAAGCATAATTTCGTTGTGCTTAGCTACTTTTTGTGCTTTTAAAGTAGCTCTATGAAATTGGGCTATGGTCTGACCATTTACCTTTAAAAGTAAATGGTTAGATGAACATTAAGTGCTAATAAGCTACAGGTGTACAGTGCAAATGACACCCTTAGGCAGCCAGTGAAGGTTTCTACCTCTCTATGGTTTATCAGAGTAGTACACATGTACATTGAGAGGTCACTGTCCTTCCGAGGTCATGACACATCCTCTCTTGTGATGACCAACATCTCCGCATTTTTGTTTTTACTTAAGTACAAACACATTTCATTGGCTCAGGACTAGAAGGTCTTTGATAGTGCTGTTTGTATGGATTTCATAAAGTTGGTTTTGCATATTTTTGGAGCTCCTGGTAAAATGGAGTTTCGTGATCCAGAGAGCAGTCTTCAAGGTAATTATTTTGCAAAAAGAGACATTTGTTTTCTCAAATAAACATACAGTATTTGTGGATTCTGATTTTTTTTTACATACATGTATGTATTATGTACGCACACATCTTTGAGAGGACAAGGCCATTTTCGTTTTGCAATGGGCACTTTCATTTGAAAATCTGGAAGTCTATGGGACACTACACCCAGGGCACCAAGGCCAAGACTAGGGCCCAATTTCAAAGAGCTGCTTGAGCTAAGCACAACAAAATTATGCTTACCAGAATAAGGTAACCAGCCAAATTACCATTCCATACATGTACACTCTGTGACTGGTATCCTGCTTAATGTTGCTTAGCTGAAAACTGTTAAGCAATATTTGCTGTTTAAGCAGCTCTATGAAATTGGGCCCAATTTCATAGAGCTGCTTTTAAAGCTAAGCACAACAAAATTTGGCTTACCAGAATAAGGTTACCAGCCAAACTACCTTGTCACATGTACAAACTGTGACCGGTGTCCTGCTTAATGTTGCTTAGCTGAAAACTGTTAAGCAATATTTGCTGTTAAGCAGCTCTATGAAATTGGAACCAGGTCTGTGGCCTCAATACTACAAATGTATAACTCCAGGCCTGGTACACATTTACATCCACACGTTCACAACGTACTAACTGCTTATCTTCAACCTTAAGAGCACTCACCAGATGTTGCCGACATTCTTCTAGTCATTTTAAAAACGTATATTGATTTCTGCTGAGTGATTCACATAATGTACACGTATTTATACAGCACTATGTACACATGTACATGGTACTACGTATTATCGATTATTTTAGTTTACACAAGCTGCACAATACACATTGAAGTTCTCAATTGGGTAGCCAGGGGTCTCCCCAGGATTTTTTCAAAACTGTGGGGCATCCTGGACTCAAATTTTTGAAGTTTTGGGCCTGTAAACTTATGACGGGGCAAGTCCGGCAGTCTTGTGTGTTTCAAATGAAAAACAGTACAAGTGCCTCACTGTGTAAATATCTTGAACAGAAACAAATTATCTTCAAACTTTTGAGTGTGAAAATTACCTTTTAATTCTAGTGAGTAATGAACTGTACTTAAAGGTATCGTACACGTTTGGTAATGACTCAAAACAAATATTAGCATACAAAGTTACTTGGTAACTAGCAACGGAGAGCTGTTGATATTATAAAACATTGTGAGAAACGACTCCCTCTGAAGTAACGTAGTTTTTGAGAAAGAGGTAATTTCTCACTAAAATAATAAAAACTTCTTGCAAGAAGTTTTTATTCCTTTCTGAAAGCACACAAATTTGTACAACAAGGGTGTTTTTTCTTCCATCATTTTCTTGCAACTTCGATGACCAATTGAGCCCAAATTTTCACAGGCTTAGCATATACATGTATGTTGGGATACACCAAGTGAGAACACTGGTCTTTGACAATTTCCAAAGGTGTTCAGTGCCTTTAATACCCCCAAAAAGACGGATAAGATTTAAATGCATGTTGTCAGGACTCAGGAAGTTTTTTCTCATTTTGATTCTGGTCTTATACAAACATTCCTGGTCCAGTAAAAATTTTGAGCTACAAGCTTGTGGATTTTTGGATTTTTCTCCCGAATTATAGAGCCTTGCATGTATGTACTGCACTTAGTCTTTGAGGTTTGTGTTTTTTAAGGCCAGTGTCTTGCATCCTCATTATGTCCAAGGTCTTATTCTGGACAACCTTTACCCATCCTGTTCACTAGACGGCTCGTTTCCTGAACCCCACAAAACTGAAAAAAAGGAAAAACTGTTTACTTTGTCCCTGGTACTCAGAACAGGCCTGTGAGTGGACCCTTAAAAAAAGAGCTGAAACACTACATGATATAAGAATAATCGTGGAACGTCAAGTGAGCGTGTGTCACGCATTTACGCTGGTCGAATTGGGGCACCCCATTGATCCAGTTACTAGGCTTATTTTACATTATTGTAGTTGTACATTACTGTTGCCAAGCATATATAAGGCCAAAAAGTGAAGAAGAAAAAAAAAAAATGAAAAAAATATATTAAAAAAAGCGGAAATAAAAAATCGAAAAAGAAAAAGAAAAAAGCGGATATCCGCTTTAAAGCGGAGATTTCACAGGCCTGTCAGAGCCAAGCAAACCAATGGGTAAATCAATCAGGTTCCTCCTGAGGAGTTTTCAAAACTGTGGGGCATTCTGGACCCAAATTCTGCAAGGTTTGGCTGTTCAAAAACAAGCTGAATTGAAACGGGGTCCTCCGAATGTTTGGGTTGTTTTTTTACTTGATGTTTATGTTTTGCTCTAAAAGCTCTACTCTTCAATCTGGAGCATTTTACATGGTTTTTACTTCATGAATTTTGAATTTGATCTTAAACCTTTACAAACAAATAAAAAAGTAAAACAAAAATGCATTAGGACTAAAAACACAATTAAGGGTACCTCGACCAGGGTAGTGGAGGCAATTTGCCCTCGCTGCCTGCCCTGAAGTTATTGACTCCCTAACTGAGAGTTTCTCTTCTATTTTTGGTGACCACAGCCAATAAACATTTAAGTAATCTCTGAGATTACAGGTTGATCTTAGAATATGTTGCCACCCCAGGAGGTCACTTTGTAACTCTTAAAGGTATCGTACACGTTCTGTAATGACTCAAAACAAATATTAGCATAAAAACTTACTTGGTAACAAGCATAGGAGAGCTGTTGATAGTATAAAACGTTGTAGGAAACGACTCCCTCTGAAGTAAAGTAGTTTTTGAGAAAGAGGTAATTTCTCACTAAAATAATAAAAACTTCTTGCAAGAAGTTTTTATTCCTATCTGAAAGCACACCAATTTGTACAACAAGGGTGTTTTTTCTTCCATCATTTTCTTGCAACATCGATGACCAATTGAGCCCAAATTTTCACAGGCTTGTTATTTTATGCATACATGTATGTTGGGATACAGAGAACACTGGTCTTTGACAATCTCCAAACGTGTTCAGTGCCTTTAATATTACATCATCGTCATGTGTACAGTCACCAACTGGTGATAAAAATTGGCTTATTCTATGACGCTCTGCTACCAAGTGACTTCAAACAGGTGCATCAGCCTTTAATATTACAAAAACGATTAACATTATTATTGTTGAACATATTTCTGGTAACGAAACCAAGGACGCCTCATAAGAGAACTTAATCACTTTCGCTGAGGAAACTTGTCAACAAGGGTGCTTGCTAAATGTGAACCACAAACACCGGGGTTAACCCCTACTCTCCTAAGATAAGTGTTCTGGGTTCTTTTACGTGCACTACCAATCCAATCCAATCCGGCTTTAATGTCCCATCTGAAGAACAAAGCAATTATGGTGAAAGTTTCTTGCTCACGGACACAAGTGCCACGATCGGGACTCGAACCCCCACACTCTGCTGATCAGGAACACCAGGGCCAAATTTCATAGAGCTGCCTAAGCACAAAAAGTGACTAAGCACAATAAAATTATGCTTACCAAAATTATGGTTACCAGCCAAATTACCACACATGTCACATGTCAATTTGTGACTGGTATCCTGCTCTTTTCTGCTTAGCAGACAATTTTTAAGCAGTATTTTCTGCTTAAGCAGCTCTATGAAATTGGGCCCAGAGCTCAAGTCCGGTGACTATTAACCTACATGTACCCTCAGCCACGACATAACCATGGATACTTTGGGGTGGCCCACAGAAGCACACGCAATCATGCAAGGTTCTGTGGCCACATAGTCTAATTATAACTTTGGGATTGGTGAGCACATGTTTTGAAAATAAATAGCTGACGATTTCTAATTTTTGTTTATGTGTACATGTGTACATTAACTTTTCCTCGTACATGTACTTGGCCCGATACGCCAGCCTGTGCATTGGGAGAACCCTGGTGATGATAAGTGGCCAAAGAAGGTGATGGAAATACAGCTTTATTCGCCAACGTGGACGCCCAAGAAATCACTGGATGGACAACATCCAAGACAACGTCAAGTGCATCGTCTCAAACCTTCTCCACGACCGGGTTGTTACAGAGAAGTTCCAATCAAGCCAGCCCAAGATGACCACAAACGCCAACCCTCGACTTCGGGGAACACGTTAAATCATGCAGAAGTACATGTGATGCACTACAGTCGACTCCCGTTATTATAACAAGGTCGCTGGGACTGGCCAAATTACCTCTTTAGAACAGGAATGTTTTAATAGATGTTAATTTTGCATCGGGGATAAAGAATATAATTTGTTTTTACCCTTACAAGTACACCGTTGTGTATTAAGCACTATATACTCAGTACTTGCCAGAGTTCTGTGAAAAAACTCCACAGGCAAATCACTCGGGTGGGATTCGAACCCACGCATTGCTAGAGCGGATGTATTACCAGTAGATGTTGTTCATAATTTGTTTTTACCCTTAATACACCGATGTGTATTAAGCACTATATACTCAGTACTTGCCAGAGTTCTGTGAAAAAACTCCACAGGCAAATCACTCGGGTGGGATTCGAACCCACGACCTTTGCACGAATGTTGTTTTAAGACTCGAGGACAGCAAAACAAAGAAACACAAAGCAGAAATGAGAATCTGGGCTTCAGAATGCACTCTTTCTAAGCATAACCTCTTTATAATAACAGTGCTCTAAACGAGAGCCCACTGTAGTAGTACACTTTGTAAATGTACATGTAGTAATTCAATTTCAAATACTGGAATTGGAATGCAACCCACCACCTTCTATGTTTTTACAAGAAGATAATTTTAAATGAAGGTGAAAAAGAAATACAGCCACTCACCTGCAGGTACTGGACGTACTCAGGGCTCGCTTGAATCCTTTAGTGCCAGCAAAGGAAGATCTAACGCGTACATTCTTCTTGCGGAACATGATTCAAGTCAAATCGAGTTTGCAGATCACATTAAACTAAAAGTAGCAATGGTCACACCGCGACAACTCCAATACTCTTTCCGTGGTGAAAAAAAGTCAACGGTGGTGGCAGGCGTTTTGCTAAATTGGATTACAGACCCAACTAGCTTGATATTGTATTTTAAATTTCACAGCTCACTTGGTGCTTTGAGATTAACGACGCCATAATGAGCTTTTCTCCACAGTACTTAGAGTCAGAGTCTCCCCCCAACGTTGTCAGAGTCCATTTATTTATTTTGTTTCCACTCGAATCAAAACCAAGAGTAAAGCTCGGAGTGGATTCCCGAGATTGATTGTTCAGTTGGCTCCATTCAAGGCTATAAAGCAGTTTCATCATCTGTGTGTCAGAATTAGTTTTTGAAAGTTGTTTCAGGAAAAGAAAAAAGAAAAAAAATTGAATTCTAAATTAGAGTTTCGCTGAGCCCAATCATGGGAACGGATCACTTCCCGATGGCTTTGTTAAACAAATACAGGCTGAGAACGATATCGAGTTCCTACAAGTGTACGTCCCTTGCATTGTTGAAGCTCATTTGGAATCGGTCCAAGTAACTTTCCTTTGTTTTAATCAGCCTGGTTTTAATTCCAAAATGTAACTTGTGACCAACGTCACGTCAAGCCGTTCAAACTGAAAGTTGTTGTTGAAAGCGTGTTGCCGAGGTTTTGGGGTTTGTTTGATTCCATAACCTTGGGTCTAATGAGATGTTGGCACGTACAGCAACTCTTCTGCTGGTTACGAAATGTACAGAACCGGGTATTTCAAAATTTCACGAGTACGACCATGTGTTTTAATGGCTTCCTGGTTCCTCCTTTCGACCGAAACAGCAATTAAAATAATTGACGTCAGGCTGCAAGTTCAGGCTTAGGAATACAGACAGTGGCAGAGAACAGCATTAGGACAACTTTTAAAGCCAAATTAAAATTAAAACAAAGGGACAACATTGGCAATTGTCAAAGACCAGTATTCACACTTTTTGAGACCCAAAATCACACATGAAACTAGAACAGCAGAAGCTGCCAAGGCGAGCTGCCAAATGCCCGATAGAGAAACAATGAATAATAGAAAAACAAAAATTTGATCAACTGATGTTCAAAGAGGTGGGGAAAATTAACAAGTATGTAGTTGACCATTGCCTACTTGGCTTGACATGTGGGAAAGAGGCAAAAATGTTAACAAAAAGTCTTAATGCGGATGGCCGGACAGAAGCTGTTTAATTTCCAGAGGGTAATAATGTACCCTGAAAACTTTAACATTTTTAAACAATTTCCATTTGCACACTGTGGATCCAACCACATTTTGGCTGTAAGACAAATGAACTGCAATTGAGAGTGAAAACAATTATTTTTTCACAACAAACTATCTAACACCATGAGGCAAAAACTTTAACAAAAAGTCTCAATGCGGATGGCCGGACAGAAGCTGTTTAATTTCCAGAGGGTAATACTGAACCCTGAAAACTTTAACATATTTAAACAATAGAAAAACTTGACCACAATTTCCATTTTCACCTAGTGAATCTATTCACACAAAAACAATTACATATCACAACAAATTATCTAAGGCAAAAACTTTAACAAAAAGTCTCAATGCGGACGGCCGGACGGACGGACGGACGGACGGACGGACGGACAGACGGACGGACCACGGACGGACAAAATCGGTATTACATAGGCTCGCATTCTGCTAAAGCAGCTCGCCAAAAAACAAAACTGTCAATGTTTGAAAGCTCAATCAGCCTTCGAAGTCGCAAGAAAATAGTGAATTAAAAGCAAATAATTTCAGTGTTTTCCAACATCAGGTTTTGGACTCGCAAGATCAAAACTAACTGCTTTATTTCAACTGATTCTAAAAAACTTTAGAAATAGCATTTCAAGCAAAAAATACTTTGAGGGAAACTTTTCACCATGACCATCTAACCATGTACATGTACAAATCTGTGAACATATCTATGTTCAATCTTACCAATTTAAGAATCATCAAATACAGCTCAACCCATTTGAAATGAAGTCATTTAAAGGAGTAATCATTCCTCCATTTTTCAAGTTTCTCGGTTTGCTGCTTAGCGCAGAAATCATCATGAAACTCGCTCTCAAAAGTTTATGAAGTCTGACAACCATGGGACAAGAAAAGCGGGAAACAAAAACAGCATTCTCCCTTAATCAGTGGTCCGCTGGCCAAATGCTTTTAAAGGCATCGTACACGTTTGGTAATTGTCAAAGACCAGTGTTCTCATTTGGTGTATCCCAACATATGCATAAAATAACAAGCCTGTGAAAATTTGGGCTCAATTGGTCATCGAAGTTGCAAGAAAATGATGAAAGAAAAAACTCCCTTGTTGTACAAATTTGTGTGCTTTCAGATAGGAATAAAAACTTCTTGCAAGAAGTTGTTATTATTTTAGTGAGAAATTACCTCTTTCTCAAAAACTACGTTACTTAAAAGGGAGTTGTTTCTCACAATGTTTTATACTATCAACAGCTCTCTGTTGCTCGTTACCAAGTCAGTTTTTATGCTATATATATATTTTGAGTAATTACCAAACGTGTACAGTGCCTTTAAAACAACTACATGTAAGAACCAGTCAAAATTCACTCCAAGTGGGTTAGATCAGAGTTGGAAAGCATCCTTATTTACTACGAAATACGGACTCGTGTGTCAGCTGACAGACTAGGGAAAAGACAGCTAACTGGTCCTGCTGGCTAGTCACTGTGAAAAGGTTAGGGGGCAAACTCTGCAAAAAGGAGACCTCATGAAAAAATACAATCATTCAAAAATGTTTAAAATAACTGTCTTTTCCAAAACGAGTTGTAGGCCTATGTATAATTCCGGTTTTTTTTTTTTTTTTTTTTTTTTTAGGGGGGATTGTGAAAGATCATCGACTCAAGGCCAGAGGGACCCTCGGGCCTCGGGCTGAGAGCACAGACACTTAAAAGATATCTGTTCACATTTCTCTTGAACTGTGAGTAAATTGCAAGATGGTGAAAAATAAAATACAGGTAGGGATTTCCGAAGTGCAGCAGTACGAGGGGGGAAAAGCTAGCAGAATACCTCACAATGCTGGCTTTTGGAACATGCTATGAAGGGGTTAGGCCTATGATAATCATTTGCCAAACATTAAGTGTGCATACACAATGCACAGTAAATGTACATCAGTTCATTGAGTATTGGACATACACAGTACTCTATCCATCATGACTTTGGGAATCTAGGAGGAATGCGCTACTGTACACACATACATGTAGTAGACGTCAGCAGATGAAGGCAAAGGGTCAGAGTGTTACATGTACACTGTCCAAGTGACTTCAACTACGCTCTGTGCATCAAAATTACAATGTAGTACTCTAAGTTGACATTTGAAAGTACAGCAAACACTAGCATTAGGCCTATAGTATGGTTACCATCACAAACATTGTACAAATGTAATACCTTTGTCTTCCGGAAACAAGACTTAGGATATGAATGAGTCACAGTCAAGGAAAGGTGGGTACCGTAAAAAGACTAAACATTGGACGACCTCATGATCACATGAAATGCGCTTAAGAGCAAAACATCCCTGAAGATTGATTCATCTGAAAACAAGTGTACACATGTACAGTACAAAGTAAAAGAATTGCATCTAATGTAATGTACAGTACATTGTGTAGGCCTATTTGTTGTTAAAACACCTCATACAATGTGCAAATATACTGTACAGCAACGTGTTACAAATTATTGGTTGGACCAAAAAGTCGGTTGCAAAAACATTACGGATGGGTGGCCAAACTTTGTATCAGAAAACTTATTGATAATTCCGTCAGAAACAAAGATTGCCTCACAATCGATCAAGGATGGGCTAGACAAACTTTGACAGCAGAGGGTTCAATCGGCCGGTGATCGGCACATTTTTCAGACCGCTGCAGCACTGTAGAGTAGTACAGGACTACCAGTACCAGGCCTGGTACTTCGTTCTTGTAAGGGCAAGGCCGTTTTCTTTCCTTAGTAAAGGGTACCTCCTAAGTCAATTTCTACTGTCAGAGCATTTCTAATGGCACCAAGGCAACGATCAGGGGCATGGAGGAAATTGCCTCCATTGCCTCCATCCATGAAGTACATCAGACCTGAGGTACATGTAGGTGTCAAGACTGGAATTTAAAACAGACCCCACTGCGGGCCACGGCCTTGGTTGCCCTGGTCTTGGCCTTGGTTGCCCTGGTCTTGGCCTTGGTGCCCCTTCAAAAGGTTCCGATAGACTTTAAGATTTTTTTCAATGGAAGTGCCCTTTGTAAAATGAAAATGGCCTTGCCCTCTCAAAGAGGAAATTCCACGCCTGACATTTGTACACGTGTTTGAATTCCACAAGCTCTCTGAAACATCACATCAAAAGAAAAGGCCTACATGTATTTACGATGAAGGTCGCAATCATTTGAGGCTGTCCAATTTATTCCAACACATTAGGAAGGGGACACTGCATGTCGTGTAATCCAATTTCGGTGGCGACGTTATACAAGCAGTCCTACATCACATCCAGAGTTGATCTTTCACTTGTAACAATTACAAGAAGAATCACTGATTCCACAACGCACAAACGCAATTATTTCCACAATGGTTTTCACCTGGTTAATCTCAAGTTCAAAACAGAAAATACTCTGCAGCACCAAAGTTGACTAAACAAAATCCGCGCTCGCTTAAATTCTCGACATGTTCATGAGATGGCACCTTTAGAATAGAACAAATTATCCACAAACCTACATTAGTCCGTTCCTAAATATATGGTAAAGACTCAGGAAGAACATGAGGGTGTTGGGGGCCAGACGTCGGTCGGCAGTGTACGACATGAATTAAATTCATCTAAATTTAGAAATCCTCTTTCCCCCCTCCCCCGAGGGGGAAGAAACTTTTCTGAATCATCATACTCGGCAAAAAGTTCAGCCACGTGGCAGAGCACACACACACCCTAGAAGTAGTATCCGACCAGTGGCATTCAACACCGACCGATTGCTATCAAAATGCCCTTACAAGTAATTTTGTTTAAAGGGATGGCGCTTTACATCACTGGTTCCTTGAAGAGAAGCTCATGCTAATGTGCTGAACGTGTCAGGGCCCAAATTCATTTGAGCCGTTTCGCAAAAAATGGTGCTTAGCGAATGCTTCTGCGAAGCAAAAGTTTGCAGGGTGCCATCAACTAACCATATAAATTGTTTGAAGTTCCGTACCAGAAATTGAGTACATTTTCAAAATGACTGACAGTGCCTGGAGCCTGAGCAAAAGCCATGATTTCCAGAGAAAAAAATAATTCTATCTCAAGTTACAAAAGATTTACATAACAACAGTACAAGTACATGAATAATGCATAAGAACCATGTCACATGAGGCCGTTTACATTTTACAGGTAACTGAAAGATGGGAACGTTCACATTTCAATTTCTACCCAACTTTCCTGAGGACAGTACGACACTGGCTGAAAAAAATGTCTCTTGTTGTGCTGCCGAAGCGTCAATTTTTCTTTTTGAAAATAAAGTTAGGGGCCATTCAGAATACTCAATAGTCAACCTTAAAAAATATTGAATGGCTTCATAATTATAATCTATACACTGAAGAACAAAGTAATGCCTCAAATGAACCAAATATTTTAGATCAAAGGTCTCCAACATCTTAGTTTCCAATAAGCCATTTTGAGATATGGTGAACATGATACTATGACACTATTAGGTTTGTGTAAATTTGTCTGTAAACACCCAAACCAAACAGTGCACTCCTATAGTGTCCGCCATATCTCAAAAAGGCTAATGGCTTTTTTGCTTTTTTTTTTCCTGTTAACAATTTTTTTTTTCCAGATGAATTTCGTTTTTCAATTTTTAAAGATTGACTATTCTGAATTGTTGCCTCCAATCTATGCTGCCTGTGCAAATCAGACCTCTGTGACAAGAACCTGAGGCCCCTGTACATTATAGTTCTATAGGCCACATCGTACAAGGCAATTTACAGGCAACCAGCTGCAGGTAATCCCTGATAAGAAAATTCATTCACCTTCCAGTTTTCTCATTATTTTCTTGGAGATAGTGAGTTACAGCTAGAAGAATGTCTCTTGTGCTGCCAAAGTGTTCCTTTTGCATACAGTGCAAAGTGGTCGCCTCAAAGTTGCCTGACAAAAATTGCCCTGTGTGACATGGCCTAATGGGTCAAGTTTCTCCTGACAATGTCAGAGGTCAGGGGTCAAAAAACCCAGTTTTCTTACCCATCAAGAATGTCAAAGTCCTCACTACACCCTACAACAGAGGGGCATGATGCACGGGCTGCTGAAACTTCTGCCATTACCACCTCTGGAACCAGCCCACGTTGCTTTGATGAACAGGCAGACAGGGCCGATTACCCAGAGGGCGGAGCGACGGTTAAGGAAGTCATGAGTTCACAGCTTGGGTTCCTATTGGGAAAAAAGAAATAAAAATGAAAGATGTTTTATAGGTTTTTTTAACTAAAAAGTACAAGGAGATGTCTGTACCAGAAACTGATAATAAAATAAATTACTAAAGGGAATTTTTTGTATCCATCTGTGTACAGTATCAGTGCTTAATTTCATAGAGCTGCGTATGCAGCAAATACATGTATTGCTTACAAATTTTCTGCTAAGCAGAAGTCAGCAGGATATCAGTCACAAATAGTACATGTGGAATGGTTTTTTGGCTGGTAACCTTATTCTGGTAAGCATAATGTTATTGTGGTTAGCTTTGTTCTCTATGAAACTGAGCCAAGAAAATACAATTGTTTTTGCATCAAAAAACCCTAACCTTTCAGTGATTTTCAGTTTCTATGGCATAAAAATAAAATACATGTATAAAAATAAAAATAAAAATCAATAAGTTGTTTGACGTACATGTATCATGAAGCTCAAAAGCTGGTTCGATGTTGTATTGTCAGCACACATTCGACAATACAAGTACGCGACTGTTCAACAGGTGCTGAAATGACAACACTGTCACACCGCACATCGTCTATAGGGCACTTACAAGGTCTCGTACACGATCACTGCCAAACATCTGTTTTGATGTTCTCTTGACCAGCCATACAGTACATGCTCAAAGGTAGGGTCGTACTGTACTTTGGTAATGACCCCTAAACAAAATTGTGTCATTTCTATCCGCAAGCTTACATGTACTTGTTATAAAGATGGTAATGGCAGTCAAGCATTACTGCAAAATTAATTCGTCTCAAATGCCCCGTTGATTAGAAATCATAAAAACATTTGAAGCTGAGAAACGATTCATGCATGAGTCGTTTCTCAGATTTCTGAGGGTTGGTGTTCATTCGCGAATGATGTGGCCAGAGGTGAGGTTGGTACCCGCTGTCACCTCGCTAAACACGAATGGATTTTACATTCATTGGATTTTTATTGTATCTTTCTTGATAATTTTGCGAAAAAAAATCGACATTACATACATGTACGTTATGTTGACAAAACCAATCTACATGTATGACCCTACCTTCAACATTATAGGCTACGTGTACAAAAAACCATTTACACTTACAGAAATGCATGTTGAAACCCTAAACCTAAACCCTAAACCCGAGTCCTCCAAAAACCAACTGGAGATTTTGGGTGATTTGGAAGGATTGAGGCACGTTTGACAATCAACTACATGGAGATAGGGGTACACTGTACATGTGTGTACATGGAGGATCTTAGGCAGGAGGGATCCTACATAAACTCATATTGGTTGTTTGGAGGATTGAGGCAGTAGGGATCCTACATATGTACATAAACTCTTATCAGTTGATTTTGAAAGATTGAGGCAGTAGAGATCCTACATTACATAAACTCTTATCAGTTGATTTTGAAAGATTGAGGCAGTAGAGATCCTACATAAACTCTTATCAGTTGATTTTGGAGGATTGAGGCAGTAGAGATCCTGCATTAACTCTTACCAGTTGATTTTGGAGGATTGAGCCAGTAGGGATCCTACATAAACTCATATCGATTGACTTTACAAGGATTGAGGCGGGATTAGGCCCAGATTTGTAAGGGCTAACTTTTGTGGATGTTAGACATCCCTTTAAGATGTAGAAACTGACATTATGAGAGTTAATGTCTATGTATAGTCGGTACAGCTATGACTCACACAAGGATCCTGTTCAAATATTCATGTTTCTGTATTCACCGTTTCTGTTCGCTTTGAATATTTCAATTTTTTTTGTTGTCAATTGTCATGTTTTACTTGTACATTGTACTTGTTTATAAATTTCATTGTTGTCAGGCTTGTATGATACAGAGCTGCCAACCTTTACATCTTGCAATCAGGAAGATTTTGTACAACAATCAGGATCTAGAATTACATTCAACATTATAGGGGAAAGTTTCCATAATCAGGGAGATTTTCAAATTTGTTCATCAGAACATGGACAGATTGGTTTATTTTCAGGGAACTTTCTTACAGAATCAGGGAGAATTGGCCGATCTGTACATGATGCAGGCCATTGAACCCACGGGCCCCCTTGTTGCCCCTGGTCTTGGCCTAAGGCCTGATGTACTTCATTCTTGCAAGGGCAGGGAAGTTTTGTGATAAAGGGCACATCCTCTATGAAAGAAATGAACAATTTCTACCTGTCTACTGGAACAATTCACGGGGCACCAAGGCAATAACCCATGCAGGCCACTGAAATCATGGCCTCTTGTTTCCCCTGGGGCCAATTTCATGGAGCTGCTTTGGTAAGCAAATTTTCGTGTGCTAACTATAGCAGAATTTTTTGCTTTTAAAGTGTCAGCGTATTTGCTAAGCAAAAAAATGAGTAGGGCATTAGTTGCAACAATGTAAACCTTTTGGAACTTTGGTTGGTAACCAGTTTCTGTTGAGCAATATTTTTCTGTGCTTAGCAAGTTTTTCTGCTTACAGGCTTTATGAAATTGGGCCCTGTTCAATGTATAGCCTTATTTTTACAGCATCAGGGCTCAAATTTGGGAGGAAAATTCACAAGACCACGGGGCTTGTTGCTCAAAATGTTTAGGCTTACTGGAACAGAATTGTTTTGTACAAGACCAGAATCAAAATGAAAAAAAATACTTCCTGGCACATCTTAACATTCATTAACTGTTTTTATTTGAACAAGCACTAAGTCTTGTAAGAGAAGATTTATCTCATTCCAGTGTTCTCCAACTTTGAAAATTAAAGGTTGGTGCTTGGTGTGGTGAAAACTGCGAGTGGGTAATGCGAGCGCAAAGCGCGAAGCCCCTACGGCGTGGGGTCCGGGGCCCGCTCTAGGGCCCCCGAGAAAAATTTTGATCCTAGATGCTCTGTGGTGCATTCTAAGGTGAATCCTGGCCACTTTCCTCAGACTTTTTTGAGGAAATATTTTTACAGTTTTTAAGAACACAAAGTAAAATACTGGTTTTCTAAACACTTACATGTACTTGAAATGAAAACCAATTTAATTTAATTTATTGGTACCAATTTATCTTAGGCACCCACTAGAGGAAACGTCCGGTAGCCCGACCGCATTTCTTTTTCTTACCTTGTAATTCCGTGTTACAAGTGTGCTCAAAAAAAAAAAAAAAAAAGATTTTTTTTTTTTTTTTTTTTAAAGTTTGGCGGCGATTATAAAAGCGTGGCGCGCGCCGCAGAAAGCGTGGCGGTGCGCCACGTCTTTTCTATAGGTTGGAGAACACTGCATTCATGTCATTTGTCTTTATGAGTATTAAATATACTTCAGTACTGTATAGAATTGGAAGGTATTTTATCAGACTCAAAGTCAACATTTGAACACCATATTACACAGTGTGGTATTATTATTCAATTAAAAAACACAAGACCGCTGGACTTGTCCAGTCATGAGTTTACTGGCCCGGGGCTAAAAACACTGGCCTCGGGCCTGTGGTCCAGTGTAAAATTCGAGCCCTGCTTGCAGCTTTTGGTACGGTAATACATCATTTGCATTGAAAAGAATAACAGGGAACAATTTCGTCAAGCAATTTTGCACAGCAAAATATTTGGGCTGAACATTTTGTGTACACACTAAATTATGCTAATATTGAGTAGCAAGTAACGATTTTTATTAGCAACTGATACATTTTGTGCAGCATTTTGCTATGCTATAATTATCATTCACTGAATAACATTTACCACACACACCGTAGTGTACATCCTTCCACATTCTTCATCTACATGTAATAGTATTCTTGTAATAAATACTTGTCATATTAAATTTGACCGCAATATTTCAAGTATTGGGTGTTCTGACCAATGCTGGTACCATTGTGTACATGTGTAAGCTGCAGTATACAGTTCATGCAAGGAATGTGTGCAGGATGCCTGCCCTACACGATCCTGCAACAACTGGTAATAGGGAAACAAAATCATCTCATAGTCGAATAATGTTCAGTGTATTTTTGTACTACATTTTTATGTAGTTGTACTATTGGTGCAACCACATTGTACTGTATAGGCCTACTGTTTCAGGCCGTGCGCTTTTAAGCTTTTTGTAAAGTAGCCCACCGGGCTTGTAAACTGTGCAATTTAACATGTTTAAATGCTCCCAGGAAGTTTTAGAAGCCCAAATTTTAAACAAAAATTATCATGTATCTTTCTGCAAAGTATTATAATGGTAGCCACCACCACGACCAGTTTAATGCGTTTGCATATCACGTACACGCTAACTTTGCTAAGAGAATTTTTGGGATGGCCTCCTCGTAGAGGAGGAGGCCATTCCAAAAAGGAGGCCGTCCTGCGACTTCAAACAAAACAAAAACATCCGCTGTTCTGAGTTTATTATTAGTGGGTTGCAACATGTACACTGTAGGCCTGCATGTATTGTAAGTGTAGGCCCAAAGATGTAATTAAATCTCAGTCATATCTTTGTAACTTCTTTCGATGACATATCTCCACACTGCCTGCAAATCGTGAAATTTGGGAGATGACTGTTTTTGCCGTAATTGATGCAGGAAAATCCATGTGAACATTTAAAGGAACATTACAGAACTGGTTTTTGCTCACAAAACAGTGTAAGCACTTTATATAATCCACCATACATAAACTGTCAAACCTGTAGAAGTTTGAGATCGATCGGCCATCTGGGTCACAAGAAAATAGTGAAAAACCGATTACACATTTGCATGTGTTATACAATGCATGAATAAAACGCTCATAGCGATAAACTCCAATCGGGAACTAGTTTTATTTATTTCTCATCAAATATGGCATTTCAGACAGAAATATTTCTAGGGATGTTTTCTACTATCATCATCATTAGACCGTGTAAGTTTTATGTAAATTTAATTACCAGTTCTGTAACGTTCCTTTAAGTGAACTGAACATTTTGAGTACGTTGAAATCTAACTCACAGAATGATGGCGTCATCCACAATTTTTTCCAAGCCGCACACGCATCCTGTGCCTGTACCGTTGTCTAATGGCCCCTTTTTGTACCGTATTGATTGTTCGTGTACAGGGTATGTACAAGTGCATGTACATGTACGTACCTGACACACATATTGTACAGTCAGTACGGTTACAGCTCGATAGTCCGAAGATTCGATGGTCCGAAGGTTTGTTAGTCCGAAGGTTCGTTAGTCCGAAGATTCAATAGTCCGAAGGTTCGATAGTCCGAATTGACAATAAGGTTCGATAGTCCGAATTGACAATAAGGTTCGATCGTCGATTCGGACTATCGGACTATTGGACCTTCGGACCAGTGAACCTTCGGATCAATGAACCTTCGGACAAATGAACCTTCCGATTATCGCATCAATTGTTCGGATTAACGAACCCTATTTCATTTTCGGACTAATGAACCCCCTGTTATGGGAAATTTGTGCGTTCGGACTATCGAATTTTCGGACTATTGAACCTTCGGACTAACGCACCTTCGGACTATCGGGCGGACACCGTCAGTACTACATGTACGTATACATCTGTACATGTACTTGGCGTGCAATGAAGTGTTCAACTTACAAACATGTTCAGTTAGTACAATGTTTGTACTAGGAGCAAATGATACACAATACACATGTACCTGACATTGTACAGTCAGTACACACCTACATGTACGTATAAATCTGTACTTGGCATTCAATGAAGTGTACAACTTACATTACAAACATGTTCAGTTAGTACAATGTTTGTACTAGGAGCAAAGGATACACAATACATACATGTAGCTGCACTTCAAAAACGATTTCAGGCTGAAACCTGAGTCATTGTATTGCACACATGTCTGACGAACCTCCTGCTAAAGGCATTACATATGGACACAGGTTGTTGTAGCGATACACATCTGGTAGAACTTTAAAGCAAGTCTACAGGGGGGCTACAATATTATTATTAATGTAACATGCATCCAGCGTGGTCTGTTTTCTGTGATACCAATCATGCATCAGGGCTGACGAAAACACACATGGTATAGGCTTCAATAGACTTTTCAGGCTATTGTATAACAAAAAAATGCTGATTTTTCTGGGCAAAAAAATTGCTGATTTTTCTAGCAAAAGAATCAGAAATCAGACTTAAAGGAACATTACAGAATTGGTTTTTGCTAACGAAACAGTGCTGGAAGTGTAAGCACTTTATATAATCCACCATGACAAACCTGCAGAAGTTTGAGATCGTTTCTCATCAAATACGTGTATGGCATTTCAGACAGAAATATTTCTAGGGATGTTTTCTACTATCATCATCATTAAACCGTGTAAGTTTTATGTAAATCTGTGATCTTAAAGAAAATTTTAATTACCAGTTCTGTAATGTTCCTTTAAGTAGGAAGAATATCATGCCTGACAAATAATAACCCTTGGAGAGTAAAAGTTAAATATAAAATACATTAATAAATTACGCTGCAATTACGAAAAGATTGTTGTACAACGGATTTTTGGGGAGCCTTGTATGGTGAATATTCTGGTTCTGATTCTCGTGAAATGTACTGTGTACATGTACTAATCTCCACATATTGGGATGGTACAGTGTATGCAGATGACTAAGGAGCAGAATGAATTACATAATAATAATAATAATGGCTTCTTATATAGCGCTCATATCCGTCAAGGCGCTTCAACATTCAATATTTTCCTGCAAGGTATGTGGGGCTACGTAAGTATGAGACCTACTCCTTTACATAGCACCATGTAATGGTTTACAAGGTGCTGTGGCGCAATATGCAGCCAATCAAGTGCACTGGGTTCTTTTACGTGCATTTACGTGCATTACACAACACACGGGTCCAACGGCTTAACGTCCCATCCGAAGGGCGAAGCATGTGGTTAAGTATCTTGCTTTTAAAGGACACAAGTGTCACGACTGTGATTCGAACCCACACTCTGCTGATCAGAAACACCAGAGCTTGAGTTCGGTGTTCTTATCCGCTCGGCCACGACACGCCACATGAAGTGGGCCCCCCTAATGAAGTGTCCCATCAGGGCTTGAATTTTACACTGGACCGCAGGTCTTGTGTATTTTTAATTTGAATATTAATGAAGAATAATACCTCACTGCGTATTATGTCTGGAACAAAAAATAATATATGTTCAAATGTTGACTTTGATCTGATGAAATACCATTCAATTCTATTGAGTTATCACATAATGAAGTATACTTTACACCCATTAGACATGTTAGACAATCTTCTCTCTCTTACATGTCTTAGCGCTTGTTCAAATAAAAACAGTAAAACCTAAATCAAGGTTTTAGCCAGGATTTGGTAAAACTGTAAAAGGGTGTCCAAATTTGCTGGAAACTTAAAAACTGGGTGTCCAAATTGTTCACTTACAAAATTTACATGTAAATGACAGATAAAAATCCAAAATTAAAACAGGTTGTCCAAAAGACACGTAGACACCCCTCTGGCTTCACACTATAAGTATGACCTAAATGCATGTTAAACTGGGTTACGAAGCTTTGTGTTAATTTGATTCTGGTCTTGTTAAGAGAATTCTGGCGACTGGTCCACAGAACATTTTGAACCACAAGCCCAGTGAGTGGTCTAGTAGATTTTCCCCCAAAATTCGAGCCCTGCCCATGTTTGTACGTGCAAGTTGCTTAAAGTTTTTCCTTAAAAATATTTTGGGGATTGACAATATCTTGTGGTAGCTGGTTCGATTCTGCAAATGATCTTCGGGAGGAAGGCTAATTTGTAAACTCTCTTTAACAGTGGGCTTAAAGGGATCGTACACGTTTGGTAATTGTCAAAGACCATTGTTCTCATTTGGTGTATCCCAACATATGCATAAAATAACAAGCCTGTGAAAATTTGGGCTCAATTGGTCATCGAAGTTGCAAGAAAATGATGAAAGAAAAAACACCCTTGTTGTACAAATTTGTGTGCTTTCAGATAGGAAAAAAAACTTCTTGCAAGAAGTTTTTATTATTTTAGTGAGAAATGACCTCTTTCTCAAAAACTATGTTACTTCAGTGGGAGTCATTTCTCACAATGTTTTTTTACTACAGTATCAACAGCTCTCTGTTGCTCGTTACCAAGTCAGTTTTTATGCTAATATATATTTTGAGTAATTACCAAACGTGTACGATGCCTTTAAAGGGATTGTATACGTTTGGTAATTGGAACCCACTGTTTGTTAACAATCCTATAGTTGTAGAATATATGTACAATGTATACCATAAAACTACTGCAGGTCTGTGAACATTTCATTTCAAAAGGTGGTACCGTTTTTGAGATATCGTCAAAAATCTGGAGCGGTTATGTCCATGCAAGAAGAATAATCTGCAATTGAAATACACTATCTGAGAAACGTTACTGAAGTAACGCTTCGTACCCAGTTTTTATTGTAAGTTTTTATTGCCAATAATTTTCAGAGTCATACAGAATGAAGGCATTTGCCGCCTGTCTTCCTTTTTCCAACCCTGTCCCCGTATAATTTGGTCTGGCATGAATCAGTGTCTATGGCAATGAGCTTGTGGACAGATTTCTAAAGAAGCGTCAATTGTTGGATAGCCCTCCGATGTTCCAGATGTTCCCATTCAAGTTGAGAAATATGTTTGCTGATGTTCTTTCTTTTCATTAATTTGTTTGTTTACCAAAATTCTAATCCAAATTAATTAATTAACATCATCAAACAGACATTAATAAATATTAACATAATATTAATAATCTTATTAAAAAATTATAATTTAGTACGGCATGTGTCATTGACAGTGTATATGACGACAGTATCATATGTCAATTGCTCCAAATACAATCAATAAATTTAATTTAAATAAAATAGGCCCTATCATTTCATTATCAGTTCAGATTTTCTTCATATTTTCTGATATCTGATGTAACTCGTATTTTTGAAATATGTTTAACAGTCTGTCCATAAATTGCTGCATTATTATTGTGCCCTTTTTCGGTAGTAAACGGAGCCCCAAGACCACCGAACACCATTCGAAAAAAAACACCACCGGCTGCCGGCTGTGCGCGCGTACAGCCGGGCCCAGCAGGCCCACGTACAGCACAGCAGCGTCGCCGTGACATTGCTCCCGGTGTTACAAACGGAGGGCGGAATCCATCAACAAAAAATCTTCTGGGAAATATCACTTACCTTTCTCAAAACGGCTACAAATCTTCCACAGACAATCCCAAATACTTCTCGTGAAAGCAGAATGAAACGATGATGACAGCGCCCAGAAGTATTTCGTTTATACAGTAAATCATAATCTGTTGCGTGAAATTGTCATTATTTTGTTCTACTCTGTGGCCATTTTGAAATTATCATGAGCTCTTCCACCAGACTATTAATACGCTTCATGTACACCAGAAAGGCACGCGGATCAAGTTGAGGCAGAGATCAGACTATTAGTCACTACGGGTCTATGTTTTTTAACAGACTGAAGCTACCCGCGTATTGGGCCAGATTTTCCATCCGCGGATTCGGGGGTTGGCCAGCCGCGTATTCGGGAAAATTAGAATCCATGCGGTAAAAGGTGGTGACATTTCTGTTTCCTATTTTTTCATATTTTAACGAATTTTTTATTAATCCTGCTTTATCGGTAATTTTTTTTTCAAAATTCAGAGGAAACATATCACTGAGCGTACTTCAGAGAAAATTTAGATTGTTTAGCAGCTTAATTAGTGAGTAATTAGCCGCCACAATTAAGACCTCATCAATCAGACCATTATACACAACTGTTGGAAAACTTGCAGTCACCAAAAAGTGAATGTACCCTTCATGTTGCAAAAAAAAAAAAAAAATTATTCTATAATCTGATAGACCACACCTCTGGGCACACTTAATTTTGAAGGTGATTAAATCGGATCACTAATTAATACCTAATTAGCCGCTAGAATTCACGTCATTTTCTATAACACGTTAGGGTATGGTAAACTTGTACACAATACTTACTATTATGAATGTACTCGCCGTAAAGTAAATGTACCCTTCATCTTGAATAAAATATGAAATTTTATTCCATAATCTGATAGACCACACCACTGGGCACACTTAATTTTGGAGGTGATTAAATCCGATCACTAATTAATACCTAATTAGCCGCTTGAATACACGCCATTTTCTATAACACGTATAGGGTGTGGTAAACATGTACACAATACTTACTATTATGAATGTACTCGCCGTAAAGTAAATGTACCCTTCATGTTGAATTTTTTTAAAATTTTATTCTATAATCTGATAGACCACACCACTGGGCACACTTAATTTTGGAGGTGATAAAATCGGATCGCTAATTAATACCTAATTAGCCGCTTGAATGCACGCCATTTTCTATAACACGTTAGGGTATGGTACAAAGACTCTATAATGAATGTACTCGCCGTAAAAAACATGGTAAACATGTACACAATACTTACTAATATGAATGTACTCGCCGTAAAGTAAATGTACCCTTCATGTTGAATTTGTTTTTACATTTTATTCTATAATCTGATAGACCACACCACTGGGCACACTTAATTTTGGAGGTGATAAAATCGGATCGCTAATTAATACCTAATTAGCCGCTTGAATGCACGCCATTTTCTATAACACGTTAGGGTATGGTACAAAGACTCTATAATGAATGTACTCGCCGTAAAGTAAATGTACCCTTCATGTTGCATAAAATATGAAATGTTATTCCATAATCTGATAGACCACACCACTGGGCACACTTAATTTTGGAGGTGATAAAATCCAATCACTAATTAATACCTAATTAGCCGCTTGAATACACGCCATTTTCTATAACACGTTAGCGGTATGTTACTTTACACAATACTTACTATTATGAATGTACTCGCCGTAAAGTAAATGTACCCTTCATGTTGAATTTTTTTTTAAATTTTATTCTATAATCTGATAGACCACACCACTGGCCACTCTTAACTTTGGTGGTGATTAAATCCAATCACTAATTAATACCTAATTAGCCGCTAGACAACAGGTCATTTTCTATAACACGTTAGCGGTATGGTACTTGTACACAATACTTACTATTATGAATGTACTCACCGTAAAGTAAATGTACCTTTCATCTTGCATAAAATTATAAATTTTATTTAATAATCAGATAGACCACACCACTGGGCACACTTAATTTTGGAGGTGATAAAATCCAATCACAAATTAATACCTAATTAGCCGCTAGAATTCACGTCATTTTCTATAACACGTTAGGGTATGGTACAAAGACTCTATAATGAATGTACTCGCCGTAAAGTAAATGTACCCTTCATGTTGCATAAAATATGAAATGTTATTCCATAATCTGATAGACCACACCACTGGCCATACTTAATTTTGAAGGTGATTAAATCGGATCACTAATTAATACCTAATTAGCCGCTAGAATTCACGTCATTTTCTATAACACGTTAGGGTATGGTAAACTTGTACACAATACTTACTATTATGAATGTACTCGCCGTAAAGTAAATGTACCCTTCATCTTGAATAAAATATGAAATTTTATTCCATAATCTGATAGACCACACCACTGGGCACACTTAATTTTGGAGGTGATTAAATCCGATCACTAATTAATACCTAATTAGCCGCTTGAATACACGCCATTTTCTATAACACGTACAGGGTGTGGTAAACATGTACACAATACTTACTATTATGAATGTACTCGCCGTAAAGTAAATGTACCCTTCATGTTGAATTTTTTTTAAATCTTATTCTATAATCTGATAGACCACACCACTGGGCACACTTAATTTTGGAGGTGATAAAATCGGATCGCTAATTAATACCTAATTAGCCGCTTGAATGCACGCCATTTTCTATAACACGTTAGGGTATGGTACAAAGACTCTATAATGAATGTACTCGCCGTAAAGTAAATGTACCCTTCATGTTGCATAAAATATGAAATGTTATTCCATAATCTGATAGACCACACCACTGGCCACACTTAATTTTGGAGGTGATTAAATCGGATCACTAATTAATACCTAATTAGCCGCTAGAATACACACCATTTTCTATAACACGTTAGCGGTATGTTACTTGTATACACAATACTTACTATTATGAATGTACTCGCCGTAAAGTAAATGTACCCTACATGTTGCATAAAAAATAAAATTTTATTCCATAATCTGATAGACCACACCACTGGGCACACTTAATTTTGGAGGTGATAAAATCGGATCACTAATTAATACCTAATTAGCCGCTTGATTACACGCCATTTTCTATATTACGTTAGCGGTATGGTACTTGTACACAATACTTACTATTATGCGTGTACTCGCCGTAAAGTAAATGTACCCTACATGTTGCATAAAATATGAAATTTTATTCCATAATCTGATAGACCACACCACTGGCCAAACTTAATTTTGGAGGTGATTAAATCCAATCACTAATTAATACCTAATTAGCCGCTAGACAACAGGTCATTTTCTATAACACGTTAGCCCTATGGTATACTTGTACACAATACTTACTATTATGAATGTACTCGCCGTAAAGTAAATGTACCCTTCATGTTTATTTTTTTTTTAAATTTTATTCTATAATCTGATAGACCACACCACTGGCCACACTTAATTTTGGAGGTGATTAAATCCAATCACTAATTAATACCTAATTAGCCGCTTGAAAACACGCCATTTTCTATAACACGTTAGCGGTATGGTACTTGTACACAATACTTACTATTATGAATGTACTCACCGTAAAGTAAATGTACCCTTCATCTTGCATAAAATTATAAATTTTATTCAATAATCCGATAGATCACACCACTGGGCACACTTTATTTTGGAGGTGATAAAATCCAATCACTAATTAATACCTAATTAGCCGCTAGACAACAGGTCATTTTCTATAACACGTTAGCGGTATGGTACTTGTACACAATACTTACTATTATGAATGTACTCACCGTAAAGTAAATGTACCTTTCATCTTGCATAAAATATGAAATTTTATTCCATAATCTGATAGACCACACCACTGGGCACACTTAATTTTGGAGGTGGCTAATTCGTATTACTAATTAATAGCTAATTAGCCGCTAGAAAACGCGCCATTTTCTATCATACGTAAGCGATATATCACTTGTACACATAGGCCTATACTTACTATTATGACTGCACTCGCCGTGAAGTAAATGTACCCTTCATAATGCATAAAATATTAAACTTTATTCCATGATCTGACAGACCACTCCACTGGGCACACTTAATTTTGGAGGTGGATTAGTCGGCTCACTAATTAATACCTAATTAGCCGCTAGAATACACGCCTTTTTCTATGATACGTGAGCGATATATCACTTGAACACATACTTACTATTATGACTGCACTCGCCGTAAAGTAAATGCACCCTTGATGTTGCCGAAAATATAAAATTTTAGTCCATAATCTAACAGACCACACCACTGGGCACACTTCATTTTGGAGGTGGTTAATTCGGCTCACTAACTAATACCTAGTTAGTTAGCCTCTATAGAATACGCGTTATTTTCTACCATGCGTTACTGCAATCGCCGTAAAGTAAATGTACCCTTCATGTTGCAGACAAAATTAAATTTTATTCCATAATCTAACAGACCACAACACTTGGCACAATTAATTTTAGAGGTGGTTTAATCGGCTCAATAATTAATACCTAATTAGCCGCTAGAATACGCGCCATTTTCTATCATACGTAAGCGATATATCACTTGTACACACTTACTATACTACTAGTGGTACATGGCCTACTTTGTGCACCACGTTTATCAGTCATCTTTGGTTTTATTATGATTTTTGGATTTTTTCTTGTTGTTCTACCATAATTTTAGGTTTATTTCTATGTGTTTTGGGGGTGTCGATCTTTGGATGTCGAAGGAACGTAGATTGGACCATAAGCATTGGACTGACGCGTGTATTATGGCGGTTGTTTATACTCGCCTTTGAGTTGGATGGATATGTAGACTGGATCCTCATGCCTCGCCGTAGTAATAACATTTACATAAACAGAGCACTAGTCTACTTGCAACAACAGAGCGCAGCAACACTTCCAACGGCTGGTAAAGCGTATATACGCTGACCTTTGACCGCTTTTGTTTTTTCCGATCATTTCTCGTTAATTATACGTGACATTTATGTGAAAAAACAAAAATTAAAAACATCTAAAAATGATTGTCCATAATTCTACGTCACTAAACTACGTAAACAGTAAACCGGTATATGCCCTTTAAGAATAGAAGTGGATTTTTTAGCTCTACTTGAAGACTGTTTCGTTTCCCCTTACACCTCTCTCAGTCCCTCTTGGTTTCTTTATGATGACCATTCCTTTTATGAAAAGCGTTATCAGCTTCATATAAACTCAAACGTGAAAGATCACCATAAAGTAAACCGGTTCGTAAAGAAAGCGGGGGCCAGTCTGATTAATACAGACACCCAAAATGACGGTAAGCGTCGACGGATTCTTCAAGGGCTGGAAGTTGTCACCTAGTCGGCGGGGCAGTTGGCCGGTTTCCTCGGTGGACCCAATGGCGCAAGGCGTAGTTGATGAACATGGCTTTATGCCAAGAAAACCCACCGGCTCTTTTCAGATTCACCATAACAAAAAGAGATTTTGACCATGTTTGTTTTTATATAAAAAAAACTGTACAATAAACATGTACCTTTATTAATTTTTTGTTGGCCTCTAGCATGTCCTACTCACTCCTAAACTATCGATGTCTATCTATTTGTTTCGTTTCCCCTTATACCTCTCTCAGTCCTTCTTGGTAATGTAGAGACATGGGAAGGAGGCCGGTCCTCTATTTAAAAAGGACAAGCATTCACCAGAATACACCAAAATTAGCAGAATCCATATGACATCAAAAATATACCTGTACTGATTTTAATCCTCCAATACTACTACAGCACACAATACACAATATAATTGTATACACAGTCACTTATATTAAGGGCAAAAGGTCAACACAACATGAGGCTGGCCATACACAAGTTTACAATGATTCAATATTTCTGGAGTAAAATGATGATTTGATACAGAACAATGCCCACAGATAACTCTATGAGCTTATCCCTCCCAGATAAATATTATATGGAGCATGGCCATCAGAGCCATGCTCCCTACAAAACATAAATGTGCTTGCTCTCTTGCTCAAAGATAAAATGGAAAAGAGAGTGAGCCAAAGGTCGCGACCCCAAACAGAACTTTTTAAAAATAAATTATGCTAATCACAAAGTTGGATCAGGCACTTGAACACTGAAGGCGCACTTGGGTTCCCTGCAGGTTCCCTTTACGACCACGCGACCCGAGTGGTCCAAAACAAAACAGATACAAGTGCGACCTAGTATGATTTATGAAAATGACATTTGGCCTATATGATTTACAATGATTTACACCTTTAAACCATTACGCATATTTTTAACACAATCTCATAAATGATGCACCAGCTCCATCCTACTACACATTTAAGATGTACAAAATAATTTACACATCAGAAAAACACACTGCAATACTGCATAATGATACCCACTGAATGTTCACACATACCCACCCTGCATTACTCATGTGGACATGGTGCACAGAGCACTATCGACATTCGCAGTGTGGACACTAAACTAACACTGCATTACTCGTGTGGACTTAGCGAGTGCATTATTGCTGCACATTCATAATGTGGACTTGTGTTAATTAGTCCATTTGTTCATACTGCATGTGGACTTGGGCATATCAAATACTACACAGTCACAATGTGGACTTGTGTTAAATGTGTCTATTTGTCCATACTGCATGTGGACGGGATGGGCATATCAAATACTACACAGTCACAATGTGGACTTCTGTTAAATGTGTTCATTTGTCCATACTGCATGTGGACTTGTGCATATCAAATACTACACAGTCACAGTGTGGACTTCTGTGTCTATTTGTCCATACTGCATGTGGACTTGATGGGCATATCAAATACTACACAGTCACAATGTGGACTTGTGTTAAATGTGTCTATTTGTCCATACTGCGTGTGGACTTGATGGGCATATCAAATACTACACAGTCACAATGTGGACTTGTTTTAAATGTGTCCATTTGTTCATACTGCATGTGGACGGGGCAAATCAAATACCACACACTCACAATGCCGACTTGTGTTAAATGTGTCCATTTGTCCATACTGCATGTGGACTTGTGTATGTTTGATGATTGCATTTTTGTACAATGATATAAACAAGTTCATTTGTTCTTGAATCATACTGTCAACTCCCCAACGATTATTCTAGATCAACTTAAAATGTCACAATCAGAAGGGAAAACGTAGTATATCTAAAAGTTTTAACATTCCTTGGGCCCAAATAATGCCCCCAAATATAAAATTCATCTACAACAAAACATAAATACAATAATTGTTCAACTATTTTTTTATGCTCAACAAACAGCCTGTCTATCTTTATTTATTGTTTTCCAATCATCGAATACAAATAGGTTTGTAGCACTTGTCCACCTAGCAAGGTAAAGCATCAGATTTGCTGGATGTATGTACTCTTAATGTTGGAGCATGATGATGATCCACAATCCTCAAAATCCATTCTATTTTCTACATGGCACTGTCCCTGTCAACCTGCAGGCTTTAAAGCTTATCAGACCTACATGTTGAATTATTCAGCAATAGACCAATTTAACTGGACACCACAGACATCACCGTTGTATAATCTATTCACAAGCTATTCACGGTAGAAAGTTAATATGGTCCAAAATAATATATTAAAAAGAATTGCACAAATTCTATTTCAAACTTATTGGATTCTTTTTCTTAATAAATCGATTATGAAAAAAAAGCATCTGTTTTTGTTCTCATTCCGTTTCTGTGGTTTAAATGCACAAAATTGAAGCCAGTAAAAATACTCAAAGGTACTTACTCTTTTGAGAAAGGATTATAAAAGTTACATGTAGACAATCTTTAGGATCAAGTGTATCAAAATCAGGTTAATGATATGATTCTTGTGTAAAGAAACTATTTCCCCTTTTTTTGCAGTTTTTTTCAACTTGACAAAGGACAGTTTATCCAACACAGTCATTCCTTGTCAATGTGCCCCTCCCCATAATTTTACAGTGCCTCAGGTGACCCCCACAAAAAAAGATAATGTCTCTCCCTCATATGAAGTACAGTTAAAAATAAAACTTGCCCCCCCCCCTCCCACCAGTTCCTGGCTACAGTTCCGCTGGCTTCAAACCATGAAATTTTAGTAACATTTTGCACCTATTCCACCTCTGTAATTTTAAAATGGGACTAAAGCATAAATGGACAAACTTGTTCATTCAAATTATTCTTCAACAAATTTACAGACTGAACATTGAAAACATCTAACAAACGCTCATCTTCTTAATTATTTTAAGCTGGAAGTAGAGTAACAATGAACCTGAGGTCCACTCAAAAACTTCATCAACAAGTTTACATATCAATGTAAACACCTTAAAACTGATTATCTGAAGGTTCTATTGATTTTAAACGATCTCAAGTAAAGAAGGACCATTTAAAAATGTTATCAACAAACTTGCATAATGATCAACTTTGTTTAAACAATAATCTAATTGATCAATGATTAATTATTCAACAAACATAAAATCTCTCCTGAAAGAGTGGCGACTCTGAGAAGAACCGATTGATTTTCTCAACATTTCTCCTAAAGACGATCAGAGTATACTGAATGAAATGTAATTTACAGACTGAACATTGAAAACATCTGACAAACTCTCATCTTCTTAATTATTTTAAGCTGGAAGTAGAGTAACATGAACCTGAGGTCCACTCAAAAACTTCATCAACAAGTTTACATATCAATGTAAACACCTTAAAATTGATTATCTGAAGGTTCTATTAATTTTAAACGATCTCAAGTAACGAAGGACCATTCAAAAACGTTATCAACAAACTTGCATAATGTAAACACCCACAAATGATCAACTGATCAATGATTAATTATTCAACAAACATAAAATCTCTCTCCTGAAAGAGTGGCGACTCTGTGAAGAACTGATTGGTTTTCTCAACGTTTCTCCTAAAGACGATCAGAGTATATGCTGATTGAAATGTACAGGAAACCAACTGGCTCTTCTCAGAGTCAACACCCTTTTAAGAAAAAGATTGACATTGTACATGTAGTCTGTTGCACAAGTTTACATGTTTTTTTCTTTTTTTTTGGTTGAGGTGTTTATGTGTTTATGTGTTTGTTTGTTTTTTAATTTTTTTATTTATTAATTCACTCATATTCATTTATTGGTGATCATTAACAACTAATTCAACAACACAACGATTACTTTCGATAAAAAAACATGGACCGTGCAAGTCTTGTGCGTGCAAAATATTTAGTGGACCATTGTGTTCCCGGGTACATTATAACAAAATCAAAGGATTATACATGATTGGTTTTGGGATGAATGCATTCATTTCAGTCATCTTCTTTTCAAAACATACATCTCAAAATAAACTTACAATGGTATCTGTTTGATCAAGCCATTTTGCACTCGTTCTCAAGGCTGAGAAACACTACAGCCAGTAACGTTTCTCAGATTCTCAGCGGACACGAAAAATGTTCCCTTTCTCTAAAACTCATAAGTGCAAAAGGAATAATTTCTCAAATGTTTTATACTATCAACAGCTGCAGTGGATCTTACCCAAAAAAGATTGGTTTACATTATTTTTTTAGGGTGACAACCAAATGCATACAATATCTTTCAGGTGAATAATATATATCTTTTACTTTGCCCTACACCGATGTGTGATAAGCACTGTATAATCAGTGCTTTCAAGTTCTGTGAGGGGAAATAAGCCCACAGGCAACTCGGGTGCGATTCGAACCCATGGCTACCATACATATGACTAGAGCAGATGTCTTAACCACTAGACCAATGAGCACGGCCAATGACGAAGGGCCAGTTTGAATCCAGCATTGTTAGCATCAGGTAAACAATTAAATATCTATTGTATCTGCATCGGGGTAATGGATATCATTTTCAATTTGCCCTGCACCAATGTGTGATAAGCACTGTATACCGATGGAAATTGTACATCTATTTAATTGTTTGTGGTACCTACTGCCAATAATACAGGATTCTAACTGGCCCCTCATCATCGGACATGCTCAGTGGTCTAGTGTTTAATACATCTGCTCCAGTCGTACTTGCATGGTCGATACAGTCAAAGTTGAGAAAAAAGCAGAATGTAAACTGACGTGTCTTTACAGTTGACATAATATTAGAAAAAACGGCCCTTAAAAATATGGGCTTAATCCTTCATCTGAATTAGAAAAATAGTGAAAACAGCAAGCAAATTTGTCACCAATTAACTAGAAAAATGTTTAAAAACTCAGCATTTCATTGCTCACAACAACCATTTACAAAAAGTATCATTTTCCCAGCTCAACTACTCTTAAGCTTTGCCTAAAATAAAGTTTGCATTGCCAAAATGAAGTTTGCATTGGGCTACATCTGGGTGAACACATGCACATTTCTACATTTTAGCACATTGGTTTGTTTTCATTCATCCCTCAAAATAAAGTTTTCAAAGCATTCAGAATGAGTGACACAATACTGAAGAACAATATTGCTATTATGTTGCTAAATTTGGAAATGCACAGGTTTTAATTGCCATAAACTTTCAAGGCATTCATCAACACAATCACAAAATGGGTATCAAAACCACATGGAAAAACCTGCCCGACTTTAATTCTTTACACACCACAAAAGCCTGGCAATCTTTGATATTGCATACTTTTTGTTTTAGTATTATGTTATTAAAATCAGTTTTTATAATCTCATTAAAATTACATCATGTATTTATTTTTCTACATGAATTTATTACCCATTATGCTCTTTAAAGATGTTTTCTTGATGCAACCAACCTGACAAAGCTTTTTCATCAGACGTGCTTCTATTTTCATGAAAAAAAGCATTGAAACATTGAACAAACACTGACAGCAATATTATGGTGACCATATCAAGTAACCTTGACACAAGATCACAAAAGCATGTTATGAGCCTTGTCTAGAATTGCATAATGACCCAAAAATGAAAGTAAAATTGTCATTTTTTTCAAAATTGGGACAATAACATTTCAAAATTTGGTTCATCTAGGTTAGCAGATACAATGATCAAACATTCCTCGGGAAATGTCCTCTCAGTCTTAATACTTAGTCCCAGGTTGACATGGACCACACTGTTGTTTTGGTTTTGACTGTAATATCTCCAATTTTACCTTACTTTTGTTTCATTCTGCTCAGCTTTGTTAAATTGTTCTTCACCCAATATTTGACTGCCCGCCAATCTCTGTTCCCCAGAGATGGATGGGCAGCCAAGGCTTGTTCACAAGCAAGTTTCCCAGGAAGCTTGTTCTGTCTGATATAAGAGCCCAGCGATGCGTACACAGCACTTTTCTCTTCTTGTGTCCATGCTCGTTTCTCTGTTATCTTTTTCTTAGCACCAACAGCTTGAAGAAAAACAAAAAGAAAAGAAAATTAAATAAATCACAAGGAAAACAGACAATGAGCCTTTTAGATTTATTTTGGGTGAACAAAGAAATATTGACTGGGAGGAGAGTGAGGGTTGATGCGCTCTTACTCTACCAACAGAGCCATGGAAGCCCTATATTGGTAAAAGGAATACACAATGAGGAAATGTTTGTGATTTTTTGTTTTTGATGTCTGATGACAGTATAATAATATAGTTGAACAATCTATACTGCCCCACCCTCAATAGAGACTGAAAAAAAATGGAGGCGGCTAACATTGGTAATAGCTCAGCTGACAGAGTACCTGAATGGCAATACTATAATATTTCCTATTCAGAATCTCTGCTGTTTTATTCAGTGTATACATAAAAAGCTTGTATCCCTTAGAAGTGCATTCTCACTGCTGCTGTTTACTGGGTTGTATAAAACCAGGGGGAGATGATCCCTGGGTTATCAGCAGTACTGTCTGGCTTGTGAATGGACCCCACGGAGCAAAGGAAGCATTGTACATGACCTCCCATCAACCATAGGGCTGGTTAACTCTTGGTATAGAGTGATCATATGGTAATTGAGAGGTTGATGGTTCAAACTTAGTATCAGCCAAAATTTCTTTGTTCACCCTTTATATATAAATATGTAAACATAAAATAAAGATAGAGTGACAACAAAAACATAAACAAAATGCTAATAAGGTTTGCGGTAAACCATGTGATGACAACCTCTCTTGTGAGTTGGGGTGGTTCTGAAAATAACCGTAGGTTTCAACTCGAAGTTTCGATCAGTATGCTCTGATCATCTTAATCCTGACGAGACGATCAGAGAATACTGATTGAAATGTTGAGTTGGAACCTACGGCTCCTTTAAGAACCACCCCAACTCATAGAGAGATTGTCATAACATGGTGTTACCGCAAACCTTACTGGATCATAGTTCCAACATGCAAAGTTTCAAATCCAACTTATAAACAAATTTGCAATGATTATGTTGGATTAAGGTATAAAAGTGCACAAAACATAAAAACTTACCTCTCTTACATCCACTTTTACGTGCCCCCTAAATGGAAAAAAGCACAAGTAAGACAGTTAATAGAAAGGTTAACTGCTCGAAAGGAGCAGTGTTGCTCTCAAAGAAAGACACAATTATTGGTATGGTCAATGAGGCTGTCAACTTAAAAAGACTACTAATACAAACTGCATTGTCAACAAAACAATATTAATCATCAAATGGTTGATGCATTTCTTAAAAACTACACCACTAAAATATTTCTAAGACTATCACAACAAAATGTGAAAGTTTTCGTAGATGAAATAGTGCTGGTGAACATAGACTATTGTCCAGCCCTGTGGACAGGGGCCTTTAATTTGTTTATAATTGTGAACAACAAATCAGTTATGATTCGTGTAATGTTTATTACAACAAAATAGTATCTCAATAAGATTACATAATTTGTCCCCAACATATTAAACCCAATTACAAATACAAGACCCATCTAATATCCCGGTCACACATAGATGCCGCTTCTACTGTGATGGAAAAATGGACGAGGCGTGGCCAATTGCGGACCAATCGTGGCCAATCGCGGACCAATCGTGGGCCAAACTTTGGAGGATCATCATACAGCGGGGTGGGCTCGTAGGTCGGGAAGCTGCAAGCTCTCCCAAAACTTATTTTTAACATGTTCACACATAGACGTCGGTTCTACTACGATGGAACAGTGGCCGAGAAAGTGACCAATTGCGGACCAATCGTGGTCCAAAGGTCGGAGGATCTTCAAAAGTGTGGTTTGGTCGGGTGGGATCTCCTAGGTCAGGAAGCTACAAGCTCTCCCCACGCTTGTTTTGAACATGTTCAAAATAAGCGTAGCCGTGTCATGCCCAACAATAAGCGTGGCAAAGTCGTAGTGGGAACGCCATTATCGTACAAGCAGCATGGTAGCATCGTAGTGAGACCTCTGTGGTTGTTATAAAAACGCATCACCGTCGGCAAACATTTCGAAGTATAGAAAACCGCTCTGTCGGCATGGGTCTTGGTGTAATCGTCAATAATCGTAGTGGCAGTGAGTCAGAAACACTTTTACGTAAAAAGTTGGGCGGAGTCTTCAATTTTCCAAATTGCTTGATTTTGACGGCGATCATACCCCGACTTGAATTTTTTTCAGATCGGGGTGATTGGCACGATCTTCTCAAGGTCATAAGGCTGTGTGAACAGAATAATAGACATCGCGGGGTAATTTCACGGCGATTGTGCCCTGATTTTATGTTTTTTTCAGATCAGGATGATCGGCATGATCTTCGTAAAGTCGTAGTGCTGTGTGAATGGGGTATAAGGTGGGAATGTCTGTTGCAAGTGCAGTCAGGCTCATACTCTTATCAGTTTATTTACAAGATTTTCTGTAAAAGCTTTTCAGTTTACTGAAAACAGTATGGTGTGGATTGTTCTTAGAAAAGATTCATTCTTACCTGGGTGCCTTTTCTTTGGGGACCCTGCATCTGGAGGTGAGCTAGATGAGAAACAATATTTTTGTGTACTTATTAAAAGTATTGGTAAATGAAAACAGCTAAGAATACCAACAAAACAAAACTTCTGTTCACTGCTCCCGATTGATGACGACACTCAAAATCCCTACATTGAAGGCATTTAGTGTGTACATATGTAGAAGGCAAGTACAAAAAAAAAAAATACATACCAAGATTAATATTGCTCTTTGAAATGTTAGATAAAAATCTCTGAAATTGATCCTCCCTATAACATTTCTATGGCTGTCTGTGGAAAGGCTGAATGAAAATAAGGAAAACATACAAAACTCAACATTTTCATTTCAGTATGAGCACTTGCTTGAATGTTGTTTTCTTCATTAAAACTTACACAGGGTACACAGTGAATAGTATGGCCTTGCTCTATCCTTCTTTCAACCTGTTGCCCACAGAGACCGATGCACCTCTATACCCTCTATCGCATACTGCAATTGCTCAACAGGATAGCTTCAAAACATTAAGCATTCAATGGACAGCTATAAAAAAAGGTCCTTTCAGGAAAAAAGAGGTAACTCCTGAAAGTAAGGATTAATTTTAGTGATTCTATGATTTGTAGGAGAATATGCTCATTTTAATACACAGTGCAATGTCATGTTTTGTGCACACAATTATTACTCTCGGTAACTACTACCCTGTAGTGTAAACCAAGGTTTCCACTGCACACATGAAGTTTCAGCCCCTTTAAACAAGAACCCACCCCAATTGCTGTTTTTTCACCCACATATCTCCCAGGGCATGAGAGTTTACATATCAATAATGCAAGGAATTACATCATTGCATAATAATATTGCAACACTCGCTGCCTTTTCTGAGGAATCTAGCTGCCCTCTAGCCTCTAGGCACAGCTCTGTCTAAGCAGAAAATTTACTGTACTGTACAAACCTTCATCATGCTGGGATTCCTCCTCTTCACTTGATGACTGAACTGTTATATCTTGACCAAAGAAAAAAAAATGTGATCATAAACGTTTGTAAGTGTTTTCCTTTTGCTATGTAGGAAACTGTTTGAAATTGGTAACAAAGTAATAATACAGTAATAACAGTAGTTTTTACTATTCATTTCTACATTGCTTTGTTTATGTCATGACTTGCATTAAATATACAATACAGGAAGCATTAATATTTAGTTTCAGTCTGAAAGCTGACTGTATGAAAATCATACTAAACCCAATTTCTACGTATGTGAAATATTTTCTTGTGAAATGCTGTCATATTCCATAAAATAGCATTTAAAAATTTAGAAAAGCACACAAGCTGGAAAACCATAATCATTTCCAGAAAACGCTTAATTACTTTCTTGAAAACGTTAAAGTTGATTTTGATGAAATTTGTGTGTCTCTTCGTTTGTTTCAAGATGGATATTTTAAAAACTAGATGAGCCACATTGTAAACTGTTGTTATTATTCCTGCATTGTCCACATGCAAGGGGTAAAATTTGCTCTCACAAATTTAATTAGCCTCAGGTTTCATCATAGAGTTGTGCAGGCTGTACCACAATGTAAAATATAGTTTGTTGTTATCGTTTAATATTTTTCTCTGTAAAGGTTTTTGTACAAAAGTGGGGGTGTAATTTGACCTCACAAATTATGCGAACAATAACAATGTGTACAGAACTCAAATGACCATATCCTACAAGACATGCAACACTTTTATACATACCATCTAGTGTGATGTCATCAAGCTTTCGACCAGACAGTTTTGACACCTTTCCTTGATCGACAGCAACCAAGAGCTTGCTAACCTTAGCCAACTCAATTGTGGACTCATGCTTGCGATAGAAATCCCTGTGGACATTAATATCATGTCCTAGGTGACGTGCAAGCCAGTCAAGCTCGTTGTTACTGAGGTCGATGATTTGGGACACAGTTGCAACGTATTTTCTCAGTTTAGTACTGGTTATTGCCCTAGGTTCCTTGAGATTGGCCCGTGTAGCTACTGCCTTCAAGCAATCCCAACCTCTTATGGGTCTTTTAGAGTTCCTAGGGCGAGCAAAGACATAGGGGTTTTCTGCTAGCACACCAGATGCTTCACGCTGCTCTTGCAGAACGCTGATGGCTTGCTTTACATCTTTGGTCAAGAGAAGTGGCACAGCACGTCCCTCTTTCCTCTGATTTGCACCATGTCAAGTCTGAAACAGAACAAACAGTTAACTTTAAAACTCACCGTACTTGTGACTTTCATTGTCTTGGCAAAACTAGCATTTTTTTTTATCATTTGCCAATGGTACATTTTAATGTGTGAGCATGCAACACATCAAATATTTTAATCAATAGATCAGCATCATTTTCTAGTCGGACTTGGGGCAGTTGTAGTTCTAGTATGACTCCATGAAACACAAGTACCCTACAGAAGTACAGTGTACCAATGATAGTCAACATTGTGTAGACTGGAAGACAACTGTAACGGTCAGATAATGTTGTTGTACAATTTTCTTTTACTGTAAAGCATCGGAGCAAGAAGGTTCAAGTTTGATGCACAAAAACATACACCAGGTTCTCCAACAAAGCAACAATATAAACTATCAGAGAAATGGCAGAGGCATCCATTCCATACAAACACAGAATAAGTGCAAAGCTAGATGTTACGATGCATCTACAATGCATTTTTATTGGGCTAGGCAGGTGGTTGGTCAGATTATGATCTGTTGGCTTTCATTTAAACTCCTGTTTTACAATTAGCTCTGTGATTGAATTTTGTATACTTACCTACTGCTTAGTTGCTTCTCCAGCTCAGTCAGTGAGTTGTTTATTTCCTCATTGGCAAAGTGTTGCCAAACTGGTCGTTCTTGGTAGGTTTTGCACAGTAACCTTGAAGCTTCTCCACCTCTACGCTTGTTGAAAACGATGAGTCTAGAAAGACACACTTCCACTAGAGCTGTCCAGTTTTCTGGTGAAGGATGCTGCTCAAGGCTCCTACAACGAACTTGAATCTCATCAAGTAAGAACTCTCTCAACTTGAGCAAGTCAGATGTTACTGGCAATATGTCTGGCTTGTTAAACTTCTGGTTTGCCATTGTACTCAGAGCATGAGATGCCATTTTATCAGACCATTCGCTCTCATGGAGTTGAAGATACATCTTGGCAGTCTCCAACAACTCGCTGTCTTTATTTCTAAGAGCTTCCCCTTGTAAGATCAAGGCAGACTTTTTCAATGAATGCCCAAGTTTAAGGGACAGAGAAGGAATACCAAATTCTGGTGTTTCACTTTCAGGAGTGTGTTCTTTAAGTTGACACACCACCATTACAGCTTGTACGACCAAGTCGAAAAGATCAGGCTTCAAGAAATCTGCAAGAAAGACTTCTTCTCCCTCTGTCAAAGATCTCAGTGTCAGGACCAGTCTTCCTAGTTGTCGAAGCCTCTGTGAAATGTATTGGGACTTCCCAGGACCAACTTTATCAATCAGGTTTCTTCCCAAAGCAAGGATTATTCTATCTCCTCTAACAACCATAGACACCTGGTCATGTATCATAGGTGACAATACATACTTAGACAGGGAAGAATTATTCTGGCTGGCTGGGTCAAGAAATGACTGTACAATCATTTTACTATCCTGCTGAATTTTGTGATATGAATCATCGTCTTGTTGCTCTGATGAAGCAATCTCCTGAACTGACAGCTCTTCTTATGCCGCCACAAGAATGTGTTTTGGAAAACCCAGGCAAAAGGACATGGCAGATAATCTGAAGATTCACATTCTCCAAATACTGGGTTCTTGACAACAATTAGCTGACCAGAGCCTGTAGAAAGCACTTTCATATTATGATAAAAGTTCCCTTTGAGCCTTAGTTTCTCAAACTCATGGCTTGGCCTCCTACCCTTGTGCTTCTCCTGGGCTATGGCATATTTGACATCTGTTTCTTTTGCATGCATTGCTTTTAAATGTCTTGCTGCCTTAGACACGAGTTCTCCACAGTATAAACAAGACTGTCGCTTATCATATATTCTCACTTGACTGTTCTTCGGGTTCAAACTTTCTGATAACAGAATAAAAAACAACAACATTGTGGTCAATAAAAATGATTTCTTAATTTCAAGTGGATTGAAAGTCAACAATGTTGTGAGTCATCTTTACATAAGACCGTTAAGTAAAACTAACTAATGCAATTAGGGGTATGACTATATGATCAGGGCTATCATTCTGTGCACACTTAAATAATTTTTATCTGGGCAATCTTTCTTTAAACGAGAAATGATGAACAGGAGTGTTACTTGTAACTTGGCAATGATTATGCACTCTGGTGTTTCTGATCAGCAGAGTTTGGGTTCGAATCCCCAGCCGTGACACTTGTGTCCTTAAGCAAGACACTTCACCACTGCTTGTCCTTCGGATGGGACGTTAAGCCGTTGGTCCCATGTGTTATGTACGCGTGTAAAAGAACCCAGTGCACTTATCGAAAAGAGAAGGGGTTCGCCCCGGTGTCCCTGGTCCGATCGGCAGCAAATTGCACCACAGCACCTTGTAAAGCATTACGGGGTGCTATCAGAATTAGGTCTCATAATTCAAACGTAGTCCCACATTGGCAGGAAATACTGTATGTTACAGCGCCAGGAGCGTCACTGGGTGAGGGACATGTGCGCTATATAAGAAGCCACAATTATTATTATTATTATTATTATAATAGAAACAATAGAGGTAAAGAAATAAATGGTGTAAATTCTTAACGAGCCATAATTTTGTGGCCCATTTTTCTTTTCAAGAAATCAATAAGGGAAATTCCACAGTAAATATATACAATATAAACAGAAAAGAGATGTGAACAGTTTCATTACCAATGCAGTGTGGACCCACACAGTAGATATACCATAGAAACAGAAAGGAGATGCGTGACCAGTTTCATGACCAATGCAGTGTGGACCCACACAGTAGATATACCAAAGAAACAGAAAGGAGATGAGTGAACAGTTTCATGACCAATGCAGTGTGGACCCACACAGTAGATATACCATAGAAACAGAAAGGAGTGTGTGACCAGTTTCATGACCAATGCAGTGTGGACCCACACAGTAGATATACCATAGAAACAGAAAGGAGATGAGTGAACAGTTTCATGACCAGTGCAGTGTGGACCCACACAGTAGATATACCATAGAAACAGAGAGGAGATGTGTTAACAGTTTCATGATGACCAATGCAGTGTGGACTCACACAGTAGATATACCATAGAAACAGAAAGGAGTGTGTGAACAGTTTCATGACCAATGCAGTGTGGACCCACACGGTAGATATACCATAGAAACAGAAAGGAGTGTGTGAACAGTTTCATGACCAATGCAGTGTGGACCCACACAGTAGATATACCATAGAAACAGAAAGGAGTGTGTGACCAGTTTCATGACCAATGCAGTGTGGACCCACACAGTAGATATACCATAGAAACAGAAAGGAGATGGGTGAACAGTTTCATGACCAATGCAGTGTGGACCCACACAGTAGATATACCATAGAAACAGAGAGGAGATGTGTTAACAGTTTCATGATGACCAATGCAGTGTGGACTCACACAGTAGATATACCATAGAAACAGAAAGGAGTGTGTGAACAGTTTCATGACCAATGCAGTGTGGACCCACACAGTAGATATACCATAGAAACAGAAAGGAGTGTGTGAACAGTTTCATGACCAATGCAGTGTGGACCCACACAGTAGACCATAGATCAGAAAGGAGATGTTTTAAGTTTCATCAAGGACCCTCTGGTAGAGGGTCCATGGTCATGACCAATCCGGTGTGGACAAACACAGTAGATATACCATATGATTGGTAACTATGGGCCATATAAACACATCAACAAAAGTAAGTCCCCCCAATTCGCCATAACATCGTACATGTAAGGTAGACCATTTTACCAATACAACTGATTAAGAAAAAATTCTATGACATGTTTCCTAAGTTTTGATGATTTCTTAATTAGCCGTATTGGTAAAATGTTTTATCTTATGATGTTATGGGGGGCGACTTACTTTTATTGATGTGTTTATATCACTACTTCATAAAAAGAGGTGTGACTGCAGGATTCTGTAGCCAAATAACTGTCAACTCTTTCAAGCTTCATCAGTTGAAATTACATCATCATAAAAGCTCATAGAACAATGAAAGATTCCTTACCTTCCGTTTCAACATTGTCAGCATTGGTTGTTGTTGCATCACTCATGTTGTGTGCTGGTGTAGTTGAATCTGTAGCAGATGATGTCGTATGACGTTTACGGCCAAATGATTCCTGCAAGTATTTTAGGGAATTACAGGTTTTACATGTAATCAAGAAATGGAATTTATAAACTCCAGTGAATCTATTTTTCCAAAATAAAAATTCATGAGCCTTCCAGTTTGATCGATGTTCTATTTGTGGAGAGCATGTGACGTGGGGGTGTTTAAACAGCTGATAAAGACATACCGGAGCTGTTCAAGACTGGATGTTTTCTTATAGCATTTGGATACAAATGATATCTGAAAACTAATCTGACTTTATTTCATTGCGGACCATGTGGGTAAAATTGAGCCAAGCATTGTTGTAGTATGTGTGCAATTTGACTCGATCCTTGCAAAACAGAGCCTGAGGACATCACAGGGAAATAAGTTTTACATACTTTCCCTCATTATTACCGCCTTTAAACGAAATGGGCGTTTTATAAAGGGAAATAAGAAAGTACCGGCTCAATCTTAAATGGTAGCTTAAAACCTTGCAGGGTTTGCCATGCAAAAATGGACCTTGTCTTTGGCTTGGTCCTTCAATCACGCAGCAAACAACCCTGCAAGTCTTTGCCTTGTAAGACCTTGTCTCAATTCTTTTATTCCCTTATCACGAAAAATTAATGCACAAAAGTAAAGTGAAAAAAAACATTGGTTTGAATTACTGTGTTCTGACGTTGAGGTGTGTGCTAATTGAAATGCTTGCCTCAATGGCCGATGTTAGTCAGAATTTTGGCATGTAATCCTTTACTGGAAGCAGAGGGTCGCATTGATATATCAGTGATTATTAATCAGTTCTACTATATGGATGCTATTAGAGTTGTGTTTTGTGGGACTATATTTTGTCTTTTTGTACCAAAATTGCCTGTTGTCACTACACTACAAAGTAGCACATACAAAAAAAAATCCCCTTAAATAGCCTTTTTCCTACCTGTTTAAACAAGACCTTTACTTTATTGAAGTTTCACCGAAAGGGGATGTGACCTTTTGTTATAATTATTACTAAACCAAAAGGAAAACTGACTGGATAAGTTTTGGACATAAAATGTACAATATGTTATGTATCAACACTGAGGGAGAAAACTAATAATGTATGTACAACTTTGATGGGTTAAAGGGGTATGCCCTTATGTTTGTAAAAAGTTGAAAATGTTTGAACGGCCCATAGATACTTTCAAAAGACCTGAGTAATCCCCACCACATTAAGCTTACAAATTTTATGTACACTGTCTAAACAAAGTGTGTCTTCTAGTTCTAAGTGATCAAAACGTGAATCCAAAACATGCATGCACTCACCTTCAGCCTTTTCTTTTCCAACAGCACATCATTTGCAGATTTAAGCTGATTATGTAGACTTTGAACTGCAAAATAATGAATAGAAAAATACAAGAAATGTTAGAAATGACTGGCAAAATATTGGTGTCCAAGTTCCTTTAAAAACGATTGCAGTCTCTAAAATTTCTTACTAAAAGAAGAGAAATAAAAAACAGAAATTAAATAAACAAGATGCCTTATGATCTGTTATCAGTAGGAATGAATCATCTACATGCAATCATTGATAATTTCTGACTAATACAACAGCTTTATAAAGTAATACACCATCACTGCAATTTACTTCAAACTGGGTACAATAGCAACCACAGAAGGGTGATGATCACAACAGGTCTGTATTAACAAAATGTTAATTAAGTGGAAAGAAATTCCATTCATGCAGAAATATTCTGCATGAGGCTTGAGTCTGTAAGCATACAAAAACTTAAAGCCTGTATGTAAGACAATTAACTTTAGGAAAAACACAGATGGGGTGGAAACACTGCAATATGCTCTGTATGCTGGGAAACGCATATTTCAGGGTTGTTGTGGTCCCAAAATTTAAATTTGTTATATTTTCCTGCCCTAAAAGACCCATTTTTTAAATACAAAAATGCAGCTGCACTTGCTCTAGTAAAAATTTGTTCAAATTCAGTCATTAGATATTTTGTCAAAGATTGAAAGAAAATGTATGAAAATGCACAATCTACATATCTGTTACAATGATCCTAGTTAAATTCAAAACCATGAGAAACCTTTTTTAAATAAGTTAATTCATGAAGAATGCCACAGCCTAATGTGGTATTCTTGAAGCTCTAAAATCTCTTCACATCCCCCCCACCCCCACCACCCCTGCTGTTTTGGGGTTTGATTAACTGTAACTGTGGCTCTGTAGTGACCCTGGTTGTGGGACGTTTGTTAACAGTCATTTCCTCAATATTTTATTTCTACAAAGGGCTGGAAAACAAGCATGGAATAACCACATACCTGCAGTTTGCTTTTTACTTTCAACTGGCAGTGTGAAATAGGGAATAAAAAGTCGAAAAGTCGAAATAGGGAATAAAAGTTAGGAATAAAAGAAAACAGAATAATTGCCTGCCTTATTTATGAAATTTGTTTAATGTTTATATTTGAAATGATTATGTACAGAAATTTGTATTAAAGTTAATACTTGCGATGCTTCTGTATTCTCGGCACACTGCCAGCTGAATCCTTGCTAGGTTATGAATATAAAACATGAAAATTATGACAGGAAAATTACCTCCAACTATTTCACTTGTGTCACTGTCCTCACTTTCCTCCTGATCTGTCTCGGGTACATATTCATCATCACTGAAATCTTCTTCATAACTGATATCACTGCCAGCATCATTGCTTGCTTCATCATTCTCTTTGATATTGATGCCTCCATTAGACCTTTGTCCAGCAGACAACATTGACGGCTGATGTCGTCTTCGCAGATCTCGTCTTGAGGCACAAGATTCCTGCAAATTTATTAAGGAAATTACGTAAGGTTCTATTACAAGGGATGGAGTAATGGGCAAGTCAATTTCAAGATTCATACAATGAAAGCACAAGAAAGCACCAAATCAAAAGGCATTGATTTTCAAGTCATTCGTGTTCTCATACATGAAAATTGTTTTCTACCATTACCAAGAGCAACCCTCAGAGAGATTATAACTTGCTATCACCAACACCTTGTTTTGTTTACAGCTGAAATACTTGAGTTTCTCATTGAAAGGGAAGCCTTGGGGCACTCAATGCAACAGTAACTGTGTAGTGGCCATAGGCAAGAAATGTAATGAAGCAGAATTTCAAAACGCGAAATTGCATGCAGTCAGGTCAAAGCTGGTTTCTCAGAAGGGGGACAAGATGCTAACTAACCCCTTATGTCCAAACCAAATCAGTAGTAGGTATGAATGCGTTTTATAAAGCTGCGAGAGCTTTAGAAAGGACAGTGCTGCCGGACTGGCGCTCTTTATTTATTCTATGTTTGCCAATTTATGAAAATAAAAATGGATTATTATCAACTCCAACAACTGGTTCAGATCAAATTGATTACACACTGTTATTTGTCTAAATTGATGGCTCTTTTTACAGGAATAAGTGGAGCTCAATGATGATGGAATGATTGGAAAGTGAAGTTAAGACTCATATGAGTGATTGTTCAATTTCAATCTAAATTGGATGGTGGCTGTGTTAAATGAGTGGAGACTTTACGAAGCTGGTCGAAAAAATCCAAGAAAACACAAACTTGTAGCCCAGGCTGAACTTGATGTTTCAGCACTGCAGCTTCACTGATTGATCAAATAATCATGGCAGTGTATCATTCTGAATTGTTCAGGAGTTTGACTTGCTTGAAGAATTTATGAGCAGGTGCAAGATTGCATGCAGGTGGGACGAGCTGGCACAATGGATCCACCAACAAGATCATTGAAAAATGACTGAAACAATAATGGAATGACGGCTGTTGTAAGACATGCATAGACTGATATGTTGTTGTAAAATTTTACAGTTCATGTCAGGATTTTGGATTACAGAAAAACTGTTAATTGTTCACCCTTTCATCTTTAGATCATTAACAATTCATAATACGTTAGTCAAAGTCTACGGTGAGTAGAGTAGATCCCAGTATCGAAAAAAAGTGTGTATCAAATCGCTACACAGAATAGCTGACCAGGAAAATTTTTGTTAAACAATTCGTAAACCAACTGGGAGCCGACAACATGTGTTCTTTATTCTCATTTTTAATAATTATTTTGAAAGTATAAAACAACTTCAAGGTACCTACTTTCTCACAAGGCTCTTGCTCCATCAGGCAACAAGTAGAAAGATTTTCACGAAGCCTGGAAACTAAATGAAGAAATGCATTTATTAGATACATTTGAGTTAGAATTCAGGTACTTTTTCTAGCAGAAAATAGCTAAAATAATTTTGATGAACAACAAAAAATACTAAAATGGGATCAATCTTGCAAATCTGGGTCTACAATGCATGTACCAAAGCTCTACCAGCTGAACTATCGCCCTTTGATTGGGGTTTACTGCAAACGTAGTACTAGGAAGCTCAATTAGTAATTAAGCACCGGTATGTTAAATGGACTTCACAGGTCAGTCAATTCCTGCTAAGTTTTTTTCTCTTTCTGTTCACTCAAAATTCACATAAAAATATACCAAGTCAGTTGCCCTTGTGTTTGAATTTTATAATGAAAAGACATTGTAATATCCACTATGCGTGTTATTATTATACAATGCTTCAACACTACTGTTTGTTATTTGATGTTAAGTGCTTCAATGCACATGTGAGAATCTAACATGAAAGCACACACATGACGTTAGAATATTGTCCGTGTCATTTTACTTATGCGTCCTAAAGTATCTGTCAGATCATTACATTGGCGACGAGGATGAAAAGCTAAAGAACTACTGACGCCTGGTAAGCAATCTCTTGTCATATCATAACTATATTTTCCAGAGCAAAACGGAATAATTTAGTTTGAAAAGACGGAGCTAGAAATACCAGTGATCGTTTTATTAAAATAGTCAGTACCCTGTATCAACGTAACGTAGCATACACAGTATAGAAGCATGGGTGACCAACCAATAGCAGTAACCGTTGTCACAGAGACGAAATCTAAAGACACAACCCTTCGTACACCCTGATGACCAAATAACAACCGGGAAAGCATGGGAAGAATGGATAGAAGGGATTGAACGGGAATTCAGATACTTCAGAATAACTGAACCTGTAGACAAGAAGGATGCTTTGATAATCTATGGTGGGAAAAAGTTGCAAGATTAGAGAAAAGTCTGCCCAACCCCACAGCCGAATTGAATGAGTATGACAAGCTAAAGACAAAGCTCAATGAATACTTCACACCCAAGAAGAACAAACACCATGCCAGATATTTGTTTCTAAAGATGAAACCTAATACTGCTGAGACAACTGCAGCATATTCAGCTAGGCTGAGAGAGAAAGCCAATGAGTGTGAATTCGGAGAAACCTGTGATGACAGAATTCTAGAGCATCTGATCCAGACAATTGATAGCAAAATGTTGATCCAAAAGCAATCAACAAGAAGTGGTCATTGACACAAATGCTAACAGAGGCTGCACAGATAGAGGATACATCACTGCAGATAAAGAAAATGAAATCCCCAGATGAAGCTAGCAGTGTAGCCAAAGTTCAGAAACAGCAAAGGTACAAAAGAAAACCAGCAGATGGAAAGCAAAAATTTGACAAATCACCACCATGCAACTACTGTGGACTGACAGGCGTACACACCAAAGGCAAAAACTGCCCTGCTTACTCCAACAAAACAAACTGGAGCCCCTCAACAATCCACTACCAGTCAGAGGTATGGCAAATCAAATTACAAGAAGAATCAGGTGAAGAAAACCACTAAAGAAGAGGAAGAAAACCAGACATCTTCAGATGACAAATTTTTTGACCAGGCTGTCAAACATCTGCAAGTCCGACGAATTGCACACACAGATAACATCCAAAGCATGATGACAGTGCGAATCGACGATGTTGATGTCAGAATAGAACCAGATAGTGGAGCAGAAGTGAATATCATGGACGAACGCCAGCACAAAGCACTGCAGCATAGATCAAGCAAGCCGCAGGTGCTGAAAGCGAGTCACATCAAGTTACACACCTTGCAGAGTGCCCTACCAGAGAAAGGTGAATTTAAAACCGTAGTCAGAAACAAGACTTGCGGGACAGAAACAAAGTTTGTTGTTGTCAGAGGCAGAATAAACTCACCCCTCTCATTAGCAAGGATACCCTCATCAAGCTTGGTATGATACAACTCGATCCGAACGGCTCACTTACAGAAGTTAATGACATGAGAATTCCAGAGAATACCCTGAACGTCAAAGCAGTTGCTGAGAACACCACTGCACCAGTTCAAATCAAAGAAATAACAGAGAAATTCAGCCATGTCTTCAAAGGTATCGGCATGATCAAAGACATAAAGCAGGGAAAAGAAATCTTTGCCAAGTTCAGCATGAAACCAGAGGCAGTTCCAGTAGCACAGAAGCCGAGACCAGTAGCATACTATTTGCAGAAACCACTACGTGAATGGCTGGACCTATGCATCAAGGAAGACATATTCAAAGAAGTTCCCCGAGGTGAACCAGTAACATGGTGTTCACCACTTGTTGTCCAACCAAAACCCAGATTTGGTACAACACCAAGGGACCAGCTTGAACCACACATGATCAGAGCCAGCGTCGACTTGAGAGTTCCGAACAAATACATGGAGAGGAACAGAATCACACAAGGACCAGTGGTTGAAGATTTCATGTATAAATTCAACGAATGCAAAGTATTCTCCAAGCTAGACATGAAACAGGGCTATCAGCAACTCTTGTTAGACCCAGAATCGAGAGCAGTTGCCACATTCAGCACGCCATGGGGCAACATGCGTCCGAGAAGGCTAGTTTTTGGTGCGAAATCATCACAAGATCTATTTGATGAGATGATCTACAGAATCTTTGGTGACATTCCAAACTGCCTAAACCAACGTGATGATCTGGGAGGACGTAACATAGAAGAACACAATCAGACGCTAGAACAAGTCTGGCAAAGAGCTGCAGACTTTGGCATCACTTTCAACCCAACCAAGTGCCAATTTGGTGTTGAAGAACTTGAATTCTACGGCTACAAATTCACTAAAGACGGACTGAAGCCAACCCCTGACAAAGTCCGAGCCGTAAAGGAGAGTGATCCACCAGAATCCAAAGAAGCTGTGAGAAGATTCCTGGGTATGATTGGATACCTTGCCAAGTTCATCCCAAGATATTCATCATTAACAGCGCCCTGAGAGAGCTATAATATAACCCATAAAGATACAAAGTTCAAGTGGGGACCAGTAGAACATGCAGCATTCGAGAAACTCAAAGAGAGCATCACTAATGAAGACACTATGGCCTACTTTGACCCCAAACGACCTATCGTAGTAAGAGCTGAGGGGAGTTTCCAAGAAGGATTATCCGCAGGACTATTCCAAGTGACTCCCAAAGGACTCCAACCAGTACACTTCATCAGCCGTACAATGACTGATGCAGAGAAGAGATACAGTCAGACCGAGAAAGATGCACTATCTATTCAATGGGCAAAGAACAGATTCCAAATCTATCTTCAAGGTGCACCACGATTCAAGATCATCACTGCACACAAACCATTGATCCCCATATTCAATAAGACTAATGCCAAACTACCCCCTAGAATCAAGAAATGGGTAATGATCCATGCAGGATGCGGATTTCGAAGTTATCTATGAGCCAAGCAAGGATGAAGCAGATCCACTAGATTTCCTATCTAGACACCCTATGCCAGAAACAGGCACAGACAGCACAGAGAAGACGATCAAGCAAGTTGTAGATGCGGATCATGCAGTCGTTATCAACTGAATTCGAGATGAGACTAAACAAGACCCCAGCTCCAGAAACTTAGCCAAAGAATCTACAAGAGCGACTGGGAACACTACCGAAAAGACCCAGACATCACACCTTTCTACATGGTAAGACATGAGCTGTACAGAGTGGAAGATCTCATATTCAGGCTGAACCGAATAATAATCCCAAACAGCTTGCAGAGAAAAGTCATCAAAGCGGCACACAGCTTGGGACACTTAGGAATGACCAAGACAAAGCAGATGCTCCGAGAGAAATATTGGTTAATTCCTTTGATGAATAGCATGGTTGAGCAAATCATAGGCCAATGCTACGAATGCCAAGTGACGACTTAAGACCACAAGCAACAGCCAATCAAGATGACAACGATTCCAGAGAAACCATGGGACATCGTTGCTGTAGACTTCGGAGGACCATACCCAGACGGTCACTACAACCTTGTAGCAGTTGACAAACGAACGAGATACCCAGAAGTTCGAACAACCTACTTCACCGCATTCAAACCAACAAAGGAGAAATTTAAGGAGATGTTCGCGACTGTGGAACACCGAGACAACTAGAAAGCGACAATGGTCCACCCTTCAATTCCAAAGAGTTTGCAGAATTTGCAGAACAAGAAGGATTTCACCACCATCGTTTCACGCCAGAGCATGCCAGAGCCAATGGTGAAGCCGAAAGCTTCATGAAGTTGATGAATCGCAGCGAACAAATTTCCCATCTCCAGGGAAACAACGCCATCCAAGACATGTTAACCGGATACCGATCAACGCCACACCCAGCAACCAATGTCACACCATATGAGGCATTGATGAATAGACCGGTGAGAACCAAACTAGATCACCAAGTGAGAAACAACTCCCCAAAAACCAAAGACACTATCATCAATGAGCGAGACAAACTGTATAAGGAGAAATTGAAGCTGAATACTGAAAACAGGAACACAAAGCAACACAACTTCATAGTTGGAGACTATGTACTACTCAGACAGACCAAAAAGAACAAATGGAGTACAGCATATGAACCAGCTTTCTACATCATATACCGCATTGACAGCTCATCCATAGCAGCCAGAAGAGTTACAGACGGTCGAGAGGTATATCGCGATGCCAGTCGTTTTAAGCTTGCTAACTCTGTAGTACGCAACGCAGATGATACGCTAATAAACCAAGATGGCGTCTCACTAGACCCAGATGACTGGAGAGAGAATTTACTACGCCAAACCACTCCAGAAATCCCCTCAGACGACATCGATCTATCTTCAGACATCCCAACACTACAACAGATGCAAGACACTCCTTCATCATCGCAGAAGACACATCAGATGAACACCAGACCAGGAAGAAACCGACAACGACCAGCTTACTTAAAAGACTATGTTGTTTAAAACAGACAAACAAAAAGGAGACAAAACAAACTCCAAAGAAATAGTGAGAAAACTAGAAAGAAAAGTTTTCAATTTTTTTATTATGTTTAAAACACATCAAACAGTTGAGAAAACAAGCAACTGAGTGAAAGTGCGGAAATAAACACTTTCAAATGTTTTGTTTCACTAATACATTTTCAGATTTTATCATTTTGGAAAGTTGTAAGATTCAACAGATGGACAGTTTAAATGAACAATTTATTTTCCAATCAGTATTGTGCATAAGATACAAGAGTGGATAACGTTTCATTTTATCAGAAACAAATAGAACACCAATCTCCGAAAAAAGGGAGAAATGTAATATCCACTATGCGTGTTATTATTATACAATGCTTCAACACTACTGTTTGTTATTTGATGTTAAGTGCTTCAATGCACATGTGAGAATCTCACATGAAAGCACACACATGACGTTAGAATATTGTCCGTGTCATTTTACTTATGCGTCCTAAAGTATCTGTCAGATCATTACAGACATGTCCCCAGGCAGTTCATAATAAAGTTAGCACCAATGCAGCATCACTTTCACCCTTGTGGTACATGCATGCACAGTTGTTATTAGAGGAATCCTCTTCTCTCATATTATTGCTTCAAACTTGGCTCAAAGTTCATAAAACAATGTAAAAATGTTTACCTTCCTTATCAGCATCACTGGTCTCAGCATTGTAGTTGGTTGCATGATCATCATGTGCATCATCCCTCAAATTGTTGTGTCCATTACAGTAGATTGCATCTGCAGTCGATGTTATTGGTGAGTGGTGTTTAGAAGCGGATGGTTCCTACAAAGAAGTTAATCAGAAAATCAGTTAAAGTTGGGAAGTCTTTCAATAGATGGCGAATCTTTTCTAGTTGCAATAATGTTCTTAAAAACATTATGATTGTTTTTTTTAGTTTTTTGTTTTTAGTGTGGTATAGAAAGTGCACTGAGAATAAAATCCACACTGGACACCTAAAACCTTCTTAATGATACTGAAAATTGGATTCTTTATACAAACTGTCTCTTTTAATCAAGGAAAGCGTGGAATTTTTTTTACTTGGCCTATATTATTATTACAGTGTGATAAACAGTGTAGACTCAGTGCTTATATCAGTGCTTGTCACACATCAGTGTAGGGCAAACAAAAATGATATTCATTTCTTACTATGCAAATATCATATGTTAAACCAAGGATGCCTCAAAAGCAAAATTAATCACTATAGATTGTCGAGACCAGGATTCTATCCCACACTCTGTTGATCAGACAAAACAGAGCTTGAGTCCGCTGTTCTTGCCCGCTCGGCCTTGACACGCCACAGAACCTGCTGCTAATAATACAAGATGTGAACTGGCCCTCTTTACCTGGCATGCTTGGTGGTCTAGTGGTTAAGACATCGGCTATAGTCATGTGGAAGTCATCATGGTCATGGGTTGGAATCCCACCCGAGTATGGAATTTTTTTCCACAGAACTCGAAAGCACTGAATATACAGTGTTTCTCACACATCGGTGAAGGGGAAATGAAATTCATATTCATCTCCTCTGATGCAAAAATTACATCTAACTAAATTGTTTGCCAGACCTGCTGCTAATAGTACAGAATGCTCTGTGGTCTTGTGCTTCTCCAGTTTTGTAGGAGTCATGGGTTCAAACACCACCCGAGTGGCCTATGGATATTATTTTACAGGACTCAAAAATGCACTGAGTATGCAGTGCTTATCACACATCTGTATTTTGTCTTTCTGTTTGTATAATAAAATTGAAAGTAAACTTACTTTCTGTCTTTTCTGTTGCTGTTGGAAATCTAGATGAGGAGAGGCATGATGTTCAGGGCGTGTATGGGTTTTTTAAATAAAAAATATGGTATTAGTTAATAGGAATCCGTGGGAGCACAACTTTTGAGGGCTTACAAGCCCTCAAAAAAATATAAACAATTCATTTTCAATTTTAATGGGCAAGAACCATGAAGTATAAATGGTGTTCTTAGACAATTGCATTAACTGAATCTTATTCATGAGGCACAACCTAAGCTGAAAATAGACTTTTGTGCACATAAAGTATTTTTCAGTTTTAATTAGCTAACTGTGATCAACTAAGGATTGATTGTGCACGATATCAAATGGAAGGTTAGCACCTTCTACAATTCTTTAAAGATTGCTAATTAATTTAGAATTGGAATGTTTCAACTCAAAACAGCAAAAAATAGGGCCATTTGATTTTATTACAACTAAACATCGGTGTTGTTAACATTAATTGTATTGGAAATAAATAATATTTATGCTATATGTGATAAGCAGTTTATAGTAAATACTTCCGCAAGTATCCAAAAGCTACTTAGGTGACAATCTACTCTATGATCCCTGCATTCTAGAACTATGCTTTGTGTCGTTACAACATCTGCTGTATTGTAACACATGAATTCAAATCCCACCTAAGTAGCTTGTGGATTTTTCCTGCTTTACTCGATGAAGCACTGAGTACATATATCCTGGTGTAACCATAAAACCAAGCACATGATAAATGTAATCCCTTTGTTAAAAGGAAACTATGATCGTATTATGACAATACAATAAATTAGAAATGAAGCTGGTTTTACTTATAGGTGAATTTAAACGTGCGAGTGACACACCCCACCATTGCCGTTGGTATGCAGCGCAAGGTTTTGTACACAAGACATGTAAAAAACAACGTTTGTTTTACTTTTTATGCGACTTACGTGTTTTCGCCAACGATTTACACAATTTCCCTGATAGAACAGTATGATATACTGATGTGGAACATATTTATTAAGTATTTGCAACTTAACAGAAAGTGAATACTCAAATTCTGACAAAAAAAACATTACAAATAAAACATACTTAACCAGCGATCGTGTAGTTTTGTTGTCTATTACAGTATCTGTTCAGTTGCTTATATTCATTGTCATTGCTTGTACATCGTTTCATCATGCTTGGCCTGTCTGGGAAATTGTGTAAACCGTTGAGAAAGACAACTAATTCACAAAAATGAGGGAAAAATGAACAGTTTTCATGACTTTGTGTGCGAAACATTGCGCTGACAGTGCCCAGCAACGACGGCATGCACCACTTGTGCTCTACCTGGATTGGTCTAAAGTGAGTGTAGCTTACCTTGTTGTATGTCACATTTCTCTCCTCGATTACTTTCATCTACAATCCCCTAAATAGCATCAACATTAAAGATCTCAAATTAAAAAATAATCAAATAAATTAGGTACTGAAATCAAACAACAGTGTATTCCAAAGCAAACAGGAACCTATTAATTAGTATTTTTTCCCATTCTGTTATATAGTTTCAATTGTATTTCTGACCAAAGTTAAAAGCTGCAGGGATACAAACACAAAATTCGTAAGGATGAAAACATCAGTATTAAAGTTCCAGTCTGAAACCTCACTATTTATAAAGTTTATACAGAACCAATTTTTCTATTAAACTACCATTTCTGAAATGTTTAAAACATTCTGAACTGGATACACAAGCTGATTTCAGTAGTTAAGAACCAAAATGAACTCCTTAAAAACATGTACAAAATATAGGCATATAACCAAAATAGAAACCAAACTCAAATATTCTCTTAAACTTTAAGACCAATTTAATAAAATTATCACTTTTAAGATGTGTATTTTTAAAAACTACATGATTAGAATGAATGTTTGAATCCCAAACCAACCTGTATTGTACATATAATAACATATTTTCATGACATATTTTATAATCTGTAAGAAACAAAATGTTTAGAAAATGTTATTGATTTAAGTGGACTCAGACTGTTACCAAAACCTTACCTCTTGAATCTGGTGCAGGAGTGACATTGCTGACACATGTGGCAGACTAGATACTGTTGAGTATGTACAAATGTATTATGTTATCTATTAGTACTATCAAAAAGTGTCAATAAACATGATAAACTACACTCTATGTAACATTCTTATAAATCTAGTGTGGACTCACACAGTAGATATACCATAGAAACAGATAGGAGATGTGTGAACAGTTTCATGACCAATGCAGTGTGGACCCACACAGTAGATATACCATATAAACAGAAAGGAGTGTGTGAACAGTTTCATGACCAATGCAGTGTGGACCCACACAGTAGATATACCATAGAAACAGAAAGGAGATGTGTTAACAGTTTCATGACCAAGTGTGGACCCACACAGTAGATATACCATAGAAACAGATAGGAGATGTGTTAACAGTTTCATGACCAATGCAGTGTGGACCCACACAGTAGATATACCATAGAAACAGATAGGAGATGTGTTAACAGTTTCATGACCAATGCAGTGTGGACCCACACAGTAGATATACCATAGAAACAGAAAGGAGTGTGTGAACAGTTTCATGAACAATGCAGTGTGGACCCACACAGTAGATATACCATAGAAACAGAAAGGAGATGTGTTAACAGTTTCATGACCAAGTGTGGACCCACACAGTAGATATACCATAGAAACAGAAAGGAGATGTGTTAACAGTTTCATGACCAATGCAGTGTGGACCCACACAGTAGATATACCATAGAAACAGATAGGAGATGTGTGAACAGTTTCATGACCAATGCAGTGTGGACCCACACAGTAGATATACCAAAGAAACAGATAGGAGATGTGTTAACAGTTTCATGACCAATGCAGTGTGGACCCACACAGTATATATACCATAGAAACAGAAAGGAGTGTGTGAACAGTTTCATGACCAATGCAGTGTGGACCCACACAGTAGATATACCATAGAAACAGAAAGGAGATGAGTGAACAGTTTCATGACCAATGCAGTGTGGACCCACAGTAGATATACCATAGAAACAAAAAGGAGATGTGTTAGTTTCATCAAGGACCCTCTGGAGAGGGTCCATGGTCATGACCAATCCGGTGTGGACAAACACAGTACATGTAGATATACCATATGATTGGTAACTATCGGCCACTGCTTGATAAAAGAGGTGTGACTGCAGCTGGATTCTGTAGCCAAACTGTCAACTTTCAAGCTTCATCAGTTGAAATTACATCATCATAAAAGCTCATAGCACAATGAGAGATTCCTTACCTTCCGTTTCAACATTATCAATATTGTCAGCATTGGTTGTTGTTGCATCACTTATGTTGTGTGCTGGTGTAGTTGAATCTGTAGCAGATGATGTCGTATGACGTTTACGGCCAAATGATTCCTGCAAGTATTTTAGGGAATTACAGGTTTTACATGTAACAAGAAATGGAATTTATAAACTCCGGTGAATCTGTTTTTCCAAAATAAAAATTCATGAGCCTTCCAGTTTGATCGATGTTCTATTTGTGGAGAGCATGTGACGTGGGGGTGTTTAAACAGCTGATAAAGACATACCGGAGCTGTTCAAGACTGGATGTTTTCTTATAGCATTTGGATACAAATGATATCTGAAAACTAATCTGACTTTATTTCATTGCGGACCATGTGGGTAAAATTGAGCCAAGCATTGTTGTAGTATGTGTGCAATTTGACTCAATCCTTGCAAAACAGAGCCTGAGGACATCACAGGGAAATAAGTTTTACATACTTTCCCTCATTATTACCGCCTTTAAACGAAATGGGCGTTTATAAAGGGAAATAAGAAAGTACCGGCTCAATCTTAAATGGTAGCTTAAAACCTTGCAGGGTTTGCCATGCAAAAATGGACCTCGTCTTTGGCTTGGTCCTTCAATCACGCAGCAAACAACCCTGCAAGTCTTTGCCTTGTAAGACCTTGTCTCAATTCTTTTATTCCCTTATCACGAAAAATTAATGCACAAAAGTAAAGTGAAAAAAAACATTGGTTTGAATTACTGTGTTCTGACGTTGAGGTGTGTGCTAATTGAAATGCTTGCCTCAATGGCCGATGTTAGTCAGAATTTTGGCATGTAATCCTTTACTGGAAGCAGAGGGTCGCATTGATATATCAGTGATTATTAATCAGTTCTACCATAGCTCCATGGTTCTACTATATGGATGCTATTAGAGTTGTGTTTTGTGGGAAACACTGCACAATTAAAAGGACTATATTTTGTCTTTTTGTACCAAAATTGCCTGTTGTCACTACACTACAAAGTAGCACATACAAAAAAAAATCCCCTTAAATAGCCTTTTTCCTACCTGTTTAAACAAGACCTTTACTTTTTTGTAGTTTCACCGAAGGATGTGACCTTTTGTTATAATTATTACTAAACCAAAAGGAAAACTGACTGGATAAGTTTTGGACATAAAATGTACAATATGTTATGTATCAACACTGAGGGAGAAAACTAATAATGTATGTACAACTTTGATGGGTTAAAGGGGTATGCCCTTATGTTTGTAAAAAGTTGAAAATGTTTGAACGGCCCATAGATACTTTCAAAAGACCTGAGTAATCCCCACCACATAAAGCTTACAAATTTTATGTACACTGTCTAAACAAAGTGTGTCTTCTAGTTCTAAGTGATCAAAACGTGAATCCAAAACATGCATGCACTTACCTTCAGCCTTTTCTTTTCCAACAGCACATCATTTGCAGATTTAAGCTGATTATGTAGACTTTGAACTGCAAAATAATGAATAGAAAAAATACAAGAAATGTTAGAAATGACTGGCAAAATATTGGTGTCCGAAGTTCCTTTAAAAAACGATTGCAGTCTCTAAAATTTCTTACTAAAAGAAGAGAAATAAAAAACATAGAAATTAAATAAACAAGATGCCTTATGATCTGTTATCAGTAGGATTGAATCATCTACATGCAATCATTGATCATTTCTGACTAATACAACAGCTTTATAAAGTAATACACCATCACTGCAATTTACTTCAAACTGGGTACAATAGCAACCACAGAAGGGTGATGATCACAACAGGTCTGTATTAACAAAATGTTAATTAAGTGGAAAGAAATTCCATTCATGCAGAAATATTCTGCATGAGGCTTGAGTCTGTAAGCATACAAAAACTTAAAGCCTGTATGTAAGACAATTAACTTTAGGAAAAACACAGATGGGGTGGAAACACTGCAATATGCTCTGTATGCTGGGAAACGCATATTTCAGGGTTGTTGTGGTCCCAAAAATTTAAATTTGTTATATTTTCCTGCCCTAAAAGACCCATTTTTTTAATACAAAAATGCAGCTGCACTTGCTCTAGTAAAAATTTGTTCAAATTCAGTCATTAGATATTTTGTCAAAGATTGAAAGAAAATGTATGAAAATGCAAAATCTACATATCTGTTACAATGATCCTAGTCATTAGATATTTTGTCAAAGATTGAAAGAAAAAGTATGAAAATGCACAATCTACATATCTGTTACAATGATCCTAGTTAAATTCAAAACCATAAGAAACCTTTTTTAAATAAGTTAATTCATGAAGAATGCCACAGCCTAATGTGGTATTCTTGAAGCTCTAAAATCTCTTCACATCCCCCCCACCCCCACCACCCCTACTGTTTTGGGGTTTGATTAACTGTAACTGTGGCTCTGTAGTGACCCTGGTTGTGGGAAGTTTGTTAACAGTCATTTCCTCAATATTTTATTTCTACAAAGGGCTGGAAAACAAGCATGGAATAACCACATACCTGCAGTTTGCTTTTTACTTTCAACTGGCAGTGTGAAATAGGGAATAAAAAGAAAACAGAATAATTGCCTGGCTTGTTTTTGAAGTCTGTTTAATGTTTATATGTGTCCCACTCTGCTATAAAGTACAGTAAGTCGCGCGATGCCGTTTCACGTAACAGGCTCGTCAATGTTGAAAGGGTGAAAAAAAAATGTTGGTGTTGTATTTTTTTTATTCCATTTTTGACATCGTTCATATCCACACTTTCATAATTTGTAAGATTGGATGTTTATTTTGATCAATAAAGATGGAAAAATTCGTGTTTTGTGTACATTTTTTTCATGGTTTGTACGACCGTGTCCGTGGATTCCGTTGAAAGTTGCGTTTTTTTACACATCTGTTAGGACATTAATTGGAACCCCCCTATTACAAATTTGGTATCATCTGAAAGCTGAGGACGTTGGCTTTCTATTTGTAGACATAGAAAAGGTTAGAGGTCAAATGCAAAAGCAAGGACGGTAATTTTCTGACATGAAGACAAACAGCGCTTGTTACTAGGGGCATGAATCTTTTCTGTGACGTGTACGCAGTGTAGTGCACCGATTGGTCAATGCGCTCATCGTCGAGCTTGCGCTTGCGCTGTGAATGGGATTCATTGTTTATTCACTGTCATGTGACCGTCATGTGACTGTTTATACACGCAAAAACACAGCTTGCGCATGCGCTCTGAATGGGATTCATTGTTTATTCACAGGTGACTGGCATGTGACTGTATGTCGTGCCACGCAAAAACACAGCGCAATACCTAGCCTGTCAACTGTTAATGTTCAACTCAACTGACTTGTCTTGTTCTGAGCGAAAAGGTTTTCTAATTATTTACTATTTTAGCCAACAGATTTTGTATATTTTTAGTGAATTATTTGCTTAAGTATGGGTTCAAAGGATCAGTGTCTGGCTGAGGCTTTGAATGATCTCCGTGATGCCAATCTTCTCAGGGAGGAGAGAGCATGGTTGGCTTCGTGAAAGATTACTTCGTTAATTTCCGATGTGAATGACGATGTGGAATCAGAATCCGATTCGGAATCTGATTCCACATTGCCATCTTTAGCATTTTTAACCCAAAGACTATTTCAAAATTTATTAATCAACTTCAATTTGCAATAAGAAGCAAAACTATGTTGGTTGTGCTAGATTTTTTTTAAATATTGAGGTTTAATACTTGTGTATTTTTTTACCAAAACTAGAATTTGTTACCCCAAAAACTAGGTGTTAATCACGAAATGCAAGCCAACTTCAGAGTTTTATTAAACAGCCCAAACTTTGTCGAAATAATTGGCTTTTGTTTAAAATGAAGAAAAGGCGGAAAGGTGTTTTTGTTAATTATTCCCAAAAAGCTCTTGTTTGCACCCAAAAATACATTATTTTAATTCATGTGGGTTTCTATGAGCCAGTGTGCATTTGTTTAACAAAGAAATAGCAACATTCACTAAATTGTACTAAAATCTTCGAACTAATGCTCAAGTGTGTGTTTGCTTTTTAAAAATTTAAGGGGAAAAACACAATAAATAACACAATATGCAAATTAGTTTTAAAATAACGATATTGTGCATTAAAAGAAATAAAACAACTTACGTCGTACTTATAAAGTCATAACAAACACTTGGTGAAAATTTCAGACGAATAGGTCACCGGGAACATACTCGTTGCTAGGAACTTTCATAAGAAATGGTATTAAAATACTTTGAAACACACTGCAAAGTTTACAAGGCTGTTTCTTCATAACCTATTTTTACCAAAATGGCAATAATTTATATGCAAATTATGGTATAACTTTGGATTGCAAAATGCTACAGACTTCTAACATACACCAAATTAAAGCTGAGAAAAAGACCTTTCTATCTATGTATCTAACTCCAAAATTATTTTTGCACCATAAGGGCCATTATTGCAGAGCGGGTCACATATTTGAAATGATTATGTACAAAAATTTGTATTAAAGTTAAAGGGACACACCAGCTTACTGTTTACCTAATTAAGTGATATGGAATCACAGACAATAATTTTCAAATGGTTTTTGTAAAAGAAATTACATCAAATTATCACGTAATTAACGAAAAATGGGAAAAAAACAAAATGCGGTCAAAGATCAGCGTATACGCTTTTCCAGCCGTTGCAACTGTCAAGTTTAAGGGACATTATTGTGAAGTAGACTAGTGCTCTGTTTATGTATTAGTTATAACAATGGCGAGGCATGGGGATCCAGTCTTCATCAAGCACAAATTCACACGTAATTAAAAAAACGACATAAACACAGTCCGATCCACGTCAACTTGTATTCTGTGGACACGTAAAGCTATTTTGTAGCCGTCCCGCCGCGTGTGTAGCATGGGCATCACGTTACGTGACAAATAGCTAGGGGTCCGGACTAAAACCCTCGTAAAACACAATGTAATTAATGGTCTGACTCCCTACCCCTCCCAAGTTCACGGCTAGACTTGCAAGCTGGGTAGTTCATGCCCCCGGGGTTTGTCTCTCTGGACCCACGAGACAGGGCACTGGCTGTAAGGCCACGACCCAAGGTTTACATTCCGCTAGCTCCCATGCTGCTGCGCAGTAAAACACTCATTTGCTGCACGGACTTTCTGAAAGTGAATTTTATGTTCGATTTTTCATCATTATTTATAGCTTGTATCCATAATATGAATACATAGTATTTTTTGTCAAATACTCATGAATATTAGTATAAAAAAACACTTAAATTTGGTTCAGTAATCTACTTTTACACGGCTGGAAGTGAACCTAACTTTGAAAATCAAGTGACTTTTCGGAACCACATTTTGGTTCCGAAAAGTCACGTGACCTTCGTTTTTCAAAAAATGCTCAAAAACGGCCAAGTTTCTTTTAAGAAACCATTCTTCTCCATTCCAGGAAGACCTTTGGAATCATGTTTTAGTCTATTTTGTAGCCCAAATAGCCCAACGAAGCCGGTGTGTCCCTTCAATACTTGCGATGCTTCTGTATTCTCAGCACACTGCCAACTGAATTCTTGCTAAGTTATGAATATAAAACGTGAAAATTATGACAGGAAAATTACCTCCAACTATTTCACTTGTGTCACTGTCCTCACTTTCCTCCTGATCTGTCTTGGGTACATATTCATCATCACTGAAATCTTCTTCATAACTGATATCACTGCCAGCATCATTGTTTGCTTCATCATTCTCTTTGATATTGCTGCCTCCATTAGACCTTTGTCCAGCAGACAACATTGACGGCTGATGTCGTCTTCGCAGATCTCGTCTTGAGGCACAAGATTCCTGCAAATTTATTGCGGAAATTACATAAGGTTCTATTACAAGGGATGGAGTAATGGGCAAGTCAATTTAATTTATAGTTATACAATGAAAGCACAAGAAAGCACCAAATCAACAGGCATTGATTTTCAAGCCATTCGTGTTCTCATGCTTGAAAAGAAAAACTAAGGCAATTTTTTCAACCAGTTGAATTATTCAACCCTCAGTGAATTAAATTGTAAGGGTCAAGGGACAAATAGAAAATAATAGTTTAAGTTGTCTAGTTGGTCTTCTGATGTATGAGTTATCTCATCTTGTGTAAAATATAGTTAAAATATGTTTGCCATATTATGAAAATTAAAATGAATTATTATCAACTCCAACAACTGGTTCAGATCAAATCGATTACACACTGTTATTTGTCTAAATTGATGGCTCTTTTACAGGAATAAGTGGAGCTCAATGATGATGGAATGATTGGAAAGTGAAGTTAAGACTCATACGAGTGATTGTTCAATTTCAATCTAAATTGGATGGTGGCTGTGTTAAATGAGTGGAGACTTTACGAAGCTGGCCGAAAAACCCAAGAAAACACAAACTTGTAGCCCAGGCTGAACTTGATGTTTCAGCACTGCAGCTTCACTGATTGATCAAATAATCATGGCAGTGTATCATTCTGAATTGTTCAGGAGTTTGACTTGCTTGAAGAATTTATAAGCAGGTGCAAGATTGCATGCAGGTGGGACGAGCTGGCACAATGGATCCACCAACAAGATCATTGAAAAATGACTGAAATAATAATGGAATGACGGCTGTTGTAAGACATGCATAGACTGATATGTTGTTGTAAAATTTTACAGTTCATGTCAGGATTTTGGATTACAGAAAAACTGTTTATTGTTCACCCTTTCATCTTTAGACATTAACAATTCATAATACTTCAGTCAAAGTCTACGGTGAGTAGAGTAGATCCCAGTATCGAAAAAAAGTGTGAATCAAATCGCTACACAGAATAGTTGACCAGGAAATTTTTGTTAAACAATTCGTAAACCAACTGGGAGCTGACAACATGTGTTCTTAATTCTCATTTTTAATAATTATTTTGAAAGTATAAAACAACTTCAAGGTACCTACTTTCTCACAAGGCTCTTGCTCCATCAGGCAACAAGTAGAAATATTTTCACAAAGCCTGGAAACTAAATGAAGAAATGCATTTATTAGATACATTTGAGTTAGAATTCAGGTACTTTTTCTAGCAGAATTTTTTTTTAGCTAAAATAATTTTGATGAACAACAAAAAAATACTAGAATGGAATCAATCTTGCAAATCTGGGTCTACAATGCATATGTACCAAAGCTCTACCAGCTGAACTATCGCCCTTTGATTGGGGTTTACTGCAAACATAGGGCTAGGAAGCTCAATTAGTAATTAAGCACCGGTATGTTAAATGGACTTCACAGGTCAGTAAATTCCTGCTAAATTTTTTTTTCTCTTTCTGTTCACTCAAAATTCACATAAAAATATACCAAGTCAGTTGCCCTTGTGGTTGAATTTTATAATGAAAAGACATGTCCCCAGGCAGTTCATAATAAAGTTAGCACCAATGCAGCATCACTTTCACCCTTGTGGTACATGCACGCACAGTTGTTATTACAGGAATCCTCTTCTCTCACATTATTGCTTCAAAGTTCATAAAACAATGTAAAAATGTTTACCTTCCTTATCAGCATCACTGGTCTCAGCATTGTAGCTGGTTGCATGATCATCATGTGCATCATCCCTCAAATTGTTGTGTCCATTACAGTAGATTGCATCTGCAGTCGATGTTATTGGTGAGTGGTGTTTAGAAGCGGATGGTTCCTACAAAGAAGTTAATCAGAAAATCAGTTAAAGTTGGGAAGTCTTTCAATAGATGGCGAATCTTTTCTAGTTGCAATAATGTTCTTAAAAACATTATGATTGTTTTTTTTAGTTTTTGTTTTTAGTGTGGTATAGAAAGTGCATTGAGAATAAAATCCACACTGGACACCTAAAACCTTCTTAATGATACTGAAAATTGGATTCTTTATACAAACTGTCTCTTTTAATCAAGGAAAGCGTGGAATTTTTTTTACTTGGCCTATATTATTATTACAGTGTGATAAACAGTGTAGACTCAGTGCTTATATCAGTGCTTGTCACACATCAGTGTAGGGCAAACAAAAATGATATTCATTTCTTGCTATGCAAATATCATATGTTAAACCAAGGATGCCTCAAAAGCAAAATTAATCACTATAGATTGTCGAGACCAGGATTCTATCCCACACTCTGTTGATCAGACAAAACAGAGCTTGAGTCCGCTGTTCTTGCCCGCTCGGCCTTGACACGCCACAGAACCTGCTGCTAATAATACAAGATGTGAACTGGCCCCTCTTTACCTGGCATGCTTGGTGGTCTAGTGGTTAAGACATCGGCTATAGTCATGTGGAAGTCATCATGGTCATGGGTTGGAATCCCACCCGAGTATGGAATTGTTTTCCACAGAACTCGAAAGCACTGAATATACAGTGTTTCTCACACATCGGTGAAGGGGAAATGAAATTCATATTCATCTCCTCTGATGCAAAAATTACATCTAATTAAATTGTTTGCCAGACCTGCTGCTAATAGTACAGAATGCTCTGTGGTCTTGTGCTTCTCCAGTTTTGTAGGAGTCATGGGTTCAAACACCACCCGAGTGGCCTATGGATATTATTTTACAGGACTCAAAAATGCACTGAGTATGCAGTGCTTATCACACATCTGTATTTTGTCTTTCTGTTTGTATAATAAAATTGAAAGTAAACTTACTTTCTGTCTTTTCTGTTGCTGTTGGAAATCTAGATGAGGAGAGGCATGATGTTCAGGGTGTGTATTGGGTTTTTAAATAAAAAATATGGTATTAGTTAATAGGAATCCGTGGGAGCACAACTTTTGAGGGCTTACAAGCCCTCAAAAAAATATAAACAATCATTTTCAATTTTAATGGGCAAGAACCATGAAGTATAAATGGTGTTCTTAGACAATTGCATTAACTGAATCTTATTCATGAGGCACAACCTAAGCTGAAAATAGACTTTTGTGCACATAAAGTATTTTTCAGTTTTAATTAGCTAACTGTGATCAACTAAGGATTGATTGTGCACGATATCAAATGGAAGGTTAGCACCTTCTACAATTCTTTAAAGATTGCTAATTAATTTAGAATTGGAATGTTTCAACTCAAAACAGCAAAAAATAGGGCCATTTGATTTTATTACAACTAAACATCGGTGTTGTTAACATTAATTGTATTGGAAATAAATAATATTTATGCTATATGTGATAAGCAGTTTATAGTAAATACTTCCGCAAGTATCCAAAATCTACTTAGGTGACAATCTACTCTATGATCCCTGCATTCTAGAACTATGCTTTGTGTCGTTACAACATCTGCTGTATTGTAACACATGAATTCAAATCCCACCTAAGTAGCTTGTGGATTTTTCCTGCTTTACTCGATGAAGCACTGAGTACATATATCCTGGTGTAACCATAAAACCAAGCACATGATAAATGTAATCCCTTTGTTAAAAGGAAACTATGATCGTATTATGACAATACAATAAATTAGAAATGAAGCTGGTTTTGCTTACAGGTGAATTTAAACGTGCGAGTGACACCCCCACCATGGCCGTTGGTATGCAGCGCAAGGTTTTGTACACAAGACATCAACGGCGTCGCTCCGTGTTGAAAATTGGGGATGATATCGACACTTGCCTTCATACTGTACCGTTATCCTCTGGAAGTAATGACGTTTTGGAGCCAGAAGTGCAGTGTAAACTAAAATGGATGCATGTTCATTAACATCCTTACTACAGAACTTCCGGCTACGTCAGACTTACCAGCCGGATAAACCCTTCTCATATGACGTCATTATTTTATCGGCTGAAATTTTTATTTTGTCACTGCTTGTGGCTTTCTATAGGGGGGATAAACCTATGGACCATAGAATCAGATAAGAGATGTGTGACCAGTTTCATGACCTATGCAGTGTGGACTCACACAGTAGATATACCATGATATACCTCAGAAATAGAAAGGAGATGTGTTAGTTTCATCAAGGACCCTCTGGTAGAGGGTCCATGGTCATGACCAATCCGGTGTGGACAATAACAGTAGATAGACCATATGATTGGTAACTATGGGCCATATATATCACGCTACTTCAAAAAAGAGGTGTGACTGCAGGATTCTGTAGCCAAATAACTGTCAACTCTTTCAATCTTTATCAGTTGAAATTACATCATCATAAAAGCTCATAGAACAATGAAAGATTCCTTACCTTCCGTTTCAACATTATCAATATTGTCAGCATTGGTTGTTGTTGCATCACTCATGTTGTGTGCTGGTGTAGTTGAATCTGTAGCAGATGATGTCGTATGACGTTTACGGCCAAATGATTCCTGCAAGTATTTTAGGGAATTACAGGTTTTACATGTAATCAAGAAATGGAATTTATAAACAAAAATTCATGAGCCTTCCAGATTGATCGATGTTCTATTTGTGGAGAGCATGTGACGTGGGGGTGTTTAAACAGCTGATAAAGATACCGGAGCTGTTCAAGACTGGATGTTTTCTTATAGCCTTTGGATACAAACGATATCTGAAAACTACTGTGACTTTATTCCATTGCTGACAAATCAAAAACTATGAAAATTAGTCAACTTTTTTTATGTTATTTGCTTTTAAGACATTGTAAAATACATGCTGCTGCATTTCACGTTACTATTCAATTAACAAATCTGAAGCAACAGCATTTTCTGTAAACTTCCATAAAAAGGCAAACTGAAAGTAGGCTCATCTTTTCAGGCAAGATGAGGGCGACCCTCTTTCTAAACCCATTGTCATGTGAACTGTACTTTTAGAACATTTTGCACATCATCCACTTTTCAATTGTTCTAAAATCAACGATATAAATTAAAATACAAGTAAATAGTTACTAACCGTCCTTAGGCCGCAAAAAGTTAAACTTTCTAGATACTCCTCAGCTGAACCATCTGCAGTTTGGCTACATTTTTCTTCCCAGCTCTTTGAGATCTTTTCTTTGTCTGTAGATTAGATATATACATGTACCTCTCAACTATTTGAAATAAAACACCTAGTATGTTGATCAACAACTGAATACCTATTTTGTTTTTTGTTTTTTCTCATTGGATGATACAGCAGGTTTTCACTGACCGAGAACTAGTCATCCAATGATGTTAAAAAAAATCATGTAGAATGAAAACACTGAAATTAAACAGATGACAAAATATTTCATCTTTTCTTCAATGTCACACCTCAAGCGTGAGAGTACATTTTGAGGAACCTGTTATGAACTTTAGCATTGGGCATGGGATTTTAATCTGCTGAAGTCATTAGCAAAACACTGATTTAAAATGTGTATTTAAAATAAAGAGCTGCAAACCTTTCTCCATGGTAAATCAACAACCCCGTAATCATATCGCAACTCTTTCCCTGGCTGGATATCTTTTACTGCAAAGAGACATATGCTGCCGTGAAAAGAACCATCTTACAGTTAAGACCTTTTCCCACTGCATCATTCACCATTCGAGCCTGACCAGTTGCATTGGTTGCATCAATACTAAAAAAGAAATGGAAGGAAGGAAAGAAACACATGTATTGTACTGCAACATTTCAATCACTTTGTTATTCATTTGCTTTGGGTTTGTGTTTTTAATCAATTCTTTGTAATACTCAACACCAATGTTATGCTCGAGATAGTTGTTATGATTGTGGGTGTTTTCGAGTTGGGGGCTACAAACTAAAATGGGCAAGACTTGCACCCATGATGACCTTTCAGTACACAAGAGTATGTTCAAAATAGTCGGTGGCTGGTGTAGTATCAGTCTTAGATTATAACTACATGTGGCATTAATAAGCAGATTGTTTAATCATATGCTAAGCGTGCATAGCATAATGATGCTAAGAGATGATGTTGAAGAACATAATAGAATGTCTTTATTTTCTTACCATTTAGGTCCTTGCCCATCGTGGAAGTAAAAAAGAAAGCTCCCTTGAGATGCCTTGTAGTCTTTTTCCCTTTTCAGGCCTTCTTTTTTCGTAATTCTTTCACCAACATACTCTAGTAAAAGTCTCCTTTGTTAAAGTGTGTGGTTGTAAAAACACCACGCCCTGAAAAGAGCAAAGACATTCATGGAATTACTTAAACATATTCAACAAGTGCAGCTGTTTGAAATTAAATTTGAGACGTTCTAAAACATGGAATTAAAATGTTAATTACATCAGAACTATATGTATTCCAACTGACACCACTGAGTAAAACTAGCAAAATGCATTGGCGTGAGTAGTCTATGTTTTGAAGAATAAAGAGGTGTATACCAAAACTGTGGAGTGAGATTAAGGGAATAAAAGGGTAGCGGTGAGTTCTTCAATGTACGAGTAAAGCCGGCAGGGTTGGCGGTCGTGTGATAAAGGCCTAAGCCGGGCGAGGGTCTTTATCGCACGGCAATGACCCTGCAAGGTTTTAAACGGACATTGAAAAACGAGTCACTACTCTTTTATTCCCATTCATAAATTCCCTTTTGTCAAAAAACATTAAAAAATACAGTTATAGACACTTTAACAATTGAAAGTTCGACGCTTGAAATATTTTTTTCCAAAACTTTTTGAAGAATCTGTTCGATGCGCGTGGGTTGTGTGTACGCCGCGCTTAGATTACGCGCTGATAGCTATGAATTGCGTTCCTATTGGTGGAGAGCGCGTGATAATCTTGCGTGCCCGACACGCGGAAGCTTGTTATAAACAGCTCCAGTGTGCATTATCAAAAGTTTTATGCACACCCACATGATGCGGTCTCCACCAATAGGAGTAGAGAAACTGTCTGAGGTATTTATGAATTAAAAATTAACATGGCTGTGAAAACAAAAGGAAAAGGTATGAGTTGGTACACTTACATAAAAAAATCCAGTACAAACAAAAGCTTGGTGTTTAATGTTAACATGTTGAAAAACTTGGCATCATTATTTAAAATTACTTAAACTTTTAATAACAACTATTTTAACATTCCAGATCAGCAGATTTATTTTGTGATTACTCACCAATGTATTTGTTTATGTGTCTTACTTCAAATCCCTCCTATCTGGTTTTCCAATGTATGACTTGGCATCCGTTGGTTGAGCTTGATGGGCTAGACGCAAGCTACGCTTGGCCATGTTGTTCTGCAAAAAAATAGATAAATGCATTTCTTGAAGTCATAACTTGACCCAAAATTTTGAACTTTTCTTTTTTATCTTATTTAATGCATTTTATTAATTTTGTTTTTATTTGTTTTGTCTTTTTTGTAACAGGATGGGAATGTGATGGTACTTTTACAAAGGTTTAGTTAATTATACTGAAATCTCTTGTTATTAGAAATAGCCTACTGGTTGGATAAGACATATTATCTTCAAGTACACGCTAATCCACCAATCAGATTCGAGAATGGAGTGGTCACGGCTAATATCACTACCATGCGTCTTGTGTGTTCTATGTCACGTGCCAAGTTTGCTTGAAGATAAATACGTTATCACACGCGCGCTCGTGGAAATACGGAAAATATAGCGCGTCTGCGTCCCATATCGGCCTCGTTGGATATGGGACGCGCTATACTTTTCCGTATTCCACTCGCGCTTGTGTGATAACTTATAGAGGAATGCAGCTTTTTTTACAAGACTTTATAACCAAGCCCAGATAAAATGTTGTTCCGTATTTATCTCTGCATTGTTGTTATTTTGTTCCCAATTATTTTATTTTTCAATAAGTAATCTGATAGTAAAGTATCCCTGTAAGTGTAATTGCGACAGCACTTACCTTTAATTACTATTGCAGGCCTAAACACTAAAATAATCAGCAAAGTGATTACAAGCAAAAGTAATAAGATCAAAATCACATGTATTGACTGAATTACGTATTGCTGTCTTTCTTGTTCTGGGCGACGTATGATCCTAATGAAACCTTGCAGACTGTCTTCTGTGACAGTCCCAATGACAGCCTGATTTGTAGTGGTTCTAGGTACTCGTGGTTTGTCACTTTGCATTTTATTCTTTGACCTGTGGCCACAAAATGAGAGTAAAGTTTGAAATAATATTTTAAGCTCGCTTTGGAAATTTCCCTTTTTCTCGGTATTTTGTTGTGTTTGGTTTTGTTTTTGTGTTTGTTTTTAAATAGGCCTGACTGAGCATGACTGAGTTCAATCGGTTACGGATCACTCGGTACATCCAAGGATTATACTACAAACTATACTTTACAATTTTTATAGGCCTAGAAATTACAAAGGACAATTGTTGATAGGCCTATGAAGTCTAGATTCTACTAGATGGAAATAACTAATAACAAACTCTACTATTCAAATAGTACAAGCCCAACAAGTTATTAAGCTGAACATGTATTATAACTAGTTTAAATATATGGCTCTGTTTTAACATCAGTCTCATCATTGTCGCCAAAACAGCCCAACCCCGACCCATGTCCAAAATGCTAAGTTTTCACAGTACATGCAAATTGGGCCTTCTTACTGCAAAAACTTGACTGAACTGAATGAAAAAAACAAATTATACAATTTATATTAGTTGTTCGACCTCGGCAAAGTAAACCAATTACTACTAGGCCTACAAAGCCATGCTTGAACATGTTGAAAATACACCGTGGTTTCATCTAAACTGACAGTCAGCATGGTCAGTGGAAACATGGCCTGAACGCGAGCTAGCGTGTACTGAGCAGACTAGGTGACCTGTGGCAAACTAACGTTTTACTGAACAAAAAGCCAGCAAAATTGACCTATATCAGACACAGCTGCCGGCAAACTAACATTGACAAAAAAAGTAAGTAAATGCCGTTGCCGGCAAAATATCCACTGCTTTAGGCCTATCGAATTCTAAATCTGAATCGAAATGGAGTTGATAAATTGTTCTATTTGCACTACATGCTAACGTTACAGCTATCCAGAACCTGCATGACTTGGAATAACTGGAAGCCAGAAAACCGGCAAAATTGGACTTAGTGCTAGGGTTAGGACTATGGCCTGTACATGTACTGTAGGCATGATATGCCCTTGATGCCTGCTGTACCATCACTTCACACTGCATGATTGATTGTAAATATAATTTGTTATGGGGCCTAAATACAAATTAGAACGCACAAAAATCAAACAAAATGAACACTAACATAACTTTTGAGCCCCTAAATGTTCTTTCCTTATATTCTTTTAAACTAAAGAAAAGCATCAAGTTACACTTACTGTAAAAACAAAACAAATCCAGGCGATGAGTCCTCTTGTGACTTGTATGCAATCAAAATGGCTGACAAAACACATGGAAGGCAGATCACATGATAAAATGCCCAAACTGTGATTGGTTAAAAGTTCAACTGGAGAGCAGAGGGCAACAGAGGGCAGCATTGATGTAATTTATAGAAGTCCACAGTAAGTTGAGCATTTATGGGTGACAATTGTGTTTTCTGTGGACTTGATAAAATTTTTAAAATAGACTTGTCCCATGATTTTCATTAAAATAAAGCTTATTCCTTCTGTGGACCTGGTGTATGTCCACAGAAAGTCAACTGTCCACAGAATGTTGGTGTGCAAACTGGTAGGAGTCCACAGTAAGATGCCAATGCCTACACACAAAGACCAGGTTTTCTAAATACAAACTGACACACACTATGCATGAACAATACAATCTTTGACCTAATCTCAAATACCCAAATTGATACAGTGTTATACATTGAGGTCAACCACAGGGTTGAACCAGACATAATACACTCACATGGCAATTGCTTGTCTCTATTTATGATAGAGCAACCATGACAATACACTAAATGGTTATTTAAAATCATGTCAAAACTCTGAATAATTTACACAGCACTTGGTGTAAAACCATTCAAAAAATGCAAAAACCTGTCGTGAAATCCCAATCACATTTATCCTGGATCTCACTACAGACATAAGTGTTTCTTTTATAAACTACAATATACAAAAATGAAAAATTGGATCTAAACAGGCAGGCAAAACAGTTTGGTTCCATTCAAGGCCAAGATTACACTGGAGAATAAAATACAACTGGCTAACAGTTCACTTTGCGGCTTGGAAAGCAAAAAGGTAAACTTATATTATCAATCACTAAAAAATGTATGCGTCCACAAGGGTAGACAAGCATGTGGGAGATTATAAATAGTCTCACCCACACTGTGAGAACAAAACAGAGTTGGACAACACAACCAACTTCAAAATACACACTAAACCATATCAGGCTGGGTGACTAAATTATTTCAATTCTCCCACAAATAACATCTACACTTGAGGGAGCAAAGACCCATCACTAATAGTACTTAGGGCAACAACAACAATTAAATACGAGAAGGGAATTTAATACAATACAAGCATTGCCTGAAAAATGGTCCTAAAAATGTCAGACACATGTCATATATCTCACTCCAAAAGGTTATATACTATCCCATTATTGGTGAGCACAAACAGTTGGATTACACCAAACTATAAAACTGCTGACAAAAATATTTCATTTAGCAACTACACTAAAATTAGTAACCCACAATTCCGTCACTACACACACTCTGATGGCAATACCATTACATGTTCTTAGGGAACAAATTTAGAAATTCAAAATCAGACATCATCAAATTCCCATACCACAAAGATAGTGAAAGATAAATACATGTACATCACAACTATCTCCATGAACCAAACTTTGACGAGTCAGGATATAAACCTGAATAAAAGCAACTCCACAATCATGAGATTATACAGATCCAAAAGTCAATACACTATACATGCACATAACGTCATTATGCCAAATTTTCAATAGCATGTACAGTAACAGTTGTACAAAAACATACAAGGAAACTTGAACTTCATACAATGAAAAGGAGTAGGGCCTACACAACTGATGGTGCGGCAAAAACATCCTATCTCTTTCACAAGAGCTGACACCAATATGTGGATCAGAGGCAGCTTGAGCTGGCACCGGTAATAAGCGGGACTCCTCTGTTAATATATTCCACAAATTAAGTAATGGCATTTGGCAACTGGCCCCAGATAAAATATACTGTGGGCCTACTCATGGTCACCAGGACTGCCAAAACAGGTACACACATGTGAGAATAAATTGCAACCCCTAAAACTTCCCTACTTTTTCCTTCGCTTTGCCATCTGGCAAACTAAATGAGTGGCCATTGAAGCTGACATGGTGGCTATCACTTAAAACACTCACAGTAGGAGAAACAAAAACTTAATTCTCATGCCACCTCTACATTACAAAAACTAGCAGCTTCAAGAACAACTGGCTTAATAGTAAGCGGCTCAGCCTCCTCAAAAAGTAAATCTTTCATACAAGAAATCGAAGGAGAAAAAGTAACTGGGTCAGGTGACTGCAATTTATCAACCCTGTCTGCATTCAAATTTTCAGAACACTTGAATAATAGAAAATCTAGCATCTATGCAGCTTTGATGCTATTGACCACATTTGTATTAACAGGACAAGCATCTTCATCCTCTTCACGTAAACAATTTGTGAAGGCACTCAAAACGATTTCAGCTTAAACACTGTTTGACTTTGAAATATTGTCTGGCACATACATTATTGAAATGAAATACTAGCAATGTACGCACAAAATAGGACTTGTTAAAATACAATAAGAGGCATAAATCATTGACAATAAAAATACAATAAAAATACAAATCCAAAATTTGTCTAACCTTACTGTAAACAAAAAGTACAATTGCAACTCAAAAATTTCCAACTGACATATAGTCTTACAAAGACTTGTTAAATGTTACACAGTAATATGCCAAGGCAATTTAAATGCACAAAAGTCATAAAGTGTATATACACCCTTTTCACAGGTGTAAAATGCATAAGAAAATGCAGTTAGCTGAAAACCTTAAGTTTTCACATTAATATGTGTGCAACAAAAATCTATTTGACATAAAAACACTTGATCCAAAAGCACAGGCCTACCACTGGCTCTAAAATTATCTGTTTATAAGAATAATTAATGTTTAAAAGATCCACAAGGGACACAACTGCCTTCAAAAAGTAAAACAGATCTGCAAAATAGCTTGCATAAAAATGTCAAATATTACATAAAATTCCATAAATGGAACTTTACAATTTAAGTAGCACAACATACAATTTAAACAAAATATATCCATTGATGAAGTCCTCAGGTTGATGCAGGGAAGGCAAAAGCTAGATGGTGACCATCGCATCCATTGTTCGCGATTTAAACGCGAAAACGATTACATCAATCCTCAGGAGAAAACCTATAGACCAGGATTTAAATCCGGGTAAAAACCGACATAATAATATTCAAATATTCGACTCAATGTTAAAAAGCGTATTGAGTAGCAATATTGAAAAGTGTAGAAAAATGGCAAATACAATCCTGTCTAAGATGCCATTTGTAGAGACAAAATGGAAAAGAGAGTGAGCCCAAAGGACACGACCCCAAACAGAACTTTTTATTATAAATTATGCTAATCACAAAGTTGGATCAAACACTTGAACACCGACATATGACATCAAACATATAAAATAATCTCCTGTACTGATTTTAATCCTCCAATACCATAGCACACAATACACAATATAATTGTATACACAATGCACAGCACAGTCACTTATATTAAGGGCAAAAGGTCAACACAAAAGGACCCTGGCCACACACAAGTTTACAATGATTCAATCAGACCTAAACATGACAATATTTCTGGAATGAAATGATGATTTGATACAGAACAATACTCACAGATAGCTATATGAGCTTATCCCTCCCAGATAAATATTATATGGAGCATAGCTCTGACAAAATAGAGAGAAATACCTTGACAAAAAATAAATGAGCTCTCTCTTGCTCAAAGCTAAAATGAAAAAGAGAGTGAGCCCAAAGGTCGCGACCCCAAACAACTTTTTTAAAATAAATTATGCTAATCACAAAGTTGGATCAGTTACTTGAACACTGAGGGCGCACTTGGGTTCCCTACAGCAGAGCTGCCCTACAGTAATGTCAGGAAATGGAAATTTTCCTCCATAATATATTTTATAGAATTACTAAATCTTTGTCTTCTAGATTTATTAGCCATTGCAGAACCTCACCCAAATTCCTTATCAAAGGTTCCCACAATGAGAGCTCACAAAACTGCTGACCAAAGTTAATGGATATGTCCATGTTCCCCAGAAAAGTAACATAAATTTTTAGTAAAATTATAATTATTAGTGAAGGTAATCTGATAACAAGCGAATTACAACAATACCTTTGTAAACCCATTGTTTTAAGGGTGACTGCTCTATATTCCGACAACCCTATATTCCGACACCCCTATGTTCCGACAACCCCCTCATGATTTACATGGGGTTAGGGTTAGGGTTAGGGTTAGGGTTAGGGTTAGGGTTAGGGTTAGGGTTAGCGTTAGGGTTAGGGTTAGCAAAGGGTTAGGGTTAGGGTTAGGGTTAGGGTTAGGGTTAGGGTTAGGGTTAGGGTTAGGGTTAGGGTTAGGAAAATACACCAGGGTTGTCAGAACATAGGGGTGTCGGAACATAGGGGTGTAACCGTTTTAAGGGGTTTTTCCCCACAACCTACTTCCTTATGACCAATTATTCCAGTGGGTCAAGTGGAAAAGCTGAGTGTCCCTTATGGACTGCTAGTCCTGAGCCCTGACCTTAACACTGACTTTTTGGGTCAAGTTGGAAGTTTGAACAGAGAACAAGGAGGACTTCCTTTGTCAGCTAATTTTTAAGGTACACCACCCCAGGATAGGTGACTATGGTGTTCACCTTTGTTCCGTTTTTTGTTACTGTCGCATTTTTTTTCTCAGCACACTTTGTTTGCTTCGCATTTTTTCAGTCGCATTTTTTTTCAATCACATTTTTTTCCTGTTGCTTCTTTCCCGTCTCATTTTTATTTCTGTGGCATTCGTTTTCTGTCAATTTTGTTTCCTGTTGCATTTTTTTCCCCCGTCTCATTTTTTTGGTCACATTTCTCCCCCCCCCCCACATTTGTTTTGATGCGCCACATTTTTTTTCGCGGAGGAGGTTGAACTTTGACCCTAAGTACAGCTCCACTCATTTCAGCCAGCGACAAGCCTATGGTGTTCCATATGTGCTACCTTTTGTCAGATTTTTAAAAACTTAAAAAGAATTTTTTTTGTTACGTTTCTTTTTTTTAATCCTATTTTTTTTGTTTAACGTCGTATCTTTTTTTTGTCGCATTTTTTGGGGGGTCGTTTTTTTATTTTTTGCATTTCTTTTTGCAAAACAACCAACATAAAAGAGAAAGTAGCGTTACATAAGTAGAAATAGAGTTAACCAAATGCTTCTTTATACAGATAGGATTTTAAACTGTTCTTGAATATGCCAAGTGAATTTGAAAGTTTCACAGTTTCAGGTAGGGAGTTCCAAAACTTCTCTCCCCCATTGATGATTTGCCATTTTTTCCTGAAGGAGCTTTTGTTGTGCAAACCGTAAGCCACGATGCCCTGGGGCATATAATAGCACAAGATCACTTAAATATGCTGGGGCATCACCTTGTAAAATCTTGAAAATAATGAGGCACAGTTTATGTTTAACTCCTTGTTGGATGGGGAGCCAGTGCAAGTCGGCAAACACGGGTGTGATGTGGTCTGTTTTCTTGGTGTACGTGATCATCCTTGCCGCGATATTCTGTAGCTGTTGAAGACGAGAGAGGTGTATGCTGTTAATTCCATATAAAAGCGAGTTGCATGAATCTATCTGGATGTTATAAAAGCATGGACAATGGTTTTGGCAGCATCCCTTGTGAGGTGATCCGGTATTCTGCCAATATTCCTAATTGACATAAAAATGTTCGATGACTTCTCACTCCAGCCGTCAAACTCCAGCCGCCAAACTCCAGCCGCCAAACTCCAGCCACCAAACTCCAGCCACCAAGTTCCAGTCGCCAAACTCCAGCCGTCAAACTCCGCCGTCAAACTCCAAACACCAGACTGAAATGAAATAAAATTCGGGACAATGTGTTAAGGAAAATGTGTTTACATGCTGAAAATTGTGCATGGTTTTTCACTATCTCCTCCTGACTCACACAACAGATTAAGCCCAACTTTTCACAGGTTTGTTATTTCATGTACATTGTATATGGTTGATCAAACAAAACATGAACACTGTCTGTGACTATTTTGCCCACAATAGTAGTGGGAGGGACTGGCCAGAGGTCAGAGGTCAGTGACCACGTCCGACCAAATCAAGTATTTTTACATTTGGTCACTAAACTCAAACAGAGGAAAGTTTACCCTACATGTACAAACTGCTCTGTGATTTTAAAATTGTTTGCCTCCGCTGGATATCCAATCTGGATTGAGCCTGACCAATACTCTGACTATGCATTCATTTCTTGTCCTGTTCTATGATAATTGGTGGAGTGTTGTGGCCTACTGATGCAGACCTCACTGAACAGATCAGACTTGTTATCATCACCACACAAAAGGACACTTTAAATGTAGTTCCATCAGCCTGCGTGGCTTACGTTTTGATCTGAAAGTCTCCAAACTATTAACCCTTTCAGCCCCAAGTTCTTTTGACATAAACAACTGCTGTGGCCCACGTTGTTTGACCACTCAAGCGTGAAGCACACATTCTCACACAACAGGAAGCTTGTGTTCAAAGTTCGATTTTACAAACTCTATTATTACCTTGAAGATGTCATTTTAGAGCATAATAAGTAATACAAATTGTCTTACTCATTAAATTTCCTTTCATATAATTTAAAAATCAGTGAAATCAGCCAATAAATGCCGAAGTTCTTGGTCTTTGTTTCCCAAGTGTGTTCTGTAAACCCAGACACTTTTTTGCACACAAACATATGGCGCTCCGTAGGTGCTTGCCATTTCGGATCTTTCCACTCCAATTTGAAGTGATTGCATAATAGCAACCCCATTACATTTAACCACCATTGGAAAGATCCGATCTTTCTCTTTCCAATGATGGTAAGCTTGGGTATGGAAGGTGAACATGGACAAAACTACAGCTTTTTAACAAATGGCCTTTGTGCTCAGGCTTGAGTGCTTTTTTGTGTGTTATCTTGGGCGACTATAGTCGCCATTGGGGCTCAAGCAGGGTATAGTGCACAGTCGACTAAAGTCGCCATTGGGGCTGAAAGGGTTAATGAATGTCAATCACTCAAAAATAACAGCGATGCTGTTGATACCCCTCAGCCCTTATGTTGTAGCTACCGCAAAATATCACCAAACCATGTTTGTATACCCAAGCATTGTGACCTTCACATTTAACCTGTGAAATTGAACTCATCACCTTTGACCTTTTCAACCACAAAACAATCCCAACTTTCCTTTCTCTAAGAGCAACCCCCCACTTAAATTAAGGTCCGGAAACCAGATAGCTATGACTCAACACAAAGACCTGGACCTTTGACCTTATTCAGCCCCAAAACAACTTTCCTTTCTCTAAGAGCAACCCTCCACCCAAGTTACATGTCCAAATACCCTTTGTAACTCAAGTTACAATCCGAAACCATTTAGTTATAACTCACCATCATGACCTAGACCTTGACCTTTTCAAGTAAGTGGCATGGAAAATGTTATCTTTGTTATTTTTTTTTCGGGAATTAAAAGTGCTGGAGAGTGCAGCTTTTTTAATTCAAGCAAAATGAATACAGAAAACTAAAAATAGCGAACGAAGTTCTGAGAAAATCGTATGCGTTTCAGGATTGTTTATATTTTTGCAATAAAAATAAGCAACACAAATTTGAGGGGTTCTCTTGACGATTGGTGTTGGTATGAGCTTTCTTATCACTGAGTCCCCAGAATGAAACTAATCAAGAAAGTAGCATGGACAATTTGAATAATCAAAAGCTAACTTTTGTTATTTCTTTATTTAGGAATTTACCTTGCTGGAGAGTGCAGCTCCTTTACTATAGGCCAGTCAAGACATCTGCTTGTTGCGGGTAGATCACTTTGCCCTTTCGAGATGGTGAGCCTCAGATGCAACACAAACAAACGATTAAAACAGTCAGTTTCAGAAAAATTGCTTTACCTGAGAAGTTGGTGTAAACTTCACGCAAAACTGAATACAACAAAATGAAAACAGCCAAGAAAAGTTCTTGGAAACTCGTGCATATCAGGATTCTTTTGGCTGTTGCCATTAAGATAAGCAACAGACATATGAGGCGGCATCTCAAAGGCCGCAAAGAGTTCTCTTGACAATTGGTGCTGGTATGAGCTTTCTTATCACTGAGTCCCCAGAATGAAACTAATCAAGTAAGTGGCATGGACAATTTTAATAATCAAAAGCTAACTTTTGTTATTTCTTTATTTAGGAATTTACCTTGCTGGATAAGAGTGCAGCTCCTTTACTATATGCCAGTCAAGACATCTACTTGTTGCGGGTAGATCACTTTGCTCTTTCGAGATGGTGAGCCTCAGATGCAACACAAATAAACGATTAAAACAGTCAGTTTCAGAAAAATTGCTTTACCTGAGAATTTGGTGTAAACCTCAAAACTGAATACAACCAAAATGAAAACGCGAAAAAGTTCTCGAACTCGTGCATATCAGGATTCTTTTGGCCATTGCAATCAAGATAAGCAACAGACATATGAGGCGGCATCTCAATTGCCTCAAAGAGTTCTCTTGACAATTGGTGCTGGTATGAGCTTTTTTATCACTGAATCCCCAGAATGAAACTAATCAAGAAAGTGGCATGGACAGTTTTAATAACCAAAAGCTAACTTTCGTTAATTCTTTATTTAGGAATTTACCTTGCTGGAGAGTGCAGCTCCTTTACTGTAGGCCAGTCAAGACATCTACTTGTTGACGGGTAGATCTCAGATGCAAAAAAGAATTCAAACAAAATTCCACAGATGAAAAAAAGTGATTTAATAATGAAAATATCACAACTTCAAGAGAAGATCTTACACTCTACAAAGAAGAAGATCTTACGGGATAGGGCTTGCACAAACTCCAAACTGCAAACTTGAAACTGCAAACATGAACATACAAGCTGGATACTACAAACTGTTAACTACAAACTGTTACTACAAACTGGAAACTACAAACTGAAAACTACAAACTGGAAACTACAAACTGGAAACTACAAGCTGAAAACTACAAACTGGTAACTACAAACTGGTAACTACAAACTGGAAACTACAAACTGGAAACTACAAACTGGTAACTACAAACTGGTAACTACAAACTGGAAACTACAAACTGGAAACTACAAGCTGGAAACTACAAGCTGGAAACTACAAGCTGGAAACTACAAGCTGGAAACTACAAGCTGGAAACTACAAACTGGAAACTACAAACTGGAAACTACAAACTGGAAACTACAAACTGGGAACTACAAACTGGAAACTACAAACTGGAAACTACAAGCTGGAAACTACAAACTGGAAACTACAAACTGGAAACTACAAACTGGAAACTACAAACTGGAAACTACAAACTGGAAACTACAAGCTGGTAACTACAAGCTGGTAACTACAAACTGGTAACTACAAACTGGAAACTCAGACTGGATACTACAAACTGGAAACTACAAACTGGAAACTACAAACTGGAAACTACAAACTGGAAACTACAAACTGGAAACTACAAACTGGAAACTACAAACTGGAAACTACAAACTGGAAACTACAAACTGGAAACTACAAACTGGAAACTACAAACTGGAAACTACAAACTGGAAACTACAAACTGAAAACTACAAACTGAAAACTACAGACTGAAAACTACAGACTGGAAACTACAAACTGGAAACTACAAACTGATAACTACAAGCTGGTAACTACAAGCTGGTAACTACAAACTGGAAACTACAAGCTGGAAACTACAAGCTGGAAACTACAAACTGGAAACTACAAACTGGAAACTACAAACTGGAAACTACAAACTGGAAACTACAAACTGGAAACTACAAACTGGAAACTACAAACTGGAAACTACAAACTGGAAACTACAAACTGTAAACTACAATCTGGAAACTACAAACTGGAAACTACAAACTGGAAACTACAAACTGGAAACTACAAACTGGAAACTACAAACTGGAAACTACAAACTGAAAACTACAAACTGGAAACTACACACTGAAAACTACAAACTGGAAACTACAAGCTGAAAACTACAAACTGGAAACTACAAACTGGAAACTACAAACTGGATACTACAAACTGGAAACTACAAACTGGAAACTACAAACTGGAAACTACAAACTGGAAACTACAAACTGGAAACTACAAACTGGAAACTACAAACTGGAAACTACAAGCTGGAAACTACAAACTGGAAACTACAAACTGGAAACTACAAACTGGAAACTACAAACTGATAACTACAAGCTGGTAACTACAAACTGGTAACTACAAACTGGAAACTACAAACTGGAAACTACAAACTGGAAACTACAAACTGGATACTACAAACTAGAAACTACAAACTGGAAACTACAAGCTGAAAACTACAAGCTGAAAACTACAAACTGAAAACTACAAACTGGGTACTACAAACTGGATACTACAAACTGGAAACTACAAACTGGAAACTACAAACTGGAAACTACAAACTGGGAACTACAAACTGGAAACTACAAACTGGAAACTACAAACTGGGAACTACAAACTGGAAACTACAAACTGGAAACTACAAGCTGGAAACTACAAACTGGAAACTACAAACTGAAAACTACAAACTGGAAACTACAAACTGGAAACTACAAACTGGAAACTACAAGCTGGAAACTACAAACTGGAAACTACAAACTGACAACTACAAGCTGGTAACTACAAACTGGTAACTACAAACTGGAAACTACAAGCTGGAAACTACAAACTGGAAACTACAAACTGGAAACTACAAACTGGAAACTACAAACTGGAAACTACAAACTGGAAACTACAAACTGAAACTACAAACTGAAACTACAAACTGGAAACTACAAACTGAAACTACAAACTGGAAACTACAAACTGAAACTACAAACTGGAAACTACAAACTGAAACTACAAACTGAAAACTACAAACTGAAACTACAAACTGAAAACTACAAACTGAAACTACAAGCTGAAAACTACAAACTGGAAACTACAAACTGGAAACTACAAACTGGATACTACAAACTGGAAAACTACAAACTGAAACTACAAACTGGAAACTACAAACTGAAACTACAAACTGAAACTACAAACTGAAACTACAAACTGGAAACTACAAGCTGGAAACTACAAACTGGAAACTACAAACTGGAAACTACAAACTGGAAACTACAAACTGATAACTACAAGCTGGTAACTACAAACTGGTAACTACAAACTGGAAACTACAAACTGGAAACTACAAACTGGAAACTACAAACTGATACTACAAACTAGAAACTACAAACTGGAAACTACAAGCTGAAAACTACAAGCTGAAAACTACAAACTGAAAACTACAAACTGGGTACTACAAACTGGATACTACAAACTGAAAACTACAAACTGGAAACTACAAACTGGAAACTACAAACTGGGAACTACAAACTGGATACTACAAACTGGAAACTACAAACTGGGAACTACAAACTGGAAACTACAAACTGGAAACTACAAACTGGAAACTACAAACTGGAAACTACAAACTGAAAACTACAAACTGGAAACTACAAACTGGAAACTACAAACTGGAAACTACAAGCTGAAAACTACAAACTGAAAACTACAAACGGAAAACTACACACGGAAAACTACAACCTGGAAACTACAAACTGGAAGCTCCAAACTGAAACTACTAACTGGGAACTACAAACTGGAAACTACAAACTGGAAACTACAAACTGGAAACTACAAACTGGAAACTACAAACTGAAACTACAAGCTGAAAACTACAAACTGGAAACTACAAACTGAAAACTACAAACTGAAACTACAAACTGAAACTACAAACTGGTAACTACAAACTGAAACTACAAACTGGAAACTACAAGCTGAAACTACAAACTGGAAACTAAAATCTGGAGACTACAAACTGAAACTACAAACTGATAACTACAATCTGGAAACTACAAACTGGATACTACAAACTGGAAACTGCTAACTGGAAACTACAAACTGGAAAACTACAAACTGGAAACTACAAACTGAAACTACAAACTGGAAACTACAACCTGAAAACTACAAGCTGTAAACTACAAACTGCAAACTACAAACTGAAAACTACAAACTGTAAACTACAAACTGGAAACTACAAACTGGAAACTACAAACTGGAAACTACAAACTGGAAACTACAAACTGGAAACTACAAACTGGAAACTACAAACTGGAAACTACAAACTGGAAACTACAAACTGGAAACTACAAACTGAAAACTACAAACTGAAAACTACAAACTGAAAACTACAAACTGAAAACTACAAACTGGAAACTACAAACTGGAAACTACAAACTGGAAACTACAAACTGGAAACTACAAACTGGAAACTACAAACTGGAAACTACAAGCTGAAAACTACAAACTGAAAACTACAAACTGGAAACTACAAACTGGAAACTACAAACTGGAAACTACAAACTGGAAACTACAAGCTGGATACTACAAACTGGAAACTACAAACTGGAAACTACAAACTGGAAACTACAAACTGGAAACTACAAACTGGAAACTACAAGCTGAAAAGTACAAGCTGAAAGCTACAAACTGAAAACTACAAACTGGATACTACAAACTGGATACTACAAACTGAAAACTACAAGCTGAAAACTACAAACTGAAAACTACAAACTGGATACTACAAACTGGAAACTACAAACTGGAAACTACAAACTGGAAACTACAAACTGGAAACTACAAACTGGAAACTACAAACTGGAAACTACAAACTGGAAACTACAAACTGAAAACTACAAACTGAAAACTACAAACTGTAAACTACAAACTGGAAACTACAAACTGGAAACTACAAACTGGAAACTACAAACTGGAAACTACAAACTGGAAACTACAAACTGGAAACTACAAACTGGAAACTACAAACTGGAAACTACAAACTGGAAACTACAAACTGGAAACTACAAACTGGAAACTACAAACTGGATACTACAAACTGGATACTACAAACTGGAAACTACAAACTGGAAACTACAAGCTAAAAACTACAAGCTGAAAGCTACAAACTGAAAACTACAAACTGGATACTACAAACTGGATACTACAAACTGAAAACTACAAGCTGAAAACTACAAACTGAAAACTACAAACTGGATACTACAAACTGGATACTACAAACTGGAAACTACAAACTGGAAACTACAAACTGGAAACTACAAACTGGAAACTACAAACTGGAAACTACAAACTGGAAACTACAAGCTGAAAACTACAAACTGAAAACTACAAACTGAAAACTACAAACTGAAAACTACAAACTGGAAACTACAAACTGGATACTACAAACTGGAAACTACAAACTGGAAACTACAAACTGGAAACTACAAACTGGAAACTACAGACTGGAAACTACAAGCTGGAAACTACAAACTGAAAACTACAAACTGAAAACTACAAGCTGGAAACTACAAACTGGATACTACAAACTGGATACTACAAACTGGAAACTACAAACTGGAAACTACAAGCTAAAAACTACAAACTGAAAACTACAAGCTGGAAACTACAAACTGAAACTACAATCTGTTAACTACAAACTTTAAACTACAAACTGTAAACTACAAACTTGAAACTACAAACTGGAAACTACAAACTGGAAACTACAAACTGAAAACTACAAACTGAAAACTACAAACTGAAAACTACAAACTGGAAACTACAAACTGGAAACTACAAACTGGAAACTACAAACTGATAACTACAAGCTGGTAACTACAAGCTGGAAACTACAAACTGGAAACTACAAGCTGAAAACTACAAACTGAAAACTACAAGCTGGAAACTACAAACTGGAAACTACAAACTGGAAACTACAAACTGGAAACTGCAAACTGGAAACTGCAAACTGGAAACTACAAACTGGAAACTGCAAACTGGAAACTACAAACTGGAAACTACAAACTGGAAACTACAATCTGGAAACTGCAAACTGGAAACTACAAACTGGAAACTACAAACTGGAAACTACAATCTGGAAACTACAAACTGGAAACTACAAACTAGAAACTACAAACTGGAAACTACAAACTGGAAACTACAAAGTTCAATGTTCACACTCCAAGCTCCAAACTCCAAGCACCAAACTCCAAGCACCAATTTACCTTGCTGGAAAGTGCAGCTCCTTTACTATAGGCCTGACGGGTAGATCTCTTTGGAGAAGGTGAGCATACTGCAACACAAAATACAATTAAAACAGTTCATTTCAGATAAATTGCTTTTAAGTAGGCCATTACATGACCATGCATCACCGGTTTGGTGCCCGGCCTTGTCCAACCAACAAGACACTTTGGAAAGAGTTCATTTGAGTTTTCTTTTTTGTCTAGGTATTCCTAGAAAGGCTTTAAATATTCCTGACAAAGAACAGTGTTATCCAGTCCGATATATAAAGTTGGGACTTTCATTGTTAAATAACAGGGTCCATTTCCGTGCCAGTTTGGGGTTAAATTGCTTCTATAAATGTTTGATTTACCAATTGCTAATTGTTGTTGTTTACCCTATAGACATTATGATGTAGTGAAATTTCAAGACAAATGGGCGATAACAAATGTTGCTCATCACGCTCTTTTTTTATCGTTTTCCAAGGCTGTAGGACGTGATTTACTCTGAAGTAAAACAAACCATTGTTTTTAACATTCATTATTTTACTCAATCATCTAATGGCGCTGGTGTTGGGGTTCCTCTTTTTGGGGTTCCTCTGACATAAATTAAATAAGGGGTTGCAAGGAACCTGTTTTTCTGTTCCTTTTCTTTTTTAATTGGCTATTTCCACTGAACTATTTTTTTGCTATACATTTTAGTTGTTAAAAGAAATAATGTTCTAGCGCAGTTTGTATTGTTTTCTTTTCTATGTGTGTTGTGATGCAGCCTTAAAAGCTACGGGCAATAACAAATCGTAGGGGCACAATGTGCCCCACCCATCTGCCATCCCCACCCACCCCCAGTCCTGATACAGTTAAGAACACAGATTTGGTGAACATTCATCTCACATTTATAATAAGTAAAAAACACAAGTTAACTACTCTTAAAGATCCTGTAACTTTGCTAGGGGGAAATTGACCTATTATCAGAGTTTTAGCACTCGAGTCCAGGACTCAAACTCGAGTCCATCTCAAGTCACAATTTCGTGACTCGGACTTGACAGTAACTTTTCTCAGATAGTGTATTCCAATTGCAGATTATTCTTCCTGCAGGGACAAAACCGCTCCAGATTTTTTTGCGATAACTCAAAAACGCTACCACCTTTTGAAATGAAATTTTCACAGGTTAGTTGTATGGTATATCTACAACTATATAGGATTGAAACAAACAGTGGTTCCAATTTCCAAACGTATGCAATCACTTTAACCATTCTTTGCACATATATATACCATAGGTCCCCTGGTTGGTAGGCAGCTTGCAGCAGCTAATTATTTTTTCTCATTTTGAAAAGAAGACAAAATACTATAGGAATTATGTCAACCTTTAATCAGTAAAGTGATTGTTTGTTGTTGTGTTTTTGATGCCCCGATTTTTAATTACAAATAAATATAAAACTTGTCCCTTGTCCTGGATAATTTTGCATCAAAGATATTTGGTAAAACCCACCTGGACAGAATTAGGGTCAACGCTACTAAAAAGGGGTTTCATTCATCTCATGACTTTGTTGTATAATAAACTTTGGATGTGAACAGTTAAACAAAACGTAGATAATGTTTTATACCAGATCATTTTTATGTTTAATTCTGTCTGTGTAGGATTGTAGTTTTAACCATAGCACAAGTAAAAGCAGTCAATTTTTGTTTTAACACCCCAAAGTGTGCCTAGACGTCTTGGTATCAAGAAGCTGCTGTTGCTATAGGTATAATACACTGGTTGCTATAAGTATACTCAATCGGTTGCCACAGTTATAGTAGTGCCTCGCGTTCACACAGTTTTCTCGTAAAAATAAGACATATCATGTGACGTGCTTTAAACCAATCAAAGGGAAGAACCATTTGAGGTGTCTACTACTATCTTGATTGAAACCCTCGTCTCACAATCGATTGATTTAGCTTGATGCGCTACATATTTGGCAGCACAGGCTGTATACTCCCAAGGGAGCTGAGATGGTTTAAGGAATGAAATAAATTGCCCGATGATCGGGGTGATAATGTTGGAGCACCATGAGCGTCACTGAGTGATGGATTTGAGCGCTATATAAGAAACCACTATTAATATTATTATTGTTACTATTATTAACCCATACTTACCCAAAGCCTGATAATTGTTTGTCAGTTGCACCAAGTCTGGGTTGAGAGTCCCAAGAAAGAAAAAACATGTTGAGTTGAAGCAACGAGAACCAGATGAGCAGGAAGAGTGAAGGCAAATATAACAAACAGGATCTGAGAGATGGATAGCGTAACTTCTTCACGGCTTCAGTCACGCTTTGTGCGGAAGCATCTTCTGTAATGGAGAGATCCCTGTCCTGTGGTGATTTAGAGTTCCTTTCTTCAGAACTGTTTCCATTAATGGATGTGTTCTCAGTGAGTTTGCTCTCTGTGGCTGGTTGTGTCCTGTGTGCTGTCGAGGTGTTTGTCATGGCTGGGGATGCCACATGTACACTTCTCGCCCCATGGTGTGGCTTCTCTGATGTTGAAGGGTGTGGCTTCTCTGATGATTTGGTGTCATCTGTTGATGGGTGTGACTCTTGTGATGATGTGGCATCCTCCGTTGCTTGGTGCAGCTCTTTTGATGATGCAGTGTTATCCGTTGCTGGGTGTGGCATCTGTGGTGATGTGCCATCCTCTGTTGCTAGGTGTGGCTCTGGTGATGAGGCGGAGTCATCCATTGCTTGGTGCGGCATCTGTGGTGATGTGGCATCCTTCATTGCTGGGTGTGGCTCTTGTGATGAGGCGGAGTCATCTGTTGCTGGGTGTGGCTCTTGTGATGATGCAGTGTCATCTGTTGCTGGGTGTGGTTCTTGTGATGATGTGGTGTCCTCTGTTACTGTGTGTGATAGCTTTGATGTGGTGTCCTCTGTTTGTGTGTGTGGCACCTGTGATTTAGTGTCCTCAATTTCTGGATGCTCAATCTTTGATGATGTGTTGTCTTCGATGGCCACATCATTATTGAGCATAGCTCTATTCTTTTCTGTATTGAACAAAATAAATGACGTTTATTCTTTCTATGAGTTGAATGGAAGTATGGCAAAACTAAAATGATATTGTTCCTTACAAGGTCACTAGTGCATGTCTATGCAGTGTGAGAGACTGTGAGTGACCAGAAGATCTGGTCACTCACAGGCCCTAGTGACCGAATTATAATTTGCAGTGTCCATATGTGTTTTATAACACACCTCTTACCCAAATATGAAAAACAAACATATATCATTATTTTTTAGCTGAACTGTTTAATTCAACAATTGACTCATGAGCAAGATAACCCTGAGCAAAATTTAAAGGGATTGTATACGTTTGGTAATTGGAACCCAGAGTTTGTTTCAATCCTATATAGTTGTAGATATATATACCATAAAACTAACCTGTGAAAATTTCATTTCAAAAGGTGGTAGCATTTTTGAGATATTAATCTTGAGCGGTTATGTCCATGCAGGAAGAATAATCTGCAATTGGAATACACAATCTGAGAAGTAACGCTTCTCAGATTCAAATTTTGGGGTATATTAAGTGATATTTTTTTCTATAACTGCAGTTCTTTGAGGTGAAAAGTTTCTCAAAATGCATACTATCCAAAAGCTGTTGTACTTCTTACCAAGTAAGCTTTTATTGCCATTAATTTTCAGAGTCATTACCAAACGTATACAGACCCTTTAAAGGACCTCTTTAGTTTCCCTAGTTTATATTTTTTAACTTGCTGTTCACTGTTCACATCATGAGAGGGCACTGTAACCAGTACAAAATGTTGAGTATGGTGCCCGGTTTTGGAATTATTTTCTGCAAATTATGCGCGCGATGTCTTGACGCACATCTAGGTCATAGTTGCACAAACTTCATGCACTAGCCTATATTATGGGGTTTTTTTGCCAACCAGGATAGAGAACCAGCAAGAGGTGTTTTATACTATACGAATAATGAATGTTTATGAGTGCAATGGTGAAAATATTATGAGTTGAAAGATGGAATGCTCCATTCACTGAGGTGAAGCCGAGTTGAATGGAACAAGCCATCTTTCTACGAATTAAAATATTCTCTCCAATGCATGAATGCAACACCCATCAAGTAAATCTTAAAAATTTCGAGCAGAAAAACAAAATTTTCAGAATAATGTAGGCCATTCTGCTATTTATACTTATTTATTAATTGTAAAAACAAGAGCCTGTAAGCTGCTGTGTACAGCGCCTGCGCCCACATAATGCTATGGTCTACCGTGCACAGGTGTGACACGTGTGAGCTTGTGGCAGTCTAGCGTGCAATAGTACAAAAAGATAGTACCAGAAATGCACGCTGTATAAAACCAAAAATGCACGCTCAGTGACATACCATGAAATGGTGTGAATAATTAATGTCTCGTGAACTCCAATCCTCCAATCAAATGACAAGAATTTACTTGGGTGGTATATAAAACACATTATTGACTTGTCATAGCCCGTTTGTGGAATAATATACATGTTGAGTCTTTGTTTTCACTAAAATGTTACCTATCACTGGAGAATACTGTCCCTCTTCTTCTGCATGAGATTCCTCCAAATTGAAAGTATAGATACCATCAACTCCTTCCATGTCACCAACAGGCACTTTCTTCCTGTAGTCATCAGGGAGCAGTGGGTAGGAGATATGTCCTCTCTTTGGTAGTAAGAGACAGAGTATTGAGCACAGCCCCGCCCAGATGAAGAATGAAGTCTGAAGTGAGAACTCATAGGTCTCGTAGCCAAACTGAAAACAAGACGAGATATTTGGTTTCAAAGGACAATTGGTACAATCTCGATCAGGACAGAATAGACCTCTTGCATATGACTTCATAAGCCAGAAACAGCACCCTCATTGAGGTAATTGAAGACCTATTATTGATTGAGAGTTGTGCGCAGCGCATACACATTTCCATTGAAGTGATTTGAAGCTTTGTATGGTGTGGACAATAGGAAGTAACTATGAACAGTACACTTGCGGGTACAACCTTGTGTAAAATCTCTTTTTGGAGGAGTGTTGGCTCTGAAAAGAGACAGTTTTGGCCTCGACGTTTCGAACAGTAAATCTCCTGAAGACGAGCAGAGTATACTGTTCGAAATGTCAAAACTGGCTCTTTTCAGAGCCAACTCCTAGCTCCCAAAAGAGATTTTACACATGGTTGTACCCGCAAGTTGACTATTTATAGTTACTTCACATTTCCATTAGTTGACCTCAGCAATGACAGGTCAATGCAAGAGGTCTACCATATACTTTCATCCCAATTCTAGCCTCCATTTTACGCAGGTTTCCCCTGCCGATTTAAAAAAAATTCATTAAATTTCGTTTGAAAATGGACAATCTGTCGCATCAGCATTCAACAGCCTAAAGGGGTAATTCAATTTAAACAGTTCAGCATTTACTGGTTGAATAAGATCATTCAAATTCAATAGGCCGCAAAGATCATTCAATTTTGTGAAAGCAAGCAGCAAGAGGCTATAATTCATCCATTTGTTCTTTAATGATAGTCCTTTTGTACATTGTTAGGGTTTTTTATATCCCTCTTTAAGCACCTCCAACCAAGTCTTGTCTTTTTTTTCTTTTTTTTATCTTTGATGTTTTCTTTTATACTACATGTACGTGAGGGCCCCAAATGATCAGCTGTGCTGGATGGGTTACCCTCGTTAAATATGGTTTAAATAAATAAATAAATAAATAAATAAATAAATAGTCAACCAATCAATTTCATCAATTGTAAATAGGTAGTAGAAATTCAAATGAATACCTACCAATCAAATAGAATGACTAAAACGAACCTGAATGATTGAAATATTCTAGATGAATAGTCTAGATTTAAAAAACAAATGCTGACGAATCAAAGCATCCAGACAGAAGAGATTATTCTCTTTATTTCCTCCCCTGTTTCGTTGTCAAATGTAATCTTCTTTCCAAATCTTTCCTCCGAATGCGCACACGCTGTCAAATCTTCTAAACCATTTATGAAATACCCTTTTGCTCACACCTGTTTTTCTGCTATATAGTTAGCACATATATTCTTGCCGGTAAGCAGCTTTCTGCTATATAGTTAGTCTTGGTGAAAGACCTTCTCTGGTTGATTTGTCAATTTTTTGCTCTCACACACGAAACGCTCCAAGAAAAGGTCTAAACACTAAACACTAAACGGGAACGCTAAACATGTTATTTTTTTACTTCGCCTCAGACAGAAAAAATTATAAAATAAACTTACCTGCATATTTACAAATAAGATTTCAACTCCACTGAATATCAAAAGACAAATAGCTGGAAAGATGATGTAAGAAGTCTCTCTGGAACTAAATGCTACTAAAAGCAAACTGGTCACCAAAAGACTGCCGAGTCAAAAGAAAGAAACACTAATATTTATGTTCAGTAATAGGTAGTCAGTTAATTATACACTGATAATACAAAATATAAACACAACGGACTTGTCTGACATTTTTCTGTCACAGCTCAAAACTGGTTTTATTGAACCCACAAGAGCATGTCTTTGCCCATATCAATTAAATAGCCAATACGTGACAATGTAGGGTCGAAACGTCAGGCCACACTTAGTATTTTTTGCGTTTTCTTTTTTTTATAACACTGACCACACGTTACCTGTTTAGTTCTCGGCTAAAATTCTGTATTTGACTTTATCTACTTAATTTAGGTCATTCTATCCTAACCTGTCCGGAAAGGCGGATCGTTCCTTGAAATCGTCAAATCATGGTTACAAAAACGACAAAATAAACTCCAGCCTGCTCCCCGATCATGTCACCAGACTGCTGAAGCCCTCGCACACAAGCAAATTTGGTGCTGGCATGCACCAAAATAATTTCAAAAAACCTTGTCAACGACCGTCACTGACAGTGCCGAATTCAATGGCAATGTTTTCATCGTAAAAACGAGAAATCTTTAAAAAAAAAAAATAATAATAATAATATATTGTATCCCAAACCATAATGCAGATAAGCGCCCAATTCATTATTCAACTGGTTAGCCTAATTTCTCAAATAGAGGCCGGCATGTTTGAATCTATAGGAACGGTAGCCGTTAGGCACAAACATTTTTAATGGGATGATATACTTCGGAATCGGAACTATCAAATTATTCCTTCTATGATACAACTAAATGCATGATCATGTATCCATCAATCTAACTGAGATTAATCTTAATTATACTTACATGATGAACAAAGAATACGAGTACAGTATAAAGTGATAACTTGAAAAACAACGCATAAACTCAAGAGCAGAAAATCAAGATGTCATCGGGTCTTCGTACAGAATATAATAGCAAAACCCGCGAAAAATAACAAAGGATTGTATTTTGCTGCGAGGGCGCTGTACAATAAAATAAGCTACACCACAAGTAAACAATACGTCACTAGTATGCTACGTCATCAAAGTAAGCGCAAATGAACTGGGGGTACTTCATACACTCGTCACATTCTTCCCCTTTTGAGAAATTAGTCATCCTTGATCTAGCAACTTTTCTGAATTCAGTAATCAAGATTAAATAAATAAAAGTAAAATAAATAGTGCATGTTATTGTAATCTTAAAATTGCATACATTTACTTAAACAAAGATTTAAAGGGTGTACAACATTGGTAAGTATGAAAATATAAATGCTCACAGATTTGCACATAACTCACATGGTATATAAAGATGGTAATGGTAGAAAACTTCCCTTGAAACAGTTTTGCTTGAAATGCCATAGTTTTTACGAAATGAGTAAAATAATAGTATTTAAATTAAGTGTGCCCAGTGGTGTGGTCTATCAGATTATTGAATAAAATTTCATATTTTATGCAAGATGAAGGGTACATTTACTTTACGGCGAGTACATTCATAATAGTAAGTATTGTGTACAAGTACCATACCGCTAACGTGTTATAGAAAATGACGTGTATTCTAGCGGCTAATTAGGTATTAGTGATCGGATTTAATCACCTCCAAAATTAAGTGAGGCCAGTGGTGTGGTCTATCAGATTATGGAATAAAATTTTGTATTTTATGCAACATAAAGGGTATATTTACTTTACGGCGAGTACATTCATTAATAGAGTCTTGTGTACAATTAGTATACCATACCCTAAGGTGTGATAGAAAATGGCGTGTATTCTAGCGGCTAATTAGGTATTAATTAGTGATCGGATTTAATCACCTCCAAAATTAAGTGTGCCCAGTGGTGTGGTTTATCAGATTATAGAACAAAATTTTAAAACAATTTGCAACATGAAGGGTACATTTACGTTTGGGCGACTGCAAGTTTTCCAACAGTTGTGTATAATGGTCTGATTGACGAGTTCTTAATTGTGGCGGCTAACTACTCACTAATTAGGTTGCTAAACAGTCTAATTCTTCCCTCGAGTATGCCCAGTGATATGTTTTCTCTGAATTTTGAAAAAAAAATTACCGATAAAGCAGGATTAATAAAAAATTCGTTAAATTTGAAAAAAATTGCAAAACAGAAATTTCACCACCTTTTACCGCATGGATTCTAATTTTCCTGAATACGCGGCTGGCCAACCCCCGAATCCGCGGATGGAAAATCTGGCCCAATCCGCGGGTAGCTTCAGTCTGGTTGGTTTTTTTTTCTGCGATCATAAAACAGCTCAGCATGATTCATCAGAGATTTACTCAACTTTACTAAGTCCACGCGAGTCTCTGGGTAAATCAATATTATCACTTATACGCGTTTCATACAAGTTACTATAAATAGAATAGGTAATTGACTTACACAAGTTTACTCAGCTACTGGGAAGACCCACCAGCCCAACCGCAGGAGGGCGTTTAAACATTATGGCAACATTATGAGCGCACCACTCTAAATAATCTCCCATAGGAACCAATGCTAATACTCAAAAAACCGTGTAAGTCTCTCAGCCTCTTGAAAACCAATCAGACATATTTCCGGACAACTAAACTTCAGAATTCTTTTCAATTTTTGGCAGGTCAACCGTTTGGAATTTTTGCTAACTACCCCAGAAGAAAAAAACACGATTTTTTTGTTTTTTCCAAAACCGACTTGCTGCCGGTTTTCGTGAAGCACTTCTCCACTTCCCCGGTCAAATAGGGTCAACTTTAACGCCGAAATTTACCAAGTCTCCTCAAAAGTTGAAGCACAGAACCCCCAGGTTGTGATAGATTCTTATATTTACACAATCTATTAATTGCATGACCCCCAAAACGTTATAATTAAAAAAGTTGTGGGTTTACAAATTATGATAAGTAGCTTGGCGCATGAATTTTGGCTTAATTACTGTGGTGCACCCTTATTAATTTTCGGTGTATTATTTTTTGAGAGTGGGTTTTTTGGGTTTTTTTTGTAGAAAGCACCAGCTGTCAACAAAGTATGGTGTTCTTAAGCACTTATAACACGGCAACTTTTTTCTGGTGGCGAACTTTTGTTTTACGCGGAGATATGTTTTTTTCTGTTTTGGGGTGTTTTTGTTTAGTTTTGTTTTTTGTTTGTTGATGCGGCGCCTTTGTGTTAATGCGGCGCTTTATCTATGGGCGGCAACTTATTTGGGGCTTTGTTAACGTTTTTGGCGGCCAGTTTCTTTTACGCGGCAACTCGGAGCCGTCGGGCCATTTTTTCAATATTGTTGCAAATGTAGATAAGGGGGTAAATGGAGGGGGCACTCAGAGGTAATCATTTTCTAGAATTGGCTTGATAACGGTAGTTGAAATGGGTACGCAAAGTTTTGTCTTATGATAAAATGTGCATGCGGTCGAAACGTCTACTGGCCGTCGTTTACGTGGTTGTGGCATCAGACGTATGAAGCCCAATTCCTGCCACAACCACGCACATTGCAACGGCCGTGGTTGTGGGTAAGGGTGAGGGGTTGGGTGAGGGTTAGGGGATAGCGATAGGGATAGGGTTAGGGTTAGGGGTAGGGGTGGGGGAGGGGGAGTAGGGGTAGGGGTGGGGTAGGGTTTAGGGTTAGTATTGACAATTGTGGGGGTGGGGAGGGTGAGGGTGGTGAACTCTCCCCTCCCCCCTCACTCTCACCATGGAAGAACCCTCATATAACCACAACCATTGCGTTGTGACAGTCCGTTGATTTTTCTCAAGTAATTTTTGTCCCTTTTCTTTTTTGTTTATTGCTTTTAATTGTCCGTTTACATATCCTTACATATTTACGCTTAGTCTATAATTTTTATATCGTTATTTTTTTAGTGATTTTGCCTGTTTACTTTTAATTATGTTAATTTGTTTGTTCATAACAATGTAATTATGCAGGGCCCAAATGGAAACCAGTTATTTTTACTGATTTGGCTCACCCTGGGTAAATAAAGGAAATAAATAAATGTGCGTGGTTGTGGCAAGGAATAGACTGTGCAAGTCTCGCGCATATTTGAACTTCCGGGACCATTGTGGTCCCAACCATATGGAGATTTACGTGGGCAAGATTTTGTTTTGTCAATTATTTTAGTTTAACGTGGTTTATGATCATGAGAAATAATTATGTTGTTGGGAATGTAATACTTAGTTATAAAAAAATATAAAAGTAAAATCAATTCAACAATATAACGAAGAAAACCCGAGAATTAAACTTGACCTCAGCTTCCGGTTACTGCAAAAAACTGAGAATTTTGTGCTCACCTCCGATCACAAAACTTATGTAAACGCTTGTTTTGGATGCGCGATGATAATCGCCAGATGCTGTAATTGCAACGCGAAGTCTTTTCATAGCAGTCTATGATTGTTGAGGCGTCAGCGTCCTCTATAAACTGCGTCAAGCGTTAATTTTACGCCCGTGTGACCTTCGCGAATCCGCGTAAGGGGTTTCTGAAAAGTTAAGATCAAATAAGCATCCTTGTCCCAGAGTTTTAATTAGGTTTCAATAATAATTAACACATTATTTGTGTATTTATTATAAAAACTAAAACTGATTATATAAACATGTAATGAGTATTTTTGTTGTTCATAGTTTGTCATTAGATATAATTTAAAACAAAGATTTGATTTTTAGAAAAAAACAAAGTTCTGATCGTTTGACGTGTTTTCTCGTTCCGATACGTGCGAGACTTGCACAGTCTATTGGGCTTCATACGTCTGATGCCACAACCACGTAAACGTGCCGTGGTTGTGGCTTCATACATAATGAAGCCACGACCACGGCCGTTGCAATGTGCGTGGTTGATACGCGCGAGACTTGCCCCTTACCCATACCCCTTACCCAACCCCTACCCTAAACACCTACCCCTACACCTACCCCTACCCCTACCCTACCCCTACCCCTTCCCCTACCCCTATCCATACCCCTACCCCTACCCCTACCCCTAGGTTGTGGCTTCATACATATGAAGCCACAACCACGGCCGTTGCAATGTGCGTGGTTGTGGCTTCAAACATGAAGCCACAACCACGGCCGTTGCAATGTGCATGGTTGTGGCAAGGAATTGGGCTTCATACGTCTGATGCCACAACCACGTAAACATGCCGTGGTTGTGGCTTCATACATATGAAGCCACAACCACAGCCGTTGCAATGTGCATTGTGGCTTCATATGGATGAAGCCACAACCACGGCACGTTTACGTGGTTGTGGCATTAGGCTTCATACGTCTGATGCCACAACCACGTAAACGTGCCGTAGGTTGTGGCTTCATCCATATGAAGCCACAACCACGGCCGTTGCAATGTGCATGGTTGTGGCACGTAAACATGCCGTGGTTGTGGATTCATGTATGAAGCCACAACCACGGCCGTTGCAATGTGCATGGTTGTGGCAAGGAATTGGGCTTCCTATACGTCTGTTGCCACAACCACGCAAAACGTGCCGTGGTTGTGGCTTCATACATATGAAGCCACAACCACGGCCGTTGTAATGTGCATGGTTGTGGCAAGGAATTGGGCTTCATACGTCTGATGCCACAACCACGTAAACGTGCCGTGGTTGTGGCTTCATACATTATGAAGCCACAACCACGGCTGTTGCAATGTGCGTGGTTGTAGCAAGGAATTTGGCTTGATACGTCTAATGCCACAACCACGTAAATGTGCCGTGGTTGTGGCTTCATACATATGAAGCCACAACCACAGCCGTTGCAATGTGCGTGGTTGATACGCGCGAGACTTGCACACGTAAATATGAAGCCATACCACGCTTTTATGAGGGTTCTTCCATGGTGAGAGGGAAGGGGAGGGGAGTGTTCATCACCGTCACCCTCCCCACCCCCACAATTGTCACCCTAACCCTAAACCCAACCTCTACCCCTACCCCTACCCCTAACCCTACCCCTAACCCCTCCCCATCACCCCCCCCCCTCAACCTCACCCTCACCCCCTCCCCACCATAACCCTCACCGTCACATGGTTGTGGCTATACACGTCTGATGCCACAACCACACAAACGTGCCGTGGTTGTGGTTTCATACGTATGAAGCCACAACCACAGCCGTTGCAATGTGCGTGGTTGTGGCAAGGAATTGGGCTTCGCACGTCTGATGCCACAACCACGTATACGTGCCGTGGTTGTACCCCTACCCCTACCCCTAACCCTACCCCTAACTCTAACCCTATCCCTACCCTTACCCCTACCCCTACACCTACCCCTACCCCTACACCTACCCCTACCCTACCCTACCCTACCCCTAACCCTATCCCTATCCCTATCCCCACCCCCTCACCCCCCTCACCCTCACCCTCACCCCCTCACCCTCACCCTCACCCCCTCACCCACCATAACCCTCACCGTCACATGGTTGTGGCTTCACACGTCTGATGCCACAACCACGTATACGTGCCGTGGTTGTGGCTTTATACATAATAATTTTATATGAGGCCACAACACGGCCGTTGCAATGTGCGTGGTTGTGGAAAGGAATTGGGCTTCGTCACGTCTGATGCCACAACCAAAACGTGCCGTGGTTGTGGCTATATACATTATGAAGCCACAACCACGGCCGTTGCAATGTGCGTGGTTGATACGCGCGAGACTTGCACACGTATGAAGCCACAACCACGCACTTTTACATGGTTGTGGTTATGAGGGTTCTTCCATGGTGGCAGGGAAGGGGAGGGGAGTGTTCACCACCCTCACCCTCCCCATGCACCCACAATTGTCAATCCTAACCCTAAACCCTAAACCCTACCCCAACCCCAACCCCTACCCCTACCCCTACCCCTACCCCTAACCCCTAACCCTCACCCAACCCCTCACCCTCACCCCTACCCCACCATAAATCCCTCACCGTCACGTGGTTGTGGCTTCAAACGTCTGATGCCACAACCACGCAAACGTGCTGTGGTTGTGGCTTCATACGTATGAAGCCACAACCACAGCCGTTGCAATGTGCGTGGTTGTGGCAAGGAATTGGGCTTCATACGTCTGATGCCACAACCACGTAAAACGTGCCGTGGTTGTGGCTTCACACATAATATGAAGCCACAACCACGGCCGTTGCAATGTGCGTGGTTGTGGCAAGGAATGGGCTTCACCCGTCTACTGCCACAACCACGTAAACGTGCCGTGGTTGTGGCTTCATACATTATGAAGCAATACCACGGCCGTTGCAATGTGCGTGGTTGATACGCGCGAGACTTGCACACATATGAAGCCACAACCACGCACTTTTACATGGTTGTGGTTATGAGGGTTCTTCCATGGTGAGAGGGAAGGGGGAGGGGAGTGTTCACCACCCTCACTCTTCCCACCCCCACAATTATCCTAACCTTAAACCCCCTAACCCCTAACCCTACCCCTACTCTATACACCTACCCTACCCCTACACCTACCCTACCCCTACCCCTACCCCTAACCCTACCCCTAACTTTAACCCATCCCTACTAACCCTATCCCTACTAACCCTACCCCTACCCCTACATCGTACCCCTACCCCTACCCCTACCCCTACCCCTACCCCTAAACCCTACCCCTAACTCTAACCCTATCCCTACCCTACCCCTACCCCTACACCTACCCCTACCCCTACCCTACCCCTGCCCCTAACCCTACCCCTATCCCTATCCCTATCCCCTAACCCTCACCCTCACCCCCTCCCCCGCCATAACCCTCACCGTCACATGGTTGTGGCTTCACACGTCTGATGCCACAACCACGTAAACGTGCCGTGGTTGTGGCTTCATCTATATGAAGCCACAACCACGGCCGTTGCAATGTGCATGGTTGTGGCAAGGAATTGGGCTTCACACGTCTGATGCCACAACCACGTATACGTACCGTGGTTGTGGCTTCATACATAATAATTTTTTATGAGGCCACAACCACGGCCGTTGCAATGTGCGAGGGTGCGTGGCAAGGAATTGGGCTTCGTCACGTCTGATGCCACAACCAAAAAGTGCCGTGGTTTTGGCTTCATACATTATGAAGCCACAACCACGGCCGTTTGTTGCAATGTGCGTAGCATTTAGCGTTGGTTGCTATGTGAGTTTATTTAGTGTGGTGCACCCTGCACGCACGAACAGAAGCCCAATTCCTTTCCACAACCATGCACATTGCAACGGATAAATGAAGCCACAACCACGGCGCGTTTGCGTGGATGTGGCATGGTAAAAATAACGTTCTGGGGGTAATGCAATTTATAGACTGTGTAATTATAACAATCTACCAGAATATGAGGGCTCTGTGCTTCAACTTTTGAGGAGATTTGATAAATTTAGGCGTTAAAGTTGGTACTATTTGGCTTGGGAATTAGAGCAGTGCCTCGATGAAAACTGGCAGCAAGTCGGCTTGTGAAAAAGCACTTTTTGGGTTTTTTTTTCTGGGGTAAAAAAAACTATCGAAAATTCCACACGGCTGACCTGCCGAAAAATTGAAAAGAAATCTTAAGTTTAGTTGTCTGGAAATATATCTGATTGGTTTTCAAGAAGCTGAGAGACTTTGAAATATTTTTTGAGCATTTTTGAATATTTAGCATTTAGCGTTGGTTGCTATGTGAGTTTATTTAGTGTGGTGCACCCTGCACGCACGAACAGACGTATGAAGCCCAATTCCTTTCCACAACCATGCACGTTGCAACGGATGTATGAAGCCACAACCACGGCACGTTTGCGTGGTTGTGGCATGGTAAAAATAACGTTCTGGGGGTCATGCAATTAATAGACTGTGTAATTATAACAATCTACCAGAATATGAGGGCTCTGTGCTTCAACTTTTGAGGAGATTTGATAAATTTAGGCGTTAAAGTTGGTCCTATTTGGCTTGGAAATTAGAGCAGTGCCTCGATGAAAACTGGCAGCAACTTGTGAAAAAGCACATTTTGGGGTTTTTTTTCTTCCGGGGTAAAATAAATATCGAAAATTCCACACGGCTGACCTGCCGAAAAATTGAAAAGAAATCTTAAGTTTAGTTGTCGGGAAATATATCTGTTTTGTTTTCAAGAGGCTGAGAGACTTTTAAATTTTTTTTAAGCATTTTTGAATATTTAGCATTTAGCGTTGGTTGCTATGTGAGTTTATTTAGTGTGGTGCACCCTGCACGCACGAACAGACGTATGAAGCCCAATTCCTTTCCACAACCATGCACATTGCAACGGATAAATGAAGCCACAACCACGGCACGTTTGCGTGGTTGTGGCATGGTGAAAATAACGTTCTGGGGGTCATGCAATTTATAGACTGTGTAATTATAACAATCTACCAGAATATGAGGGCTCTGTGCTTCAACTTTTGAGGAGATTTGATAAATTTAGGCGTTAAAGTTGGTCCTATTTGGCTTGGGAATTAGAGCAGTGCCTCGATGAAAACTGGCAGCAAGTCGGCTTGTGAAAAAGCACTTTTTGGGTTTTTTTTCTTCTGGGGTAAAAAAATTATCGAAAATTCCACACGCCTGACCTGCCGAAAAATTGAAAAAAAATCTTAAGTTTAGTTGTCGGGAAATATATCTGATTGGTTTTCAAGAGGCTGAGAGACTTTGAAATATTTTTTGAGCATTTTTGAATATTTAGCATTAAGCGTTGGTTGCTATGTGAGTTTATTTAGTGTGGTGCACCCTGCACGCACGAACAGACGTATGAAGCCCAATTCCTTTCCACAACCATGCACATTGCAACGTATGTATGAAGCCATAACCACGGCACGTTTGCGTGGTTGTGGCATGGTAAAAATAACGTTCTGGGGGTCATGCAATTAATAGACTGTGTAATTATAACAATCTACCAGAACATGAGGGCTCTGTGCTTCAACTTTTGAGGAGATTTAATAAATTAAGGCGTTAACGTTGGTCCTATTTGGCTTGGAAATTAGAGCAGTGCCTCGATGAAAACTGACAGCAAGTCGGCTTCCGAAAAAGCACATTTTAGGGGGGTTTTCTTCTGGGGTAAAAAAATTATCGAAAATTCCAAACGGCTGACCTGCCGAAAAATTGAAAAGAAATCTTGCGTTTAGTTGTCGGGAAATATATCTGATTTGTTTTCAAGAGGCTGAGAGACTTTGAAATATTTTTTGAGCATTTTTGAATATTTAGCATTTAGCGTTGGTTGCTACGTGAGTTTATTTAGTGTGGTGCACCCTGCTCACACGAACAGACGTATGTAGCCCAATTCCTTTCCACAACCATGCACATTGCAACGGATGTTTGAAGCCACAACCACGGCACGTTTGCGTGGTTGTGGCATCGTATAAATAACGTTTTTGGGGTCATGCAATTAATAGACTGTGTAATTATAACAATCTACCAGAACATGAGGGCTCTGTGCTTCAACTTTTGAGGAGATTTGATAAATTTAGGCGTTAAAGTTGGTCCTATTTGGCTTGGGAATTAGAGCAGTGCCTCGATGAAAACTGGCAGCAAGTCGGCTTGTGAAAAAGCACATATTTGGGCTTTTTTTACTTCTGGGGTAAAAAAATTATCGAAAATTCCACACGGCTGACCTGCCGAAAAATTGAAAAGATATCTTAAGTTTAGTTGTCTGGAAATATATCTGATTTGTTTTCAAGAGGCTGAGAGACTTTGAAATATTTTTTGAGCATTTTTGAATATTTAGCATTTAGCGTTGGTTGCTATGTGAGTTTATTTAGTGTGGTGCACCCTGCACGCACGAACAGACGTATGAAGCCCAATTCCTTTCCACAACCATGCACATTGCAACGGATAAATGAAGCCACAACCACGGCACGTTTGCGTGGTTGTGGCATGGTAAAAATAACGTTCTGGGGGTCATGCAATTAATAGACTGTGTAATTATAACAATCTACCAGAACATGAGGGCTCTGTGCTTCAACTTTTGAGGAGATTTGATAAATTTAGGCGTTAAAGTTGGTCCTATTTGGCCTGGGAATTAGAGCAGTGCCTCGATGAAAACTGGCAGCAGGTCGGCTTGTGAAAAAGCACATTTTTGGGTTTTTTTTTCTTCTGGGGTAAAAAAAAATATCGAAAATTCCACACGGCTGACCTGCCGAAAAATTGAAAAGAAATCTTAAGTTTAGTTGTCTGGAAATATATCTGATTTGTTTTCAAGAGGCTGAGAGACTTTGAAATTTTTTTTGAGCATTTTTGAATATTTAGCATTTAGCGTTGGTTGCTATGTGAGTTTATTTAGTGTGGTGCACCCTGCACGCACGAACAGACGTATGAAGCCCAATTCCTTTCCACAACCATGCACATTGCAACGGATGTATGAAGCCACAACCACGGCACGTTTGCGTGGTTGTGGCATGGTAAAAATAACGTTCTGGAGGTCATGCAATTAATAGACTGTGTAATTATAACAATCTACCAGAATATGAGGGCTCTGTGCTTCAACTTTTGAGGAGATTTGATAAATTTAGGCGTTAAAGTTGGTCCTATTTGGCTTGGGAATTAGAGCAGTGCCTCGATGAAAACTGGCAGCAACTTGTGAAAAAGCACATTTTGGGTTTTTTTTCTTCCGGGGTAAAAAAATTATCGAAAATTCCACACGGCTGACCTGCCGAAAAATTGAAAAGAAATCTTAAGTTTAGTTCTCGGGAAATATATCTGATTTGATTTCAAGAGGCTGAGAGACTTTGAAATATTTTTAAGCATTTTTGAATATTTAGCATTTAGCGTTGGTTGCTATGTGAGTTTATTTAGTGTGGTGCACCCTGCACGCACGAACAGACGTATGAAGCCCAATTCCTTTCCACAACCATGCACATTGCAACGGATGTATGAAGCCACAACCACGGCACGTTTGCGTGGTTGTGGCATGGTAAAAATAACGTTCTGGGGTCATGCAATTTATAGACTGTGTAATTATAACAATCTACCAGAATATGAGGGCTCTGTGCTTCAACTTTTGAGGAGATTTGATAAATTTAGGCGTTAAAGTTGGTCCTATTTGGCTTGGGAATTAGAGCAGTGCCTCGATGAAAACTGGCAGCAACTTGTGAAAAAGCACATTTTGGGTTTTTTTTCTTCCGGGGTAAAAAAATTATCGAAAATTCCACACGGCTGACCTGCCGAAAAATTGAAAAGAAATCTTAAGTTTAGTTGTCTGGAAATATATCTGATTTGTTTTCAAGAGGCTGAGAGACTTTTAAATTTTTTTAAGCATTTTTGAATATTTAGCATTTAGCGTTGGTTGCTATGTGAGTTTATTTAGTGTGGTGCACCCTGCACGCACGAACAGACGTATGAAGCCCAATTCCTTTCCACAACCATGCACATTGCAACGGATAAATGAAGCCACAACCACGGCACGTTTGCGTGGTTGTGGCATGGTAAAAATAACGTTCTGGGGGTCATGCAATTTATAGACTGTGTAATTATAACAATCTACCAGAATATGAGGGCTCTGTGCTTCAACTTTTGAGGAGATTTGATAAATTTAGGCGTTAAAGTTGGTACTATTTGGCTTGGGAATTAGAGCAGTGCCTCGATGAAAACTGGCAGCAAGTCGGCTTGTGAAAAAGCACTTTTTGGGTTTTTTTTCTTCTGGGGTAAAAAAATTATCGAAAATTCCACACGCCTGACCTGCCGAAAAATTGAAAAGAAATCTTAAGTTTAGTTGTCTGGAAATATATCTGATTTGTTTTCAAGAGGCTGAGAGACTTTGAAATATTTTTGAGCATTTTGAATATTTAGCATTTAGCGTTGGTTGCTATGTGAGTTTATTTAGTGTGGTGCACCCTGCACGCACGAACAGACGTATGAAGCCCAATTCCTTTCCACAACCATGCACATTGCAACGGATATATGAAGCCACAACCACGGCACGTTTGCGTGGTTGTGGCATGGTATAACGTTCTGGGGTCATGCAATTTATAGACTGTGTAATTATAACAATCTACCAGAATATGAGGGCTCTGTGCTTCAACTTTTGAGGAGATTTGATAAATTTAGGCGTTAAAGTTGGTCCTATTTGGCTTGGGAATTAGAGCAGTGCCTCGATGAAAACTGGCAGCAAGTCGGCTTGTGAAAAAGCACATTTTGGGTTTTTTTCTTCTGGGGTAAAAAAATTATCGAAAATTCCACACGGCTGACCTGCCGAAAAATTGAAAAGAAATCTTAAGTTTAGTTGTCGGGAAATATATCTGATTTGTTTTCAAGAGGCTGAGAGACTTTGAAATATTTTTTGAGCATTTTTGAATATTTAGCATTTAGCGTTGGTTGCTACGTGAGTTTATTTAGTGTGGTGCACCCTGCACGCACGAACAGACGTATGAAGCCCAATTCCTTTCCACAACCATGCACATTGCAACGGATGTATGAAGCCACAACCACGGCACGTTTGCGTGGTTGTGGCATCGTAAAAATAACGTTCTGGGGGTCATGCAATTAATAGACTGTGTAATTATAACAATCTACCAGAACATGAGGGCTCTGTGCTTCAACTTTTGAGGAGATTTGATAAATTTAGGCGTTAAAGTTGGTCCTATTTGGCTTGGGAATTAGAGCAGTGCCTCGATGAAAACTGGCAGCAAGTCGGCTTGTGAAAAAGCACATTTTGGGGGTTTTTTCTTCTGGGGTAAAAAAATTATCGAAAATTCCACACGGCTGACCTGCCGAAAAATGGAAAAGAAGTCTTAAGTTTAGTTGTCGGGAAATATATCTGATTTGTTTTCAAGAAGCTGAGAGATTTTGAAATATTTTTGTGAGCAATTTTGAATATTTAGCATTTAGCGTTGGTTGCTACGTGAGTTTATTTAGTGTGGTGCACCCTGCACGCACGAACAGACGTATGAAGCCCAATTCCTTTCCACAACCATGCACATTGCAACGGATGTATGAAGCCACAACCACGGCACGTTTGCGTGGTTGTGGCATGGTAAAATAACGTTCTGGGGTCATGCAATTAATAGACTGTGTAATTATAACAATCTACCAGAATATGAGGGCTCTGTGCTTCAACTTTTGAGGAGATTTGATAAATTTAGGCGTTAAAGTTGGTCCTATTTGGCTTGGGAATTAGAGCAGTGCCTCGATGAAAACTGGCAGCAAGTCGGCTTGTGAAAAAGCACATTTTAGCGGGTTTTTTTTCTTTTGGGGTAAAAAATTATCGAAAATTCCAAACGGCTGACCTGCCGAAAAATTGTAAAGAAATCTTAAGTTTAGTTGTCGGGAAATATATCTGATTTGTTTTCAAGAGGCTGAGAGACTTTGAAATATTTTTGAGCATTTTTGAATATTTAGCATTTAGCGTTGGTTGCTATGTGAGTTTATTTAGTGTGGTGCACCCTGCACGCACGAACAGACGTATGTAGCCCAATTCCTTTCCACAACCATGCACATTGCAACGGATAATGAAGCCACAACCACGGCACGTTTGCGTGGTTGTGGCATGGTAAAATAACGTTCTGGGGTCATGCAATTAATAGACTGTGTAATTATAACAATCTACCAGAATATGAGGGCTCTGTGCTTCAACTTTTGAGGAGATTTGATAAATTTAGGCGTTAAAGTTGGTCCTATTTGGCTTGGGAATTAGAGCAGTGCCTCGATGAAAACTGGCAGCAAGTCGGCTTGTGAAAAAGCACATTTTGGGTTTTTTTCTTCCGGGGTAAAAAAATTATCGAAAATTCCACACGGCTGACCTGCCGAAAAATTGAAAAGAAATCTTAAGTTTAGTTCTCGGGAAATATATCTGATTTGTTTTCAAGAGGCTGAGAGACTTTGAAATATTTTTAAGCATTTTTGAATATTTAGCATTTAGCGTTGGTTGCTATGTGAGTTTATTTAGTGTGGTGCACCCTGCACGCACGAACAGACGTATGAAGCCCAATTCCTTTCCACAACCATGCACATTGCAACGGATAAATGAAGCCACAACCACGGCACGTTTGCGTGGTTGTGGCATGGTAAAAATAACGTTCTGGGGGTCATGCAATTTATAGACTGTGTAATTATAACAATCTACCAGAATATGAGGGCTCTGTGCTTCAACTTTTGAGGAGATTTGATAAATTTAGGCGTTAAAGTTGGTACTATTTGGCTTGGGAATTAGAGCAGTGCCTCGATGAAAACTGGCAGCAAGTCGGCTTGTGAAAAGCACTTTTTGGGTTTTTTTTCTTCTGGGGTAAAAAAATTATCGAAAATTCCACACGGCTGACCTGCCGAAAAATTGAAAAGAAATCTTAAGTTTAGTTGTCTGGAAATATATCTGATTTGTTTTCAAGAGGCTGAGAGACTTTGAAATATGTTTTAAGCATTTTGAATATTTAGCATTTAGCGTTGGTTGCTATGTGAGTTTATTTAGTGTGGTGCACCCTGCACGCACGAACAGACGTATGAAGCCCAATTCCTTTCCACAACCATGCACATTGCAACGGATAAATGAAGCCACAACCACGGCACGTTTGCGTGGTTGTGGCATGGTAAAAATAACGTTCTGGGGGTCATGCAATTTATAGACTGTGTAATTATAACAATCTACCAGAATATGAGGGCTCTGTGCTTCAACTTTTGAGGAGATTTGATAAATTTAGGCGTTAAAGTTGGTACTATTTGGCTTGGGAATTAGAGCAGTGCCTCGATGAAAACTGGCAGCAAGTCGGCTTGTGAAAAAGCACTTTTTGGGGTTTTTTTCTTCTGGGGTAAAAAAATTATCGAAAATTCCACACGCCTAACCTGCCGAAAAATTGAAAAGAAATCTTAAGTTTAGTTGTCTGGAAATATATCTGATTTGTTTTCAAGAGGCTGAGAGACTTTGAAATATTTTTTGAGCATTTTTGAATATTTAGCATTTAGCGTTGGTTGCTACGTGAGTTTATTTAGTGTGGTGCACCCTGCACGCACGAACAGACGTATGAAGCCCAATTCCTTTCCACAACCATGCACATTGCAACGGATAAATGAAGCCACAACCACGGCACGTTTGCGTGGTTGTGGCATGGTAAAAATAACGTTCTGGGGTCATGCAATTAATAGACTGTGTAATTATAACAATCTACCAGAATATGAGGGCTCTGTGCTTCAACTTTTGAGGAGATTTGATAAATTTAGGCGTTAAAGTTGGTCCTATTTGGCTTGGGAATTAGAGCAGTGCCTCGATGAAAACTGGCAGCAAGTCGGCTTGTGAAAAAGCACATTTTGGGTTTTTTTCTTCTGGGGTAAAAAATTATTGAAAATTCCACACGGCTGACCTGCCGAAAAAGTGAAAAGAAATCTTAAGTTTAGTTGTCTGGAAATATATCTGATTTGTTTTCAAGAGGCTGAGAGACTTTGAAATATTTTAGAGCATTTTTGAATATTTAGCATTTAGCGTTGGTTGCTATGTGAGTTTATTTAGTGTGGTGCACCCTGCACGCACGAACAGACGTATGAAGCCCAATTCCTTTCCACAACCATGCACATTGCAACGGATGTTTGAAGCCACAACCACGGCACGTTTGCGTGGTTGTGGCATCGTAAAAATAACGTTCTCGGGGTCATGCAATTAATAGACTGTGTAATTATAACAATCTACCAGAATATGAGGGCTCTGTGCTTCAACTTTTGAGGAGATTTGATAAATTTAGGCGTTAAAGTTGGTCCTATTTGGCCTGGGAATTAGAGCAGTGCCTCGATGAAAACTGGCAGCAAGTCGGCTTGTGAAAAAGCACATTTTGGGTTTTTTTCTTCTGGGGTAAAAAATTATCGAAAATTCCACACGGCTGACCTGCCGAAAAATTGAAAAGAAATCTTAAGTTTAGTTGTCTGGAAATATATCTGATTTGTTTTCAAGAGGCTGAGAGACTTTGAAATATTTTTGAGCATTTTTGAATATTTAGCATTTAGCGTTGGTTGCTATGTGAGTTTATTTAGTGTGGTGCACCCTGCACGCACGAACAGACGTATGAAGCCCAATTCCTTTCCACAACCATGCACATTGCAACGGATGTATGAAGCCACAACCACGGCACGTTTGCGTGGTTGTGGCATGGTAAAAATAACGTTCTGGGGTCATGCAATTAATAGACTGTGTAATTATAACAATCTACCAGAATATGAGGGCTCTGTGCTTCAACTTTTGAGGAGATTTGATAAATTTAGGCGTTAAAGTTGGTCCTATTTGGCTTTGGAATTAGAGCAGTGCCTCGATAAAAACTGGCAGCAAGTCGGCTTGTGAAAAAGAACATTTTGGGTTTGGGGTTTTTCTGGGGTAAGAAAAATTATCGAAAATTCCACACGGCTGACCTGCCAAAAAATTGAAAAGAAATCTTGCGTTCAGTTGTCGGGAAATATATCTGATTTGTTTTCAAGAGGCTGAGAGACTTTGAAATTTTTTTGAGCATTTTTGAATATTTAGCATTTAGCGTTGGTTGCTATGTGAGTTTATTTAGTGTGGTGCACCCTGCACGCACGAACAGACGTATGAAGCCCAATTCCTTTCCACAACCATGCACATTGCAACGGATAAATGAAGCCACAACCACGGCACGTTTGCGTGGTTGTGGCATGGTAAAATAACGTTCTGGGGTCATGCAATTTATAGACTGTGTAATTATAACAATCTACCAGAATATGAGGGCTCTGTGCTTCAACTTTGAGGAGATTTGATAAATTTAGGCGTTAAAGTTGGTCCTATTTGGCTTGGGAATTAGAGCAGTGCCTCGATGAAAACTGGCAGCAAGTCGGCTTGTGAAAAGCACATTTTGGGTTTTTTTCTTCTGGGGTAAAAAATTATCGAAAATTCCACACGGCTGACCTGCCGAAAAATTGAAAAGAAATCTTAAGTTTAGTTGTCTGGAAATATATCTGATTTGTTTTCAAGAGGCTGAGAGACTTTGAAATATTTTTGAGCATTTTTGAATATTTAGCATTTAGCGTTGGTTGCTATGTGAGTTTATTTAGTGTGGTGCACCCTGCACGCACGAACAGACGTATGAAGCCCAATTCCTTTCCACAACCATGCACGTTGCAACGGATGTATGAAGCCACAACCACGGCACGTTTGCGTGGTTGTGGCATGGTAAAAATAACGTTCTGGGGTCATGCAATTAATAGACTGTGTAATTATAACAATCTACCAGAATATGAGGGCTCTGTGCTTCAACTTTTGAGGAGATTTGATAAATTTAGGCGTTAAAGTTGGTCCTATTTGGCTTGGGAATTAGAGCAGTGCCTCGATGAAAACTGGCAGCAAGTCGGCTTGTGAAAAAGCACATTTTGGGTTTTTTTTCTTCCGGGGTAAAAAAATTATCGAAAATTCCACACGGCTGACCTGCCGAAAAATTGAAAAGAAATCTTAAGTTTAGTTGTCGGGAAATATATCTGATTGGTTTTCAAGAGGCTGAGAGACTTTTAAATTTTTTTAAGCATTTTTGAATATTTAGCATTTAGCGTTGGTTGCTATGTGAGTTTATTTAGTGTGGTGCACCCTGCACGCACGAACAGACGTATGAAGCCCAATTCCTTTCCACAACCATGCACATTGCAACGGATAATGAAGCCACAACCACGGCACGTTTGCGTGGTTGTGGCATGGTAAAAATAACGTTCTGGGGGTCATGCAATTTATAGACTGTGTAATTATAACAATCTACCAGAATATGAGGGCTCTGTGCTTCAACTTTTGAGGAGATTTGATAAATTTAGGCGTTAAAGTTGGTACTATTTGGCTTGGGAATTAGAGCAGTGCCTCGATGAAAACTGGCAGCAAGTCGGCTTGTGAAAAAGCACTTTTTGGGGTTTTTTTCTTCTGGGGTAAAAAAATTATCGAAAATTCCACACGGCTGACCTGCCGAAAAATTGAAAAGAAATCTTAAGTTTAGTTGTCTGGAAATATATCTGATTTGTTTTCAAGAGGCTGAGAGACTTTGAAATATGTTTTAAGCATTTTTGAATATTTAGCATTTAGCGTTGGTTGCTATGTGAGTTTATTTAGTGTGGTGCACCCTGCACGCACGAACAGACGTATGAAGCCCAATTCCTTTCCACAACCATGCACATTGCAACGGATATGAAGCCACAACCACGGCACGTTTGCGTGGTTGTGGCATGGTAAAATAACGTTCTGGGGTCATGCAATTAATAGACTGTGTAATTATAACAATCTACCAGAATATGAGGGCTCTGTGCTTCAACTTTTGAGGAGATTTGATAAATTTAGGCGTTAAAGTTGGTCCTATTTGGCTTGGGAATTAGAGCAGTGCCTCGATGAAAACTGGCAGCAAGTCGGCTTGTGAAAAAGCACATTTTGTTTTTTTCTTCCGGGGTAAAAATTATCGAAAATTCCACACGGCTGACCTGCCGAAAAATTGAAAAGAAATCTTAAGTTTAGTTGTCGGGAAATATATCTGAATTGTTTTCAAGAGGCTGAGACACTTTGAAATTTTTTAAGCATTTTTGAATATTTAGCATTTAGCGTTGGTTGCTATGTGAGTTTATTTAGTGTGGTGCACCCTGCACGCACGAACAGACGTATGAAGCCCAATTCCTTTCCACAACCATGCACATTGCAACGGATAAATGAAGCCACAACCACGGCACGTTTGCGTGGTTGTGGCATGGTAAAATAACGTTCTGGGGTCATGCAATTTATAGACTGTGTAATTATAACAATCTACCAGAATATGAGGGCTCTGTGCTTCAACTTTTGAGGAGATTTGATAAATTTAGGCGTTAAAGTTGGTACTATTTGGCTTGGGAATTAGAGCAGTGCCTCGATGAAAACTGGCAGCAAGTCGGCTTGTGAAAAAGCACTTTTGGGGGTTTTTTTCTTCTGGGGTAAAAAAATTATCGAAAATTCCACACGGCTGACCTGCCGAAAAATTGAAAAGAAATCTTAAGTTTAGTTGTCTGGAAATATATCTGATTTGTTTTCAAGAGGCTGAGAGACTTTGAAATATGTTTTAAGCATTTTTGAATATTTAGCATTTAGCGTTGGTTGCTATGTGAGTTTATTTAGTGTGGTGCACCCTGCACGCACGAACAGACGTATGAAGCCCAATTCCTTTCCACAACCATGCACATTGCAACGGATAAATGAAGCCACAACCACGGCACGTTTGCGTGGTTGTGGCATGGTAAAAATAACGTTCTGGGGGTCATGCAATTTATAGACTGTGTAATTATAACAATCTACCAGAATATGAGGGCTCTGTGCTTCAACTTTTGAGGAGATTTGATAAATTTAGGCGTTAAAGTTGGTACTATTTGGCTTGGGAATTAGAGCAGTGCCTCGATGAAAACTGGCAGCAAGTCGGCTTGTGAAAAAGCACTTTTTGGGTTTTTTTTCTTCCGGGGTAAAAAAATTATCGAAAATTCCACACGCCTGACCTGCCGAAAAATTGAAAAGAAATCTTAAGTTTAGTTGTCTGGAAATATATCTGATTTGTTTTCAAGAGGCTGAGAGACTTTGAAATATTTTTTAAGCATTTTTGAATATTTAGCATTTAGCGTTGGTTGCTATGTGAGTTTATTTAATGTGGTGCACCCTGCACGCACGAACAGACGTATGAAGCCCAATTCCTTTCCACAACCATGCACATTGCAACGGATAAATGAAGCCACAACCACGGCACGTTTGCGTGGTTGTGGCATGGTAAAAATAACGTTCTGGGGGTCATGCAATTTATAGACTGTGTAATTATAACAATCTACCAGAATATGAGGGCTCTGTGCTTCAACTTTTGAGGAGATTTGATAAATTTAGGCATTAAAGTTGGTACTATTTGGCTTGGGAATTAGAGCAGTGCCTCGATGAAAACTGGCAGCAAGTCGGCTTGTGAAAAAGCACTTTTTGGGTTTTTTTTCTTCTGGGGTAAAAAAATTATCGAAAATTCCACACGCCTAACCTGCCGAAAAATTGAAAAGAAATCTTAAGTTTAGTTGTCGGGAAATATATCTGATTTGTTTTCAAGAGGCTGAGAGACTTTGAAATATATTTTTGAGCATTTTTGAATATTTAGCATTTAGCGTTGGTTGCTACGTGAGTTTATTTAGTGTGGTGCACCCTGCACACACGAACAGACGTATGTAGCCCAATTCCTTTCCACAACCATGCACATTGCAACGGATGTTTGAAGCCACAACCACGGCACGTTTGCGTGGTTGTGGCATGGTAAAAATAACGTTCTGGGGGTCATGCAATTAATAGACTGTGTAATTATAACAATCTACCAGAACATGAGGGCTCTGTGCTTCAACTTTTGAGGAGATTTGATAAATTTAGGCGTTAAAGTTGGTCCTATTTGGCCTGGGAATTAGAGCAGTGCCTCGATGAAAACTGGCAGCAAGTTGGCTTGTGAAAAAGCACATTTTGGGGGGTTTTTCTTCTGGGGTAAAATAATTATCGAAAATTGCGCACGGCTGACCTGCCGAAAAAATTGAAAAGAAATCTTAAGTTTAGTTGTCTGGAAATATATCTGATTGGTTTTCAAGAGCCTGAGAGACTTAGAAATATTTTTGAGCATTTTTGAATATTTAGCATTTAGCGTTGGTTGCTATGTGAGTTTATTTAGTGTGGTGCACCCTGCACGCACGAACAGACGTATGAAGCCCAATTCCTTTCCACAACCATGCACGTTGCAACGGATGTATGAAGCCACAACCACGGCACGTTTGCGTGGTTGTGGCATGGTAAAAATAACGTTCTGGGGTCATGCAATTAATAGACTGTGTAATTATAACAATCTACCAGAATATGAGGGCTCTGTGCTTCAACTTTTGAGGAGATTTGATAAATTTAGGCGTTAAAGTTGGTCCTATTTGGCTTGGGAATTAGAGCAGTGCCTCGATGAAAACTGGCAGCAAGTCGGCTTGTGAAAAAGCACATTTTGGGTTTTTTTTCTTCCGGGGTAAAAAAATTATCGAAAATTCCACACGGCTGACCTGCCGAAAAATTGAAAAGAAATCTTAAGTTTAGTTGTCGGGAAATATATCTGATTGGTTTTCAAGAGGCTGAGAGACTTTTAAATTTTTTTAAGCATTTTTGAATATTTAGCATTTAGCGTTGGTTGCTATGTGAGTTTATTTAGTGTGGTGCACCCTGCACGCACGAACAGACGTATGAAGCCCAATTCCTTTCCACAACCATGCACATTGCAACGGATAAATGAAGCCACAACCACGGCACGTTTGCATGGTTGTGGCATGGTAAAAATAACGTTCTGGGGGTCATGCAATTTATAGACTGTGTAATTATAACAATCTACCAGAATATGAGGGCTCTGTGCTTCAACTTTTGAGGAGATTTGATAAATTTAGGCGTTAAAGTTGGTCCTATTTGGCCTGGGAATTAGAGCAGTGCCTCGATGAAAACTGGCAGCAAGTTGGCTTGTGAAAAAGCACATTTTTGGGTTTTTTTTTCTTCTGGGGTAAAAAAAATTATCGAAAATTCCACACGGCTGACCTGCCGAAAAATTGAAAAGAAATCTTAAGTTTAGTTGTCTGGAAATATATCTGATTTGTTTTCAAGAGGCTGAGAGACTTTGAAATATTTTTTGAGCATTTTTGAATATTTAGCATTTAGCGTTGGTTGCTATGTGAGTTTATTTAGTGTGGTGCACCCTGCACGCACGAACAGACGTATGAAGCCCAATTCCTTTCCACAACCATGCACGTTGCAACGGATGTATGAAGCCACAACCACGGCACGTTTGCGTGGTTGTGGCATGGTAAAAATAACGTTCTGGGGTCATGCAATTAATAGACTGTGTAATTATAACAATCTACCAGAATATGAGGGCTCTGTGCTTCAACTTTTGAGGAGATTTGATAAATTTAGGCGTTAAAGTTGGTCCTATTTGGCTTGGGAATTAGAGCAGTGCCTCGATGAAAACTGGCAGCAACTTGTGAAAAAGCACATTTTGGGTTTTTTTTCTTCCGGGGTAAAAAAATTATCGAAAATTCCACACGGCTGACCTGCCGAAAAATTGAAAAGAAATCTTAAGTTTAGTTGTCGGGAAATATATCTGATTGGTTTTCAAGAGGCTGAGAGACTTTTAAATTTTTTTAAGCATTTTTGAATATTTAGCATTTAGCGTTGGTTGCTATGTGAGTTTATTTAGTGTGGTGCACCCTGCACGCACGAACAGACGTATGAAGCCCAATTCCTTTCCACAACCATGCACATTGCAACGGATAAATGAAGCCACAACCACGGCACGTTTGCATGGTTGTGGCATGGTAAAAATAACGTTCTGGGGGTCATGCAATTTATAGACTGTGTAATTATAACAATCTACCAGAATATGAGGGCTCTGTGCTTCAACTTTTGAGGAGATTTGATAAATTTAGGCGTTAAAGTTGGTACTATTTGGCTTGGGAATTAGAGCAGTGCCTCGATGAAAACTGGCAGCAAGTCGGCTTGTGAAAAAGCACTTTTTGGGTTTTTTTTCTTCTGGGGTAAAAAAATTATCGAAAATTCCACACGGCTGACCTGCCGAAAAATTGAAAAGAAATCTTAAGTTTAGTTGTCTGGAAATATATCTGATTTGTTTTCAAGAGGCTGAGAGACTTTGAAATATGTTTTAAGCATTTTTGAATATTTAGCATTTAGCGTTGGTTGCTATGTGAGTTTATTTAGTGTGGTGCACCCTGCACGCACGAACAGACGTATGAAGCCCAATTCCTTTCCACAACCATGCACATTGCAACGGATAAATGAAGCCACAACCACGGCACGTTTGCGTGGTTGTGGCATGGTAAAAATAACGTTCTGGGGGTCATGCAATTTATAGACTGTGTAATTATAACAATCTACCAGAATATGAGGGCTCTGTGCTTCAACTTTTGAGGAGATTTGATAAATTTAGGCGTTAAAGTTGGTACTATTTGGCTTGGGAATTAGAGCAGTGCCTCGATGAAAACTGGCAGCAAGTCGGCTTGTGAAAAAGCACTTTTTGGGTTTTTTTTCTTCCGGGGTAAAAAAATTATCGAAAATTCCACACGGCTGACCTGCCGAAAAATTGAAAAGAAATCTTAAGTTTAGTTGTCGGGAAATATATCTGATTTGTTTTCAAGAGGCTGAGAGACTTTTAAATTTTTTTAAGCATTTTTGAATATTTAGCATTTAGCGTTGGTTGCTATGTGAGTTTATTTAGTGTGGTGCACCCTGCACGCACGAACAGACGTATGAAGCCCAATTCCTTTCCACAACCATGCACATTGCAACGGATAAATGAAGCCACAACCACGGCACGTTTGCGTGGTTGTGGCATGGTAAAAATAACGTTCTGGGGGTCATGCAATTTATAGACTGTGTAATTATAACAATCTACCAGAATATGAGGGCTCTGTGCTTCAACTTTTGAGGAGATTTGATAAATTTAGGCGTTAAAGTTGGTACTATTTGGCTTGGGAATTAGAGCAGTGCCTCGATGAAAACTGGCAGCAAGTCGGCTTGTGAAAAAGCACTTTTTGGGTTTTTTTTCTTCTGGGGTAAAAAAATTATCGAAAATTCCACACGCCTAACCTGCCAAAAAATTGAAAAGAAATCTTAAGTTTAGTTGTCGGGAAATATATCTGATTGGTTTTCAAGAGGCTGAGAGACTTTGAAATATTTTTTGAGCATTTTTGAATATTTAGCATTTAGCGTTGGTTGCTATGTGAGTTTATTTAGTGTGGTGCACCCTGCACACACGAACAGACGTATGTAGCCCAATTCCTTTCCACAACCATGCACATTGCAACGAATGTTTGAAGCCACAACCACGGCACGTTTGCATGGTAGTGGCATGGTAAAAATAACGTTCTGAGGGTCATGCAATTAATAGACTGTGTAATTATAACAATCTACCAGAACATGAGGGCTCTGTGCTTCAACTTTTGAGGAGATTTGATAAATTTAGGCGTTAAAGTTGGTCCTATTTGGCTTGGAAATTAGAGCAGTGCCTCGATGAAAACTGGCAGCAAGTCGGCTTGTGAAAAAGCACATTTTAGGGGGATTTTCTTCTGGGGTAAAAAAATTATCGAAAATTCCAAACGGCTGACCTGCCGAAAAATTGAAAAGAAATCTTAAGTTTAGTTGTCTGGAAATATATCTGATTTGTTTTCAAGAGGCTGAGAGACTTTGAAATATTTTTTGAGCATTTTTGAATATTTAGCATTTAGCGTTGGTTGCTACGTGAGTTTATTTAGTGTGGTGCACCCTGCACACACGAACAGACGTATGTAGCCCAATTCCTTTCCACAACCATGCACATTGCAACGGATGTTTGAAGCCACAACCACGGCACGTTTGCGTGGTTGTGGCATGGTAAAAATAACGTTCTGGGGGTCATGCAATTAATAGACTGTGTAATTATAACAATCTACCAGAACATGAGGGCTCTTTGCTTCAACTTTTGAGGAGATTTGATAAATTTAGGCGTTAAAGTTGGTCCTATTTGGCCTGGGAATTAGAGCAGTGCCTCGATGAAAACTGGCAGCAAGTCGGCTTGTGAAAAAGCACATTTTTGGGTTTTTTTTTCTTCTGGGGTAAAAAAAATTATCGAAAATTCCACACGGCTGACCTGCCGAAAAATTGAAAAGAAATCTTAAGTTTAGTTGTCTGGAAATATATCTGATTTGTTTTCAAGAAGCTGAGAGACTTTGAAATATTTTTTGAGCATTTTTGAATATTTAGCATTTAGCGTTGGTTGCTATGTGAGTTTATTTAGTGTGGTGCACCCTGCACGCACGAACAGACGTATGAAGCCCAATTCCTTTCCACAACCATGCACGTTGCAACGGATGTATGAAGCCACAACCACGGCACGTTTGCGTGGTTGTGGCATGGTAAAAATAACGTTCTGGGGTCATGCAATTAATAGACTGTGTAATTATAACAATCTACCAGAATATGAGGGCTCTGTGCTTCAACTTTTGAGGAGATTTGATAAATTTAGGCGTTAAAGTTGGTCCTATTTGGCTTGGGAATTAGAGCAGTGCCTCGATGAAAACTGGCAGCAACTTGTGAAAAAGCACATTTTGGGTTTTTTTTCTTCCGGGGTAAAAAAATTATCGAAAATTCCACACGGCTGACCTGCCGAAAAATTGAAAAGAAATCTTAAGTTTAGTTGTCGGGAAATATATCTGATTTGTTTTCAAGAGGCTGAGAGACTTTTAAATTTTTTAAGCATTTTGAATATTTAGCATTTAGCGTTGGTTGCTATGTGAGTTTATTTAGTGTGGTGCACCCTGCACGCACGAACAGACGTATGAAGCCCAATTCCTTTCCACAACCATGCACATTGCAACGGATAAATGAAGCCACAACCACGGCACGTTTGCGTGGTTGTGGCATGGTAAAAATAACGTTCTGGGGGTCATGCAATTTATAGACTGTGTAATTATAACAATCTACCAGAATATGAGGGCTCTGTGCTTCAACTTTTGAGGAGATTTGATAAATTTAGGCGTTAAAGTTGGTCCTATTTGGCTTGGGAATTAGAGCAGTGCCTCGATGAAAACTGGCAGCAAGTCGGCTTGTGAAAAAGCACTTTTTGGGTTTTTTTTCTTCTGGGGTAAAAAAATTATCGAAAATTCCACACGGCTGACCTGCCAAAAAATTGAAAAGAAATCTTAAGTTTAGTTGTCTGGAAATATATCTGATTGGTTTTCAAGAAGCTGAGAGACTTTGAAATATTTTTTGAGCATTTTTGAATATTTAGCATTTAGCGTTGGTTGCTACGTGAGTTTATTTAGTGTGGTGCACCCTGCACGCACGAACAGACGTATGAAGCCCAGTTCCTTTCCACAACCATGCACATTGCAACGGATATATGAAGCCACAACCACGGCACGTTTGCGTGGTTGTATACGTTCTGGGGGTCATGCAATTAATAGACCGTGTAATTATAACAATCTACCAGAATATGAGGGCTCTTTGCTTCAACTTTTGAGGAGATTTGATAAATTTAGGCGTTAAAGTTGGTCCTATTTGGCTTGGGAATTAGAGCAGTACCTCCATGAAAACTGGCAGCAAGTCGGCTTGTGAAAAAGCACATTTTGGGGTTTTTTTCTTCTGGGGTAAACAAATTATCGAAAATTCCAAACGGCTGACGTGCCGAAAAATTGAAAAGAAATCTTAAGTTTAGTTGTCGGGAAATATATCTGATTTGTTTTCAAGCGGCTGAGAGACTTTGAAATATTTTTTGAGCATTTTTGAATATTTAGCATTTAGCGTTGGTTGCTACGTGAGTTTATTTAGTGTGGTGCACCCTGCACACACGAACAGACGTATGTGGCCCAATTCCTTTCCACAACCATGCACATTGCAACGGATGTTTGAAGCCACAACCACGGCACGTTTGCGTGGTTGTGGCATCGTATAAATAACGTTTTTGGGGTCATGCAATTAATAGACTGTGTAATTATAACAATCTACAAGAACATGAGGGCTCTGTGCTTCAACTTTTGAGGAGATTTGATAAATTTAGGCGTTAAAGTTGGTCCTATTTGGCTTGGGAATTAGAGCAGTGCCTCGATGAAAACTGGCAGCAAGTCGGCTTGTGAAAAAGCACATTTTGGGTGTTTTTTTCTTCGGGGGTAAAAAAATTATCGAAAATTCCACACGGCTGACCTGCCGAAAAATTGAAAAGAAATCTTAAGTTTAGTTGTCTGGAAATATATCTGATTGGTTTTCAAGAAGCTGAGAGACTTTGAAATATTTTTTGAGCATTTTTGAATATTTAGCATTTAGCGTTGGTTGCTACGTGAGTTTATTTAGTGTGGTGCACCCTGCACGCACGAACAGACGTATGAAGCCCAATTCCTTTCCACAACCATGCACGTTGCAACGGATGTATGAAGCCACAACCACGGCACGTTTGCGTGGTTGTGGCATGGTAAAAATAACGTTCTGGGGTCATGCAATTAATAGACTGTGTAATTATAACAATCTACCAGAATATGAGGGCTCTGTGCTTCAACTTTTGAGGAGATTTGATAAATTTAGGCGTTAAAGTTGGTCCTATTTGGCTTGGGAATTAGAGCAGTGCCTCGATGAAAACTGGCAGCAACTTGTGAAAAAGCACATTTTGGGTTTTTTTTCTTCCGGGGTAAAAAAATTATCGAAAATTCCACACGGCTGACCTGCCGAAAAATTGAAAAAAAATCTTAAGTTTAGTTGTCGGGAAATATATCTGATTTGTTTTCAAGAGGCTGAGAGACTTTTAATTTTTTTTTAAGCATTTTTGAATATTTAGCATTTAGCGTTGGTTGCTATGTGAGTTTATTTAGTGTGGTGCACCCTGCACGCACGAACAGACGTATGAAGCCCAATTCCTTTCCACAACCATGCACATTGCAACGGATAAATGAAGCCACAACCACGGCACGTTTGCGTGGTTGTGGCATGGTAAAAATAACGTTCTGGGGGTCATGCAATTTATAGACTGTGTAATTATAACAATCTACCAGAATATGAGGGCTCTGTGCTTCAACTTTTGAGGAGATTTGATAAATTTAGGCGTTAAAGTTGGTACTATTTGGCTTGGGAATTAGAGCAGTGCCTCGATGAAAACTGGCAGCAAGTCGGCTTGTGAAAAAGCACATTTTGGGTTTTTTTTCTTCTGGGGTAAAAAAATTATCGAAAATTCCACACGGCTGACCTGCCGAAAAATTGAAAAGAAATCTTAAGTTTAGTTGTCTGGAAATATATCTGATTTGTTTTCAAGAGGCTGAGAGACTTTGAAATATGTTTTAAGCATTTTGAATATTTAGCATTTAGCGTTGGTTGCTATGTGAGTTTATTTAGTGTGGTGCACCCTGCACGCACGAACAGACGTATGAAGCCCAATTCCTTTCCACAACCATGCACATTGCAACGGATAAATGAAGCCACAACCACGGCACGTTTGCGTGGTTGTGGCATGGTAAAAATAACGTTCTGGGGGTCATGCAATTTATAGACTGTGTAATTATAACAATCTACCAGAATATGAGGGCTCTGTGCTTCAACTTTTGAGGAGATTTGATAAATTTAGGCGTTAAAGTTGGTACTATTTGGCTTGGGAATTAGAGCAGTGCCTCGATGAAAACTGGCAGCAAGTCGGCTTGTGAAAAAGCACTTTTGGGTTTTTTTCTTCTGGGGTAAAAAAATTATCGAAAATTCCACACGGCTGACCTGCCGAAAAATTGAAAAGAAATCTTAAGTTTAGTTGTCTGGAAATATATCTGATTTGTTTTCAAGAGGCTGAGAGACTTTGAAATATGTTTTAAGCATTTTTGAATATTTAGCATTTAGCGTTGGTTGCTATGTGAGTTTATTTAGTGTGGTGCACCCTGCACGCACGAACAGACGTATGAAGCCCAATTCCTTTCCACAACCATGCACATTGCAACGGATAAATGAAGCCACAACCACGGCACGTTTGCGTGGTTGTGGCATGGTAAAAATAACGTTCTGGGGGTCATGCAATTTATAGACTGTGTAATTATAACAATCTACCAGAATATGAGGGCTCTGTGCTTCAACTTTTGAGGAGATTTGATAAATTTAGGCGTTAAAGTTGGTACTATTTGGCTTGGGAATTAGAGCAGTGCCTCGATGAAAACTGGCAGCAACTTGTGAAAAAGCACATTTTGGGGTTTTTTTCTTCCGGGGTAAAAAAATTATCGAAAATTCCACACGGCTGACCTGCCGAAAAATTGAAAAGAAATCTTAAGTTTAGTTGTCTGGAAATATATCTGATTTGTTTTCAAGAGGCTGAGAGACTTTTAAAATTTTTTAAGCATTTTTGAATATTTAGCATTTAGCGTTGGTTGCTATGTGAGTTTATTTAGTGTGGTGCACCCTGCACGCACGAACAGACGTATGAAGCCCAATTCCTTTCCACAACCATGCACATTGCAACGGATAAATGAAGCCACAACCACGGCACGTTTGCGTGGTTGTGGCATGGTAAAAATAACGTTCTGGGGGTCATGCAATTTATAGACTGTGTAATTATAACAATCTACCAGAATATGAGGGCTCTGTGCTTCAACTTTTGAGGAGATTTGATAAATTTAGGCGTTAAAGTTGGTACTATTTGGCTTGGGAATTAGAGCAGTGCCTCGATGAAAACTGGCAGCAAGTCGGCTTGTGAAAAAGCACTTTTTGGGTTTTTTTTCTTCTGGGGTAAAAAAATTATCGAAAATTCCACACGCCTAACCTGCCGAAAAATTGAAAAGAAATCTTAAGTTTAGTTGTCGGGAAATATATCTGATTTGTTTTCAAGAGGCTGAGAGACTTTGAAATATTTTTTGAGCATTTTTGAATATTTAGCATTTAGCGTTGGTTGCTACGTGAGTTTATTTAGTGTGGTGCACCCTGCACGCACGAACAGACGTATGAAGCCCAATTCCTTTCCACAACCATGCACATTGCAACGGATATATGAAGCCACAACCACGGCACGTTTGCGTGGTTGTATACGTTCTGGGGGTCATGCAATTAATAGACCGTGTAATTATAACAATCTACCAGAATATGAGGGCTCTTTGCTTCAACTTTTGAGGAGATTTGATAAATTTAGGCGTTAAAGTTGGTCCTATTTGGCTTGGGAATTAGAGCAGTACCTCCATGAAAACTGGCAGCAAGTCGGCTTGTGAAAAAGCACATTTTGGGGTTTTTTTCTTCTGGGGTAAACAAATTATCGAAAATTCCAAACGGCTGACCTGCCGAAAAATTGAAAAGAAATCTTAAGTTTAGTTGTCGGGAAATATATCTGATTTGTTTTCAAGCGGCTGAGAGACTTTGAAATATTTTTTGAGCATCTTGAATATTTAGCATTTAGCGTTGGTTGCTACGTGAGTTTATTTAGTGTGGTGCACCCTGCACACACGAACAGACGTATGTGGCCCAATTCCTTTCCACAACCATGCACATTGCAACGGATGTTTGAAGCCACAACCACGGCACGTTTGCGTGGTTGTGGCATCGTATAAATAACGTTTTTGGGGTCATGCAATTAATAGACTGTGTAATTATAACAATCTACAAGAACATGAGGGCTCTGTGCTTCAACTTTTGAGGAGATTTGATAAATTTAGGCGTTAAAGTTGGTCCTATTTGGCTTGGGAATTAGAGCAGTGCCTCGATGAAAACTGGCAGCAAGTCGGCTTGTGAAAAAGCACATTTTGGGTGTTTTTTTCTTCGGGGGTAAAAAAATTATCGAAAATTCCACACGGCTGACCTGCCGAAAAATTGAAAAGAAATCTGAAGTTTAGTTGTCTGGAAATATATCTGATTGGTTTTCAAGAAGCTGAGAGACTTTGAAATATTTTTTGAGCATTTTTGAATATTTAGCATTTAGCGTTGGTTGCTACGTGAGTTTATTTAGTGTGGTGCACCCTGCACGCACGAACAGACGTATGTAGCCCAATTCCTTTCCACAACCATGCACGTTGCAACGGATGTATGAAGCCACAACCACGGCACGTTTGCGTGGTTGTGGCATGGTAAAAATAACGTTCTGGGGGTCATGCAATTTATAGACTGTGTAATTATAACAATCTACCAGAATATGAGGGCTCTGTGCTTCAACTTTTGAGGAGATTTGATAAATTTAGGCGTTAAAGTTGGTACTATTTGGCTTGGGAATTAGAGCAGTGCCTCGATGAAAACTGGCAGCAAGTCGGCTTGTGAAAAAGCACTTTTTGGGTTTTTTTTCTTCTGGGGTAAAAAAATTATCGAAAATTCCACACGGCTGACCTGCCGAAAAATTGAAAAGAAATCTTAAGTTTAGTTGTCTGGAAATATATCTGATTTGTTTTCAAGAGGCTGAGAGACTTTGAAATATGTTTTAAGCATTTTTGAATATTTAGCATTTAGCGTTGGTTGCTATGTGAGTTTATTTAGTGTGGTGCACCCTGCACGCACGAACAGACGTATGAAGCCCAATTCCTTTCCACAACCATGCACATTGCAACGGATAAATGAAGCCACAACCACGGCACGTTTGCGTGGTTGTGGCATGGTAAAAATAACGTTCTGGGGGTCATGCAATTTATAGACTGTGTAATTATAACAATCTACCAGAATATGAGGGCTCTGTGCTTCAACTTTTGAGGAGATTTGATAAATTTAGGCGTTAAAGTTGGTACTATTTGGCTTGGGAATTAGAGCAGTGCCTCGATGAAAACTGGCAGCAAGTCGGCTTGTGAAAAAGCACTTTTTGGGTTTTTTTTCTTCCGGGGTAAAAAAATTATCGAAAATTCCACACGCCTGACCTGCCGAAAAATTGAAAAGAAATCTTAAGTTTAGTTGTCTGGAAATATATCTGATTTGTTTTCAAGAGGCTGAGAGACTTTGAAATATTTTTTAAGCATTTTTGAATATTTAGCATTTAGCGTTGGTTGCTATGTGAGTTTATTTAATGTGGTGCACCCTGCACGCACGAACAGACGTATGAAGCCCAATTCCTTTCCACAACCATGCACATTGCAACGGATAAATGAAGCCACAACCACGGCACGTTTGCGTGGTTGTGGCATGGTAAAAATAACGTTCTGGGGGTCATGCAATTTATAGACTGTGTAATTATAACAATCTACCAGAATATGAGGGCTCTGTGCTTCAACTTTTGAGGAGATTTGATAAATTTAGGCGTTAAAGTTGGTACTATTTGGCTTGGGAATTAGAGCAGTGCCTCGATGAAAACTGGCAGCAAGTCGGCTTGTGAAAAAGCACATTTTGGGTTTTTTTTCTTCTGGGGTAAAAAAATTATCGAAAATTCCACACGCCTAACCTGCCGAAAAATTGAAAAGAAATCTTAAGTTTAGTTGTCGGGAAATATATCTGATTTGTTTTCAAGAGGCTGAGAGACTTTGAAATATTTTTTGAGCATTTTTGAATATTTAGCATTTAGCGTTGGTTGCTACGTGAGTTTATTTAGTGTGGTGCACCCTGCACACACGAACAAACGTATGTAGCTCAATTCCTTTCCACAACCATGCACATTGCAACGGATGTTTGAAGCCACAACCACGGCACGTTTGCGTGGTTGTGGCATGGTAAAAATAACGTTCTTGGGGTCATGCAATTAATAGACTGTGTAATTATAACAATCTACCAGAACATGAGGGCTCTGTGCTTCAACTTTTAAGGAGATTTGATAAATTTAGGCGTTAAAGTTGGTACTATTTGGCTTGGGAATTAGAGCAGTGCCTCGATGAAAACTGGCAGCAAGTCGGCTTGTGAAAAAGCACATTTTGGGTTTTTTTTCTTCTGGGGTAAAAAAATTATCGAAAATTCCACACGCCTAACCTGCCGAAAAATTGAAAAGAAATCTTAAGTTTAGTTGTCGGGAAATATATCTGATTTGTTTTCAAGAGGCTGAGAGACTTTGAAATATTTTTTGAGCATTTTTGAATATTTAGCATTTAGCGTTGGTTGCTACGTGAGTTTATTTAGTGTGGTGCACCCTGCACACACGAACAGACGTATGTAGCCCAATTCCTTTCCACAACCATGCACATTGCAACGGATGTTTGAAGCCACAACCACGGCACGTTTGCGTGGTTGTGGCATGGTAAAAATAACGTTCTGGGGGTCATGCAATTAATAGACTGTGTAATTATAACAATCTACCAGAACATGAGGGCTCTGTGCTTCAACTTTTGAGGAGATTTGATAAATTTAGGCGTTAAAGTTGGTCCTATTTGGCCTGGGAATTAGAGCAGTGCCTCGATGAAAACTGGCAGCAAGTCGGCTTGTGAAAAAGCACATTTTGGGTTTTTTTTCTTCTGGGGTAAAATAATTATCGAAAATTCCACACGGCTGACCTGCCGAAAAATTGAAAAGAAATCTTAAGTTTAGTTGTCTGGAAATATATCTGATTTGTTTTCAAGAAGCTGAGAGACTTTGAAATATTTTTTGAGCATTTTTGAATATTTAGCATTTAGCGTTGGTTGCTATGTGAGTTTATTTAGTGTGGTGCACCCTGCACGCACGAACAGACGTATGAAGCCCAATTCCTTTCCACAACCATGCACGTTGCAACGGATGTATGAAGCCACAACCACGGCACGTTTGCGTGGTTGTGGCATGGTAAAAATAACGTTCTGGGGTCATGCAATTAATAGACTGTGTAATTATAACAATCTACCAGAATATGAGGGCTCTGTGCTTCAACTTTTGAGGAGATTTGATAAATTTAGGCGTTAAAGTTGGTCCTATTTGGCTTGGGAATTAGAGCAGTGCCTCGATGAAAACTGGCAGCAAGTCGGCTTGTGAAAAAGCACATTTTGGGTTTTTTTTCTTCCGGGGTAAAAAAATTATCGAAAATTCCACACGGCTGACCTGCCGAAAAATTGAAAAGAAATCTTAAGTTTAGTTGTCTGGAAATATATCTGATTTGTTTTCAAGAGGCTGAGAGACTTTTAAATTTTTTTAAGCATTTTTGAATATTTAGCATTTAGCGTTGGTTGCTATGTGAGTTTATTTAGTGTGGTGCACCCTGCACGCACGAACAGACGTATGAAGCCCAATTCCTTTCCACAACCATGCACATTGCAACGGATAAATGAAGCCACAACCACGGCACGTTTGCGTGGTTGTGGCATGGTAAAAATAACGTTCTGGGGTCATGCAATTTATAGACTGTGTAATTATAACAATCTACCAGAATATGAGGGCTCTGTGCTTCAACTTTTGAGGAGATTTGATAAATTTAGGCGTTAAAGTTGGTACTATTTGGCTTGGGAATTAGAGCAGTGCCTCGATGAAAACTGGCAGCAAGTCGGCTTGTGAAAAAGCACTTTTTTTTTTTCTTCTGGGGTAAAAAAATTATCGAAAATTCCACACGGCTGACCTGCCGAAAAATTGAAAAGAAATCTTAAGTTTAGTTGTCTGGAAATATATCTGATTTGTTTTCAAGAGGCTGAGAGACTTTGAAATATGTTTTAAGCATTTTTGAATATTTAGCATTTAGCGTTGGTTGCTATGTGAGTTTATTTAGTGTGGTGCACCCTGCACGCACGAACAGACGTATGAAGCCCAATTCCTTTCCACAACCATGCACATTGCAACGGATAAATGAAGCCACAACCACGGCACGTTTGCGTGGTTGTGGCATGGTAAAAATAACGTTCTGGGGGTCATGCAATTTATAGACTGTGTAATTATAACAATCTACCAGAATATGAGGGCTCTGTGCTTCAACTTTTGAGGAGATTTGATAAATTTAGGCGTTAAAGTTGGTACTATTTGGCTTGGGAATTAGAGCAGTGCCTCGATGAAAACTGGCAGCAACTTGTGAAAAAGCACATTTTGGGGTTTTTTTTCTTCCGGGGTAAAAAAATTATCGAAAATTCCACACGGCTGACCTGCCGAAAAATTGAAAAGAAATCTTAAGTTTAGTTGTCGGGAAATATATCTGATTTGTTTTCAAGAGGCTGAGAGACTTTGGAATTTTTTTAAGCATTTTTGAATATTTAGCATTTAGCGTTGGTTGCTATGTGAGTTTATTTAGTGTGGTGCACCCTGCACGCACGAACAGACGTATGAAGCCCAATTCCTTTCCACAACCATGCACATTGCAACGGATAAATGAAGCCACAACCACGGCACGTTTGCGTGGTTGTGGCATGGTAAAAATAACGTTCTGGGGGTCATGCAATTTATAGACTGTGTAATTATAACAATCTACCAGAATATGAGGGCTCTGTGCTTCAACTTTTGAGGAGATTTGATAAATTTAGGCGTTAAAGTTGGTACTATTTGGCTTGGGAATTAGAGCAGTGCCTCGATGAAAACTGGCAGCAAGTCGGCTTGTGAAAAAGCACTTTTTGGGTTTTTTTTCTTCTGGGGTAAAAAAATTATCGAAAATTCCACACGCCTAACCTGCCGAAAAATTGAAAAGAAATCTTAAGTTTAGTTGTCGGGAAATATATCTGATTTGTTTTCAAGAGGCTGAGAGACTTTGAAATATTTTTTGAGCATTTTTGAATATTTAGCATTTAGCGTTGGTTGCTACGTGAGTTTATTTAGTGTGGTGCACCCTGCACACACGAACAGACGTATGTAGCCCAATTCCTTTCCACAACCATGCACATTGCAACGGATGTTTGAAGCCACAACCACGGCACGTTTGCGTGGTAGTGGCATGGTAAAAATAACGTTCTGAGGGTCATGCAATTAATAGACTGTGTAATTATAACAATCTACCAGAACATGAGGGCTCTGTGCTTCAACTTTTGAGGAGATTTGATAAATTTAGGCGTTAACGTTGGTCCTATTTGGCTTGGAAATTAGAGCAGTGCCTCGATGAAAACTGGCAGCAAGTCGGCTTGTGAAAAAGCACATTTTAGGGGGATTTTCTTCTGGGGTAAAAAAATTATCGAAAATTCCAAACGGCTGACCTGCCGAAAAATTGAAAAGAAATCTTAAGTTTAGTTGTCTGGAAATATATCTGATTTGTTTTCAAGAGGCTGAGAGACTTTGAAATATTTTTTGAGCATTTTTGAATATTTAGCATTTAGCGTTGGTTGCTACGTGAGTTTATTTAGTGTGGTGCACCCTGCACACACGAACAGACGTATGTAGCCCAATTCCTTTCCACAACCATGCACATTGCAACGGATGTTTGAAGCCACAACCACGGCACGTTTGCGTGGTTGTGGCATGGTAAAAATAACGTTCTGGGGGTCATGCAATTAATAGACTGTGTAATTATAACAATCTACCAGAACATGAGGGCTCTGTGCTTCAACTTTTGAGGAGATTTGATAAATTTAGGCGTTAAAGTTGGTCCTATTTGGCCTGGGAATTAGAGCAGTGCCTCGATGAAAACTGGCAGCAAGTCGGCTTGTGAAAAAGCACATTTTGGGGGGTTTTTCTTCTGGGGTAAAAAAATTATCGAAAATTCCACACGGCTGACCTGCCGAAAAATTGAAAAGAAATCTTAAGTTTAGTTGTCTGGAAATATATCTGATTTGTTTTCAAGAAGCTGAGAGACTTTGAAATATTTTTTGAGCATTTTTGAATATTTAGCATTTAGCGTTGGTTGCTATGTGAGTTTATTTAGTGTGGTGCACCCTGCACGCACGAACAGACGTATGAAGCCCAATTCCTTTCCACAACCATGCACGTTGCAACGGATGTATGAAGCCACAACCACGGCACGTTTGCGTGGTTGTGGCATGGTAAAATAACGTTCTGGAGGTCATGCAATTAATAGACTGTGTAATTATAACAATCTACCAGAATATGAGGGCTCTGTGCTTCAACTTTTGAGGAGATTTGATAAATTTAGGCGTTAAAGTTGGTCCTATTTGGCTTGGGAATTAGAGCAGTGCCTCGATGAAAACTGGCAGCAAGTCGGCTTGTGAAAAAGCACATTTTGGGTTTTTTTTATTACGGGGTAAAAATATTATCGAAAATTCCACACGGCTGACCTGCCGAAAAATTGAAAAGAAATCTTAAGTTTAGTTGTCTGGAAATATATCTGATTTGTTTTCAAGAGGCTGAGAGACTTTTAAATTTTTTTAAGCATTTTTGAATATTTAGCATTTAGCGTTGGTTGCTATGTGAGTTTATTTAGTGTGGTGCACCCTGCACGCACGAACAGACGTATGAAGCACAATTCCTTTCCACAACCATGCACATTGCAACGGATAAATGAAGCCACAACCACGGCACGTTTGCGTGGTTGTGGCATGGTAAAAATAACGTTCTGGGGGTCATGCAATTTATAGACTGTGTAATTATAACAATCTACCAGAATATGAGGGCTCTGTGCTTCAACTTTTGAGGAGATTTGATAAATTTAGGCGTTAAAGTTGGTCCTATTTGGCTTGGGAATTAGAGCAGTGCCTCGATGAAAACTGGCAGCAAGTCGGCTTGTGAAAAAGCACTTTTTGGGTTTTTTTTCTTCTGGGGTAAACAAATTATCGAAAATTCCACAAGTCTGACCTTCCGAAAAATTGAAAAGAAATCTTAAGTTTAGTTGTCTGGAAATATATCTGATTGGTTTTCAAGAAGCTGAGAGACTTTGAAATATTTTTGAGCATTTTAAATATTTAGCATTTAGCGTTGGTTGCTACGTGAGTTTATTTAGTGTGGTGCACCCTGCACGCACGAACAGACGTATGAAGCCCAATTCCTTTCCACAACCATGCACATTGCAACGGATATATGAAGCCACAACCACGGCACGTTTGCGTGGTTGTATACGTTCTGGGGGTCATGCAATTAATAGACCGTGTAATTATAACAATCTACCAGAATATGAGGGCTCTGTGCTTCAACTTTTGAGGAGATTTGATAAATTTAGGCGTTAAAGTTGGTCCTATTTGGCTTGGGAATTAGAGCAGTACCTCCATGAAAACTGGCAGCAAGTCGGCTTGTGAAAAAGCACATTTTGGGGTTTTTTTCTTCTGGGGTAAACAAATTATCGAAAATTCCAAACGGCTGACCTGCCGAAAAATTGAAAAGAAATCTTAAGTTTAGTTGTCGGGAAATATATCTGATTTGTTTTCAAGAGGCTGAGAGACTTTAAAATATTTTTTGAGCATTTTTGAATATTTAGCATTTAGCGTTGGTTGCTACGTGAGTTTATTTAGTGTGGTGCACCCTGTACACACGAACAGACGTATGTGGCCCAATTCCTTTCCACAACCATGCACATTGCAACGGATGTTTGAAGCCACAACCACGGCACGTTTGCGTGGTTGTGGCATGGTAAAAATAACGTTCTGGGGGTCATGCAATTTATAGACTGTGTAATTATAACAATCTACCAGAATATGAGGGCTCTGTGCTTCAACTTTTGAGGAGATTTGATAAATTTAGGCGTTAAAGTTGGTACTATTTGGCTTGGGAATTAGAGCAGTGCCTCGATGAAAACTGGCAGCAACTTGTGAAAAAGCACATTTTGGGGTTTTTTTTCTTCCGGGGTAAAAAAATTATCGAAAATTCCACACGGCTGACCTGCCGAAAAATTGAAAAGAAATCTTAAGTTTAGTTGTCGGGAAATATATCTGATTTGTTTTCAAGAGGCTGAGAGACTTTTAATTTTTTTAAGCATTTTTGAATATTTAGCATTTAGCGTTGGTTGCTATGTGAGTTTATTTAGTGTGGTGCACCCTGCACGCACGAACAGACGTATGAAGCCCAATTCCTTTCCACAACCATGCACATTGCAACGGATAAATGAAGCCACAACCACGGCACGTTTGCGTGGTTGTGGCATGGTAAAAATAACGTTCTGGGGGTCATGCAATTTATAGACTGTGTAATTATAACAATCTACCAGAATATGAGGGCTCTGTGCTTCAACTTTTGAGGAGATTTGATAAATTTAGGCGTTAAAGTTGGTACTATTTGGCTTGGGAATTAGAGCAGTGCCTCGATGAAAACTGGCAGCAAGTCGGCTTGTGAAAAAGCACTTTTTGGGTTTTTTTTCTTCTGGGGTAAAAAAATTATCGAAAATTCCACACGCCTAACCTGCCGAAAAATTGAAAAGAAATCTTAAGTTTAGTTGTCGGGAAATATATCTGATTTGTTTTCAAGAGGCTGAGAGACTTTGAAATATTTTTGAGCATTTTGAATATTTAGCATTTAGCGTTGGTTGCTACGTGAGTTTATTTAGTGTGGTGCACCCTGCACACACGAACAGACGTATGTAGCCCAATTCCTTTCCACAACCATGCACATTGCAACGGATGTTTGAAGCCACAACCACGGCACGTTTGCGTGGTAGTGGCATGGTAAAAATAACGTTCTGAGGGTCATGCAATTAATAGACTGTGTAATTATAACAATCTACCAGAACATGAGGGCTCTGTGCTTCAACTTTTGAGGAGATTTGATAAATTTAGGCGTTAACGTTGGTCCTATTTGGCTTGGAAATTAGAGCAGTGCCTCGATGAAAACTGGCAGCAAGTCGGCTTGTGAAAAAGCACATTTTAGGGGGATTTTCTTCTGGGGTAAAAAAATTATCGAAAATTCCAAACGGCTGACCTGCCGAAAAATTGAAAAGAAATCTTAAGTTTAGTTGTCTGGAAATATATCTGATTTGTTTTCAAGAGGCTGAGAGACTTTGAAATATTTTTTGAGCATTTTTGAATATTTAGCATTTAGCGTTGGTTGCTACGTGAGTTTATTTAGTGTGGTGCACCCTGCACACACGAACAGACGTATGTAGCCCAATTCCTTTCCACAACCATGCACATTGCAACGGATGTTTGAAGCCACAACCACGGCACGTTTGCGTGGTTGTGGCATGGTAAAAATAACGTTCTGGGGGTCATGCAATTAATAGACTGTGTAATTATAACAATCTACCAGAACATGAGGGCTCTGTGCTTCAACTTTTGAGGAGATTTGATAAATTTAGGCGTTAAAGTTGGTCCTATTTGGCCTGGGAATTAGAGCAGTGCCTCGATGAAAACTGGCAGCAAGTCGGCTTGTGAAAAAGCACATTTTGGGGGGTTTTTTTCTTCTGGGGTAAAAAAAATTATCGAAAATTCCACACGGCTGACCTGCCGAAAAATTGAAAAGAAATCTTAAGTTTGGTTGTCTGGAAATATATCTGATTTGTTTTCAAGAAGCTGAGAGACTTTGAAATATTTTTTGAGCATTTTTGAATATTTAGCATTTAGCGTTGGTTGCTATGTGAGTTTATTTAGTGTGGTGCACCCTGCACGCACGAACAGACGTATGAAGCCCAATTCCTTTCCACAACCATGCACGTTGCAACGGATGTATGAAGCCACAACCACGGCACGTTTGCGTGGTTGTGGCATGGTAAAAATAACGTTCTGGGGGTCATGCAATTAATAGACTGTGTAATTATAACAATCTACCAGAATATGAGGGCTCTGTGCTTCAACTTTTGAGGAGATTTGATAAATTTAGGCGTTAAAGTTGGTCCTATTTGGCTTGGGAATTAGAGCAGTGCCTCGATGAAAACTGGCAGCAACTTGTGAAAAAGCACATTTTGGGTTTTTTCTTCCGGGGTAAAAATTATCGAAAATTCCACACGGCTGACCTGCCGAAAAATTGAAAAGAAATCTTAAGTTTAGTTGTCTGGAAATATATCTGATTTGTTTTCAAGAGGCTGAGAGACTTTTAAATTTTTTAAGCAATTTTGAATATTTAGCATTTAGCGTTGGTTGCTATGTGAGTTTATTTAGTGTGGTGCACCCTGCACGCACGAACAGACGTATGAAGCACAATTCCTTTCCACAACCATGCACATTGCAACGGATAAATGAAGCCACAACCACGGCACGTTTGCGTGGTTGTGGCATGGTAAAAATAACGTTCTGGGGTCATGCAATTTATAGACTGTGTAATTATAACAATCTACCAGAATATGAGGGCTCTGTGCTTCAACTTTTGAGGAGATTTGATAAATTTAGGCGTTAAAGTTGGTCCTATTTGGCTTGGGAATTAGAGCAGTGCCTCGATGAAAACTGGCAGCAAGTCGGCTTGTGAAAAAGCACTTTTTGGGTTTTTTTTCTTCTGGGGTAAACAAATTATCGAAAATTCCACACGGCTGACCTGCCAAAAAATTGAAAAGAAATCTTAAGTTTAGTTGTCTGGAAATATATCTGATTGGTTTTCAAGAAGCTGAGAGACTTTGAAATATTTTTTGAGCATTTTTGAATATTTAGCATTTAGCGTTGGTTGCTACGTGAGTTTATTTAGTGTGGTGCACCCTGCACGCACGAACAGACGTATGAAGCCCAATTCCTTTCCACAACCATGCACATTGCAACGGATATATGAAGCCACAACCACGGCACGTTTGCGTGGTTGTATACGTTCTGGGGGTCATGCAATTAATAGACCGTGTAATTATAACAATCTACCAGAATATGAGGGCTCTTTGCTTCAACTTTTGAGGAGATTTGATAAATTTAGGCGTTAAAGTTGGTCCTATTTGGCTTGGGAATTAGAGCAGTACCTCCATGAAAACTGGCAGCAAGTCGGCTTGTGAAAAAGCACATTTTGGGGTTTTTTTCTTCTGGGGTAAACAAATTATCGAAAATTCCAAACGGCTGACCTGCCGAAAAATTGAAAAGAAATCTTAAGTTTAGTTGTCGGGAAATATATCTGATTTGTTTTCAAGAGGCTGAGAGACTTTAAAATATTTTTTGAGCATTTTTGAATATTTAGCATTTAGCGTTGGTTGCTACGTGAGTTTATTTAGTGTGGTGCACCCTGTACACACGAACAGACGTATGTGGCCCAATTCCTTTCCACAACCATGCACATTGCAACGGATGTTTGAAGCCACAACCACGGCACGTTTGCGTGGTTGTGGCATCGTATAAATAACGTTTTTGGGGTCATGCAATTAATAGACTGTGTAATTATAACAATCTACAAGAACATGAGGGCTCTGTGTTTCAACTTTTGAGGAGATTTGATAAATTTAGGCGTTAAAGTTGGTACTATTTGGCTTGGGAATTAGAGCAGTGCCTCGATGAAAACTGGCAGCAAGTCGGCTTGTGAAAAAGCACTTTTTGGGGTTTTTTTCTTCTGGGGTAAAAAAATTATCGAAAATTCCACACGCCTGACCTGCCAAAAAATTGAAAAGAAATCTTAAGTTTAGTTGTCGGGAAATATATCTGATTTGTTTTCAAGAGGCTGAGAGACTTTAAAATATTTTTTGAGCATTTTTGAATATTTAGCATTTAGCGTTGGTTGCTACGTGAGTTTATTTAGTGTGGTGCACCCTGCACACACGAACAGACGTATGTAGCCCAATTCCTTTCCACAACCATGCACATTGCAACGGATGTTTGAAGCCACAACCACGGCACGTTTGCGTGGTAGTGGCATGGTAAAAATAACGTTCTGGGGGTCATGCAATTAATAGACTGTGTAAGTATAACAATCTACCAGAACATGGGGGCTCTGTGCTTCAACTTTTGAGGAGATTTGATAAGTTTAGGCGTTAACGTTGGTCCTATTTGGCTTGGAAATTAGAGCAGTGCCTCGATGAAAACTGGCAGCAAGTCGGCTTGTGAAAAAGCACATTTTAGGGGGTTTTCTTCTGGGGTAAAAAAATTATCGAAAATTCCAAACGGCTGACCTGCCGAAAAATTGAAAAGAAATCTTAAGTTTAGTTGTCTGGAAATATATCTGATTTGTTTTCAAGAGGCTGAGAGACTTTGAAATATTTTTTGAGCATTTTTGAATATTTAGCATTTAGCGTTGGTTGCTACGTGAGTTTATTTAGTGTGGTGCACCCTGCACACACGAACAAACGTATGTAGCCCAATTCCTTTCCACAACCATGCACATTGCAACGGATGTTTGAAGCCACAACCACGGCACGTTTGCGTGGTTGTGGCATGGTAAAAATAACGTTCTGGGGGTCATGCAATTAATAGACTGTGTAAGTATAACAATCTACAAGAACATGACGGCTCTGTGTTTCAACTTTTGAGGAGATTTGATAAATTTAGGCGTTAAAGTTGGTACTATTTGGCTTGGGAATTAGAGCAGTGCCTCGATGAAAACTGGCAGCAAGTCGGCTTGTGAAAAAGCACTTTTTGGGTTTTTTTTCTTCTGGGGTAAAAAAATTATCGAAAATTCCACACGCCTGACCTGCCAAAAAATTGAAAAGAAATCTTAAGTTTAGTTGTCGGGAAATATATCTGATTTGTTTTCAAGAGGCTGAGAGACTTTGAAATATTTTTTGAGCATTTTTGAATATTTAGCATTTAGCGTTGGTTGCTACGTGAGTTTATTTAGTGTGGTGCCCCCTGCACACACGAACAGACGTATGTAGCCCAATTCCTTTCCACAACCATGCACATTGCAACGGATGTTTGAAGCCACAACCACGGCACGTTTGCGTGGTAGTGGCATGGTAAAAATAACGTTCTGGGGTCATGCAATTAATAGACTGTGTAAGTATAACAATCTACCAGAACATGGGGGCTCTGTGCTTCAACTTTTGAGGAGATTTGATAAGTTTAGGCGTTAACGTTGGTCCTATTTGGCTTGGAAATTAGAGCAGTGCCTCGATGAAAACTGGCAGCAAGTCGGCTTGTGAAAAAGCACATTTTAGGGGGTTTTCTTCTGGGGTAAAAAAATTATCGAAAATTCCAAACGGCTGACCTGCCGAAAAATTGAAAAGAAATCTTAAGTTTAGTTGTCTGGAAATATATCTGATTTGTTTTCAAGAGGCTGAGAGACTTTGAAATATTTTTTGAGCATTTTTGAATATTTAGCATTTAGCGTTGGTTGCTACGTGAGTTTATTTAGTGTGGTGCACCCTGCACACACGAACAAACGTATGTAGCCCAATTCCTTTCCACAACCATGCACATTGCAACGGATGTTTGAAGCCACAACCACGGCACGTTTGCGTGGTTGTGGCATGGTAAAAATAACGTTCTTGGGGTCATGCAATTAATAGACTGTGTAATTATAACAATCTACCAGAACATGAGGGCTCTGTGCTTCAACTTTTGAGGAGATTTGATAAATTTAGGCGTTAAAGTTGGTCCTATTTGGCCTGGGAATTAGAGCAGTGCCTCGATGAAAACTGGCAGCAAGTCGGCTTTTGAAAAAGCACATTTTGGTTTTTTTTTTTCTTCTGGGGTAAAAAAAATTATCGAAAATTCCACACGGCTGACCTGCCGAAAAATTGAAAAGAAATCTTAAGTTTAGTTGTCTGGAAATATATCTGATTGGTTTTCAAGAAGCTGAGAGACTTTGAAATATTTTTTGAGCATTTTTGAATATTTAGCATTTCCGTTGGTTGCTATGTGAGTTTATTTAGTGTGGTGCACCCTGCACGCACGAACAGACGTATGAAGCCCAATTCCTTTCCACAACCATGCACGTTGCAACGGATGTATGAAGCCACAACCACGGCACGTTTGCGTGGTTGTGGCATGGTAAAAATAACGTTCTGGGGGTCATGCAATTAATAGACTGTGTAATTATAACAATCTACCAGAATATGAGGGCTCTGTGCTTCAACTTTTGAGGAGATTTGATAAATTTAGGCGTTAAAGTTGGTCCTATTTGGCTTGGGAATTAGAGCAGTGCCTCGATGAAAACTGGCAGCAACTTGTGAAAAAGCACATTTTGGGGTTTTTTTCTTCCGGGGTAAAAAAATTATCGAAAATTCCACACGGCTGACCTGCCGAAAAATTGAAAAGAAATCTTAAGTTTAGTTGTCTGGAAATATATCTGATTGGTTTTCAAGAAGCTGAGAGACTTTTAAATTTTTTTAAAGCATTTTTGAATATTTAGCATTTAGCGTTGGTTGCTACGTGAGTTTATTTAGTGTGGTGCACCCTGCACGCACGAACAGACGTATGAAGCCCAGTTCCTTTCCACAACCATGCACATTGCAACAGACGTAAATGAAGCCACAACCACGGCACGTTTGCGTGGTTGTGGCATGGTAAAAATAACGTTCTGGGGGTCATGCAATTAATAGACTGTGTAATTATAACAATCTACCAGAACATGAGGGCTCTGTGCTTCAACTTTTGAGGAGATTTGATAAATTTAGGCGTTAAAGTTGGTCCTATTTGGCTTGGGAATTAGAGCAGTGCCTCGATGAAAACTGGCAGCAAGTCGGCTTCCGAAAAAGCACATTTTTGGGTTTTTTTTTCTTCTGGGGTAAAAAAATTATCGAAAATTCCAAACGGCTGACCTGCCGAAAAATTGAAAAAAAATCTTGCGTTTAGTTGTCGGGAAATATATCTGATTGGTTTTCAAGAGGCTGAGAGACTTTGAAATATTTTTTGAGCATTTTTGAATATTTAGCATTTAGCGTTGGTTGCTATGTAAGTTTATTTAGTGTGGTGCACCCTGCACGCACGAACAGACGTATGAAGCACAATTCCTTTCCACAACCATGCACATTGCAACGGATAAATGAAGCCACAACCACGGCACGTTTGCGTGGTTGTGGCATGGTAAAAATAACGTTCTGGGGGTCATGCAATTAATAGACTGTGTAATTATAACAATCTACCAGAATATGAGGGCTCTGTGCTTCAACTTTTGAGGAGATTTGATAAATTTAGGCGTTAAAGTTGGTCCTATTTGGCTTGGGAATTAGAGCAGTGCCTCGATGAAAACTGGCAGCAAGTCGGCTTGTGAAAAAGCACATTTTGGGTGTTTTTTTCTTCGGGGGTAAAAAAATTATCGAAAATTCCACACGGCTGACCTGCCGAAAAATTGAAAAGAAATCTTAAGTTTAGTTGTCTGGAAATATATCTGATTGGTTTTCAAGAAGCTGAGAGACTTTGAAATATTTTTTGAGCATTTTTGAATATTTAGCATTTAGCGTTGGTTGCTACGTGAGTTTATTTAGTGTGGTGCACCCTGCACGCACGAACAGACGTATGAAGCCCAATTCCTTTCCACAACCATGCCCGTTGCAACGTATGTATGAAGCCACAACCACGGCACGTTTGCGTGGTTGTGGCATGGTAAAAATAACGTTCTGGGGGTCATGCAATTAATAGACTGTGTAATTATAACAATCTACCAGAACATGAGGGCTCTGTGCTTCAACTTTTGAGGAGATTTAATAAATTAAGGCGTTAACGTTGGTCCTATTTGGCTTGGAAATTAGAGCAGTGCCTCGATGAAAACTGGCAGCAAGTCGGCTTGTGAAAAAGCACATTTGGGGGTTTTTTTCTTCTGGGGTAAACAAATTATCGAAAATTCCAAACGGCTGACCTGCCGAAAAATTGAAAAGAAATCTTAAGTTTAGTTGTCGGGAAATATATCTGATTTGTTTTCAAGAGGCTGAGAGACTTTGAAATATTTTTTGAGCATTTTTGAATATTTAGCATTTAGCGTTGGTTGCTACGTGAGTTTATTTAGTGTGGTGCACCCTGCACACACGAACAGACGTATGTGGCCCAATTCCTTTCCACAACCATGCACATTGCAACGGATGTTTGAAGCCACAACCACGGCACGTTTGCGTGGTTGTGGCATCGTATAAATAACGTTTTTGGGGTCATGCAATTAATAGACTGTGTAATTATAACAATCTACAAGAACATGAGGGCTCTGTGCTTCAACTTTTGAGGAGATTTGATAAATTTAGGCGTTAAAGTTGGTCCTATTTGGCTTGGGAATTAGAGCAGTGCCTCGATGAAAACTGGCAGCAAGTCGGCTTGTGAAAAAGCACATTTTGGGGTTTTTTTCTTCTGGGGTAAACAAATTATCGAAAATTCCAAACGGCTGACCTGCCGAAAACTTGAAAAGAAATCTTAAGTTTAGTTGTCGGGAAATATATCTGATTTGTTTTCAAGCGGCTGAGAGACTTTGAAATATTTTTTGAGCATTTTTGAATATTTAGCATTTAGCGTTGGTTGCTACGTGAGTTTATTTAGTGTGGTGCACCCTGCACACACGAACAGACGTATGTGGCCCAATTCCTTTCCACAACCATGCACATTGCAAAGGATGTTTGAAGCCACAACCACGGCACGTTTACGTGGTTGTGGCATCGTATAAATAACGTTTTTGGGGTCATGCAATTAATAGACTGTGTAATTATAACAATCTACAAGAACATGAGGGCTCTGTGCTTCAACTTTTGAGGAGATTTGATAAAGGCGTTAAAGTTGGTCCTATTTGGCTTGGGAATTAGAGCAGTGCCTCGATGAAAACTGGCAGCAAGTCGGCTTGTGAAAAAGGACATATTTGGGGGTTTTTTTCTTCTCGGGTAAAAAAATTATCGAAAATTCCACACGGCTGACCTGCCGAAAAATTGAAAAGAAATCTTAAGTTTAGTTGTCTGGAAATATATCTGATTTGTTTTCAAGAGGCTGAGAGACTTTGAAATATTTTTTGAGCATTTTTGAATATTTAGCATTTAGCGTTGGTTGCTATGTGAGTTTATTTAGTGTGGTGCACCTTGCACGCACGAACAGACGTATGAAGCCCAATTCCTTTCCACAACCATGCACATTGCAACGGATGTATGAAGCCACAACCACGGCACGTTTGCGTGGTTGTGGCATGGTAAAAATAACGTTCAGGGGGTCATGCAATTAATAGACTGTGTAATTTTAACAATCTACCAGAACATGAGGGCTCTGTGCTTCAACTTTTGAGGAGATTTGATAAATTTAGGCGTTAAAGTTGGTCCTATTTGGCTTGGGAGTGGGGAATTAGAGCAGTGCCTCGATGAAAACTGGCAGCAAGTCGGCTTGTGAAAAAGCACATTTTGGGTTTTTTTTTCTTCTGGGGTAAAAAAATTATCGAAAATTCCACACGGCTGACCTGCCGAAAAATTGAAAAGAAATCTTAAGTTTAGTTGTCTGGAAATATATCTGATTGGTTTTCAAGAAGCTGAGAGACTTTGAAATATTTTTTGAGCATTTTTGAATATTTAGCATTTAGCGTTGGTTGCTACGTGAGTTTATTTAGTGTGGTGCACCCTGCACACACGAACAGACGTATGAAGCCCAATTCCTTTCCACAACCATGCACGTTGCAACGGATGTATGAAGCCACAACCACGGCACGTTTGTAAAAATAACGTTCTGGGGGTCATGCAATTAATAGACTGTGTAATTATAACAATCTACCAGAATATGAGGGCTCTGTGCTTCAACTTTTGAGGAGATTTAATAAATTTAGGCGTTAAAGTTGGTCCTATTTGGCTTGGGAATTAGAGCAGTGCCTCGATGAAAACTGGCAGCAAGTCGGCTTGAAAAAGCACATTTTGGGTTTTTTTTTTCTTCTGGGGTAAAACAATTATCGAAAATTCCAAACGGCTGACCTGCCGAAAAATTGAAAAGAAATCTTGCGTTTATTTGTCGGGAATAATATCTGATTGGTTTTCAAGAGGCTGAGAGACTTTGAAATATTTTTTGAGCATTTTTGCGTTTAGATGTCGGGAAATATATCTGATTGGTTTTCAAGAGGCTGAGAGACTTTGAAATATTTTTTGAGCATTTTTGAATATTTAGCATTTAGCGTTGGTTGCTACGTGAGTTTATTTAGTGTGGTGCACCCTGCACGCACGAACAGCGCGAGACTTGCACACGTAAGCCACAACCACGCACTTTTACATGGTTGTGGTTATGAGGGTTCTTCCATGGTGAGAGGGAAGGGAGGGGAGTGTTCACCACCCTCACCCTCCCCATACACCCACAATTGTCAATCCTAACCCTAAACCCTAAACCCACCCCTACCCTACCCCTACCCCTACCCCTACCCCTACCCCTACCCCTACCCCTACCCCTACCCCTACCCCTACCCTCACACCTCTGCCGTGGTTGTGGCTTCATACATTATATGAAGCCACAACCACGGCCGTTGCAATGTGCGTGGTTGTGGCAAGGAATGGGCTTCATACGTCTGATGCCACAACCACGTAAACGTGCCGTGGTTGTGGCTTCATACAATGAAGCAAAACCACGGCCGTTGCAATATGCGTGGTTGTGGTAAGGAATTGGGCTTCATACGTCTGATGCCACAACCGCGTAAACGTGCCGTGGTTGTGGCATCAGACGTATGAAGCCACAACCACGTGACGGTGAGGGTGGGGGTTATGGTGGGGGAGGGGGTGAGGATGAGGGTGGGGGTTGGTGAGGGGGAGGGGATAGGGATAGGGTTAGGGTTAGGGTTAGGGTTAGGGGTAAGGGTTGGTGTAGGGGTAGGGGTAGGTGTAGGGGTAGGGGTAGGGGTAGGTGTAGGGGTAGGGGTAGGGTTTGGGGTAGGGTTTGGGGTAGGGGTAGGGTTAGGGGTAGGGTTAAGGGTTAGGATTAGGATTGACAATTGTTGGTGTGGGGAGGGTGAGGGTGATGATCACTCCCCCTCCCCTTCCCTCTCACCATGGAAGAACCCTCATAACAACCATGTAAAAGTGCGTGGTTGTGGCTTCGTGCAAGTCTCGCGCGTATCCGAACATTGTAACCAGTTGGGGTGTCGTGGCCGAGCGGTTAAGAGCATCGAATTCAAGTTCTGGTGGTTAGTCATCGGGTTGTGGGTTCGAATCCCGGTCATGGCACTTGTGTCCTTGAGCAAGACACTTAACTATAATTGCTTCTCTTCACCCAGGGGTATAAATGGGTACCTGTGAGGGTAGAGGTTGATATTGTGTTTGAAAAAAGGTTGCCCAGGGCTGTATACTCCCCAGGGAGCTGAGAAAGGTTAAAGGAATGTGCGTAAAAACGTGCGCGTGACCTCAGCGTATCTGTGGCGTTTCGCGTTATGCAAGGGGGACCTATTGATTTCTAAAGACCCCGGAACGCGCCTCCGAACAATGCGCGTCATTTTGGGTGTCAAAACTCTCTTTTGTGCATGTTTGTATAACGATTTTGACACCCAAAATGACACCCAGGATAGGCGCAGTGAGTACGCTGCGCGTTGTGCAATGGGTCTATATCCATGGTAGCCCGAACATCTGACGTCACACTTCGAGGCTGGTGAATAGACCTTTCTTTTGACACATCACAGCCCGAGTTTTTGCCAACCGAGGTTGGAAAACTATGGAAAGCCATAAATGCAAAGCATAAGCAGATAGCCACAGTTTGTAATAATGTTACACACATATTCTAAAATAGTGTTGAATTTGTTGGAAGCAAAGCAACCAATCATGGTATGTATTTTTGGTTGATTGAAAGTTTACAGAAATGTTGAATTTCGATACAACATTTGTTAACACGATTGAATGTTTTGCTAACATTCGGCCGTCCATGCCAACCAGCGCGGTTTGTTTATCAACAAAAGAAAGGTCTATAACGCCAGATAGCGGCCTGTCTTTTCCTTCCTCCATGCCTTGAGCAAATAATGGTTATTTATATATAATTGTATTTATAAATAATGATTATAATGATATAATTAATAGTTAATTATAAATAATGGTTATTTGTAAATAATGGTTTTAAATTAAGGTTATTATATAGAGCGGTTTAAAACCGATGTTTTATAACTATTGGTTATAATGGTTTATGTCCCGCCGCTTGAGGGCGGTATCATGAGCAGGCAAGAGGCAGAAAAAGGCGTATTTTTGAGATAGAAGAAGACAAATTCACAAAATTAATTTGTACGACTGCTTGCAAATTACGACCACTGGAATGACAATTTACAGCGTATACGTGATAAACCGTGCTGGTGGGCTGATCTATCAGATGGATCACACCATGCCCAAGACAGAAGTTGAAAAAACCTTCAGCTTTCCACTGGAGCTGACGCTGAAAATCTACGATGAACGTGTTGTCGTGTCGTTCGGCCAACGTGACGGAATTAAAGGTAAAACAACACCAGACCATTCGATCATTACATACTGCAAGTGCAAGCCTGGAATTTCATTTTTGAAAGGGCAAGGCTGTTTTCACTTTGCAAAAGGCACTTCCATTGGAAAGTGGTAAAGTTTATTGGAAACTTTTGAAGGGGCACAAGTGACAAGGGCACCGCCAAGCCTAGGCTAATTAGGCCTAGTGCCAATAAAAATTATTAATAGTCTGCCTGGCTGGACTTCCTCCGATCCTTGGACCTATGCCCATGTACCTCAGGGAGGTAAAATTATTTTTTCCCCAGTTGTCACTTATGTAGCTTATTTGTGGACAGCACATTAAGACGAAAATGTGCGCGCTCGTTTCTGTGTAATTTATGAAGAAAATCGGAGGTGTACTGACACGGTTTGAGTTGACTGCCCGGCATCCGTGATGTTTGCTAATGCGCTAGTCTTGGTGCAAGACGTTTATCGTTTACCTTTCACGCACAGTGCAGCCGACGACCCGCTCATTCAACTCACCAATAGCCTCCGCCACGAACACCTGGCTAAAGCCCACAAACCGCCCCCCCCCCCCCCGCGCGCTAAGGCCTATTTTCAACTTTGTACTGCTTCTTGTTTGTTTGTTTGCGTGTTTGTTTAGAACTTCCTCCATGTCAGTCAGGTTGGCTCAGTGGTTTCTGTCCCTGCCTTTCACCTCTGTAGACCCTGATTGATTCCCGTGTGGATTGGGCTGGGTTTTCAGTCCCTATCTGACTGCATGGGTTTTCCCTCATGTACACAAACCTTTCTCCAGGAAGGTTAGTTGTCAATTTCCTTTTCTTCTCTCCACACAGTTGGGCACACCATTCTTGGGATTAATGGTGAATCGGTCCGAGGCAGACAGCTGGAAGACGGTCGGGACGTGTTGGAGATGATAGCAAACCCTGACAATTACCCAATAGCCATCAAGTTTGGCCGTCCCAAACTCTCCACTAACGAACGCATCATGCTGGCTAGCATGTTCCACTCGTAAGTATGAGGGGTTTAAAAAAAAGAAGAATAGAATTAGCTGTTGCAAGCTGCTTTACCAACCAAAAGGACCTGGGCCCAATTTCATGGCTCTGCTTACCGCCGAATTCTGCGCTTGCGATCACCATTCACCGCTTACCGAGCAAGCGCCGAATTTTTGCGCTAGCTATGTAAGCGTAGAATGCCTAGTAACGTGGACTACGCACGCACACAAGCAAAAATTCCCTGCTAACCTGTGAAGTACGCCTGACGTAAGCGCGGAATTCCCTGCTTCCGTAAGCACCGATTCTTTGCTTACGGTAAGCAGAGCCATGAAATTGGGCCCTGGGCACAATTTCATAAAGCATGTAAGCACAAAAACTTCAGATGGGACGTAAAGCCGTAGGTCCTGTGTGTTGTTTAAATGTACGTTAATGAACACAGTGCGCTTATCGTAAAGAGAAGGGGTTCGCCCCGGTGTTCCTGGTTTGATTGGCTGCATATTGCGCCACAGCACTTTGTAAAACAGTAGATGGTGCTATGTAAAGGACTAGGTATCATACTTCAAAACGTATACCTTGCAGGAAAAAAATACTTAGCACTTTGAGACGCCCATCGGGTGTGATAAAGCACTGTATAAGAACTACTTTTTATTATTTATTTGTTTTTTCTCTCCTAAACAGCTTGTATGCCATCGGATGTCAGCTGTCACCAGAGCTAAAATCTTCAGGAATACAGGTGTTGGAGACGGATTCCTTCAAACTGCACTGTCTACAGACACACACAGGTATTGTTATAGATAATATTACCTTGTTTACAAACTTGAGTGACCGGGTACATTCCAGGGCAACTCCTGGCAGGCAAGATACTACACTTGTGGCGTGTCGTAGCTGAGCGGTCTAGTTCACCGAACCCAAGCTTTGGTGTTGTCAGCAGCAGAGTGTGGGTTCGAATCCCGGTCATGACACTTGTGCCCTTATAATTGCTTCGTAAAAAGTTGGGAAGGTAGTGCATTCTGCTCTACCAGCCAGGCTCCTAGTGGATGATACCCATGCCTACATCCTTATACGGACTGTGAAGGGGTTAACCCTGTTTCAGCCCCAGGAGTAGGCGGCAACGTGCCCCTGGTGACAGTTGATTTGGGCCGACAGCCCAAATCAGTTAAGTGTAGCCCTTACCTTGAAGTGGCCGTCCGGCCTTGTGAGTAAGGCGATATCTCAACAGCTGTTTTGAGATGTGCCCCCTTTGTTCATACTGAAAGTTAAAAAAAAAAAACATATCGTGCAATCTCCATGAAAATGCAAGATTTAATGTTTTCTTCCATTGGGCTGTGTTCAAATCATGCTTGCAGGAAGTCCAGGCTTTGTGGCTCTTTTGTTTACATGTGATGTCACAGGTCACATGGTCTAAGATGTTGTAACAGTAATACTAATACAAGACCGCTCGGCCACGACACCCCAAAGAAATAAGAATCTTAATATTATCGGGCACATAGATGAGACAGTGACTGTTAAGGAGCGTCCCAAAAGTCGGGCATCGTCTAGGCACGAATGAGCGCTGCTGTAGGCATACGCCCACAATTTATTGGACAGCCAGAGCGTCTGCTGGACCGTAACATTGTGCCGAACTACGAGAACATTTATTTGCGTGTTTAAGCATTCTGAAAGTTCCAGTGGACCACTCCGGCGGTCCAACCGATCAGTATGACCGCTGGACTACTACATCAATCCCAATTAGAACGTTCCTCTTGTTCAGACTTTTGATATGTTCCCTAAGCTTTAGGGACTAGTGAACCGACAAGTCACCTTTAGGGCAAAGATTAAAGGGCAGATTCTAGTTTCAAGCATCCCTAAATCCTCACGTTAATCTAAGTTAATCTTTCTGTGTTAATCTTAATCTGTGTTAATAATCTAAACGCGATTCCACTCTCGTCCTTCAAGCACCCCACATGTTGGGGTCATGTGTCTCGATAATTGACCTTTCTGACCCTTGACCTGCAGGGATCAAGCTGATCATCTTAGCCGATCCTCGTCAAGGGGGTGTGGACGTTCTTCTGAGGAAGATCTCTGAGGTGTATGCAGACTTTGCTTTGAAGAATCCGTTCTACTCAATAGACATGCCAATCAGGTGAGATTTAAATTGTCATCTCCCCCAAAAATCAGATTTGTTTTGTTTAGAGGGACAGAAGGTACTGGATTTCATGATCGCATACTCCCTTTTTTCCGGGGGTTATTGTGTAATCCCTGGTTCATTACCTTTGTCATGTTGTTGTACAAATGTGGCATACAAGAATGGACAGGCTGCCCTGATTGTTTATCATTGTATTTGGCTCAAAAGGGGGCAAGTCCGAGCGTTCTGACATTCCATCATAAGCATGGCAGATTATCGGCCACGGCTTACGGCCAAGGTTCTCTGGTTCACTCACAGTGAGTGCGTACTCATATTTTCTTACCAGACAATAACCAATCCTGATGCTTATATAATGAGAATCTTTGTTGTCTTTCCTTTGTCAAGTCAGGGTTTTATTGTGGCAACAGTATTGTCAAAGATAAATGATTACTCCAGAAAGTTCAAAAAAAATAATACCGCACATGGGCACGAACATTTTTTGTTTGGTCATTCACATGTATTTCTCTCTTTTTATTTATCGCCACAGATGTGATTTATTTGAAACCAATCTTCAGGCAGCAGTAGAAAACTCAGAGCGTTCAGGCATGTACGGAGCCGGTATGTAAGGGATTTAGTCTCCGTACAAGACACTTAACACTGATACAGGTAGCCCTCTTGGCAGCCTGGGCTCATGGCTAGTCTTTTCACAAGGCGTGAACAACTGCAAGGAAATGTTCAATGCCTGGTACTGTGATTAGCGGAAACTATAAAGTTCAATATTCTCCAGCAACCCCTCCCTGAGGTGACCTGGATACTGGTAGAGTTCAGCTAGTCTGTGTTTCAAGACAAAAACTATCCCTATTCTGTATAATCTAGGTGAATGACAGCATGGCTAGTCTCTTTTCAAGGCTGAACTTGTAGTGTCAACTATTTTAGACTGCAAATCACATTATTATATTTTTGTTTACTGTGAGCTGATGGGGTGATTACACCAAACACAACACGACAGCTAGACTGTTCTCAGGGCTGGATTTATCCAAGCAAGATGGCGTACAATACCCAAAGGTAACATCAGTTATAGCAGCTAGTCTCTGTTCAAGCAGCCATTGATGTGGTTTTAAGAACAATGATATTTTCCAATGTAAAGTTGAACAGGGCTCAAAAATTAACACTTGCCATAAGAACATGTATGTAATAATTTGCCTGGAGGTTAAATGATTTTCGAAAGATGCTTACATAGTCGTTGTTGAGTAAAAGGACAGTGGTGTAGTTGAGTATTGTTTTGCCGAGCACCAAGTATTGCCAAGTCGGGACATCGAGGATGAATACAAGTATCCGAGTGGCGAGTATTGCCGAGTACAAAGATGGCCGAGTAGTACTTGAGTATGATTACTTTGGGCATTGAGTATAAGTTCAAGTATCTGAGTACCAAGTACCACTGATTACAAAGATGGCCGAGTAGTAATCGAGTATGATCACTTTGGGCATTGAGTATGAGTACAAGTATCTGAGTGCCAAGTATTGCCGAGTACAAAGATAGCTGAGTAGTACTCTAGTATGATTACTTTGGGCATTGAGTATGAGTACAAGTATCTGAGTGCCAAGTATTGCCGAGTACAAAGATAGCTGAGTAGTACTCTAGTATGATTACTTATGGCATTGAGTATGAGTACAGGTATCTGAGTACCAAGTTCCACTGAGTACAAAGATGGCCGAGTAGTACTCAAGTATGACTACTTTGGGCATTGAGTATGAGTACAAGTATCTGAGTGCCAAGTATTGCCGAGTACAAAGATAGCTGAGTAGTACTCTAGTATGATTACTTATGGCATTGAGTATGAGTACAGGTATCTGAGTACCAAGTTCCACTGAGTACAAAGATGGCCGAGTAGTACTCGAGTATGATTACTTTGGGCATTGAGTATGAGTACAAGTATCTGAGTACCAAGCTCCACTTTGTACAAAGATGGCCGAGTAGTACTCAAGTAATATTACTTTGGGCATTGAGTACGAGTACAAGTACCCAAGTACCGATGAGTACAAAGGATGACGAGTTGTATTTGAGTACGAGTACTTTGGACATTGAGTACGAGTATGAAACAAACCTTTGTTTTGGGTTTTTTTCTTTCTTTTTTCCCCAAGCAACACCGAATATTTTCCATTTAATTTAAGACTAAAGTCTACAAATGTTACTATGGGGTGGGCTTAATGTTTTGTATGTAAATAACAATTAATAAAAGACTGTAATAATTATTGTAAATAAATATGAAAAGAAAAAATTATTACATGTAGTGTCATTCAACCTTGTTCCCATGGGCGTTTCTCTCCCTGCGCCTGATTATCCATGCATGTTTTGCTCTTTGATAACCCCCTGGTATTGTTTAATTATAAAGTGCAAATATTATTTCACAGTTTAATTAGGCCTGTGGATGAACCACTGTACCAGCACGCTCAAGCATGGTAGTTGGCATAAGTTATCCATCATTCAAAACCACAGTGGATGATATTGACTGGTCAGACAGTTAGGAGGGTTGACTGTGTACTGTGTAGATGCAGTCACCACATGATATCATAATATTGCAGGCTGGCATATTTTATCTGTCATTCAAGACCACAGTAAATAATATTGAATGGACACACAGTAGGAGGGTTGACTGTGTACTGTATGCATTCATCACATTATATCATTTTGCAGGCTGGCATAGTTTATCTGTCATTCAAGACCACAGTGGATAATGTTGAATGGTCAGACAGTAGGAGGGTTGACTGTGTACTGTGCAGATGCATTCACCACATGATATCATATTGCAGGCTGGCATAGTTAACCTGTCATTCAAGATCACAGTGGATGATATTGACTGGTCAAACAGTAGGAGGGTTGACTGTGTAGATGCATTCACCACATGATATCATTGGAGGCTGGCATAGTTTATCTGTCATTCAAGACCACAGTGGATGATATTGAATGGTCAGACAGTAGGAGGGTTGACTGTGTAGATGCAGTCACCAAATGATATCATATTGTAGGCTGGCATAGTTTATCCTTCATTCAAAACCACAGTTGATGATATTGGCTGGTCAGACAGTAGGAGGGTTGACTGTGTACTGTGTAGATGCGTTCATCACATGATATCATTGGAGGCTGGCGTAGTTTATCCATAATTCAAGACCACAGTGGATGATATTGCATAGATAGACAGTAGGAGGGTTGACTGTGTACTGTGCAGATGCATTCACCACATGATATCATATTACAGGCCGACTTTAATTAATTCAAAATGACAGTGGATGATATTAAATGAACGGACAGTTGGAGGGTTTATAATAACTTTCATATCACAACCGTGAGAGAGACAAGCATTTTGTTTTTTTATTAATGTAAATCATTTTTATTTCACATTGCGACAGTCTGTGCAAACAACTGATTTAATGATTTACAACTGAGTAAATAAAACAGTTATTGTAAATTTTTAAAGTACACGGAATGTTCATATAGCGAAAATACAAGAAGTGCTTTTTATACATTCTGCAATCATAAAAACAAAATTAACAGAAAATTACCTAGGTTCATAACATATATATATTAATTTATGGCATAAACCTAGACATATAGTCAATGGTGTAGGTAATTTGTAAAAATAGTGCCCCATGTTTACTTGAAACAGTTAACGCTGGCAATCATGTATACACGCCAAATTTTTCTGTGCCAGAAATCGAATTACCATGTACACCTCAGTGAGGGCGTGTTTTGAGCTTCCGATGATCATACGCAAAGGGTCATAAACAGCGAGCCTCAGTTTCAGTAAATTTGATTTGAAATGGCAGATAAACAAGAAGGCGAAGCCAAGGCCAAAAATCACAGCAATCATATAAAATAAAACAACATTAAAAAAATTGACTTGACAAAGTCCTTCGACTTGTCATTCTACATTGTAGCTTTATATCTGATAGTGGTAAATATTTTAAAAATTTGTACAAGAAAGACCTTTCGAAATCTAAATAAATTTTACAGTACTTGTAGCATATATCATAGAAAAACTATGGTGGATAAAATATAAATCATGACAAATAAATGCGGATCATGGTGTGGATAAACTAAAACCGAGAAGTTCGTAAACTTGGGGTGGACAATCGATTGAATGAACGACTGAAATGAAATTAACAACTGAAAACGAATCATCATTTACATCCAGCCCTTCGGTTTTATTTATTTATTTTGCTGTGGCCGATGTTTCATTATTTAAATCGGAGATTCTCTCAAGTAGTAACCAAAAAGTAGACATATTTCAATTAATTAAGATTTACTGCTGAGTAAATGCATAAAGACTAATCACTCTTCTCTCATATAGATTTCATGTTGGACTCTTTGAATTGGATCCACTAAGCCCCGCCTCTTTACGTATTGACCAATCACAACTGCATGCTGAAAAGTCTGACACATTCATATGTAAATGAGCTGCCTCCCAGCACTGTTGCTTGATGATCAAAAGGGGGTGGAGTCCAACTCCAATTGTGAGTTTTGTTGCTAGGCAGTTTCTGTGTAGGGCAGGGCTTAATGGCTGACACCTATCGCAAGACCTAAATTATGCTCCAGGCACAAGAAGACTTCAGACACTAGGTGGCAGCAGACTGACCATACCCCCAGAGCTGTGTTTGACACTAGGTGGCAGCAGACTGACCATACCCCCCAGAGCTGTGTTTTGAGTTGGATGCGACAACTTGCGATTAAAAGCCATTTTCGGTATAAAACAAAATGCATGTGTGTGCACATTGGGTTGAGCTGCATTTAAATGAAAACGACGTCCAGCAACTATGTGACCAAAACAAAACCTGCACACCCCTCCCATCTCCTCCTCACCCAGTATCTACGTGGTCATGACCTTACAATTTTACTGCCATCTAGTATCTCAAAATGCCTCCCTGCCCCCTTCCCAACCCCAACAAGGTGCAGGAATGCTTGCAGGCACAGAGCAATTTGACAATCTCTGAAACCACTTTGTACTTGAATCTTAAAGGGGCTGTGTCATCATGATCAAAGCAGGCCTGTGGCTGTACATGGAATTATGAACTCTCACCCAGTTACATGCATATGCGCGCGCGCTCTATCCATAGATTTGATACGAAGGGAGGGCGTGCCATGCAATAACTGTGTGAGAGTTCATGATTCCATGTACAGCCACAGGCCTGCTTTGATCATGACCACACTACCCCTTTAACTCTTATCGTATTTCCCTTTAGCTTGTCACTAAAATAATTCAAGTGCTTTACAATAATTCTACATCTAATTTATTTATTGTATCAATATCGGAACTTAATTTTTAAACAAATTCAGTACTGTTTGTTTTAATGTTGATTCTTCAGAGTAAACACAAACTAATCAACTCGGAATAAAATCTAATTATTGGGAATTCAACTCAACAGTGGCGTTGCTATTATGCACCTTTTTTAAAACCCCGCATTGGGGGACCTTGTTGTCACGTCCCTGTGGTACAAGCTTCTTCATAGGTTAAAGGTGCTGTATACGTTTGGTAACTGGAACCCACTGTCTGTTTCAATCCTATATAGTTGTAGATATATACCATCAAACTAACCTGTGAAAATTTCATTTCAAAAAGTGGTAGCGTTTTTCGAGATATTGCCGAAAATCTGGAGCGGTAATGTCCACGCAGGAAGAATAATCTGCAATTGGAATACACACTCTGAGAAGCGTTACGGACACAACGCTTCTCAGATTCAAATTTTGGGGGATAAAAAGTGATTTTTTTTTCCATAACCGCAGTACTTCGAAGTGAAAAGTTTCTTATACTATCCAAAGCTGCTGTACTTCTAACCAAGCAAGTTTTTATTGCTATCAATTTTTAGAGTCATTACCAAAAGTGTACGATCCCTTTTATAAAAGGTTTCGTTTTGAATTTTTCAATGATTTGTTTCATTCAAGTGTGTTGTTTACATGTCCAGGTATTGCCTGGGTAAATTTAAGCTTGTTTGCTTGCCTATTAAATGTTTTTTATAATTTCGTTTCATCTACCATTGACACAAAGGATACAGGCAGAGATTTGTCCTGCCCCCTTCTAACCAAATCACTGTCCCCTGTTGATTGACACCCCCTCTAGGATGTGTGACATGGTCCAGCTTTTGATATCATGGCATATGAGCTGACTAGTGAGTACGATGTGGTTAAGACAATGGAAATATTGAAATATGTCAGCATGTGCTTATTTATAATGGCCCTCACTGCAGGGTTTTGCCAAAATCTTATGGCTTCGTCTACCACAGAATTCTGCGCTTACAGTGGCCTGTAAAAAACATGAACCTACGGGCCGTTTGTGCAGAATTCCAACGGTAAGCGGCGGCATCAAACTGGACCCTAGTGCCAACAAAACCCCAACTTGTCAACTTTTATTGTTGTTTATTACGCTTGGCTGAAGTTATGAAAAAATCGTGATCGCAACAAGATTTTAACATGCAAACTACTATGGTGTGTCGCAACGATATCCAAAAGGCAGAAAAAACCCCCACCCCCAAAAACTTTTCTGAAGTTATGAAAAACCGTGACAGCAGAAGCGACAAGATTCTAAAATGTAAACTTCCATGGTTTGTTGTCACAATATTTAAACAAAATACACAGGCAAAAAAGCAATGAATTTGACATGACAAGTGTAACTTATCAGAGATTTGCGCTGCCTCTTTTAAAACACAATTCCACACCGTTAAGTGAAAATCCCAAACACAATATCTGTTTAGCCTATTAAAGTTATAAAAGAAAAACAAAAAAGAAATCAAAGCATAATTATACAAGCAAATTTTAAACTCACAGTATAAAATATATCTGAACAATATTTACTCTTTAAAGTGCATCATATAGAAACAGTTTTTTAACCTTCTTGCTTAATATAGCTGCTCGGATCACCGCTATTTTCTGTCTACAGATCAGGCCCAATTTCATAAAGCTGTTTAGCAGAAAATGCTGCTTAGCAAAATTTCTTTGCTTAGCAAACAAATGAGTGCAGCACCGGTGGCAACAGTATAAACGTTATGGAATGTTGGCTGGTAACCTGTTTCCGCTAAGCAGGATTTTTCTGTGCTTAGCAAGTTTTTGTGCTTACAGGCAACGCTCTATGTGTTGAGAAATATCTGTCTGGTTTTGGCCTCAAGGGTCACAAAATCTGGCCATGTTCGGTGAATATGGACAAAACAACAGCTTTATAATAAAAGCCTTTGTGCTCGGGCTCGAGTTTTGTGGTGTGACCTTGGTGGACAGAAGTTGCCTATGGCAAAGAAAGAGGGACACGTGTGCTGTCAACTAAAAGGTTGCATATTGTGTCAAGATAAGGGTTAACCAATTTACAAACTGCCAACATCAGTGACCTAACTTGCACACTAATCAAGTACCTGCATTTACACACTGGTAGAACAATGGCGGCGCGATCTTCGTCAATTTTTCAAAACTGACAGAAGCAAAATTTCAAGCTAACTTGATAGAATTTAACCAGGGCCCAATTTCATAGAGCTGCTTAAGCACAAAAAGTAGCTAAGCACAACAAAATCAAGCTTACCAGAACAGGGTTACCAGCCAAAATACCATGTCACATGTACAATTCGTGACTGGTATCCTGCTCATTTGTGCTAAGCAAAAAATTGTTAAGCACTATTTTCTGCTTAAGCAGCTCTATGAAAGTGGGCCCTGTGTATTTAGCGGCTTCACTCATAAAGTAGGGTACCACCTCTTCAACCAATAATCTGTGGAATTCTATTTTCAAGTGTGTTGGCTTTTGTAGCCCCAAAATGACGCCGAAGTTCAGTGTTTATGCGAGACTCATTAGTGAACGTGCAGTTCGTGATAGTTGCACGGTATCACTCAGTCATCGACTGACGGTTACATGTTGCTTAACAGTTTCGGTAGACTTTTGGTAGCCGATCAACCGAGCTTTGCGACCGCTCATATCACGTTCACCAATATTACGCCGCGAAACGGTCCAAAGAGCTGCTAGATAGTGTACAAGTTTGCTAAATCACAGAACAATCTGGCATGGTAAAGCTGGTTACCATTCTAAAATCCCCTGCTTAATGTATGCCCTTTGTACCTGGTTCCCTGCCACTTCTTGCTCAGCCTTAAAAAAAAATCTCGTAAGTAATATTTTTCCTGTTTGGCAGCTCCACAAAAAGAAAAATTTAATTAACCAAACTAGTGGCTTAAAAACGTATTTCTATATTAATTTTTAATTCTACTTGAGATGATGATCCTCACTGCATCAGATAGTGTTTTCTCATTTAGTATTCTACATTAATTTTTTCCCCATCCATCTCTCGGAGCCGAAGAACTCTGAACCATAGATCTGAATTTTACATTTTTTGAGATTACCAACTTTTTGATACAGAGCAACAACTATCTAAACAGCTTCCCACATTGTTTATTTTGTTTCTTTATTCCATGTTCCACTTTAAATCTTATCTATTTCTTGTTTATAATTGTTTTGTTTACTGCTTGAACTTTTTATCTAAAAATATTTTTTAAAAGCAAGACTTTATACTTGTTTTTGTTTTGTTTTTGTTATTATATATGTTGATGTGGTGTCGTTTTTTACCTAGTGGGTAATCATTCTCTTTAAGCGACCACTAGCGGCTCATCATCTGAGAAGCCACGTATCATTGGCTGGTCCTCCTCCTCACCTGCAATGTGATTGGACAGAGTGAATCATTAATATTCATTCATGTTAATTAAAGCCTCATCCTTAGAGAAACCAAGTATAATTGGCTGGTCCTCCTCATCATTTACAATGTGATTGGACAGAGTGAATCATATATATTTACTCATGTTAATTAAAGCCTCATCCTTAGAGAAACCAAGTATAATTGGCTGGTCCTCCTCATCATTTACAGTGTGATTGGACAGAGTGAATAATTAATATTCATTCATGTTAATTAAAGCCTCATCCTTAGAGAAACCAAGTATAATTGGCTGGTCCTCCTAATCATTTACAAAGTGATTGGACAGAGTGAATCATTCATATTCATTCATGTTAACTAAAGCCTCATCATTAGAGAAACCAAGTATAATTGGCTGGTCCTCCTCATCATTTACAATGTGATTGGACAGAGTGAAAAATTAATATTCATTCATGTTAATTAAAGCCTCATCCTTAGAGAAACCAAGTATAATTGGCTGGTCCTCCTCATCATTTACAATGTGATTGGACAGAGTGAATCATTAATATTCATTCATGTTAATTAAAGCCTCATCCTTAGAGAAACCAAGTATAATTGGCTGGTCCTCCTCATCATTTACAATGTGATTGGACAGAGTGAATCATTAATATTCATTCATGTTAATTAAAGCCTCATCCTTAGAGAAACCAAGTATAATTGGCTGGTCCTCCTCATCATTTACAGTGTGATTGGACAGAGTGAATCATTAATATTCATTCATGTTAATTAAAGCCTCATCCTTAGAGAAACCAAGTATAATTGGCTGGTCCTCCTCATCATTTACAATGTGATTGGACAGAGTGAATCATTAATATTCATTCATGTTAATTAAAGCCTCATCCTTAGAGAAACCAAGTATAATTGGCTGGTCCTCCTCATCATTTACAATGTGATTGGACAGAGTGAATCATTAATATTCATTCATGTTAATTAAAGCCTCATCCTTAGAGAAACCAAGTATAATTGGCTGGTCCTCCTCATCATTTACAATGTGATTGGACAGAGTGAATCATTAATATTCATTCATGCAAATTAAGCCTCATCCTTAGAGAAACCATGTATCATTGACTGGTCCTCCTCGTCACCCGCAACGTGATTGGACAGAGTGAATCATTAATATTCATTCATGCAAATTAAGCCTCATCCTTAGAGAAACCATGTATCATTGACTGGTCCTCCTCGTCACCCGCAACGTGATTGGACAGAGTGAATCATTAATATTCATTCATGCAAATTAAGCCTCATCCTTCAAATGAGTCGTTTTGACACGGGTCACCCTAAACTTCATACAGTTAGACATGTCACAAGATCAAAGAAGAATGAGAGGGGACCAGTTGCTCTTTGACTTGAAGCCTCGTTTGATCGCGCACTCTGTGTACATCTTCACCACAGAATGAACCAACCACAGGACTAATTAAAATATCCAATATAATATTTCAAAGTCACACTTCCAGGGGTTATGATCGAGCAAGGCATTCCGGGGGGGGGGGGAATGGGGGGAATGGCGTGGCGAGGTCGTACACCACTGAGAACAAGGTTGTATTGTTTCCCCTGAACGGCTCCTTGCAAAAATTCTCACCTAGATCATTGTCATCGTCATTGGAGAATGTAGCCGTGCCCGAGCGGGGATCATAGTGACTGTTGGCGAAGGACATGAAGCTACGTTGAAGTCGACGGTGTCGGACGATGAAGAAAACCAGAAACACGACCAGCAGAAGGATGAGGGCACCAGCCGCAGCAATACCAGCTATCCATGTGGTCCGGCCGGCAACGGGGCCGTGGGGTTCAGGACCGGGCTTGTAACCTGATGGGTATAACGAATTGGAACACAAAAGAAGTCAGTAAAGCAGCAGTCACCTTTGTGTTATTCCCTGTTCACCCATGGATGCAGGCACAATACTCCCCCAAACGTAAGGAGGAACCAGACTATTTTCATCCCAGCCTCACTTTGGTGTTAATTATAATAATAGTTAGATTTGTTGGGTGCCAGTCAGAAGCCATTCAACCTGTAACTGCTGTACAGCCAGGAATAACACCCAAACTTAATCTCTGTCTATACGACAGTTACAGGTTGAGTGGCTGCTGATTTTTGCTTAGCAGAAAAATTGTCAGGCTGTACTTTTGGTTATTACTCCCGCAAAATAATGACTATAAAAACTTACTTTGTAAAGAGCACAGGAGAGCTGTTGATATTATTAATGTTAGAGATGACCCCCTTTGAAGTAATGTTGTTTTAGAGAAAGAGGTAAATTTTCACCCCACAATTTGAATCTGAGAATCTGAAAGCACGCAATTCTATGCAACAAGGGTGTTTTTCCTTTCCATTTTTTTCTTGCAACTTTGATGACTTAATTGTTTGGTGTTTAACTTTTTTTATGTACAGTCCCTTTAAAGGCATAGTACACGTTTGTAATTGTCAAAGACCAGTGTTCTCATTTGGTGTATCCCAACATATGCATAAAATAACAAGCCTGTGAAAATTTGGGCTTAATTGGTCATCGAAGTTGCAAGAAAATGATGAAAGAAAAAACCCTTGTTGTACACAAATTTGTGTGCTTTCAGATAGGAATAAAAACTTCTTGGAAGAAGTTTTTATTATTTTAGTGAGAAATTACCTCTTTCTCAAAAACTACGTTACTTCAGAGGGAGTCGTTTCCTACAATGTTTTATACTATCAACAGCTCTCTGTTGCTTGTTACCAAGTCAGTTTTTATGCTAATATATATTTTGAGTAATTACCAAACGTGTATAGTGCCTTTAAGCAATTTCTTGGATATATGGCGCTTTATAAATGCAGTTATTATTATTATTATTATAACCTACCTCCATCAAATGACGTGGCCACACAAGCCGGCTCGGACATCTGTCCGTAGAACCCTTTGTAGACAGCCGTGCTGACCTTAAACAGGAACACCTTACCGTTAGGTAGCGGTGACTTCGAGCGCCACACGTGCTCGGTAGTGTTTCCGATTTCAGAGAACGCCGTTTTGTTTAAGGTCTTGTCTTCACAGTACGAGGCCTGCCGCCGCCGTCTATTTACGATAGGCTCGAGGTCGAAGGACACGTTGGACATGAACACTGTGTAACCCTGAAAAGAAATCGAAGATTAAAGTCATGAGGGCACAATCAAGGCGTGTCGTGACGAAGCGGTCTAGCACGGAGCTGCCAGCATTTGCATCTTGCTATCACAGAGATTTTGTGCAGCAATCAGGGAGAAATTTGGAATTACATTCAACATAAATAGAAACAAAGTTTCCAAAAACAGGGAGATTTTCAAATTTGTTCATCAAAACATGCAAAGATTGGCTTATTGTCAGGGAACTTTCTTCAGAATCAGGAAGAGTTGGGAGATAAAACTCACCAAAGACTCTCTGAACGAGTTGGGAGATGAAACTCAACAGCGACTTACTGAATGAGGTGGGAGATAAACTCACCAGTGACTCAATGAATGAGTTGATCAATGAAACTCACCAGTAATTCCTTGAATGAGTTGGGAGATAAAACTCACCAGTGACTCACTGAATGAGTTGGTCAATGAAACTCACCAGTAATTCCTTAAATGAGTTGGGAGATAAAACTCAACAGTGACTTACTGAATGAGCTGGGAGATAAAACTCACCAGTAACTCACTGAATGAGCTGGGAGATAAAACTCACCTGAAACTCACTGAATGAGCTGGGAGATAAAACTCACCAGTAACTCACTAAATGAGCTGGGAGATAAAACTCACTAGTAACTCACTGAATAGGCTGGGAGATAAAACTCACCTGTAACTCACTAAATGAGCTGGGAGATAAAACTCACTAGTAACTCACTGAATAAGCTGGGAGATAAAACTCACCTGTAACTCACTGAATGAGCTGGGAGATAAAACTCACCAGTAACTCACTGAATGAGCTGGGAGATAAAACTCACCAGTAACTCACTGAATAAGCTGGGAGATAAAACTCACCTGTAACTCACTGAATGAGCTGGGAGATAAAACTCACCAGTAACTCACTGAATGAGCTGGGAGATAAAACTCACCAGTAACTCACTGAATGAGCTGGGAGATAAAACTCACCAGTAACTCACTGAATGAGCTGGGAGATAAAACTCACCAGTAACTAATTGAATGAGTTGTGAGATGAAACTAGTCAGTGACTTAATGAATGGGTTGGGATATTAAACTTACCAGTGACTCACTGAATGAGTTGTGAGATAAAACTCACCAAAGTCTCACTGGATGCACTAGGAGATGAAACTAATAAATTGACTCACAGAAGGAATTGTGACATGATACTCGCAAAAGACTCATTGAATGAGTTGGAAAATGAAACTCACCAGTGACTCATTAAATGGATTAGGAGATTTCTGCCAGGAGAGGTAAATGAAGTTATACTGCTCAAGTACAACGTGCAGTTCTTCGGGCGCGGCTGGCAATCCTGTAAAAAAACAAAGATGAACATTGGTTTCTTGCATTCATTCTTTTCCTTCTTCCTTTTGGGTGCAGCCTTCAAATCATGACTGAAGATAAACGGACAGCCAGACACACCAGGCCGAACCCCTTCTCTTAGCGATAAGTGTGTACTGGCGTCTTTTACTTGTATTGATAGTTTCTTTATAACAACACATGGGACCTTTGACAGTTAATTCTACTAATCCTCCAGGATTATAAATCAAACCAAAGGAATCCCATGGATCAGGATTAGTCAAACAAATTCAAAACAGAGCTGAAGAGTACATACTCGTTGTGGCATTGACGTTCATCGGTACTGATCGATCAGCGTCAGTTCGGACACTGAACGCATACTCAGCCCCTGGGACCAGTCCAGTGATTGTTACGTTCAGCTCGACAGCTGCACTTTTCTCGATGGTCTTTGTGTTGGCTGGACCGAGTTTATCCGTCAGTATTTGCGAGCATTTGATAACGTAACCCTGGAAGAGAACAAATAAGAAAAGCAAGGCTGACAATGGAGATTCTGTTTGAAACATCAAGAAACAAACCAGCGGCTCTTCCCAGACCCATCACTAAGAATCCCAAAAGAGAATATTCACCAGCTTGCACCCGCAGGAAGCACTTCATTCCATTTTACCGACTTGTAAGACTTGTTTGTATTCTAATGTTGGGCACAATTAACCCCGTCTCACGCCGACTGGCCGCTAACGACCGGTTTAATCCCTTACAAAAAATAAAGATCGCACGGCCACAAAGTTTTCAGAATGTCTTTCGAGGGTGCTATTGTGAAAAAAACTGAGTAAACAATTAATGTGTCCATATGATGAATTTTCTCAATAAAATAAATGATGCATGAAAGGGTTAAACAATATTAATAACTAGACTTTAAGTGTTTGTGAACAAACACAGAGCTGTTCCGTGGTTTTTTTTACATGCTCAACAGGTTTAAAACTGAAAATAATTCGAAAATTGGCTGTGTTGTTCTTGAGATATGGTCTAACTTCTAGTTGACCCGGAAGTAAAGGTCAACATTGGGTCACGGTAACCCAAGTTCAATCTTCAATGCTCGAAGGGTCTATAACTGAAAAGAAATTGAAAATTGGGTGTGCACTTCTTGAGATATGGTCCCACTTCCGGTTGACCCAGAAGTAAAGGTCAACATGGGGTCATGGTAACCGAAGTTCAATGTTTAATGCTCAAAGGGTCTATAACAGAAAATAAATTGAAAATCGGTTGTGTATTTCTTGAGATATGGTCCCACTTCCGGTGGACCCGGAAGTTAAGATCAACATGGGGTCACGGTAACCCAAGTTCAATCTTCAATGCTCAAAGGGTCTATAACTGAAAAGAAACTGAAAATCGGGTGTGTACTTCTTGAGATATGGTCCCACTTCCGGTTGACCCGGAAGTGAAGGTCAACATGGGGTCACGGTAACCCAAGTTCAATCTTCAATGCTCTAAGGGTCTATAATTGAAAATAAACTGAAAATCGGGTGTGTACTTCTTGAGATATGGTTCCACTTCCGGTTGACCCAGAAGTAAAGGTCATCAAGGGCTCACGGAAACCGAAGTTCAATTTTTAATGCTCAAAGGATCTATAACTGAAAAGAAAATTAACATTGTCTGTGTTCTTCTTGAAATATGGTCCTACTTCCGGTTGACCCGGAAGTAAAGGTCAACCCAGGGTGACGGTAACCGAAGTTCAATCTTTAATGCTCAAAGGATCTATAACTGAAAAGAAATTGAAAATCAGTCATGTACATGTAGTTCTTGAGATATGGTCCCACTTCCGGTTGACCCGGAACTAAAGGTCAACATGGTTTCCCAATAGCCCAAAGCTAATCTCCAATGCCCAAGGAGTGTATAACTGAAAAAAAGTTTGAAAATCGGCTGTGTACTTCTTGAGATATGGTGCTGCAAAGATTAACTAATGAAAGCTTTGAATTACCGTAATTTGACACCTGATGACATTACCGTAACAAAAATGTGTTTTTCATACTAATAAATTTGATAATGAACACGATGGTATATAACTTATCCCAATCCAATGCCTTTTAACGAAAACCCTATTTAGAACGTACGTATATCCTCTCTCGGTTAGGATTCCAATATCACGGCAGTCTTTGACGCCTAGTCGTGATTGCGCAATCACAGCACAAATTGCCAGCTAGCCATGGGGTCCGATTTGTCACTTCATCGTTAGTTATCTTGGAAATACATTGTACCTTGATTAGTTTTAGTGGTCTGGAATAACTCTTAGTGAAAGCGTTCGTGTTTTAAAATAAAATTTCTTTCTTTAAGGTAACTCACGTAGTCTATGTTATTTCAATACAACTTTGCGTGCAGCAATATTTGTAAGAAACATTGAACGCTAGGGGGCGTTCCACACGAATCGATTGCGCATGCTCGCTTTTGTGATGGGTGATTGCGCAAAGTCAAAATGCTGCAATGAAGAATGAAGAGATTCAATGTTTTTGATCACATACTGGTTGTGTAAACAGGTTTTTTTACTTGAAATGTTGTTTATGAAACTGCTGTTACACGGGTCGCCAACTGTTTCAGAAACGGCGGATACACGGTTAAGTGACAGATCTTACCGTTAAACGTTCACAATTGTATGGTTTGGATAAATGTTGAAAAATTCACTTGAAAAGTGCTGAGAAATGCTGACCATAATAATTGCGATCACGATTTGCACAGCAAACAATCCCATGCCACATACACCCTTATCGTTTCCAATTTACAGGCTTAAGTCTTCGTTATTTCATTACTTTGCGTGCGGCATAAGTTGCAATAAACATTGAACGCTAGAGGGCGTTGCACAACAAATCAATTGCACATGATTGTTTATTTGCAGGGTGATTGCGCAAATTGAAAATGTTGCAATGAAGACCCAATGTTTTTTATCGTTTGAGTGGTTGTGTTAATGGTTTTTTTTGTTAATGAAACGCGTGTTACCAACCATTTCAGATACGGATAAACAATTAGAAAAACAACTGTAAATGCTCAGGCTTTGTAAGCCTATACCTGTTACGGTCACACAGTTAACCATCCGATCAACCGGTTAAACATCTGCGTTATTACAGTTCGGATAAAATAATGTTAAAAAATCAACCTCAAAAAGTGTCGCGAAATTTGTTAAAAAATCAACCTCAAAAAGTGTCGTGAAAATTGGACTATAATAAATGCGAACGGTTAAGCCCGGTTCATACTTCCTGCGAATGCGAATTTGAATGCGAAGCGAATTTGACATGAATTTGACGTCACAACTCTGTTTTCGCTGCGAATATTCGCAAAAGTTGAGCTTGGCTCAACTCTTGCGAATTATTTGTTGCGAATTTGTGACGTCAACATTCACTTCGCATTAGCATTCGCAGGAAGTATGAACTGGGCTTTACACATGTAACTGACCGTTTCAGAAACGATTACAGGTTTAGCAAAAAATAACTGTAAATGCATGTAAAGCTAAATGCTGTTGTATTAAAATCGTAAATGTAACAATTCTTGTTTTGGCTAAAACAGTAACTTCATATGGGATATTTATGAGTGTATTGTAATTTTGGCTCTTCACACCCCCAAATCCAACACTGACCGTTCTTTTTATTGCTTTATTGCCACCACCAGTGAGGTTTTCTTTTTTCTACACGGCGGTTTCCTGAAGTAATGCCTTTGCATAAGAAACCTAAAACATATCGTTTTCCAGCTAACGGGACCCGAGCGCAGACAAGTCTACGACGCCGACACATCGTCTCAGAACACGGCGGTCTAATTTTCACGTCCACGCTGAGCGGTCACAAGTCGCTGCGCTGAGAGCCAGACAAATAATTCTCGATTGTTCTGAGTGAACTTGTGTCAGTCGGCGACAGGAATGATGACTCTATGTTTATTCTACAAAAAACGCAACAACACGGGTCATAAAGGGTTTAGGACTTGATCGCGAGTTGAAAAAAGCAAATAACTGCACCGTTAAACTCGTATAGCGCCCTCAATCGTTTAAAAAGTTTAAATTGTGACTAATTTTCGTATATAAATACATATCAAATTCAAGGCAGTGTACCCATGGCGTTAAATTTGCCTGAGAATTTGTTTTTTTTCTCGACTGACTATGTTTTAAGAAGTTTTGATGCTTTTAAACTGACCTTCAATAAAATCTTTCTTGTTTTAAGAAACATTTGTGTACTCTAGGACGTTAAATTTGAGCTTAATTGAAAAATTATGTTTCTAGAAGTCGGATTTGTTTTCACAATCCCCATGTGTTTGTACACGGGTGAAAACGCCCAATAAATGACATCATGATGACGTCGTTCTGCATTTTAGGCCGGCAAACTCATCTACATTATCCCAGAAGTCTAAAACTGAAAAAAGTTTGACGATCGGGGGTATATTTTTTGAGGTATGGTGGTAATAAGATTGGCTAATTAAATATTCATGTCATTAAAACTAAGTAAATTTATTAATTAAGTTGAGCTAATTACCTTTAACTATAACTTCATGACCCAAGCTTTAATCTGATATAGGATCTGACTCTTTCATGTTTACACATTAGGATATTTGGCTTAAACAAAAACGTGCACAAATGTTATGGGATTTAAGTCAGAAACAAAGAGTAATAATAAAAACAAATAAAAATCTCGACGAAAACAAAACCTGTTCCGACAGTAAGTCGGAACAGCTAATAATAATAACAGTGGCTTCTTATATAGCACCCATATACTTCACTCAGTGACGCTCAAGGCGCTTTAACATTCATTATTTTCCTGCAAGGTATTCTGGAGCTACGTTTTTGAAGAATGAGACCAATTCCTTTACATAGCACCATGTAATGGTTTTCAAGGTGCTGTAGCGCAATATGCTGTCGAACAAACCAGGAACACACGGGCGAACTCCTTCTCTTTTCGATAAGTGCACTGGGTTCTTTTACGTGCATTACACAACACACGGGACCAACAGCTTTACGTCCCATCCGAAGAATGCAGCAATAATGGTTAAGTGTCTTGCTTAAGGACACAAGTGTCACGGCAGGGACTCGAACACACACTCTGCTGAACAGAAACACCAGAGCTTGAGTCCGGTGCTCTTATCCACTCGGCCACGACACACCACATTAAAGTACGTCACATTGCTTCCATCACACATAAAAGCAATGTGGGAACCGGGGGTTCCCCAAAAAGGTTCAAATTTGCACAAGACTTTTACATGATCTATTGTCAGCATCGCCGGTGCCTGCCCGATTTGATGGATTGATTTATTGATTGATTGATCAGATGGATATTAATTGATCGACTGATCAATTGACGGACAGATTGATTGATTGATTGATTGATTGAAAGATTGGGCGAGTTAGATTTGATCAAGTGATCAATAAATTGATAAAATGATTACCAGCTTGTCTGATTGATCAATTGATAGATTGATTGACCAGTGTCTCACAGATTGATCGATTGATTGATAGATTAATCTACTAGAATGATAATATTGATTAACAGCTTGTCCGATTGGTCAATTGACGGATTGAACGATAGATTGATTGATCGTTGACTGATCGATTAATTGATAGATAAATCTTTTGATGGTATAGATTGATAAAATTGATAAACTGATTGTCTTAATAATCAACCTGAACGATAGACCAATCAATCAATCAATCAATCAACCAATCAGTCAATTCATTGATTTATCGGTACATCGATCAACTGATTGATTGATACATCGATCAACTAAAGAGGAGACTCACCAGTGTTTGGGGCATGTCTCGAGGAGACTCCCATGCAAGAGTTATTGATGTCAGGTCTGAACTATTCATCCTCAAATGCCGAACTGGCAAAGTTTCATCTGGCGGGAAAATTAGGTCATGTCCAAATTAGTGGCTACAGCTATGGCTACAGATAGATTTCCGCGCCGTTATGCATTGGAGTATTAAGGACATCCTTAGCGACACCCTCAGCAACATTAGTAGCCGTAGCTGTAGCCGCCGATTCAGCTACAGCCTTAAACAAACAACCACACTTAATACAACAACGCATAGTGTAAACAATTGAACAAGCTCAGGCAGTAAGGACTTACACAATCAAAAAAGGTAGTGAGAATAAACAAAAACATGGTCTGAACATCCAAAAAAGGAAATGACAAACAACTTTTTTGTCTTTGTCTTTACCCCACACCCCCCCCCCCCTTTTTCTCTCTGTCACTAATTAATTACAGTCTCTCTTCCCTCTCTTTTCCTTGATCTTGTGTGTTGTGTGTCTTTCTGTGGTTAAACCAGCCCCTTCCCTCTAGCCCCTTGTCACCTTCATTGTTCATCCCTTGCTTTTTCTCTGAGCTTTCTGCCTCTCTCTCTCCCCTTTATTTCTTTCCACTACTGTTACACCAGTATACCTGTTTATGTGTGTTGTGTTGTCGTTTAGTCTTCGAGAAAGACTCTCCTTGGGTCGAAACGTTAGACCTTTAAATAATTTTTTTTGCAAGAATGAAAACCGAGACAAACTTACCGTAGTCTGCTTCTGTTACATCAGTATACCTGTTTATGTGTGTTATGTTGTCGTTTAGTCTTCGAGAAAGACTCTGCTTGGGTCGAAACGTTAGACCTTTAAGTTGGTTTTTTTTTGCGAGAATGAAAACCGAGACAACCTTCCCATAATCTGCTTCTGTTACACCAGTATACCTGTTTATGTGTGTTGTGTTGTCGTTAAGTCTTTGAGAAAGACTCTGCTTGGGTCTAAACGTTAGACCTTTAACTATTTTTTTTGGCGAGAATGAAAACCGAGACAAACTCACTGTAGTCTGCTTCTGTTACACCAGTATACCTGTTTATGTGTGTTGTGTTGTGTTGTCGTTTAGTCTTCGAGAAAGACTCTGCTTGGGTCAAAACGTAAGACCTTTAGGTATTTTTTTTGGCGAGAATGGAAACCGAGACAAACTTACCGTAATCTGCTTCTCTTACACCAGTATACTTGTTTATGTGTGTTACTGCTACTGAGGGCGCCCCACTGGATGGCAGCACCTCCACCACACTTGTTCAGTTTTTGAATATTTTTCTATGTTCCATCTGTCTCTTCATTACCAATTGTTTACTAGTTGAAGAGTTGCTGGTAAGGATTCCACTGGACTTTTTCAGTGTGTTTAGTCGCTGATTTGTTTGAGATATTGGAGTCAACAATTTTGAATAATTTCGAATATTTTCAACTATCTTCTGGACCTTGCTGACAGACCTTTCCAACCGTCCACAACCTTTTTGCTTGGATCACTGACCTGGTTACACAGCCTCATCAATCTTATTGCTAATGACATAGACCATCTGGAAGTGTGTCCGCTGACCTTGGAGAATGGCTGCCCTGTGTGTACTCATTACCTTGCTGCTTTCTAAAGGGCTTTTTTATTAGCCTGGTTATGATCTAGTAGTACCTGTGCTGGCTGGACCCACTGTAATTCTACACCATGGTGGAATGCAACAGTTTAAACATCAACGGTTTCTTGGAACCCGTATCAGTTACCATGGTAATACTTGTGCTACTTTTCAGTTGGAACTTCTTGTTGCAGGAGATATAAATCCCAACCCTGGCCCAGATTTGACAAAAGGAAGACATCCAACGGATGTTGTTAATACATGCAACAATAATAGAATAACTTATGACCGTGATCAACTCCTGGCACTTAACAATCTCTCCTATCAAGCAGCTGCTTCACCATTACCCTTAACTTTGTGGAATCGTCTGAAATCGATCCCAATCAAATCGTCATACCGTCCCAAATATCGTGGTAAACGAGGTGGCCGTCGCAAACAATGGCAGAACAATGAATGTAATAGTGATTTGAACCAAGGTTCTAATCCAATCACAGTCATCACGTCTCACCGTTACTCTCCAGACATAAGCAAGACAGTTCCTAGATCAGCTGACCTTAGTAAGTTACGGCCAATATCACGCAATGACTTCTCACGTCTCAGTATTAAATTCTGGAATGCCCATTCAGTGCGCAACAAAACCACCTCAATTGCTGATTTTGTTATCGATCATGATGTAGATATTTTAGTTATCACAGAAACATGGCTTGCTCATGATGACTCTGTTATCATTGGGGAGCTCACTCCCTTTGGATATTCCTTTCTCAACCACCCACGCCGCAAATCTAACCATGGTGGAATTGGAATTTTGTTCAAGGCTTCGCTTAAGCTTTGTGTCAAACCAATGTCTTTTACTGCTGAAACCTTTGAATTTGTTTGCATCAAGAATGGTAGTAACAGTACAACATTTGCTGTTATCTATCGGCCTCCCCCCTCACCTGCTAATGGACTCAAAACAAAGGATTTTCTGGAAGAAATGAATTCATTTCTTATTGATCTCAACCTTTTACCAATGGATATTGTTGCACTAGGAGATTTCAACTTACACATTGACATTCCAGATAAACCTGATGTAACTCACTTTAGGAATATACTTTCTTCAGTTAATTTGCATCAACATGTTCATGATTCTACCCATAGGTATGGTCATGTTTTGGATTTAGTCATTACACGCTCAAGTGAACAGGATCTTATACATGACTGTTTAGTTCAACCATAGGAAACTGACTCACCAAAAGACCACTTCTACCATCCGCAATTTTACTAAAATTGACATGGATGCTTTTTGTAATGAGCTTGCATTTGAGCTTGATAGATCAATTAAACCAGATCTACACGATGCCAATGATGCCATTCTTGCCTTCAACAATGCTATCAAAGGAGTGGTAGACAAATATGCTCCTGTTGAAACTAAAACTCGCACGCTTCGACCCAAACATCAATGGTACAATGATGAAATTCATGAAGCTCGCCGGCAACGGCGTCGACTTGAGCGAACCCTAAAGAAACACACCAATGAGGTAAATCGTCAGCGCTACCTTTCTCATCACAAACATGTCATTAATTTGATTCAGAAAGCGAAGCAGGAGTTCTTCAATAACAAACTGCAATCTGCTGATATGAAAAAGGTGTTTCAAATCACTAATACTTTGCTGAACAATAATAAGACTAAAAATCTCTTCCTGTTTGTGATTCAAATGAACACCTGTCCAACAAATTTGCTGACTTCTTTGAGAACAAAATTGTCAAGATCCGTAACGATCTTGATAATAACACTGATTTGGCAGACTCCAATCCAATTGATAATGTGTCTAACACTGTTCAGGCAATAACTGTTCTGAATAATTTTGAACCAGTTGATGAAAATGAGATTTGCAAAATTATCTCTCGGTCGCCAAACAAGTCTTGTTCTTTTGACGTCTTGCCAACATGGTTGGTCAAGCAATGCATCAACATCATTGTTCCAAAGCTGACTTATATTGTTAACTTGTCTTTATCAACTGGTATATTTCCGGATGTTCTAAAACAGGCTGTCATCACACCCATCCTCAAGAAACCATCATTGGATATTAATCAATTGAAAAACTACAGACCAGTTTCTAATATACCTATGTGGTCTAAAGTCATTGAAAAAGCCATCGCTTCACGTATAAATGATCACCTTGCTGACAATCATCTAAATGAGACTTTCCAGTCTGCTTATCGCGCCCAACATAGTACGGAGACAGCTTTGCTTAAAGTTAAGAATGACATTATGTGTGCTTTGGATCAAAGGAGAGCTGTGTTCGTTGTACTCCTTGACCTTAGTGCAGCTTTTGACACGGTTGATTATCAAATATTCTTAAATCGTCTTTCGGACACTTTTTGCATCAAGGATACGGCCCTCAACTGGTTCTCCTCATATCTCCAAAATCGACGAAATCGTGTCGTAGTCTCTGGATCGTATTCTTGTGAACATACTATGGACTATGGACTACCTCAAGGTTCGGTCATTGGACCTATGGGGTTCTCTCTTTACACTCATCCTCTTGGCAAAGTTATTCGTCGGCACCATGTCAATTACCACATGTATGCCGATGATACACAATTATATGTTGACTTCAATCCAACCGTGCCAGGTGAAAAGAGAAAGCCTTGGATATACTAACGTCATGCATAGATGACATCATAGTCTGGATGAACACAAACAAATTGAAACTGAATGCTGAGAAAACAGAGTTCTTTGTCGCTGCCTCTAAGAACAACTTGTCACATGTTGAAGATGTTTCTCTAAGCATTGGAAATTCTACGGTAACCCCCTCAACTAGTATTCGAACTTGGGTGTCATGTTTGACCCTGTCATGTCAATGTCATCTCAAGTTAACTCAGTATGTAGCTCTACTAACTTCCATCTGCGCAACATTGCAAGGATTCGAAAATACATTGATCAAGATACTTGTCACCATGTGGTTCGCTGTCTTGTCACTTCTCGTCTAGACTATTGTAACTCCCTGTTATCTGGAATCACCAAAGCAAATCTTAAACGCCTCACCGGTATTCAATACAGAGCTGCCAAACTTGTTCTCACCGTTAACTGTTGGAGAGCTCATGGATCTCCCTTACTTGCTGAACTACACTGGCTACCCATGGAGAAACGCATCCAGTTCAAAACTCTTCTATATGTTTATAAATGTTTAAATGGCATTGCTCCACCTTATCTCTCTGATATGTTTCATATTCGCCAAAACCACCGTCAAGGACTCCGTTCTTCTTCTGATAAAACTCGGCTTAACACTCACAAGTCCAGATTAACTTATGGCAAACACGCCTTCTCACACTCTGCTGCTGAACTTTGGAACAGTCTCCCAATTAATGTCCGTAATTCTTCTTGTGTTGTCACATTTAAGAAAAAACTTAAAACTTATCTCTTTCCTAAATTGTAGATTTATGATTTGCACTAGCTTGTTTTAATTTATCCTTTTCTTTGTTATGCGCTTTGATCATGTTTTGGAAAAGCGCAGTATAAATACCTTTTATTATTATTATTATTTGTGTTGTCGTTTAGTCTTCAAGAAAGACTCTGCTTGGGTCGAAACGTTAGACCTTTAACTAGTTTTTGTTTGCGAGAATGAAAATCGAGACAAACTTACCGTATTCTGTTCGCCCACTGGCAAGCTCAGACCTTGGAGGATCCAGACAGCTGTCTGAAAAAAGGCTTACTTGGAAGAAGTAAGTTTCTCCGGATCTTAAGCCAGTCACCAAGTAGGGGTTTTTACTTGTCCCCAATCGCTTTGGTATGTGTGATCCAGACGTCCCGTAGTAAATGTTGTAAACCTGCAGAAAAGCAAAAGGCTGAAAACTTTAGGGCAATCGAGGTCGTGACATTTGGAGCAATACTGCAGTGTGTGTTAGTTAGGTGTGACATCCTTTTAGACCCAGTTCCCAAAGAAGCCCGGTGTTCGTCCGGTACCAAATTCCCCCGGTGTTGGCCTTAAGTTGCTTCGGTCACTGAAGCATATCGCTTATGAGGCCTGTGGTTCTGGCTCTGGGGTCACACAAAAGACGGCTTAAGCGGATTAAGGGCTATTGTTATAGGTTTACTATTATTTGGTACTACCCTTGTGGTACAAAAGATATTTATCAACAACTAATCCCTTAACAATAGAGCGATCCAGCCAGCCAGAAGAAGAAACCACATGCCCAATCTCGGCAGCAACTGTGGTAGCTTCTATTGTCACGTGCACTACCATGGATTAGCGCTATTCAATTGCTTCTTTTGTTGAGCTTAACTATAACTCTCAAGAGCCAGGGGTTCTCCAGACTTCTTAATCCCTACTCCTCTGGTACTGTTTGAACTTCTCTTCAGTTTAGAATACCTGTTAGAGACCGGGTAAGCAACCGGGCGTTAAAAAAAAGGGTTTCTAAAAAAATGTCACGCCTTACAGTCTGCAGAGCACGCACAGATAGCTGCCAATATTTGCATCATACAACCAGGAAGATTGTGTACAATAATCAGGCAGACCAGGCAGAGGGAGAGCGAGCCCTTGGCCTAAATTTCATACAGAAAGTAGCTGAGCACAACAAAAATTACACTTAGCAGGATAGGGTAACCGGCCAAAATACCATTTCACATGCACCACTGACTGGTATCCCGCTCATTTTCGCTTTATGGCAGGAAATTGTTTAGAGCAATCCTGCTTAAAGGAACGTTACAGAACTGGTAATTAAAATTTTCTTTAAGATCACAAATTTACATAAAACTTACACGGTCTAATGATGATGATAGTGGAAAACATCCCTAGAAATATTTCTGTCTGAAATGCCATATTTGATGAGAAATAAATAAAACTAATTTCCGATTGAAGTTTATCGCTCATGAGCGTTTTATTCATGCATTGTATAACACATGCAAATGTGTAATCAGTTTTTCACTATTTTCTCGTGACCCAGATGGCCGATCGATCTCAAACTTCTACAGGTTTGTCAGTTTATGTATATGGTGGATTATATAAAGTGCTTAACTGTTTTGTTAGCAAAAACAAATTCTGTAATGTTCCTTTAAGCAGCTCTTTGAAATTGGGTCCTGGTTTCCATTAAAAAAAAGGGCTGTCTAAATATCACCACAGCCAGCAAGCTTGTCCTCTAGGAGCCCAAGCAAGGTTGAGCCCAAAGAGGTTGAGGTCACCTGACTTATGTTGATTTACTAAGAAGGGACACTGGGTTTGTGACAACGGGTGAAATATCTACATGCGTGAGGGACAGGGAGATCTAGGGACAACTCTGTCGTAACATCATTGACCGAGGACACCACTTGAAATAGAAAAAGTGACGGAAAAAAATACCGTGATATCCGTGTTATTCTGCTTATAGTTCCACGAGAGCAAGATGGAGTCAACCGATTTCTGTACTGTTGTCAGGTTGGTTGGCGCTTGAAGTGCAACACCGGTGGTCGTCGCCGTAACACGATCTGACGGTGGACCCTCGGACCAAGCGTTGGCCGCCTTGACTGTGAAGAAGTACTTGGTGCCTGAGCACAGCTTATTAACTGTCATAGATGGTAATAAAAGTCACAGCGATTATTACATTGAGACTCAATCAAAAACAAACGATTACACTGAAGAAAAAAAACCTTCTGTAAAAAAAGTTGGTTGATGGTGTTGATGATGGTAAGGAAGAGGGGGTATGAGTGCAGTGGCCTAAAGTCACCTATGGTAAGGAAGAGGGGGTATGAGTGCAGTCGACTAAAGTCGCCTATGGTAAGGAAGAGGGGTATGAGTGCAGTCGACTAAAGTCCTCAATGGTAAGGTAGAGGGGGTATGGGTGCAGTCGATTAAAGTCACCTATGGTAAGAAAGAGGGGGTATGAGTGCAGTCGACTAAAGTCACCTATGGTAAGGAAGAGGGGGTATGAGTGCAGTGGACTAAAGTCACCTATGGTAAGGAAGAGGGGGTATGAGTGCAGTGGACTAAAGTCACCTATGGTAAGGAAGAGGGGGTATGAGTGCAGTCGACTAAAGTCACCTATGGTAAGGAAGAGGGGGTATGAGTGCAGTGGACTAAAGTCACCTATGGTAAGGAAGAGGGGGTATGAGTGCAGTCGACTAAAGTCACCTATGCACAGTGGTTTAAAACACTATGTGACCCAGACATCGACAAATTTCACAACAATAATCGGTAAAAATACCTTTAAAATATGTCAGGCATGTCTCAACGTCATCTTTTGGCCCATAAAACTTGGTTGTCAGTTAAAATATTACACATTCAACGATACGCGTCACAAATTGTGGGAAAAAATGCCGATTTAAAAGAGGGCGCTGTTTAGGAATTGCGCCCTCTATGACTGTTTTTACACTTGCAATCATCACCCGTCTGCTGTGTTCGTAACATTACCCAGCGCTGACATAAAATCCAACTTGTTTCTAGTTCCAGTTGCTATACAATTTGCTAAGGTACAACAAACTTAAACTAGCTTGAAAATCATTGCAACAGTTCTAAACTTTTTAGTAAATATTAGTTAGTTTTGTTTACCTTGAGAAACTTTAAAATAGTAGTTTTTTTCCCGAGTGAACAACGTTGTTTTATGAAAAATAAATCAACTGTGGTTTGGACACTCCAATTTCCTAATCTTAGGTTTTACTTTCATCAATAATTATTTCGTCTGAGCTGCTGGCATGGGCCCACTTCGTCCGGCGGAATTATTTTCGGGCCAAAAAGTCCAATACTTCTGCTTCAGATCCTTTTTGACAAAGGGGTCCTCTTAATACCATTTCATCTCTTGAGAGAAATTTTTTTCATAAAAATGTCAAGGTTCCTTTGGCTTTTATTTGAAATAGTTATATGTATAACTGTTGAGTTTCTGTGTTCTTATCCCCCACAAACTGTCCTCTCTTCTGTGAACCTGTTCCTTTAGGTCGTAATTTATTGCTAAAGTCCCCACGCAGTTATTTTGCTCAACTTGTTGGAGCCGAGTATGTAGGCCTACATCCCCAATTACGATAATTTATTGCAAATCTCTCGATTGAAGGCGGGATCTTGACTGTTCCGAGCAGTAAACATAAACAAAAACCCTTGAATGAAAGTATCAAGACTTTGAAAAATGTATAATTTTAGGCACGCTGACGCTATTGAATATATTGGTGTTTTTTCCCTTTGTTTCTATAAACAATGTTTTTGTCTTGTAAATATCGGTGATCACACATGTTTATAACCTGTCTGACAGTATTTGTGAAGCTTGCAGCCTAGTGCCCGCGCTTTACATTAAGATATATATTAAAGACTTCATGTTTTTATGGGACTTTGTGTTTTGCTTCGGCCATCTTGTATTTACAGAAAAAATATGAATAAATAATAAAAGGACAGACCTCATGAAATTGGAACAGCCGGCCCTTTTACTGAAAGGACAGGCATTCCATACCCTCATCGAAAAGGTATTATATTATGTACCCAAACCATTATTTGAAAGACGAATAAGCTTTTCCAAAAGTAAAAGTTTGCTATACGACAATTCATAGTTAATCACATGACATTTTGAATAAAAATTAATGTCTACCCCCATACAATTTGTTTACGAACAAGTTATTTTCTTCTTCAATTTTATGAGAACACTTCAGCCCCTAGCTGTGTAACGTGAACATCTAAAATAAATACCTTTGTGAAATGTCACTTTATTTTTAAAAACCAATTCTGTAAAAGAAACTGCTTGATGTGAACGTGTAGTACGTTTACGTTATACGGACGTTAACTATAAGGGAATTCCCCTATTCATGGAGTGTCAACAGAGGGCGCTCTTTTTCGCGCTCTCAGCTGATGTTTTCTGATGACAATGCTGGCGAAAATGATCAAATTTTCAGAAAGGTGATCTTGCGGGATTTTTGCGCTATTTTGTTTTCGTTGCCAAGTAGTCACTCTATCATGTTATGGAGAAATTTTCACAAAATATCTTGGCCGTTGGTGGCCGATTGACAAAATGTGCAACGTTTTGATTTTGTTTATTTTCCTTAATTTTGTGATAATTTTTTTTTAATTTATATGCTGTTTTAACTGACCTTTCGCCATAGGTTTCAAAATAAATTGTACATCAAATGAAAGAGTAATAAAGTGGCTTCAAGGGAAATAGATTATTAGAAATACAAAGTTAAGGCTTTAGACACAGCAAATATTTTTATATCATGTCGTCAAATTAAGATTTGACTTGTTGATTAAAGAGGCTTGGTTATGAAATGTCAATTTCGATGTGAGTAAGACCTAAAAATATTTTATTTTTTATTTTAACCATTTCTTTAGACATGTCTGATAAAAGCATTAACAAAAACTGGGGACAAAAAATTGAAAGAAATGTCTGGGTCTTAAACCACTGTGCTATGGTAAGAAAGAGGGGGTATGAGTGAAGTGGACTAAAGTTACCTATGGTAAGGAAGAGGAGGTATGAGTGCAGTCTACTAAAGTTACCTATGGTAAGGAAGAGGGGGTATGAGTGAAGTGGACTAAAGTTACCTATGGTAAGGAAGAGGGGGTGTGAGTGCAGTGGACTCAAGTCACCTATGGTAAGGAAGAGGGGGTATGAGTGCAGTCGACTAAAGTCACCTATGGTAAGAAAGAGGGGACATGAGTGCAGTGGACTAAAGTCACCTATGGTAAGGAAGAGGGGGTATGAGTGCAGTGGACTAAAGTCACCTATGGTAAGGAAGAGGGGGTATGAGTGCAGTGGACTGAAGTCGCCTATGGTAAGGAAGAGGGGGTATGAGTGCAGTCGACTAAAGTCACCTATGGTAAGGAAGAGGGGGTATGAGTGCAGTGGACTAAAGTTACCTATGGTAAGGAAGAGGGGGTATGAGTGCAGTCTACTAAAGTCACCTATGGTAAAGAAGAGGGGGTATGAGTGCAGTCGACTTAAGTCACCTATGGTAAGAAAGAGGGGACATGAGTGCAGTGGACTAAAGTCACCTATGGTTAGGAAGAGGTGGTATTAGTGCAGTGGACTAAAGTTACCTATGGTAAGGAAGAGGGGGTATGAGTGCAGTGGACTGAAGTCGCCTATGGTAAGAAAGAGGAGGTATGAGTGCAGTGGACTAAAGTCACCTATGGTAAGGAAGAGGGGGTATGAGTGCAGTGGACTAAAGTTACCTATGGTAAGGAAGAGGGGGTATGAGTGCAGTCGACTAAAGACACCTATGGTAAGGAAGAGGGGGTATGAGTGCAGTCGACTAAAGTCACCTATGGTAAGGAAGAGGGGGTATGAGTGCAGTCGACTAAAGTTACCTATGGTAAGGAAGAGGGGGTATGAGTGCAGTCTACTAAAGTTACCTATGGTAAGGAAGAGGGGGTATGAGTGCAGTCGACTTAAGTCACCTATGGTTAGGAAGAGGGGGTATTAGTGCAGTGGACTAAAGTCACCTATGGTAAGGAAGAGGGGGTATGAGTGCAGTTGACTGAAGTCGCCTATGGTAAGGAAGAGGGGGTATGAGTGCAGTTGACTAAAGTCACCTATTGTAAGGAAAGAAATAGTTAAAGGTACTGTCACTCACTAGTTATCTCTATTTGTGTGGTGTTCTTGCAGAGTCTGGTCCCGGGAACTGATGCCTTGCCACAATTAATCAAGTAGTACTGGAACAGAATAATAACAAAATATGAAATCATATTTCACACACTTGCTGTATTATGTTTATGGCAAACAAGAATTTCAAATGAACCAACCCTCACCTCAAAATTACATAGAAAGCATTCTTGTTTCACACTAATTCTTGTGCCCACCAACCACCAGCTGGCCAACTGGCCAGCATCAGCCAAGTAGCCAACCAGCCAGCCTGCCTGTCCACCAACCAGCAATTCGCTCAACCAGCCAGACAGCAAACCAGTTGACCAGCCGACCAGCCAGCCACCCAGTCAGTAAGCGAGCTGACCAGCCGACCAACCAGCCGTCCAACCAGACAGCAAGCCAGCTGATCAGCCTACCAGCCAGTCAGCCAACCAACTCGACAGCAAGCAAGCAAACCACCCACCCAGTCAGCCAACCAACTCGACAGCAAGCAAGCAAACCACCCACCCAGACAGCCAACCGAACAGTGAGCCAGCCAGCCACCCGAACAGCAAGCCAGCCAGACAGCAACCCAGCAAACCCCCGAACAGCAAGCCAGCCAGCCACCCGAACAGCGAGCCAGCGAGCCAGCCAGCCACCCTAACAGCAAGCCACCCAGACAGCAACCCAGCAAACCACCTGAACAGCAAGCCACCCAGCCACCCGAACAGCAAGCCAGCCAGCCACCTGAACAGCGAGCCAGCCAGCCACCCGAACAGCAAGCCAGCCAGACAGCAACCCAGCAAACCATCCGAACAGCAAGCCAGCCAGCCACCTGAACAACGAGCCAGCCAGCCAACCATCAACAAGCCAAAGCCAGTTTACTTAGCCAACCACCTTGACGCAAGCAAGCAAACCACCCACCCAGACAGCAACCCAGCAAACCACCCAGACAGCAACCCAGCAAACCACCCAGACAGCAACCCAGCAAACCACCCGAACAGCAAGCCAGCCAGCCACCTGAAGAGCGAGCCAGCCAGCCAACGGTCAACAAGCCAAAGCCAGTTTACTTACACTGACAGTAGCTGATGTTCTTGGTTTCTTCCATTTCAAATGAACTCCGTAGTCTGTTGCCAATTCAACAGACAGACTAGTAGGAGGTCCATCTATTTCTATAAAGAAACAAAAGCATAAAAACATTAACACGATGAGGTCATGTCTGTGCAACAAGGTAAAATCTGACATTTAGGTTAGGTAGTTAAACAAAACTAGAACAGCAGAAGCTGCCAAGGCGAGCTGCCAAATGCCCGATAGAGAAACAATGAATAATAGAAAAACAAAAATTTGATCAACTGATGTTCAAAGAGGTGGGGAAAATTAACAAGTATGTAGTTGACCATTGCCTACTTGGCTTGACATGTGGGAAAGAGGCAAAAATGTTAACAAAAAGTCTTAATGCGGATGGCCGGACAGAAGCTGTTTAATTTCCAGAGGGTAATAATGTACCCTGAAAACTTTAACATTTTTAAACAATTTCCATTTGCACACTGTGGATCCAACCACATTTTGGCTGTAAGACAAATGAACTGCAATTGAGAGTGAAAACAATTTATTTTTCACAACAAACTATCTAACACCATGAGGCAAAAACTTTAACAAAAAGTCTCAATGCGGATGGCCGGACAGAAGCTGTTTAATTTCCAGAGGGTAATACTGAACCCTGAAAACTTTAACATATTTAAACAATAGAAAAACTTGACCACAATTTCCATTTTCACCTAGTGAATCTATTCACACAAAAACAATTACATATCACAACAAATTATCTAAGGCAAAAACTTTAACAAAAAGTCTCAATGCGGACGGCCGGACGGACGGACATGTTTGTTTAGAGAGGTGATAGGTGGGCATTCACAGGGTTGTGATATGATCCCCTTTCTTTAATCTTTTTTGTTTTAAAACATTGTGGGCATGACACAATGTAAGAAAAGCCCACACAGACAGCTACCTACTACAAGTAGCCAGCAATTGTAGACGGACGGACAGACGGACGGACCACGGACGGACAAAATCGGTATTACATAGGCTCGCATTCTGCTAAAGCAGCTCGCCAAAAACACCACAACTGGATCACCAAGAAGGTCATATTTTTAACTTGTTACAACAAGGTTGTATTTCACTTGTTACCAGGTCGTATCTGAATTGTTTTACAACAGTTGGGTCGTTCATGTCCGTTGGCGTACAGGACATTCTTTTGGTGTAGCCCACACAAGCATGCACTCACAATGTTTTGCTTCATTTGCTATTACAAAGAGGGAAAAAGAGGGTACTGGAAGTCATGCTCGAAATCTCCCTTTTTCAGGGGTTATTCTGCAATCCCCCCGATTCCAGACCTTTTTCCTTTTTCTGTAAAATATTGCCATATGGCGTGTCGTGGCCGAGCGGATAAGAACACTGAACTCAAGCTCTGGTGTTTCTGATCAGCAGAGTGTGGGTTCGAATCCCAGCCGTGACACTTGTGTCCTTAAGCAAGACACTTAACCACATGCTTCGTCCTTCGGATGGGACGTAAAGCCGTTGGTCCTGTGTGTTGTGTAATGCACGTAAAAGAACCCAGTGCACTTATCGTAAAGAGAAGGGGTTCGCCCCAGTGTTCCTGGTTTGATTGGCTGCATATTGCACCACAGCACCCTGTAAACCATTACATGGTGCTATGTAAAGGAGTAGGTCTCATACTTCAGAAACGTAGCTCAACAATACCTTGCAGAAAAATACTCACTGTTGAAGCGCCTTAAGCGTCACTGAGTGACCGATATAAGCGCTTTATAAGAAGCCACTATTATTATTATTATTATAAGAAGCAAGTCCGTGATTCCAGCATGCCATGGCCGATTATCACCTGTGGCTTATGGCCAAGGTTTGGCCTGTTCATGGTGAAGATATTCCATAATTTCTCCGAAGAAGAACAACAAATCCCGGTGCATTTTATGAGAATGTCTCTTGCCTTTATTTTGTTTAGTCAGGGTTTGATTTGTGAAAACGATATTCTCAACAACAGGGAAAATTATTTTTCAGCAGTTCGAAAAGTTCCAAAACAGAGACGCAGAGGCACGATAGAAATTATTTAATACCGTCCGGAAGTGGATAAGGAACGAATGGAGACGCAACCAATCAATATTTTCTCTCTACCAAAAAACCCTCCACACACCAACCCAACCCACTTTTCGTCCCCCTACCATTTGGTGGGCACAGGCCTGTGAGTGGACCCTTAAAAAAAGAGCTGAAACACTACATGATGTATGAATGATCGTGGAACGTCAAGTGAGCGCGCGTCACGCAGTTACGCTGGTCGAATTGGGGCACCCCATTGATCCAGTAACTAGGCTTATTTCACATTATTGTAGTTGTACATTACTGTTGCCAAGCATATATAAGACCAAAAAGTGAAAAAAAAACGAAAACAAAGAAGAAAAAAAAACGGGGGGAAAAAAAAAAAGAGAAAAAAAAGGAAAAAAAGAAAGGAAAAAAAAAAAGCGGAAAGAAAAAATCAGCAAAAAAAGAAAACAACGGATATCCGCTTTGAAGCGGAGATTTCACAGGCCTGCGGGCAACGTACCTTGGCCAGGATTCAAAGTTGTGGTAATGTCGACACCTGGTGAATAAGGTCCTAGGCCTGCTGAGTTTCTAGCGGCCACCTTCAAGTCATGACACAAAACGATAACAAAAATCAAATTAATGAAACATGTTGCCGAAGATCTCTGCTAGTTGTGTGACGCTATTTTTGCTTTTTTTTTAGAGGAACAGAGCTAGGATTTCGTTGCGTCGTCAAAAGATCGTATCTTGCTCATTTGGGAAAACACAATTGGCTCCACGCAACAAGGTCATATCTCAACCCAAAATCATCATGCAATAAATAAATCACATACATTTTTAATCGCCATGATCTCTTTAAGAAAGGTTAAAGGGAAAAACATATACCATACCCGGAACACATATTCCGTCTGTGTAGCCAGATCTCCGATGAGCGTCGTGGTTTGAGCGGCTAGCACGTACTTCACCTCTGGGTCTAGCACGAACCATTCTCCAACCGCCTCGTAAGACACCTGCTCGAATCAGAGAATAATAATCACCAAAAGAAAAAAGGGGGGTTGGCGTCAAGACACCATTGGCCGATCCTCTCGTTACCCCAAAATGGTTTTGACATAAACATCCACTGGTGACCAAATTGTTCGTCCACAGAAGTGTGAAGCATATTTTCTATTAGCCTTATACTGTGCTGTACACAGATACAGAGATCTAGTATGCACTACAGACAACTTTGAGAATACGAACAAAACGGGCACTTTTTTAACGTTGAGAGCTGCATTATTACACGACAATGATGACTTTATGAGGAATATATGACGTTCAAAACCCACCGCAGAAAATTGTATGATGCAATGGAATAGGAATCCTGTGAAATTAGTGGCTTCTTGCAGGTAAGATTTGAGTTATGAATCTTATAAATTTATCCGCTCCAGAAACGGACCCTGATATCCAGGACGTCACTGTAGTATAATGGGAAAGTGAAAGGCCGCCAGGGCAAAATTTTCTATAAAACAACAGCTGGCATGTGAGCAGGGCCCAATTTACTAGAGCTGCTTAAGCACAAAAAGTAGCTAAGCACAACAAAATTATGCTTACAAGAATAAGGTTACCAGCCAAACTACTATGTCATCTGTACAATTTCTGACTGGTATCCTGCTCATTTCTGCAATACAGAGAATAAACAAGAACCTGGTAGAGTTTTGTCGAAATTTTTTGTGTCGGTAAACTTGCAGGCAGTGGCTCAATATACTGCCTGTTCACATCTGATTATTCTCACGATTATTCATGCTAGCGACCGGCCTAACTTCCCTTCAGAAAAATAGTTGTAAAACCGCAAATAAAGATTGCAAGACCACACAGTTTTCAGGATGGGAAAGAGGACTCTAGAGGGTGCTATTGTGACCTTTTTTTTTGGTGGGGTCGCCATTTACAAAAACAAAACGAACAAGCAATTAATGTGTCCATACAATCAATTTATCATTAAAATAAATGGTGCATGAAAGAGTTAAGAGAGATCGTGTTGAAAACTGCTCCATCCTAAACCAGGGCCCAATTTCATAGAGATGCTTAAGCAGAAATTATTGCTTAACAATTGTTTGATAAGCAGAAATGAGTAGAATACCAGTCACAAATTGTACATGCGACATAGTAGTTTGGCTGGTAACCTTATTCTTGTAAGCATAATTTTTTTGTGCTTAGCTACTTTTTGTGCTTAAGCAGCTGTTTGATATTGGGCCCTGGTGAGTACAGGGCCCATTTTCATAGAGCTGCTTAAGCAGAAATGATTGCTTATCAATTTTTTGCTTAGCAGAAATGAGCAGAGTACCAATCACAATTTGTACATGTGACATGGTAGTTTGGCTGGTAACCTTATTCAGGTAAGCAAAATTTTTTGTGCTTGGCTACTTTTTGTGCTTAAGCAGCTCCATAAAATTGAGCCCCTGGTGAGTACTGGGTGCAAACTGGGGCCCACTCCTAATGGGTGATTCACGTAATGTTACCTGATAATAGGTCAAATCACTGGTATCGCCGACAGGAGCGACCCAGGTAACATTCACTGTAGTTCTGTTCAGCAACGTAAGTTGAAGTGATCTTGGAACGCCAGGCACTGTTTAAAAAAAACGAAGTTTTTTTCAAAGGCATGTCAAACAATCCTCGTTGCAGCACGCAGGAAGTTCAAACTTATGTGAAAATTGATTTAAAGGTAGGGTCATAGATTGGTAAATACTCCACAAATCAATGACCGTAAAAACTTACTTGGTGAGAAGTACTGCAGCTGTTGATAGCAAAAACTTTTCTGAGAAAAGAGTCTCTTCGAAGTAATATGGTTTGAAAAAATTTTCATCCAAAAACAACTGAATCTGAGAAATGATTCATGCATGAATCCTTTCTTTAAAATGGGGCCAAGGTCAAGTACACTAAACCGGTTGTACATGTACCCTTAGCCTTTCGTCAAGGCCTTCGAGACAGCTGTGCAGCCCGCGAGGCGTCTGGAACCGGAGACCACACGCGCGAGTGGCGAGGCCCATGAGGCCCTTTTCCAACTCGTCAGGAATTTCTAATGAGTTTCTTCATTGAATTATTTTTGCAACCCTAACGGAGCACCCTAGTAGGGCAGCAAAATTCCAAACCAATCGTAGCAATGGGGTCAGCACGCATAAATATTTGTCTTCTTTTTGCAATTTTTACAATTTAAAAAAAAAATTGCTATTGTTTAATCACCGTCTTTTAAATAAAATTGCTTTATGTACAAAAATGTTTATCTTTATTCATATCATTGTGTACCCACGGGCCCAAATTCATAGAGCTGATTAAGCATTTAAACAATTTTTGCTAAGCAACAATAAGCAGGATACCAGTCACAGGTGCTACATGTGAAATGGTATTTAAGCTGGTAACCTTTTTCTGGTAAGCATAATTCTGTTGTGCTTAAGCAGCTCTATGAAATAGGGCGGAGATGTGGGGCAACAGATCTACAGATCATAGTGTGTATTTCCTTCTGCTGTCCCTTGCCCATCTCCGGGTGTATTGCATTTTTTTTAATACTGTTTTTACGGCAAATAAAATAATACAAATAAACCTATTCTGCATTGTGATCGGTTCACCTTTCAGCACTTTAACTATTTGCATCAAAATCATGACAAATTTGTAATTGAAACTTTATAAATAATTCAACAACAACAAAACACCAAAAAATCGAGTTGGAAAGGCCCACTCCATCGCGCGCGCATGTGGTGTTTCGATTCTCTTAGCAACTACACAGCTTCGTCTTAGCCACGTAGGCCTTGACGAAAGGGGCTACCTTTGAAAGGTATCGTACAGGTTTGGTAATTCCTCAAAAAACAAATATTTGCATAAAAACTTACTTGGTAACAAGCAACGGAGAGCTGCTGATAGTATAAAACGTTGTAGGAAACAACTCCCTCTGAAGTAACGTAGTTTTTGAGAAAGAGGTAATTTCTCACTAAAATAATAAAAACTTCTTGCAAGAAGTTTTTATTCCTATCTGAAAGCACACAAATTTGTACAGCAAGGGTTTTTTCTTTCATCATTTTCTTGCAACTTCGATGACCAATTGAGCCCAAATTTTCACAGGCTTGTTATTTTATGCATATGTTGGGATACACCAAGTGAGAATACTGGTCTTTGACAATTTCCAAACGTGTTCAGTGCCTTGAACATACCTTGAACTACCATGTTCACAGTGACCCAATCCACAGGTTTGTATGTTACCCCCCCTGCAGTAGTAACACTCATAGTGAACTGGTACTGGGAAGACGGTGTCAGATTCTCCCAAAAGTACATCGTTGATGCAGAAGAGACAGAAACTGTATTTGAAACTGCTCCGCCTTCTATAAAAACTTGTCTGAGGGGAAGAAAACACAAAAATACCTCAGCACCGAAAATTCTAGGTTAGCGGATACAGGTTACAAGTTGGAAAACCACATAGGATACTGTTTTTGACTGGTTCCCCGTTTTGGGGGTTTTTTTTTGCTCAGCACTGAACATTCTTGGTTAGGAGAAACAGGTAACCAGCCGGAAAACCATGTAAAGTAAACTGTTTTTGACTGGTTCCCCTTTTTATTTTTTAGTTTTTTTGCTCGGCAGAAAAAAACTGCTAAGCGCTGAAAATTCTTGGTTAGCAGAAACAAAATACCAGCCGAAAAAAACACATAAAGTGTACTGTTAGTGACTGGTTTCCACCCCTACTTTTGGGGGGCTTAGGAGAAAAACTTGCAAAGCACCATTTTCTGCGAAACAATTTTGAGGAAAGTGGGGCCCAGACATTTATGAACAGCGCCAAATTTCATGGCTCTGCTTACCGCAGATGTCTGCGCTTACGGTCACTATTCTCCGCTTGCAGGGTAAGTGCCGCATTTCTGCGCTAAGCGAAAAATGCTTAGTAACATGAAGTATGCACACGCATAATCAAATATTCCTTGCTTACCTTTGACTTACCCTAATACATTGAAATAAATTGGTGAAATATTGAGTATAAACTAATTCCTTGCCCCCCACAGGCACATTGTTTCAAAAATGTTTCAGTTTCTCAGTGACGTCATTCAAGTGCACACATCGTCACGGCGATACTGAAATATTTCTGTAACATTGTGCCGGGAGGGGGGGGGCAGGAGGGGGGCAAGGGATTGATTTCTAAATTTCTATATTTCACAAATTTATTTCAATCAAGTGGTAACTCGACTAGCATCTTGTGTAACCCAAGGGTTGAAACGTCCCCACCCCCCTTCTCAGTAACCACTTGAAAATGTTTAGGTTCCTCACTTATGTACCTTTCAGAGATAGAATACCCATAGTTTGATGGCGGGTGGGTAGGTGGGCTCCAAACTATTTTAACAGTGCTGGAAGACACGGCAACAGCGCTGAAACTGGAAACTTGGTACTCGTCACCTACAAAGCAAATACGCGAACAAAAAGTGATTTGATTCAATTCAAAATCGATGAAGGCAATAACCGACATATAGATTTTGGGCCATATCAGGGTGTGGGTTCGAATCCCGGTCGTGACACTTGTGTTCTTGAGAAAGACATTCAACTACAATTGCTTCTCTTCACCCAGGGGGGGGGGGGTAAATGGGTACCTGTAAGGGCAGAGATGGTTCTTGTGATTGATTTAGCTTTAGTGGTGATTGATTTAGCTTTAGTGGCGCTACATACTTGGCAGCACAGGCTGTATACTCCCAAGGGGGCTGAGATGGTTTAAAGAATGATATAAATCGGCCCAGTGACCAGGGGTAATAATGTTGGAGCACCATGAGTGTCACTGAGTGACGGATTTGAGCGCTCAAGTCTTTCTTGAAAATTTTGCCTATAAATAAATAAATATGAATAAATAAGTAACAAGTTCTTATATAGCGCATTTTACAATAAACGTATCACTGCGCTTTACATTAGTGCCCTGGTCATTGGGCCAATAACATTCCTTGCCTATAGATCAGTATTACATGTAGGTCAACAAAAAATGTTTGTTTGTCCACAGAGGGTCCTAAAAAGGTAGTGTCGGTCAGTTTTTTTAATATATTTTTTAAATATGGATCTGTATTTGGGAATATAAACTCTTTACTATTCAAATATTAAGTCCTAACACAAAACACAACACTTTCACTGTATTGAACTCTTTCATTAAAGACAGTGGACACTATTGGTAATTGTCAAAGACCAGTCTTCTCACTTTGTGTATCTCAACATATGCATAAAATAACAAGCCTGTGAAAATTTGAGATCAATTGGTCATCGAGGTTGCGAGATAACAATGAAAGAAAAAAACAACCTTGTCACACGGAGTTCTGTGCTTTCAGATGCAAGTTGATTTTGAGACCTCATCTAATTTTTAGGTCGCGAAATCAAATTCGTGGAAAATTACTTCTTTCTCGAAAACTACTCCACTTCAGAGGGAGCCGTTTCTCACAATGTTTTATACTATCAACCTCTCCCCAATACTTGTTAGCAAATTAGGTTTTATGCTAATAAATATTTTGAGTAATTACCAATAGTGTCCACTGCCTTTAATTGTCCATGAATAGTATTTTAATACTAACAAATGTTCAACCATGGAACTATAAGGTTCAAAAACAAGATTTTATGTTGTTGATGTTGAGATGAATGCTTTACCGGAGCTACTAAATTTCACCAGAATGAAAAGTCAGGAATGTATTAACACCGTGGGTTGGTAAACTGCTTTATATTCAATATATAGTTTCTTCCTGTTTCAACATTTTTTGACAAATTTGTTTGAGAATTTTAATGAAAATTTAGGAAAGAAAAAAAGTTTGGTCGCGACGCAAATGACGGTAGGTCGAACGAGGACAAACAAACAATTTTCTTTTTGGGCCTTAAGTTGACAAAAAACAATCTATGACCCTACCTTTAACCCTGCTGGTAGCCAAGGTGCTCAAGCCATAGGCACTTTTTTATATTTTTGTTAATTACATCAATTTTTTGTTATTCAATTTCGCTGAAATTAATTTTCATCCAACCCTGAACAGTCCTTAACAAAGTGGCTGAACCAAATTTGCCCTAGAGGTCATTCACCGGGTAGGCCAGTTGTCACAAATGTGGGTCCGAGCCAAGGCGGCATTCATTTGTGCGGTAACAAACTTGCCGCATCTGTATCAACAAGCTGTCTGTCATCTGTCTGCCATCGGTGAACCAATGTGTCAATTGCCAGAATGTTAAAATCTTTGGCGTGTGTGTTCAGTGAACTTAAATTTCTTTCCCCTGTTCAGACCATTAGAACAAGATTTGTGCCCCCAAACACAGTTATTTACACCCTAACATAAAATGCCTACCGCGTGACCCCCTCGGGGAAACCGCGTAAATATATTTTAAGCTGGCTGCTCGCAGGGTTAAGGTTTATTACCAGATTTAACTCTTTGGGCAGACTCTGGGTCAAAATAGATCAACCAAGCATCAGTTTACATGTAAAGAGATAAAAGTATACACTTACTTGCACAGTCTCTCTCGTCTGATCCATCCCTGCAGTCCCAGTCCCCGTCACATTTCATATACGATGGCAAACATCTGTGGCTATTTTCGCACCTGAATCCTAGACATGGTGATTCCGTAGTGGAAAATACTAAGAAGGAGAAAGAAAAAAAAATAATAATAATAATTCAGGGCCCAATTTCTTAGAGCTGCTTAAGCACCAAAAAGTTGCTAAGCACAATAAAAGAATGCTTACCAGACTAAGGTCACCAGTCGAAATACCATTTCACATGTGTCATCTATGACTGGTGTCCTGCTCATTTTTGCTTATAGCAGGAAATAGTTAAGCACTATTTGCGTAATTTTACGTCATTTTGTATCACAACTACCACATAAATTTAAGAAGTGTAAAAAATAACAGCTGTATAAGTTTGAAAACTCGTACAGCTGTTATTTTTTACAACTCTTAAATTTATGTGGTAGTTGTGATACAAAATGACGTAAAATTTCCCACATGACCATTGTATTATCTCGCCTGCCAGGAATGCCCAGGAATATACAAGGTCACTTTATTTTTGTAAACCAGGGCCCAATTTCATGGCTCTGCTTACCGTAAGCAAAAGATAGGCGTTTACAGAAGCAGGGAACTCTGCGCTTACGTCAAGCGAACTTCACAGGTTAGCAGGGAATTTTCGCTTGTGCGAACTCCACGCTACTAGGCTTAACACAGGTGGGCAGAAATTCAGTGCTTACCCTGTAAAGTGAAGAATGGTGATCGCAAGCGCGGAATTTGGCTATAAGCAGAGCCGTGAAATTGGGCAAAGGTGAGATGGTCTATATATAGCCCATGGCGTTGTGGATCGGGGCTATTTCAGTGGATACAATACTTACTGGTGCAACCCTGTTCGTCGCTAGTGTCTTCGCAGTCGTAGAACCCGTTGCAGCGGTAGGTTATCGGGATACACTTCTCCCCGTTGGCACATCGGAAAGCTTCGGGCAGGCAAGTTGTGACGGTCGTGAACACAAATGGAGGCTGTGTTGGCAAGTCTGTTGTGGAGGAAAACAAAAACAGAAAATGTCCGAAGAACATATATTTTGGGTATACTTAGTATCAAATCAATACACTGGGTTGTTTCTATGAGTAAAAAATAGGACTGCCCCTTTAAGAATTCTTATCAGATGGTTTAGACCATTTCAAAAGGCTTGTGTTCACCAATTACACGCTATTATTAAAGGTACTGTTGGAAACAGTACGATGGTGTAAGCCTGTGCGTATATTCTGATGGTGTCAAGCAGGGTTTAAACGCATGGTTGTGCATAAAAAACCCAATATATTACAAGCTATTATAAAAGGGTCTGTTGGAAACAGTGCGATGATGCAAGCCTGTGCGTAGATTCTGATGGTGTCAATCAGGGTTTTAACGCATAGCTGTGCGTGCAAATATTGATTTACAATTGCCCGTAAAGATGGCCGACTACACAGTGTGTGAACGTCAAGTGGGTGCTATCTATACCTGTTGGGCAGTCTTGCTCATCGCTTCCATCCCCGCAGTCGTTGTCACCATCACACACCCACCAGGAGCTGATACACCTGACCCTACCTCCTGGTCCGCATGGTACCTGCCAAGAGGCACAATAAGCTGTCGTACTTGGCATCGAAGCTATTGAAAAGAGAATAAGACACCATGCTATCAAATGATGGACTGAGTATTGATCCCTGAGGAACTCTGAACAGCCCTGTCAGTGCCACAAGGTCGTACTTGGCATGGAAGTGGCTAAAAGAGAATAAGACACAATGTTATCAAATAATGGACTGAGTATTGATCCCTGAGGAACTCTAAACAGCCCTGTCGGTGCAACAAGGTCGTACTTGGCATCGAAGTGGCTAAAAGAGAATAAGACACCATGTTATCAAATGATGGACTGTGTGTTGATCCTGAAGAACTCTAATTGGTCGTGTCGGTGCAACCAGGTCGTTTCTTCTAAACCGAGCAACCAGTAAAGCCAGTCAGCCAATCATACAGCCAACCAGCCAACCAGCCAGCCATCCAATCCAATAATACTTACTGATAAAGCAATCCATTTCATCTGACCAGTCCCCGCAGTCATTGTCATGGTCGCACTTCCAACTCTGTGGAATACACGTTCCCTCAGTACACTGAAATTGGTACGGCGCACACGTTTGGCCGGGAGAAAAAGTCGGCTCGTCGGTCACTGAAAATAAAAATAAAAAATATTTAAAAAAATTAAGAAAGGGAATAAAAGAGTGTGTCGACCAGTTCTTGAACTACCGTTTAAAACCGACAGGGTCATGGCCGTGCGATAAAGTGACCTTGCGATTAAGTTTCAAACTATCGCAAGCAAGTTTCAAACTTACGCAAGTCAAAAATGACATACCAACTTAAATAGGGCTGTGAAATTTGCGTGCTCCGTGCAATCATCTGATAGTGCCTTCTTTTGACTCAATAAGATCAGGTCATGTTTAAACACTTCTAACTGTGTTTATATCGCACATTTAAGCGTAAACTTGTACTTGACGTTATCATTCCGTGTAAAACAGTGTGTAGGTGAGTAGCGAGCTTACATCAGAGAGCAAGTTCGGGTGGTTGACTAGAGTGGACTGGACTCAACAATAGTCAATCTAGATGTCAACTGAACGCTGCGTGGTTTAAAGGTATCGTACACGTTTGGTAATGACTCAAAACAAATATTAGCATAAAAACTTACTTGGTAACAAGCAAATGAGAGCTGTTGATAGTATAAAAAATTGTAGGAAACGACTCCCTCTGAAGTAACGTAGTTTTAGAGAAAGAGGTAATTTCTCACTAAAATAATAAAAACTTCTTGCAAGAAGTTTTTATATCTGAAAGCAAATTTGTACAACAAGGGTGTTTTTTCTTTCATCATTTTCTTGCAACTTTGATGACCAATTGAGCACAAATTTTCACAGGCTTGTTATTTTATGCATATGTTGGGATACACCAAGTGAGAACCATGGTCTTTGACAATTTCCAAACGTGTTCAGTGCCTTCATCTAGCTAGTTCAGATGGATCAACCTAGCCCTGGAGCAATGTTACTCTAGTCAAAAATGCAAGTTACGTCACAATTAATGGGTAGTTTTTAACGATAACGGTAGAGTCTGTTCAATATGACTAAGATTTATCTTTGCAGGGAAAGATAATTAGTTCATGAATGCACAAAAGTAGAGAAAATAATTAATATAAAAATGACATGTCAACAATTTGCTTTATTAACGTTTACGATAATTTTATCGTCTGCTCAACAAAATACATTGATCAACAACTATTTTGACAAGTCGATCAACTCGACACGTTTGAGTAAAACACATCACACAGGCGTGATTTAAATCGCAAATTGACTAAAAGGTCAGCACCTTAACTTGCTTAACAGAGAAGCAATTTTAGTCACCATGCTGTCACTTGGTATCAACAGTATATCTCAACAGCGTTGTGTACGAAACACTTAATATCTAGTTTTGATTATTACTCACTGCAGTCAAACTCATCAGAGCCATCTTCTGTCACTTGGTATCAACAAAATCTCAACAGCGATGTGTTCGAAAGCACTTATTGTCTAGTTTTGATTATTACTCACTGCAGTCAATACTCATCAGATCCATCTTCAGTCACTTGGTAGCAACAATATCTCAACAGCGATGTGTTCGAAAACACTTAATGTCTAGTTTTGATTATTACTTACTGCAGTCAAACTCATCAGAGCCATCTTCTGTCACTTGATATCAACAATATCTCAACAGCGTTGTGTTCGAAAACACTTAATGTCTAATTTTGATTATTACTTACCGCAGTCAAACTCATCAGACCCATCTTCTGTCACTTGGTATCAACAAAATCTCAACAGCGACGTGTTCGAAAGCACTTATTGTCTAGTTTTGATTATTACTCACTGCAGTCAATACTCATCAGAGCCATCTTCAGTCACTTGGTATCAACAATATCTCAATCAACAGCGATGTGTTCGAAAACACTTAATGTCTAGTTTTGATTATTACTTACTGCAGTCAAACTCATCAGAGCCATCTTCTGTCACTTGATATCAACAATATCTCAACAGCGTTGTGTTCGAAAACACTTAATGTCTAGTTTTGATTATTACTCACTTTAGTCAAACTCATCAGAGCCATCTTCTGTCACTTGGTATCAACAATATCCCAACAGCGTTGTGTTCGAAAACACTCAATATGTAGTTTTGATTATTACTCACTGCAGTCATACTCATCAGAGCCATCTTCTGTCACTTGGTATCAACAATATCTCAACAGCGTTGTGTTCGAAAACACTAAATATCTAGTTTTGATTATTACTTACTGCAGTCATACTCATCAGAGCCATCTTCGCAGTCCCTGATGCCGTCACATTTCCAGCTTGCGTACACGCACCTGCCGTTCAGGCAGTGGAAATCAGAGGGCGAGCAGGATCCTCCCGGGAACCACCACGTGGTCATAGTTGCCGGCATATCGGTTGCTGAAATAGAACGGACAAAAAACCGCACTTTAAATAGATGTTCAATTTGCATCGGGGATAAAGAATATTATTTGGTTTTCACCCATACACTGGTGTGTGTAAAGCACTGTATACTCAGTACTTTCCAGAGTCCTGTGAAGAAAAAAACCCAACAGGCATATTATTCGGGTGGGATTCGAACCCATGACCTTTGCCATTCTAGAGTAGATGTGTTAGGGGCCAACTCCTTCCCCAACCACCGGGTAACCACTGGTTCCTGTCAGTTAACAGCCAGGCACTTAAACTCTCTATAATGAGCTCATTATCTGCAGGTCAGTGAACACAGTCTGGGCCCAATTTCATAGAGCTGCTTAACGGCCGATTTTGTGCTTACTGAGCGAGTTTCCATTTCATAGTGCTGCTTACTGTAAGCACACGAAAAAGCATGCTAACCTTCCGGTGCTTACTGTATGAAAACCTTCCGGTGCTTACTGTATAAAAATGAATGACATAACAATGCAAATCCATGGTGAACGCGCAAGATGGCAGCCTAATTTTCTTGCTAACCTGTGAATACGCTTATGAACAAGCAAATTTTTCTGCTGCAGTTAGCACGAAAATTTGCTTACCGTTAAGCAGCTCTATGAAATTGGGCCCAGGAAATTGTTCATGCTGCCAGGCAGAGCCAAGCGCAAACAAAGTGACCATTTTACTCCCAGTTAATCCCCTCATAAACTGCTAGGACTTCTGGCTCGACAATGGGCACACAGGATAAGCTGCTTTAAATTCCCTGATAATCCTTAGGATGGCTAGAATTGGACACTGCTTATCCTTATCCCAGCGCATTGGGACTCTGTGTGTAATGCACTTTAAAAGAACGGTTTATTATTATTATTATTATTGACAAAGGCGAGTTGGTCTATGAAAAGCGTTTGAAACCGTTTGTTATAAAATGCATATATATGGTTAGAATGATGTTTTAAAAGTATAATATAATGATCCACACAAATATGCCTCGGAATTGCGTGGTTTTCCTTTTACATCGTAAACTAACAATAACATGGCACGCCATTTTTTAGAGTCAAATTTTTGACTCCACAAAATGGCGGACCGTGTTAGTTGGCAAAGTAAAAGGAACACCATGCAATTCCGATTCAAGGCAACGTGTCCCTTTAACTGTAAAGTACTTTTTTTCAGTAACAAAAGGCCGTTGGCATTCAAATGACTCCTCTGACAAAAAATATGGCATAAATGTTACTTTTTTGTTGCTAGAATTATTCCAAAGACATGTTTTCTCATTCCCATGCATAATTTAACCTTCCTATAACACCTTTATGAATGGCAGAAAACCGATCAAACTTTCACACTCAGTTTTCTTGAAATGCAAATTTGCACATCTATTGCTTACGCCCTTTCTCCAGGAACTTTACGTACCATCCTTCTTCTGGGCAAATGGCAAGTTTGTCTTTCTTAGGGGTCTTGTCAAAATTAATCCAGGACAGGTAGTCAGATTAAATTCTCTGATGTTGGATATTTCCGTCGGACTGTATTTCTATGACAGATATGGTTTTACTCGCTGAAAGGCACACAGTTCTCCGATGCACTAAAAACATGCCCAATGCAAATGCAACCCGCTGAGTGCTCTGCAGTTTGACTGGCTGATTAAATGTAGTATAATCAAACTTGAAGTTATGGAGCGAACTGGAAGGTTTGGAGGTCATTGTATTAAACTAAGATGTGTAGAAGAGTTGATTATAGTGAGCCTTGTAGAGACACCCTGCTTGTTTCCCAGTAGATAGCAAACTAAGTCTCTGTGGTTTGTAAACAAATGTGACCCCAGGCACTGTGAACTTCTCCCATGATGGTTTCTCCGACACCCAATTTCTAACAAGGTGAATTAACGGCGGGTAAAAAACTTTGTCCTGGACAGTACTTAACCACCGAGGTCCCTCATTACTTACAGCATGAAAATTCATCACTGCCGTCCCAACAGTCATCCATACCGTCGCATACCCAAAATGACGGAATGCACGTGCCGTTTTGACCACAGGTGAACTGTAACTGGTTGCAGGTCCGCTTATCTGTAGGCAAAGATCATACCATGTTGTCAGTGCTAAAAAAATGTACTCTAAAATAATATTATTAATAATATCAAGTTCTTATATAGCGCTTCATCACACCCGATGGGCCTATCAAAGTGCTCAGTATTTGTTCCTGCAAGGTATGCGGAGCTACCTTTTTGAAGTATGAGACCTATTCCTTTACATAGCACCATGTAATGGTTTACCCGCTTCATCAACTTTCTAAAGACCTCAAATAACAGAATTTAATACTTTTTAATGCCTTTTAAAGGCCTTAAATTTGGACAGTTCAATTAAAGACTTTTAATACTTTTAAGGATCCGCAGAAACCCTGTAAACAATGGAAATTTACTTGTTATGTATGCTGCCACCTAGTATCCCATAGTCTCCAATTGTAACGTTTCGAAGCGTGGTAGCATTTAACGGTAAATTAATGTGTTACATGTATAGTATAGGAGATATATTTTGTGAAAAGGAGGGTGAAACTGTACCACAAGTGGGCGGTTCATCCGACATGTCCCCACAATCGTTGTCGCCATCACACTTCCAGTTCTCAGATATGCAGCGACCACTTGTGCACTGAAACTGATGCGTAGAACAAGTTCCAGTGTAATGCGTCGTGGTAGCTGAATATGGTGGGGGTAAAAAAAGAAAATAGTTGATTTGTGGACAGTTTTTATCCGAGGTTTAAAGCACTTCTTTTCAGAACCATTCAGAAATCCTAAGGTTTGAACCGGGCAGATTTCTTCAAGTTAAGAGTCTGCAAGAATTTGCTAGAAACCTTCAGACATCCTTCAGTTTGAAACCCTTCTAATCCCCCTATGGGTTAAATCCAGCAGAATCGGGATTTTGCCAGAAACCTTCAGATACCATTTAAGAAGTTTGCCAGAATCCTTCTGATACCATTTAAGGAGTTTGCCAGAAACCTTCAGGATACCCTCAAGGAGTTTGCCAGAACCCTTCAGATACCCTGAAGGACTTTGCCAGAATCCTTCAGATACCCTGAAGGACTTTGCCAGAACCCTTCAGATATCCTAAAGGACTTAGTCAGAATCCTCCAGATACCCTGAAGGACTTTGCCAGAATCCTTCAGATACCCTGAAGGACTTTGCCAACATCCTTCAGATACCCTAAAGGACTTTGCCAACATCCTTCAGATACCCTGAAGGACTTTGCCAACATCCTTCAGATACCCTGAAGGACTTTGCCAGAATCCTTAAGATACCCTCAAGGACTTTGCCAGAATCCTTCAGATACCCTGAAGGAATTTACTAGAATCCTTCAAACTGCCTCGAGGAATTTGAAAGAATCCTTCAGATACCCTTGAGGACTTTGCTAAAACCCCTTCTCTTAACTGGGTTCTTTTACGTGCATGACACAACACATACGCCCTACGTCTCATCTGAAGGCAGAAGCAATAATGGTTAAGTATCCTGCGTAAGGACACTAGTGTCATGACCGGGACTCGAACCCACACTCTGCTGATCAGAAGCACCAGAGCTCGAGCCAGTGCGCTTGACCGCTCGGCCACGACTCGCCACTTGTCTAAAGCTTGTCGCCCCGAGTCAACGGACGGCCGAGAGTACCCACCTGCTGTAGTGGCACAGGAATTCTCGTCAGAGCCGTCGTGGCAGTCGTCGTCTTGATCACACACCCAGGCCATTGGGATGCAGCGATGGTTGACGCAGGTAAACGCACCAGGGGAACATGTTTCATAGGCTGCAATAAACGGAAGAGGGAAAAGTTTTCTGCAAAGCGGAGTATGATTCTGAGGTGCGATAAGACAGGTATAAAAAAAATCATAAAAGACAGTCTCTTCTTGGTCTAGAGATCAATCAAGGGATTGACCGTTAAAATTTCACCGAGAAAAGTGGGGTTTGTTCCTCTCCCCCCCCCCCCAAAAAAAGAAAAAAATGTGGATCGTTCCTTCGTAGATCTACCCTCCTTCAAAAAAAATGTGGATTGTTCCTTCTTAGATTCACCTTCCCCCAAGAAAATTGTGGATTGTTCCTTCTTATATTCCAACCCCCCCCTTATATTCCAACCCCCCCCCCAAAAAGTTCCTTTCTAGATTCACTCTACCCCAAGACAAACGTGGATTGCTCCTTTTAAATTCCCTTCCCCACCCCAACCCCCTCCAAAAAAAAAATAATAATAATAATAATAATAATAATAGGGAGGTAGTTCCTCTTCCCCAAGAAACTTGGGGCTGCTTTTTTTCTGGGATCAATAACCACTCACAGCATGATCCTGGCTCGTCGGACATATCTCCGCAGTCGTTATCTCCGTCACACTTCCAGCTAAATGGAATACATCGCTGAGTAGCTTCACACTGAAACTCATCACTGTGACATTCTTCATAGGCTGTGAAAACGAAAACGAAAAAAAAAAACCCCAAAACAGGGCCATCATTAAAGGCACTGAACACGTTTGGAAATTGTCAAAGACCAGTGTTCTCACTTGGTGTATCCCAACATATGCATAAAATAACAAGCCTGTGAACATTTGGGCTCAATTGGTCATCGAAGTTGCAAGAAAATGGTGAAAGAAAAAACACCCTTGTTGTACAAATTTGTGTGCTTTCAGATAGGAATAAAAACTTCTTGCAAGAAGTTTTTATTATTTTAGTGAGAAATTACCTCTTTCTCAAAAACTACTTCACTTCAGAGGGAGTCGTTTCCTACAATATTTTATACAATCAACAGCTCTCCGTTGCTTGTTACCAAGTAAGTTTTTTATGCTTATACTTGTTTTGAGTCATTACCAAACGTGTACGATACCTTTCAGCACAAACAAAAAATTAAAAGAAAAGGTTTGACACAATATGAACTATTTTTTCTTCCTTCGCCGACTGCTTTACTTCTTTCAAGAAAATGTCCAGGCTCACAGAGTTTTTAATCGTTTTTAATGCTATTGTTCTTCTGTGCCTTTTGTCTGTCTTTCATCTTAGGTTGCCTTGCCAGTTTAGTTTAGATCCTTTACATAGGTAGAGTTAGAGGAGTCTGTCTCTTGAAAAGATCCAAACATTACCGATGCCAGCAGGGATAGGCCTAAGCAATAAGTAACTTTTAGTTCTCTGTTGGCGGGACAGACGTATACCCATACTGTGGTTTGGGCACTGGCCTGGTGACCAGTATTTGTTTATTTATCTTCTTCTGCCATTCTGTGCGTTTCATAATGTGTGATGCGCTTCTGATAATTTTTTATGCAAGGGGCGCAATATATATTTTTAATTATTAAGAAAATCCTGAAATCAGGAAAAATCCTGAGAAGTCACATGCCTGGTTAAAATGATGGTATCAGGTAACCCCTGGAGGTATTTCAAGGAGCTGCAGGAAACAGGATCCAAAGTGCCAGAGAAGTAGATCAAAGAGCACGACTTGTTCTGATCCGAGGGAAATAGCAGCTTTGTTTTCACCATGCTGACATACAAAACGTCGGAATTAACAATAGTTTGGGAGGCAAATGATCCTTACAAGCAGCGGAGAAGCGGAATTGCGAAGGACGCGGCTACACCGCCGTGTTTGAGGTGCTGTGGCATGCAACGGCGCCTACGGCAGCCAGCTACATCAACCCATATTATGGAAACGGAGCACAGCCAGAGATCGAAAGTGGGGGGGTTTTTCGTGAGGGAGGAAAACCGGAGGGCTTAAAGAAAAACCCTTGTGGCAAAGGAGAGAACCATCACACAACTCTAACTCACATATGGCCTTAGCCAAGATTCGAACCAGGGCCACATCGGTGAGAAGCGAGTGCGTTGTGCATTACGCAATCCATGCCACCCGAGATAAAGGTTTGAAATATCTTATCCCTGTTTTCAAACATGTCCTGAGTTTTGCAGCGATGTGATCGCATTTCGAGAAAAAGACGAAAAGAAAAAAAGATAAAAACTTACGGCAGCCCAGTTCGTCACTCATGTCACCGCAGTCGTTATCCCGGTCACACTTCCACAGCAATGGAATACAGTTATGGTTGGTGCAAGCAAACTGATCAGGCTCACAAGTTGAACCTTGGTATCAGAAAAAACAGAGAGAGAAAACAAATATTGCTCAAACAGGGCGTGCATGATATTGGAAAAGAAAAACAGGAAAGCTTTATTGAGTATAGACTGTGCAAGTCTCCCAAGTATTTCGAACATTGGGACCGGTTAAAGTGTGCATGTTTGTTTCCTTCACGCAATCATTACAGGAAAACTCTATAGAAGAATTTCCGAGTTTGGCCACCAAAACTCGGAAACTATACATCCTTTTCAGTGAGTGAGTGTGTTTACATTGCCATTACTTGCGTCATTAAACTTAATGGGTGAGCAGTTAATCTGCCCGGGGCAGTCAGCAGCACTACTGGCTTGTACATGATCCAATTAAAAGATCAAAGTCCACTGTTTGGAAAAAAAGAATACCATGGAGATATTAACAGGTGTGAGTTGGTATAGAGGAAGAGGGTGTATTATTCTGGCCTCATTCTTTAATGGAACTTTCCCGTAATGTTAAAGCAATGTACGTGGGACCAAAGTGGTTCACAAAAATGTTTGAATACGCGCGAAACTTACACGGTCTATAAAAGCGGAACCATATTATCGTGCGAAACTTGCACGGTCTATAAAAGCGGAACCACATTATCGCCACATCAGTGCAGCATGTTTGCATCTCCTTCAAAAAAAATTTAGCCTGAATTGTGAACAGTTGACTAACTATTAACCCATATCTGCCATATTGAATATCATAAAAAAATCAGCAATCTGTACAAAAATGTACAGACCCATATAGTTTGAAATGTTACGTCACTGGATTTTTTTTTTAGATGGTGACAAAATTTGCACTTGATGGGTATCAAATACATTGGCATTTTACACCACTCTATCGCAGAGCTGCCAAGCATCTTGCAATCAGCAAGATTTTGTACAACAATCACGGAGTACATTCAACATAATAATGAAAAAGTTTCCATAATCAGAGAGATTTTTCTAAAATTGTTTATCAAAACATGAAAAGATTGGTTTATTTTTCAGAGAACTTTCTGCAGAACGGGGAGAGTTGGCAGCTCTGCTAACGCAAGGTTTAAAAGCACTGTACACGTTTGGTAATTACTCAAAATATATATAAGCATAAAAACTGACTTGGTAACGAGCAACAGAGAGCTGTTGATAGTATAAAACATTGGAGAAACGACTCCCTCTGAAGTAACATAGTTTTTGAGAGAGAGGTAATTTCTCACTAAAATAATAAAAACTTCTTGCAAGAAGTTTTTATTCCTTTCTGAAAGCACACAAATTTGTACAACAAGGGTGTTTTTTCTTTCATCATTTTCTTGCAACTTCGATGACCAATTGAGCCCAAATTTTCACAGGCTTGTTATTTACCAAACGTGTACGATGCCTTTAAAGATTTATAATTTTGTTTCCACTTTGATAAGGACTCTATCTATTCGGAAAATGAGTTGCGTCACAAAACTGAATTCGACCTTCGACCCCTCTTTAAAGCCCGGTTCATACTTCCCGCGAATGCGAAGCGAATTTGATGTCACAAATTCGCAACGAAACCATTCACAAGAGTTGGGGCTGTGCTCAGCTCTTGTGAAACATTCGCAGCGAAAAAAAAAGCTGTGACGTCAAATTCGCTCCGCACGAAGCATTCGCAGGAAGTATGAACTGGTGGCTTTTAAGGTGACTAAAATAGGCAAGAGTGCCCTACCACTTGTCATGCAGTCTCCGTTGGGCATCAGTACTTCTCCATGGTCACACAGGCAGACCTCCGAGCCGTTCGGTCTAATCGTCTTCAGGAAGTCATCCGGGCACAAACATTTCCTGCCGACGGAGCCTTCTGCAACACCGGGTACTGCCAGACAGAGATGGGTGCATCCTCCGTTTCCGTTCTTACACGGGTTATCTCCTATCAACAGGTGAAAAATGTTCAATTAAAGATACATCGCATGCTATTTGAAGAATAATAATAATAACTAGACATAAGTTTTTGTTGAAACAAAATCAAGGTGTTTGGAGTAGACATGCCCGAAATACCAGAGGTGGTGAAAAGTAAAGAGACAATTTTGGTAAACATGTCTTTGTAGGAAATATTGATAAAAAATAAGAAGTTAATTGTGGTTCTAATGAATTTGCATTTTTGAAATGAGAAACTTTGATCAAGCTTAATTTGAAAAGCTGATGACGATGAAGTCATAGCTTATTTCTTACCCATACATTGAGATTGATAAGTTTGTGCCAATTTCAAACTTTTTTCGAAACTTAACTTAAAACAAAAACAAAAAATCAGGATAATTCCGATTAAAATCAGAAACGGTTGGCAGTTATGAACACGCAGCACCGGCAGCCAAAATGGGCGCACATTTTGCCAAGGGAGCGTCTCAAACGTCGGAACTTAAGGGAGAAGTCGGCTTGTCTCCATTATCCTATGATACGTAGAGGATATTTTCATGCCTCAATGGTTGAAGCAAGGTTCTCCCCATGCACAAGCTAGCGTGTAGGGCCGATACGTACCAATTGCATGCTGATACGCGCACATTTCGGCCGATATGCAAAAAGAATCGGTCGATAAGTACAAAATGTATATATATATATTCTTTTTAATACGGTAGTTTCACAAAAAAAATGAAAAAAAAAACCATATAGAATGCTCCAAACTGCACAGTAGGGCTTTGAAAACCACGAAAAACACCAAGAAGAAAACATTCCGAATTGTTTCAATTCAGCTAGCTTCGGCCAAACATCCCAATATTTTGGCTTAGACTGCCCCAAAGTTTTGAAAAAGACCTGGGAAGAATCCTGGTTCAAGGACGCACTTCCTACTACAGACATATAAATGTAACCAGAGCAATGTAATGTAGATCTACGAATTGTACCCTTACACAATGACTTGTCTATGTTTATGTGTACAAACTCAATGTACACTGAAAAACCATGTTCGAGTTCCGGGGCACGCACACCAGGCCGTCATGCATTGAGGTGTACGCCCATCTACAGAGCAATTCATGACGTACCGTTCCCATGGATACCAGTCTACTGTGTAACAAAACACTTTCAAATGACCAGACAGCTCCCATGAAATAATAAAATATGTTTATCATGACGATACACCCTCGGTGCACGGTCTGTATACAGTTTCAAGCGAAAGAACCTAGACTAGACACGGTCGGCGCTTGAAAGAGTTAACTGAACCTTACCTTGCTGCGAGGCGTTGTGGAAGACTTTGAGATCCATGACTCCACTGAGGTTTCCCATGACGGTGACCCTCCCATTCCCTGTGTATTTATTAGCCTTGAGGATGGCCTCCTGGGACCAGTCGTCCCAGTAGACTTCGTCCTGAGAAAGACAGATGATTTTCATTATTATATTTTTCTGCTAATGAAACTAAGGAGCCTCATAAGTGAACTAATAATCACTGTAGTTCGCAAGCCCGAGGAAACCTGTAAACAAGGGTGCTTACTACGTGAACCAGAAACACCGGGGTTAACCCCTATACTCTTCCACAATCAGTGGGTTCTTTTACATGCACTACCAATCCTAGTACACGGGACCTACAGCTTAATGTCCCATCTGAAGGACAAAGCAATTATAGTAAAGATCTTGCTCAAGGATACAAGAGTCATGACTTGGACTCGAACCCAAACTCTGCTGATCGGAAATACCAGAGCTTGAGTCCGGTGTCAAGTCCAGTGTGCTCAACCGATCGGCCACAACACGCCAGGTGATTATTTGGACTGATCCATTTTAATGGTAGGGTCCATAACAATTAATGGTCATAAAAACTTACTTGGTGAGAAGCACTGCAGCTGTTGATAGTACAAACTATTTAAAAGGATTCCGTTTGAAGTAATATGGTTTGGATAATTTTTCACCCCAAAACAATTGAAAGTATCTTGCATGAATCGCATCTCAGATTTCTGAGGGTTGGTGTCCGTACATAAATGAGATGCGGTTGGTACCCGCTGGTCTCCTCACTAAACGTGGGTGGATTCAAAGTTTCTATGAAAATCCCGTAACAGTTTCTTGCTGTTTTCTCAGCAAGTAGACAACTGTATTCAGCTAAAACTTTCACATGTGACTTTTATTGTATCTTCCTCTATAATTTTGCCTATAAATCAGCATTACGTTGGCAATAACCAATCTATGACCCTACCTTTTATCTGTTTAACTTCCCAACCCTTAGAAGAAGAAATATCTAATCTCCGTGGAATGCCTCTAAACTTATTACTCCATTTTACCTTGTAAATCCCGATAGCATACGGATGGGGCACATTTTCACTCAGCAATACCCGGCGGTGAGATCCATCCAGCTCAGCCATCTCGATGCGGTCGAGGTAGGCGTCGGTCCAGTACAACTTCTGCGTCTGATCGTCGATGGTGATACCGTTGGGCCAGTGGATGTTGGTGGTGATCAGGTTGCGTATGTTACTGCCGTCCATGCTGGCGCTCCGAATGTTGGGCGAGTCACCCCAATCTGTCCAGTACATCATTCTGAAAACAAAGGGAGGAAGATGAAAAAAATTGCACAAGACGGGCTCATAGATCAAATTCGTCGCGTCGGTGCAACAAGGTCGTATGTCACATTTTCGGTGAAAGTTGAGTTAGAATATACAAAAGGTGCTTTATTTTTGTCTGAATAAACTGTAAAAGTTACAAGTTTGTCAAAAAAGTATTTAAAAAGATACAGGTCATTAACAATAAATGAAGTCATAACTCGATAGTGGACTTTCATGAAACAACCAGTGATTGTTTAAAAAGTCACCTAACCTTAAAAAGTGATTTATGCAAAACAACCGAAATTGGAGTTACGAACTTGTCGCACTGACATGACGAATTCACTTTTGTGATCTACTCTTTTTCTTTAGGAAAATGGGGGGGGGGGGAAATTTCAAGTCTTCAAAGAACTGAGAAATAACATGCCTGGTTTATAGCATAGGAAACCATCAGCGTCAGCGGAAATGCTACGTTTTTAAGACAAAAGGAATCAGGGTCCAGGTAAAATCAGTGTGGATTACCAAACAGAATTTTAAAAAACAAACTTAAAAAAAAAAAAATATCTAAAAAATAAAATAAACAAAAATCTTCTTACCCTTTCTTTGGATCCAATGCAATCGCACGAGGTTTGTCCAAAGTTTCATTGACGATGGTCCGACGGAAACGCCCATCGTGACGGGCTACCTCAATCTTGTTCAGTCCCGAGTCCACCCAGTAAAGGTTCATTGCCAGCCAGTCAAAAGCGAGGCCCTCTACGGTATCCAAACGATTGTTAACGATTAACGTGTGATTTCCGTTATCCAAGCAATATTTCTATGAAGAAAGCAAAGAAGTATTTTTCAATTCTTTAGACACCTTATCAGTCGCAAGTGGCTTAGATTAGATTAGATTAAATTAATTTATTCATCATGTAAACATGAAAAGTGTTTTCCCAGTCATAAAAAAAAATTTGATAAAAACAGCCACAAAAATACAGACAATAAAAACCAATCATATAAATACAATCAAAAGTAGGTAATTAAAGGCATCGTACACGTTTTGGTAATTGTCAAAGACCAGTGATCTCATTTGGTGTATCCCAACATATGCATAAAATAACAAGCCTGTGAAAATTTGGGCTCAATTGGTCATCGAAGTTGCAAGAAAATGATGAAAGAAAAAACACCTTTGTTGTACAAATTTGTGTGCTTTCAGATAGGAATAAAAAACTTCTTGCAAGAAGTTTTGATTATTTTAGTAAGAAATGACCTCTTTCTCAAAAACTACGTTACTTCAGAGGGAGTCGTTTCTTAAACTAAATAAAGAAAGAGGAGCAAAATCACAGCGTGGTGAGCTTCCAACTTACATGGATTGTGTTCTGCACAATGTCTGCCCAGTACAGACAGTTGTTGTGCCAGTCAAAGTCCAAAGCGATTGCTGCTTGTAGAGCCACGCCCAGGTTCAATCGCTCATCATGGTCGCTATTCAAGAGATAGCGATGGATCTCGGTCCGAGTGGCGTAGAGCAAAAACTCTGGCATTTCTAAAAAAAGAAAATCGGAGGGAAAAAAAAGGTCCGTCACATAGTTTTATAAAAAGGTCGCAAATTTGTGTACAAGCAACAATTTCGTCTTTCAACCCATTGGTTTTGTGCATGAAAACAAAGTTTTAAAAAAAAAAAAAATTAAAAAGATGCTGAATATAACTTGTATGATTTTCTTGAAAGACCCGTTCATACTTAACGAGAATTGCGAAAGCGAATCAAATTTTCTCGCGTCACAATTTGGGAAAACAACGCGTACAAGATTGTTTGCGTCACTTAATTCGCTGTGCATTCGCGTTCGCATGAAGTATGAACCAGGGTATACAACTAAATGCAACGAAATGAGCTCTGATCGGAAGAGCAATATCAGCATAACAGGAGACCAACATTGACCTCCATGAATATTCATCAGCATAATCAGAGACTAAGTTTGACCCTCCTGAATATTCATCAGCATAATCAGAGACTGAGTTTGACCCTCAATGAATATTCATGCAACTCACCTCTCACTGGACACATCACCTGATCGGCCTCGTACATGTACTCTTCACCCCCGCTGCATGAATCACCTTCGACCTTGCGGTATCTGTGGGTCAAAGTTAGGCATAAAATCGTGTAACTGAGGCCAGATCTTACCCTTTGGTTCGTCTAGAGCTCTATGAAGTCGGGCAATGGTCTCTAAAAAAGTTAGGCATCAAATCGTGTAACTGAGACCGGATCTTACTCTTTGGTTCGTCTAGAGCTCTATTCAAATCGGGCAATGGTCTCTAAAAAAGTTAGGCATCAAATCGTGTAACTGAGGCCAGATCTTACCCTTTGGTTTGTCTAGAGCTCTATTAAAATCAGGCAATGGTCTCTAAAAAAGTTAGGCATAAAATCGTGTAACTGAGACCGGATCTTACCCTTTGGTTCGTCGATAGAATGACCCTTCTGGGCAGGGCATGGGTATCTGGTGGGGATCAATTGGGCTCTCTGGGTCAGGTACACAAGTCGTCTGCCAGTCGGATCGCTCCATGTATCCAAAATCACTGGAAAACAAAATCCCAACCCAAACATTAAAACTCACCCAGACTGTTTCTCTTTTGGTTTGTTACTTGATATTTAATATAAGTTGCATCCCCTTAAGGTGATCCCTCTCCTGCCGCTTCCCAGGTTGTATCATAAACTTGGGAATGATCCCTGGCTTTACGGCAACCAACGGTTGAATGGCTTCTGACTGGCACCACAGAACAAAGACATTGACAAAGTAGGGGGTACATTAATCCAGAGGTCGCAGGTTCTAATCCCATTCTAGTCATTTTGTTTATGTTCACCCCAAACTAACATTTAAAAAAATTAAATATTAAAGGCTCACATCTCTTCTTCTTTTTTCTTTTTTCCCCCCTTTTTTAAGGGGTCTTTTCAAAATTAATCCAAGACAGGTAGTCGGATAACAATTCTCCGATTGTCAAATTTTTGTTGGATTTCCGTCAGACTGTATTTCTATGAGAGACTTGGTTTTCTCGCTGAAAGGCACATAGTTCTCCAATGCACTAAAGACATGCCCTATGCCAATGCACCTCGCTGAGCGCTCTGCAGTTTGACTGGCTGATTAATTGTAGTATAAACAAACTTGCGATTTTGGAGAGATCTGGAAGGTTTGGAGGTCATTTGGCTTTAAGAGATAAGATGTGTAGTGAGATTATTTAGTGAGACATGAGACAAAAGCTCTCTTGACGTTGAGCCCTCTCATTCGTTCGGGTCAAAATGGCTCACCATTCAAAATTCTCCCTCTCGCATGTGCAGTTCTGTACGGACACCGGCCGGTCGTAGTTCTGTCCGTTGTAGCACACGGCATGTGCGATACGCCGCTCAAACACCATCTTACTGCCCAGCAGGCAGTGGGTACCAGGGAACTCCTCGCCAGGCCACCAACTCTTGTAATCATCCTTGGTGCAGTTTGGTCCTGTTTGAAAAAAAAAACAAGGAGTAATAATAAATCGTTCTTATAGTGCACATATTCTAGTAGCTAGATCGAGGTGCTTCACAACATTATTATCCCTGTTCATCGGGCATACTTTTTTTCTTTCATTTTATTTCATTTATTCTGGTTGTGAAGCCATGGACTCTCAGAAAAGCGAACTTAATCACTGTACTAGCCAAGATCCCAGTGGGGAGAAGACGACGAAAGAAGTTTCAGTTTTAGATGTGGGAGGAAAACCCCAGAGAATTATTCAAGGGAAAGCCGATGCAGTCAGGTAGGGACTGAAAACCCAATCCATGCAGTGCCCTGAACCGGGGATTCGAACCGGGGTCCTAGAGGTGGAAGGCGAGGAAAGATACCACTACGCCAACCCGACCACTCTTTTAGACCATTCCTCTAACTTTCTCAACTCCCCCCAAGCTCCTTAAATTAGTGCTAAGGGGTCAATCCAACACAATACTCTCTTGGCCCTCGCGGGTTCCCATTTATACACCAAAAAATGGCGCGGCGAGATTGATCACCCCTGGGACAGAGGTTGGCGCTGAAGCCATCAATTTTATATATGCCCCATAATATTTTAAAGTGTGGTGCCTTTCTTTACCGAGAGCATCTTTCATGTCAATCTGCACAATGAGCCAGCTGTGTTCACGAGTCAGGGAACCGAACACGGTGAACGTGGTCGTCTTCTCTCCCGGCTCGGTCATCATGCCGTAGACGACGATCTTCTCATCGTTGAATGCCTCTGTGGTCCAACCCTCGCCTTCTGTCACCGAATATCTGAAAATAAAAACAGATTCAAGAAACAGTCTATCACCTGGGCCCAATTTCATAGAGCCGCTTAAGCAGAAAATATTGCTTAACAGTTCTCTGCCAAGCAGAAATGAGCAGGATACCAATCACAAATTGTACTTGTAACATGGTAGTTTGGCTGGTAACCTTATTCAGGTAAGCGTAATTTTGTTATGCTTAGCTACTTTTTGTGCTTAAGCAGCTCTATGAAATTGGGGCTTGGACTAAAAATGGAATGTAAACCACTTTTTTTTTTTTTTTTTAAAGGTGGGGGGGGGGGTGGTGAAGTGCTTACCTTCCTCATATTTTACAGACCTGGGCCTATATTCATAGAGCTGCTTCAGCAGCAAATAGCGCTTAACAGTTTCCTTCTAAGCAAAACTAAGCAGGATACCAGTTACATTTTGTACATGTGTAATGGTGTTTTAGCTGGTAACTTTGTTCTTGTAAGCATAATTTTGCATGTGCACTCCCAAATACACACTGAACTTCCGTGCATATTTTTGTTGAATACGAACGTCACAACCACCCACCTCATTGCAGAATGCGCGCACCAACAGCGCATATGAAACACTCTCTTTAGTGACAAGTTGCCTCCACTTTGATCCTAAATTGAGTGTACAGGGGTCGATTTCACAAAACTCTTCCAAACTTAGGACTAGTCCTAGGCAATGCTAAGAGATAGGACTAGTCTAAAGTTAAGACCAGTTACTGGTCCTAACTTGAGATAAGACTAGTCTTATCTCTTTGTGAAATCGGCCCCTGGTTCCTTTTTATGCAAATGAGGCAGAGATATGCAAATCCAAAAGGCGGAGCTATTGTGCTTACTTGACTTCATTGGTGGATCCATATTGACTGACGGCTGTTAACACGCCCCCGTGGTCACCGAATGAGAAGTAGTGAGGCCCCTCTAAAACCTGTCAGAAAAAAAAAATACAAATTTAAAATTATTCTGATATTATTAATAGAAAAACATTAAATCAAATAATATGTTACAATACTTTTATTAAAGGAACCCAGAACACTAGGGTTAAACCCGGTGTACTCACTCAAAAATATATTCATAAATACCCCAGACAGTTTCTATTCCTATTGGTGGAGAGCACGTCACGTGGGGGTGTTTAAACGGATGATAAAGACCAGCTGGAGCTGTTTATAACCGGCTGGGCTTCGCGTATTGGACGCGCAAGCTCCGCAAGTTTTCGTACGCGGAACGCAATATATGGCTATTAGTTCCCGCGCGTAGCCTAATCTTTTTGTACACGAGCGTACACACAACCCAACGAGCACAAAAAAGAATTTTACAAAAGTTTTTTAAAATGTACAAACTTCATGTCAGAGATTGTCTTTTTACCACCGATTTTCCTTATTCTTTCACATTTTAACAAAAAGGCATTTATGAATGGGAATAAAAGAGTAGTGACTTGTTCTTAAACGGCCGTTTAAAAACTTGCAGGGTCGCGGCCGTGCGATAAAGGCCCTCGCCTTCGGCTCGGGCCTTTATCGCACGGCCACGACCCTGCCGGTTTTAAACGGCCGTTTAAGAACTCGTCGCCACTCTTTTATTCCCTTATTTAAACACTCTTAAGAAATATGACCATTATAAAAAAAAGTAGATTGGACAGTTTTTAGTAGCCCACAGGGCGAGTTGAGAAGTGGTGTTTACTAGCAGTTTATAGTAGCCCACAGGGCAAGTTGAGTAGTGGTGTTTACTAGCTGTTTTTAGTAGCCCACAGGGCAAGTTGAGAAGTGGTGTTTACTAGCCCTTAGCAGTTTTCACTAGACAATGAACGCCGTCTAGCTCTGTAGATGGTTTCAACCTTCTTACCTTGTACCAAGATGCCCCCGCTGATGACGACTTGTAGACGTTGAAGTCCGTGCTGGCGCCCAGGTTGGCCCCCATGGTACCCGTTCCCATGATCATACCGGGGGCGGATGCCTTGGACAAGATCGGCACCGATCGGGATCCTGGATAGTACTGGCTGAACCGCTGCGACAAGTGAAGGGAGCAGGTGGGCTGTGGAGTGGCCAAAAAAAAAAAAAAATCTAGTAAAAATTGATGGAGACTTGAAGTCGCATGTGGAAAACAAAAATAGGAAGCTCCTCAACCTCAACTGCATGTACCTTCCCCTTTGCAGCACCAGCCTGAGTGTGTAGAACCAACTACCCCTGACTGTCAAATCATCTCCATCCATCACAACATTCAAGAAAAACTTTAAAGGCACTGAACACGTTTGGAAATTGTCAAAGACCAGTGTTCTCACTTGGTGTATCCCAACATATGCATAAAATAACAAGCCTGTGAAAATTTGGGCTCAATTGGTCATCGAAGTTGCAAGAAAATGATGAAAGAAAAAACACCCTTGTTGTACAAATTTGTGTGCTTCCAGATAGGAATAAAAACTTCTTGCAAGAAGTCTTTTATTATTTTAGTGAGAAATTACCTCTTTCTCAAAAACTACGTTACTTCAGAGGGAGTCGTTTCTCACAATGTTTTATACTATCAACAGCTCTCCGTTGCTTGTTACCAATTAAGTTTCATGCTAATATTTGTTTTGAGTCATTACCAAACGTGTACGATACCTTTTAGGCGCTATATAAGTACTATTATTATTATTATTACTTACCGGTGAACATTCCGTCTCTTGGAAGGCTGGAGGATCCAACGGGTTCCACTCCCCGCCTTTGTCGTATGTGATGACGCTCACCATATTATTCTCCTCAAACCCTCCCTTGGTGGAGTTGAACTGCGAGGCAATGAATATACCCCGTAGGCCCTCAACCTCATGGAGGTCAACGAACGCCTCGTCGGCGAAATGACTGCCAAAAAACAACAAAGGGAAAGCTTTTATTTATTTATTCATTCGGGCTTTACAAGAAAACCCATTAGAATACATACAGAACACTTTGAATTAACATCAGACCAAAATTTAAGAAAATGAAAAAAAAAGAGAAACAAAAATTAAGTATTCTTGTTGCGTAACAAACACTGGGGGTTTCAACTGGTGGAACAAAAAAAGAAATTTCTATGTCATATCCAAAAAGTTAACTTTGGTCAAAAAACCATGAAGAAACTCGTTGAACTTGCTGTTTGGATTGTAAGGAATGATCAAAGTGGGGTCATATCTTTAAGAAAAAAAACGCACGATGGCGGAAACCCCTAAAAGGTTAAGTGTGTCAAGGGCCAATTTGGCTCATCGGTTTCATTGGCACTAAACGACTGAGAATATTTCTATTCCCCCTGGACAGGTAGCCAGTCCATAGCAGGTTACTACCCAGCTCTTGTCGGTACCCATTTTGTACTCCTGGGTGGAGAGAAGCAATCATGATAAAGAACCTTGCTCAAGGACACAAGTGTCGCGACTGGCCAGCAGGCTTCGAATTACCCGGGTGCACGCGTGCACCAGTGCATGTAACTTTTCCGATGTGCACGGAGCTCCAATAAATTACATGCACGCCGTGCATGTGGATTTTATGAGTGTTTTTTTTTTTGTAATGCATGTGATTGTGATTGTGAACTAAATGAGAAACATTTTCAATTTACCTTACCGAAACTCCATTGATTTTCCTCAAGTTATTTCAAATAAAATTGACAAGAATTTATTACTGCACATGTGTACCGAGTCTTTTCATTTCCATTTCTATTTCCAAACCTTTGCGCGATCTGTATGTAGATTGCGTACCCATTGCTGCACGATTAACCGATCGCGCAACTTACCCAACATGATTGTTGATCGTGCAGTAAGACTGCCCTGCGCGATTAATAGATTTCACAAAATTGGCCCTGCGCAATTGAACGATGTTTGCGCGATCGACCGATGTCACCACCATGCTCGATTCGATAGATTGCGTGACAGGCAGGCAGTATTAGCGCGCACAAACAGTAATAGTATGGTAGTCTTGGTCATAACCGCACTGAACTCATTGTCTTATTCCCAATGTATGCAACGCACGTACAAAATCTGGCTCATTCAACTTCCCTCCTTGAGGAAAGACTAATCCCTAGGGTTGCGGTAATTGACGCAATAAGACTAGCCCCTATGGGCCCTATACAACGCGTGTGTGCAGCGATGTGTTTGTGTGTTATGTAACGGTACGGTCGTTCGTTTGCCTGAATGTTGACATCTCGCACTCGCACGTGTGTGAATGTTCGTCCTGTGTACATGTATTTATCAGCTGTCAACCATGCCGAAACAGAAGCAAACTTCACTCTTGTTTTTATGGAAAAAAGGGAAGCAGACCGCTGAAGGTGAAGCTAGTACTTCTAGTACTCAACGGGATCAGTCTGCTCCATGTCAGCCCGGCCCTGGTCTCGGCGACACCGATCCCGGTGGTCCTGCCGGTGGTGATGGCCCCGTGTCCGGCGGACCCGATCCCAACAACTATTTCACTGAAACTAAATGGTGCATGTAACTTTTTGAAGGTGCATGTAAACTTTTTGATCTGCATGCACTGGTGCATGTAGGTTTTTTTTTCTAATTCGAAGCCTGCTGGCCAGGCCAGGATTCGAACCCACATTCTGTAAATAACAGAACTGGAGTCCACCGCCCTAGACCGCTCAGCCACGACACACCCCAATGGAGAAAATTAGGAAACAGAAGTATTTATTGAAACACGAAAACAAACAGCAGCCTAGGGATTAAACAAAAGCGAACCAAATCGAGGTATACAAAAGACCAATCCTCTTATTACAAAAACCTATTTGTATTAATAATATCTAGGTTCTATTTAAAGGCACTGAACACATTTGGTAATTGTCAAAGACCAGTGTTCTCTCTTGGTGTATCCCAACATATGCATACAATAACAAGCCTGTGAAAATTTGGGCTCAATTGGTCATCGAAGTTGCAAGAAAATGATGAAAGAAAAAACACACTTGTTGTACAAATTTGTGTGCTTTCAGATAGGAATAAAAACTTCTTGCAAGAAGTTTTTTATTATTTTAGTGAGAAATTACCTCTTTCTCAAAAACTGGTTACTTCAGAGGGAGTCGTTTCCTACAATGTTTTATACTATCAACAGCTCTCTGTTGCTCGTTACCAAGTCAGTTTTTATGCTAAAATATATTTTGAGTAATTACCAAACGTGTACAATGCCTTTAAGTGACACATCTATTTTACGTGTTACACTACCTTAGCCAGGTGGTGTTGCCAGGTCCTTTGGGACTGTAGTATACAATGTTCTCCAGGGATAGGGAGTAACGCAGTCCAGCGATCTCGCTGATGTAGAGATTAGTCTTGATCTGATCGTGGTTGACGCACACGAACACCTGATCCTCATCTGCATCGGCCACATAGAAATCCTAAATGCAAATTATAATAATGGATGATTTATAAAGCCGTGTAATAATAATAATAATAATTATTAATAGTAGCTTCTTATATATTGCTCAAATCTAGCACTCAGTGGCACTCCAACATCATTAGCCCTAGTCACTGGGCCATTTATTTAATTCCTTAAACCATCTCAGCTCCCTTACGAGTATACAGCCTGTGCTGCCAAATATGTAGCGCACCAAGCTAAATCAATCACATGAACCATCTCTGCCCTCACACGTACCCATTTACCCCTAGATGACATGCCATGTAACCTGCGACACGCAATGTAACCTGCGACATGCCATGTAACCTGCGACACGCAATGTAACCTGCGACATGCCATGTAACCTGTGACATGCCATGTAACCTGCGACACGCCATGTAACCTGTGACACGCCATGTAACCTGCGACACGCCATGTAACCTGTGACACGCTATGTAACCTGCGACACGCCATGTAACATGCGACACACCATGTAACCTACGACATCACAAAAACATCTACAAAAGAGCCACAGAGCCTGGACTTCCTGCAGGCACAATTTGTGCACATCCATAGAAATGTCATCATCACTTGATACAGTAAGGAGGGGATCAACGAAATCAAACTCACCAATTTATCCAGCTCCATGGGAAACGAGGCCTTGCCGAAGTTCCCTCCATTGTGCGATACGTAGAGATCGAGTTTGGGGCGGTTATCTGATCCCTCGGGAGCCTGGCGACGTTCAATCTGTGGTGAAGGGAAAACAAACAAACAAACAAAAAACGCTGGTCATTCCTCATGTATTGGACAAACAACCCACACAGCTTCAATAGCTCCTTCTGAGCATGAGATCAACCTTGGGCCAATTTCATACACCCTGGGGGGGCGGGGGGCATTTTTGGTGACCCCGACCCACGACCTTTGACATGCTTAGAGCAGATGTCCATCGACTTAGCCTGGTGGCTAGAGGCAGTTTGAATCCTATATTTCATCCTAAACTGGTGGTTTTCCTGGGCCACATTTCATGGCTCTGCTTACAGTAAGCGAAGAAACGGCGCTAACAGAAGCAGGGAATTCTGTACTGACATCAACCGTATTTCACAGGCTAGCAGGGAATTTTTTGCTTGTGCATGTGCGTAGCCCACGTTAGTAGGCATTCTTCGCTTACACAGCTAGCGCAGAAATTCGGCGCTTGCCCTGTACGCGGAGAATGGCGATCGCAAGCGCAGAAATCGGCGGTAAGCAGAGCCATGAAATTTGACCTTGGGCTCACTAAGAGTCATCTTAAAGATGAGTTGTCAGAATTACCATAGTGGTTTGTGACATCACGCTTTACTTAGCAACTACGATTGATTTGCAATAAAGATCCATCTTTAGCTCTTTGTGAAATTGGCCCCGATCACTTGTATGTAAAGCATGATCAGTTTACTTGTGCTGTCCTCGGTTCAACAGAATCAAATAAAAACGTGCAGGCTGGGTGTTGAAGGGGTTGGCATGGTTGGGGGACGGTTTTGGGTTTTTAACCCTTTAGAGACCATAGCGGCCACAAGCGGCTTGTACCAAAATGCCCACAGATCGCATTCACTGACCAGAAAGGGTTGTATCTGCATTTTGGGGTTTTTAGTTCGCAATTTTTAAATTTGTATTAAAATCTTGACCTTTTAAGTTCACAATTGTATGTAATTGTAAGTTGTAATTTCCTGTGTATTTGATATTCTCTTGTTATTGTCATTATTGGGGTTGTTGTTTTAAGTATTTGTTTTGTGATTTTTTCTTTCCAATTGCCAATGGAACTCAATTATCTGTATTTTTAATGCCGACGCAATAAAGAATTGTATTCGTATTCATAGCGGCCGCAAGGTTTGACCTACTTCCATTCACATCAAGAGGTCAAAGTAAAGGTCATGCCCGCGGATATGAAATTTTCCAATGTATTATGTTAACATAGTATCCCAATTTCGAAACACAAAACTAAATTTTCTGTTTCATGTTATTTCTCTTGACATTTTTACTGGCAAAAATTGATTAAAGAAATGAACAATAAATATTAGCAATGTCTGGGCGTTTTATGATAATTATACAAAAATGAATGGTCTCTAAAATGATTAATGTTTTACGAGAGGTACTCACCATCCTGCCCTGGGCATATCTGGTGGCAAACATGTAGTTGCTGTGCAGCTCAAAGTCCACCACGTTGTTGATGATCATCTCCTCTCTGTAGTCGTAGTCGAAGTAATGCTCGGACATGACGACCGTCGAAGAACCCGATATCTCTAGCCGTTCCACGAACAATGTATCTGGCTTGTTAGACACATCGTCGCCCCTACAAGGTCAGGGAAAAAAAACAAACAGAATTTCCTTTGGCACGGTGTGAGAACCGACAGGCCCCACAATACAAAACTGTGGACTTTTTTTCTCTCACTATGTTCGTTTAGAAAAGACCCCCAGTGTGCTAATCTCAGGATCATAAATTTTGTTTAAAGGCATCATACACGTTTGGTAATTGGAGCCTATTGTTTGTTTAAATCCTATAAAGTTGTAGATCTATACATACCATTAATCTAACCTGTGAAAATTTCATTTCAAAAGGTGGTAGCGTTTTTGAGATATTGCCGAAAATCTGAAGCAGTTTTGTCCACGCAAAAAGAATAATCAGCATTGGAATACACAATCTGAGACACGCTTCTCAATATTCAAAATATTTTGGGAATAAAAGTGATATATTTTTCCATAACCGCAATCCTTCAAAGTAAAAAGTCTCTCAAAATGCATTATACTATCCAAAGCTGCTGTACTTCTTACAAAGTAAGTTTTTATTGCCATTAATTTTCAGAGTAATTACCAAACGTGTATGATGCCTTTAAAGGGTCTGTATACGTTTGGTAATGACTCTGAAAATAATTATGGCAATAAAAACTTACTTGGTAAGAAGTACAACAGCTTTGGAGAGTATAATGCATTTTGAGAAACTTTTCACTTCGAAGTACTGCGGTTATGGAAAAAGATACAACTTTTTATCCCCCACAATTTGAATCTAAAAGTAATGCTTCTCAGATTGTGTATGTCAATTGCAGATTATTCTTCCTGCGTGCACATAACCGCTCCAGATTTTTGGCAATATCTTAAAAACACTACCACCTTTTGAAATGAAATTTTCACAGGTTAATTTTATGGTATATATCAACAACTATATAGGATTGAAACAAACAGTTGGTTCCAATTACCAAGCGTATACAATCCCTTCAACGCAAGTTTGCCACAAACAAGGCTAAAAGCCACTCTTGGTAAGGAGCTACAAGATGAAAACATTAAAGATGAAAGTAACTCGGGGGAGCTGAAGGTAGGAATTGATATTCCTCTTAAAACGGTTTATGATTGTAGGATGGAGGGAAACATGCACCAGGCAAGGAGTTCCAAAGGGATGCAGTACGTGGAGTGAAGCTGTTGGAATGGTTCTTTGTTCTTCATCTTAAAGGCACTGTACTCGTTTGGTAATTACTCAAAATATATTTTAGCATAAAAACTTACTTGGTAATGAGCAACAGAGAGCTGTTGATAGTATAAAACATTGTGAGAAACGACTCCCTCTGAAGTAACGTAGTTTTTGAGAAAGAGGTAATTTCTCACTAAAATAATAAAAACTTCTTGCAAGAAGTTTTTATTCCTATCTGAAAGCACACAAATTTGTACAACAAGGGTGTTTTTTCATCATTTTCTTGCAACTTCGATGACCAATTGAGCCCAAATTTTCACAGGCTTGTTATTTTATGCATATGTTGGGATACACCAAATGAGAACACTGGTCTTTGACAATTACCAAACGTACGATGCCTTGTAAATATACCAGTAATGACGGTAATTTCTCTAAATAATAAAAACTTCTTGCAAGAAGTTTTTATTCCTATCTGAAAGCACACAAATTTGTACAACAAGGGTGTTTTTTCATCATTTTCTTGCAACTTCGATGACCAATTGAGCCCAAATTTTCACAGGCTTGTTATTTTATGCATATGTTGGGATACACCAAATGAGAACACTGGTCTTTGACAATTACCAAACGTGTACGATGCCTTGTAAATACCAGTTAAAATACTGAACGTACACATAAGTATAAGTAACAGGTTGGGGCCCCTGAGCTCAACACGAGACGGCTGATCAGGGCACAAAAACTTGCTAAGCACAGAAAACTCTTGTTTAAAAAAATAGGTTACCAGCCAAAATACCATACAGTTACCATTGCTGTGACTGGTACCCCACTTATTTCTTGCTTAGCAAAGAAATTTGCTGAGCAGAATTTTTCTGCTTAACAGCTTTTATGAAATTGGGCTCAGAGAGCTACATCCAACGACGAACAATTATACAAAAAACTCAAACTTACCACCAAAAGGATTTTACATCGTCTTGGATTACAACCCATGATCCCCCAAAGTTTTCTGATTTCCAAAGCTGTAAATACAAAGAAAAAACATTTAGGAAAAAAAAAAAAAAAAAAAAAAAAAAGGGAACAGTATCATGGCCAAGCGGTCCAGTGCACTAGACTCAAAGTTCTGGGTGGCATGGCTGGCTTGTGCGTAAAGCGCTTGCCTCTCACCACTGTGGCCCTGGTTCGATTCCCGGCAAAGGCCATATGTGATTAGAGTTCTGCGTTGGTTCTCTCCTATGCCACAAGGGTTTTTCTCCGGGGCACTCCAGTTTTCCACCCTCTGGAAAAATCAAACACTTTCGATCTCGTTGGTTCTCTCCTATGCGACAAGGGTTTTTCTCCGCGGGCCTCCACTTTTCCCTTCTCCGGAAATATCAAACACTTTCAATCTCTATGCAGACCACTCTTGATCAATAAACTCCATTACCAGGAGCTCCAAAATATGTAAACCCATTTTTATGCAATCCACACATACTGCACTAACAACCTTATAGTCCTGAGCCGACGAATTACAGTCTGGTCACCCCATTTATAAACTGAGGGACATAAAGTGTCAGATATCCGAGGAAAGGAAGAGGGAAGGAATTTTGTATCTTACCCGTTTGTTCCTGTCGTTGTCATCCATACCCAGGATAATGTTAGGGTCGGTCTTGTGCATCGAGATGGTGGTCATCGGCACCGGCGAGGGGAAATAGATGAAGGATCGCCCGCCGTTTGTGGTTGAGAAGATCTGCTGGTGGATGACGTCCACAAACAGATACTGGCGGGGGACAAAAAAAAAGCGACAAAATGATTTAGGACCTTCTTATGGGTCAACATTGAACCTTACTTTCATGTTGTTTTAGGGCGTAGATGAAAACAAGATTACACTATACCTTCATGATGGTAGCAGGACTGTGGTTGAACCTTATCAAAACTGGACTTAGCACCATCCAAAAGATAGAAACTTACCTTCGTGTTATAATTAGGACTACAGTCTCAACTTTGACCTTCCATGTTATGAGCAGGGCCCAATTTCATAGAGCTGCTTAAGCACAAAAAGTAGCTAAGCACAACAAAATTATGCTTACCAGAACAGGGTTACCAGCCAAAATACCATGTCACATACATGTACAATTTGTGACTGGTATCCTGCTCATTTCTGTGAAGCAGAAAATTTTTCAGCAATATTTTCTGCTTAAGCAGCTCTATGAAATTGGGCCCAAGGACTCTGGTACACACTGATCAAAAGTGTATTTAGAAAAATCCTACAGATCCACATAGAACCTTACCCTTGTGTTATTTGCAAGACTGTTGGTAGAACCTTTTCAACAGTGAATTTAGAACCATCTCAAAGACCAACATAGAACCTTACCTTCATGTTGTTCGCAGGACTGTGGTAGCAGGCATGAGAATGGGCGATGATGAAAAATCCGGAAAAAAAATCCCGAAAAAATCTAACGCTAAAAATGCATGTCCGGATTTTGGGCAATGTCCGGAAATTGGGCAACGTCACCAAGCGTCGGCGCCGCACTCAGTGGTTGAACCATGCATATCCTACCTCCATGGGTCGAGTTAGTAGGAGGAAAATACTCAAAAAACAATAATGAAATCATAAAAAATGCTAGACGTATCTTATCTCAAAAAGCTCACAAAAAATGTGAGCCTTAATCAACGTCGACGATTCTCACACACGTGCGTAAAAAAGTCCAACAATGCGCGCGCATCCATACACCGCGCATTGTTGTCAGTAGACTTCCCAAAGTCTCCACACATGTTCCTTTACTGCAGCAGTAAACATATTACGGTCAAACAATGAATAAACCGCACCGTGATTGAAGCGAGGAATGAAAGAAGTCTACACATATCTATTGATCCCGCTGCATACGCGAAGCACATGGAAGCCGGGCGGCAATTGTTTACGTGCCGTTTTTCACGAACGGTGTGTCGATCCGCGGTATGATTTTACAAAGGTAAATTTACAATTTCTGATTTAAAGACGAGAGATTAGCGAAATATAAATGCATACCCCAACACCCTACCCCCCGAATTTTATATCAAATTCACATTGAACTCGGAGACCACATATTTTGAAGTGAAAAATCCGGAAATCCGGAAAAATCCGGAAGATTCTCATGCCTGTGGTAGAACCGTTTCAACAGTGGATTTAGAACAATCTCAAAGACCAACATAGAACCTTACCCTCATGTTGTTAGCAGGACTGTGGTAGAACCTATCGAAAATTGCCTTGGCACCGTTATACAGCAACAGATCTTTCTTCTCTGTGAAGTTCTTCCCGTAGTCGTAGGAGAAGTAGACGTGAGTCTCGCTGGTTGTGGTTTGTTCGATCTGTCTAGTCAGGCAGACGATCATGTCGCTGTTCTTACCGGCCCAGTGGACGATGAGCTCTGGATTGTGATCATTCAGGTCAAACTATTGGGAAAATCAACGAGAAAAATACTTTACAAAAATATTTTTAAAACTTGTTACCGTCTTGGAATTGACATCTCCATTGCAAAGAGTGCTTGCATGCAAGTTGGTTGTCTTTATCGAGCTCGGAAGTTCTTACCTCCTGATGCTACTCTCTACCTGTATGAGACAACAATACGTCCCTGTTGTCACATTTGGGCCGGAGCTTCTGCTTGTCATTTATCTTTACTAGATAGAGTGCAGAAGGGTATTGTCATACATGTAGATTGGTTTTTGTCAATGTAATGCCGATTTATTGGCACAATTATCAAGAAAGAAACATGTACAATAAAAGTCACACGTGCAATTTACAGCTGAATACAGTGTCTCTACTTGTTCAAAAAACAGCAAAAAACTGTCACGGTATTTTCACCAGAATGTACTGTACATGTACATATAAAATCCATCCACGCTTAGCGAGGTGACAGTGGTACCAACTGCATCTCTGGCCGCAGCATTCGCGAATGGACACCAACCCTCAGAAATTTGAGAAACTATTTATTGCATGAATCATTTCTCAGATGCAAATGTTTTTATTTACTTCTAATCAACAGGGGCATTTTAGACCAACTAATTTTGCAGGATGCTTACCACCATTACCAGGGTTCGACCTTAGCGGTCGCCCGGTCGCCAAATGCAAGTGAAAACAGCGGCGGGCGAGTCATAACCCTTCCTTTACTAGCCCAATGGGGGAGTCAAAAAATTGTTCCAATAAATGAGGGTTAGGCCTACGGTGGTAAAATCCCAAAGAGAAATTATTTTTAAGTTTGTAAAATGTTTTGATATTCATACAAAAACTTTACAACACACATGCACATTATTATTTCATGCAATATTGTAACCTCGTACTCATTAACACATCGCTCTCGCTGCACAATTTTCCCCACTGTGCAACGTTGACCGATCGTTAAATCACGAAGATTTCATTGCAAAAGAAGTTCTATACAACCGATCTTCAAATCACGAATCCATGAAAATGGTTGTTGATGAAAAAAGTATCATTAAGGTCAGAAATTAGGGGATAACATCGTCCAAAAACGCAAATTTGCAGAGTGTTCACTTCCGCGTTGTTGTTTTGTTGTTAGGCCTCCAAAAATTGTGTGCTTATGTGAGGGCTAGTGAAAAAACTTGTGGGCGACCTAAAATTTTGGTTGACTCGTCCGGCCAGCGTGTGAGAAAAAAAAATTACCATCATACCATCTTTATAATAAGTAAGCTTTTGGATACAAATTGCACAACTCTTTTGTATGGCCCTACCTTGAGCACAGACCAAAAGAATGTCCAAACACAACACAGAGCTGTGTGTATTGATGTGTAACACTATACTGTAAACAGTGTTACATGTACATAGTCCTATGCACTCTCAATTTCCTTGTTTGTTTTCATGCTTCATCAACCTTTGATACTGCCATCTGAATGCCAAATGTATGCTGTAGATTGTGGAAATCTGACTTCCAATATGTATGCTCTTGATGATTGTGGAAAAGCCTTGAAATAGACTGTGCAAGTCTCGCGCTCATTCGAACTTCTGGGACCATAGTGGTCCCAACCATATGGAGTTTTTACGTGGGCAAGATTTTGTTTCGTCAATTATTTTAGTTTAACGTAGTTTATGACTATGAAAACTATGTTGTTGGGAATGTAATACTTAGTGAAAAAAAATATGAAAGTAAAATCAACTCAACAATATAATGAAGAAAACCAAAGAATTAAACTTGACCTCAGCTTCCGGTTACTGCAAAAAATTAAGAATTTTGTGCTCACCTCCGACAACAAAAATTTTGTTTTGGATGCGCGATGATAATTGCCAGATGCTGTAATTGCAACGCGAGGCCTTTTCATTGCAGTCTTTGGTTGTTGAAGCATCAGCGTCTTCTATAAATTGCGCCAAGCGTTAATTTTACGCCGGTGTGACCTTCGCGAATCCGCGTAAGGAGTTTCTAAAATGTTAAGATCAAATAAGCATCCTTGTCCCAGAGTTTTAATTATGTTAAATAATAATTAACACATTGTTTGTGTATTTATTATAAAAGCTAAAAGTAATTTTATAAAAATTGTACTGAGTATTTTTGTTGTTCAGATTTTGTCATTAGATATAATTTAAAACACAGATTTGATTTCAGAAAAAAATATGTTCTTTGTTTGACGTGTTTTCTCGTTCCGATACGCACGAGACTTGCACAGTCACTCTTTTTGTTATGTATGCCCGATATGTGGCAGAGGGTGTTCCCCCAAATGTTCCCATACTTTAACTAACACAGATAGTTCGGTGACAGTGTAACTCACTGACTGTAGAACCAAAACAATTGCTATTAGGCCAAGTAACAAAAATAATGAGTTTCTCGTCCAGACTTTTGAAAAAAAAGGAGGAGGCAAGGCTTTACTATTTACTATTTTTAAATTTTTGGTTATTTTTTTCCAAGATGGCCGCCGTGCTAAATATGGCTGGCCAAGGTATATTTAATCACAGATATTGTGCTATTTGAGTTTACTTATAATGCAATGTATGACAAAACAAATGATTTTGTATCATTTTTAGTCCACTTGCTGAGCAAGTTTCAAAATTCAGAAACGGCTGTTGTATTGCAAAGGTGAAAAAAGAGTCTAGACAAATTCTTGGGCAAAAATAAACCAAGGAACTTTGTGTTTTTTTCAAAATTTTACTCTTTTTTTTGTTTTGCTTTTTGTTGGCTTTTTTTTTTATAAAATAGTAAACAGTAAAAAAAGAAGGCGGCGGTTAAAAAGGAGGCGTGCGGGGACGAGAAACTCGTTATTGTTGTTTTTTGGCCTTCAGATCACTTGGAACATTCCTACAGCAGAATCAACAGACAAAACGCAAATATTGGAAAATTTCTGAAAAATCTAGCAGGTGCAATACTTACATTACATTGTAGGTTGAAATGCACAGTATACAATATCATTTTTATTTTATTTGTATTTTATTTTTCTTTTATGGGAGGGGGTGTTTGCTTCTTTGTATGTTTGTTTGTGTGTTTGTTTAGTTGTTTCCTGTTTATCAAACTAAAACATCACGTTTTAGTTGTATCTGTTGGACTGAGGACTGCAATAGTAAACTGGTTGTTATCATTAGGGTTGTGCATCTTTGAAACTTGCAAAAAAACTCTCTACCACAAAAAAAACCCACCTCTCCCACAGTTCTCATAACCACCATCTGGGCCCAATTCTATAGAGCTGCTTAGACAGTAAATATTGCTTAGTTTTCTGCTAAGCAAAAATAAGCAGGATACCAGTCACAGATGGTACATGTAAAATAGTATTTTCGCTGGTTACATGTACCTAATTCGGGTAAGCATAAATTTGTTGTGCTAAGCTCCTTTTTCTGTTTAAGCAACTCTCTGAAATTGGGCCTTGGGAAAAACCCTCAACCATGGCCCAATTTCATAGAGCTGTATAGCAGAAAATTTCTTTGCTAAGCAAGAAATGAGTGGGGTACCAGTCACAGCAATGGTAACTGTATGGCATTTAGGCTGGTAACCTTTTTTTCTTAAGCAAGAGTTTTCTGTGCTTAGCAAGTTTTTTGTGCTTACATGTACATGCTTTATGAAATTGGGCCCATGTACATGTATACAGATTGTTTACACAGTGCACCAAAGATGTATCCTCATGATAAACGTATTTTATTATTTTATGGGAGCTGTCTGTTCATTGTCAAGTGTTTTGTTACACAGTAGACTGGTATCCATGGGAACGGTACGTCATGGATTGCTCTGTAGATGGGCGTACACTTTCGATGCGCGAATGCCTGGTGTGCAAGCCCCGGAACTAAAAACACGGTTTTCAGTGTACATTGTGTATGTACACATGAACATGGACAAAGTGTCATTGTGTAACTGGTTACAATGCATAGATTTGTATTGCTCTGGTTACATGTACATGTCTGTAGTAGGAAGTGTGTCCTTAAACCATGGAGGCATGAAAATATCCCATACGTATCAGATGATATTCAATTCAAAACTCACATTTATTTCCATACCTCATGAACATTTCCAAACAATACATACATGTACAGCCAAAACATTAATTTAAAGAAGTAACCATTTTTTTACGAGGCTGAAAATTAATTAAGTATGGAGGCATCATCTAGAAGCCGAGGCTTGTGGTGAGATGCCTGATGGACAGACAAACAGAACGTAAACAGTAGCAAGAACGTACGGACAGACAGGTAGAACAAAGACAGAAATGATGAAGTAATAATAATAATAATATGTTAAAGGGACACGTTGCCTTGGATCGGACGAGTTGGTCTAAAAAAAAAGCGTTTGTAACCGTTTGTTATAAAATGCATGGTTAGAAAGACGTTATAAAAGTACAACACAATGATCCACACAAATATGCCCATAAATTGCGTGGTTTTTCTTTTACATTGCAAACTAACACGGTCCGCCATTTTGTGAGTCAAACATTTGACTCCACAAAATGGCCGACTGTGTTTGTTCACGATGTAAAAGGAAAGCCACGCAATTTCGAGACATGTATAGATGGCGTCTTACCAGTTTACCCATTCAGGGTTTTTCCATTTTGGATGTCACTGGTAAAACTTTTCAAGTAAGGTCATGCTATACTCTATGGCTATACATAGTTGGTCCATACAGCATGTACAGCTAAATGAAGAACCATTGACTATAAACAATGGAAAGGTCATTTACACAAAGTTCAGCATGCCTTATCAGTTGGAGATCTTATAATACATGTACCTTGGGTTTTTGTCCACTTATGTAGTTAGAGAAGTGGATTAAATCAACACATGACATAGCAAATGTTTACAAGTAAAGAGGCACGTCCAAGGTCAAACCATAGCACACAAACACTGTATTCAGGCATGATATTTGGTCCTTGGCAAAATGTAGGTACATACATTTTATTGAGCGCAAGGGCTGACGACTGACCTACTACTAGTACTGACGTACATGTATGGTGTAGGCTTTAGTAGAAGACTTTTCAGGATACATGAATTTAATTACAAGTTTTCTGATTTTGCTAAGGGGCTATTCGGAATAGTCAGTGTTAAATAAAATTGTTTTAGAATTTTTTGAAATTGTGGGTCAGGTGGGTCAAAAGAAATAACTGAAAATCAAAATTCAGTTTTTATCTAAAAATATATAATTATAGGCCTATATATATATATCAAATTAGTGGGGGAGATGGCCTTAGCTTTCGATCCAAACCGGACCTTCGTCAGAGGCAACAGACGGTGGATTCAATCATCACATGACATCGCAAATGTCATGGCCATATATTAACAAACGAAAACAAAAGAAGACAAAAATACCCACCTGGCCAAGATCGTCAATTTCGTTCCTGATTAAACTACAAAGTTGTTTGTAAGTGTTTGTTTAAGCCAGGAAAAGCCGTTGAAAACTACTGTTGGAGACCTTTGATCTAAAAATCTGGTTCGTTCGAGGCATTACTTTGTTTTTCAGTGTATAGATTATATTATGAAGCCATCCAATAATATATATGAAATATTATACACAACACGTACATGTAGATCTGTGCACATTTTTGAACTAATATCGAACGAGTTGAGAATCCAGATTAATGCAGCATGCAGGCCTGGAATTAAATATGGAGGCCACAGAGGCCATGGCCTCTTTTGCCCAGCTGGTCTTGGCCTCTGTTCTTGGCCTTGGTGCCCCTTCAGAAGTTTCCCATCTAGACTTAAAGATTTCCTAATGGAAGTGCCCTTTGCAAAATAAAAATGGCCTTGCCCTCTCCAAGATAAAAAATCCAGGCCTGGTAAGGTACGGGTTATTTATGATAAAACTCAATGTTTTTTGGGGTGTTTTTTTTTTTTTTTTTTGGGGTGTTGTGGGGGAAGACTTAATCCTCTGGTTTTTGATTTATAATTTCATTGCCTATCTTTATTGTCTGCAGGCATGATGTTTGGTCCCTGGGAAAAAAAGGTTAGGAAAATGTTTTCGAGCACAAGGACTGATGGTGTAGGGTATAATTAGACTTTTTAGTCTATTTTAATCACATTTTTTCTGATTTTTCCCAGGGCAAAAAAAACCGGAAATCAGACTAAAGTAAGAAACATGTATCATGCCAGTGATCAAACTGTACATTTTCTGTACCCGTTTAAAGCATGTATGGCCAACGTTTATGGCAAGTTTTTTGTGCTTACTTGTTTTATGATTGGGCCTAAGTTCATACATTGTAGCTCTGCTTACCGTAGAATCACATCCTATACAAGTACTGATACAAGGTGCTATAAGCGCAGAATTCTGTGGTACAATGTAAGCAGTGCCATGAAATTGGGCCTTGGGCAACAGAGACAATAACTTGCGTGCCTTCCTTGTAAATCCAGGCCCGATTTTTAAAATTTGTTCTTCAATCTTTACAATCAACAAATATTTGCGTAGCCTCTCATGTAGCTTGTGCATGTGGAGGACCCTAGGCTCGACTTCACAAAGCAATGAGATTCATCCTTATAGGCACTGAACACGTTTGGTAATTGTCAAAGACCAGTGTTCTCACTTGGTGTATCCCAACATATGCATAAAATAACAAGCCTGTGAAAATTTGGGCTCAATTGGTCATCGAAGTTGCAAGAAAATCATGAAAGAAAAAACACCCTTGTTGTACAAATTTGTGTGCTTTCAGATAGGAATAAAACTTCTTGCAAGAAGTTTTTATTATTTTAGTGAGAAATTACCTCTTTCTCATAAACTATGTTACTTCAGAGGGAGTCGTTTCCTACAATGTTTAATACTATCAACAGCTCTCGTTGCTTGTTACCAAGCAAGTTTTTATGCTAATATTTGTTTTGAGTCATTACCAAACGTGTACGATACCTTTAAGATGCATTATCAATATTGCCATAGTGCCATTGTATTGTGACATCACATGTTGCTTAGCAATAAAGATTGATTCAGAGTTAAGATCAATCTTAGGTCTTTGTGAAATCGGCCCCTGGAAACATTATTAGATGATGTACAAATACATGTGTTCTGATGGACAAAAAGAAGTCTTTATACTAATACATGTAGTTGGTACTTACTTGTAAAATGTAGTACCAAACAAGAACCAAACAAACACTGTGTATTTATAGGGATTGAATACATTTGGTAATTGGAATCCACTGTTTGTTTCAATCCTATATAGTTGTAGATATATAACATAAAACTAACCTGTGAAAATTTCAGTTCAAAAGGTGGTAGCGTTTTTGAGATATAGTCGAAAATCTGGAGCGGTTATGTCCACGAACGAAGAATAATCTGCAAAATTTGGAAACACTATCTGAGAAATGTAACTGCAGTAACACTTCTCAGATTCAAATTTTGGGGGATAAAAAGTGATATCTCTTTCTATACCCGCAGTACTTCAAAGTGAAAAGTTTCTCAAAATGCATCATACTATCCAAAGCTGCTATAGGCTACTTCTTACCTAGTAAGTTTTTTTTGCCATTAATCTTCAGAGTCATTACCAAACGTCCTTTAAAAATGAACAAAAACCAGTTGAGAGATACAACCTTAGTTGCACATTCGCAGAATGCACAACTTCAGGTGTGCATGATGAACGATACTTGTACAGTATACATATGCACAAAAATTGAGAAAATCGCAAATTCATTCCTCCATGGTACTACTGTAGGTGTACACATTATTGTACATGATGTACATTACATGTACATGTACACGTGTGTACATATGTACTTGTTCACAGGCATGACAGGTGACAGGTGACAGGTCACAACCTTAATCGATCAAGGTCAAGGAGAGTGCCTGGAAATACATTCCATAATGAGTCTACCACCGGTACTACACACAAACAGTCACTTCCATTGAGAGTTACTGGACGCACACATTCAGCAAGACTAAATTGAGGAATTCCATAAGAGTGGCAATTGACCTTTATCACACTGCCGCCATCTTGGTCATGTTCCCTGTATTCAATAATAGTAATGAATGCTAATATTCATTGTACAAAAAGGAACCAGACTATTTTTCCATTTCAGCCTAAGTTTGTTTACATTGGTTTGAATGGGAGAAAATCAACATGGCCGCACCGTGATAAAGGTCTATACAGTCGATTCACAACTCAATACGCCCTCTACATACAGTTGCCATTTTCGCAGTGTATCGCGGGGAGACTCAATTTTGTGGGGATTAGTTTTACACTAGACTGGTCCCCTGTCTTTATCCGCAAGGATAAAGACAGCCTCTGGGGCTGATTTCACAAAGAAATAAGACTAGTCTTATCTGAAGTTAGGACCAGTAACTGGTCTCAACTTTAAGACTAGTCCTACATGTGTATCTCTTAGCATTGCCTAGGACTAGTCCTAAGTTAGGAAGAGTTTTGTGAAATCGACCCCTGGTCTTTCAGGCCCAATTATTTCATTGGATACGTGCAGTGGCGTAAGCTTTCCATATCTGTGTCATCAGAGCTGCCAACCTTTAACTGAGCATTTCAGTATTCTTTAGGCTGAAAATCAGTATTTTGCCAATGAAATCAGTATTTTTTTGCGCATCGCTGATACACTTCTTGTACTCGACTACCCACTGGTAATTGAATTACCTTATCTGTGTCATCAGAGCTGCCAACCTTTAACTGGGCATTTCAGTATTCTTTAGGTTGAAAATCAGTATTTTGCCAATGAAATCAGTATTTTTCTGCGCATCGCCGATACACTTCTTGTACTCGACTACCCACTGGTAATTGAATTACCTTATCTGTGTCATCAGAGCTGCCAACCTTTAACTGGGCATTTCAGTATTCTTTAGGTTGAAAATCAGTATTTTGCCAATGAAATCAGTATTTTTCTGCGCATCGCCGATACACTTCTTGTACTCGACTACCCACTGGTAATTGAATTACCTTTTACGTATGCTTTGCTCATATTACATGTATTAAAGCCAATAATTATGTCAGTGTTAAAAAAAAAAAAATAATAATAATAATAATAATACAAAAAAAGAAAATAAAAAGATTGCGTATCGAACCGCAATTTGCGCTACATTGTGCATGGGGAGAAGGCCATACTGCAAATCTTTCCAATTAATGATATCAAAATACTTTAGTTTCTGTACCATCGTTTATTAAAATGAATAAAAAGTTGTTCGCGTTTGCACAGGAAACACACCATTACAATACCACAGTGGAGGGCAGTCAAGTGTATTTCTACCTCCATGGTTTGAAGGACTTTGGCAAGTTTGTCAACTTGGCTTTCCAACCACCATGTCCACCCATTGCATTCTTTACGCCTTTTATCACTATTTTTCATCAGATCTTGGCCTCCATTGCGTCAAAGATATCTTTTCTTTTTGTCATTTTTATTTCAAGTTATAAATTGATGCAGCGATCGCGATGTTTCACACACTAAACAACGTCAACACGCTTGTGTTTCTTGCAGAAGTAAAATTTATCACAGTGTCTGTTTGCTGCCGCATCCCACACACGTGAGCATTAGAAAAACTGCGGCGCCAGTCTCTACAAAAGCCATGTGTGTGGGTGACGCTGTGAGACATGTACTGTAGAATGTATGCTGTACAAGGCGCATTGTCTCCGTGTGACGTGGTAGACACGTCTCAGTGCACGGAGATCACTCTGGCAGTAGTTAAGTCCTTCAGCGCAATAGGTTATGGCACCTAATATAAACCCTGAAGTGAGAACACTGGTCTTTGACAATTTCCAAATGTGTTCAGTGCCTTTAAAGGCATCGTACACGTTTGGTAATTGTCAAAGACCAGTGTTCTCATTTGGTGTATCCCAACATATGCATAAAATAACAAACCTGTGAAAATTTGGGCTCAATTGGTCATCGAAGTTGCAAGAAAATCATGAAAGAAAAAACACCCTTGTTGTACAAATTTGTGTGCTTTCAGATAGGAATAAAAGGCTTCTAGCTAGAAGTCTTTTATTATTTTAGTGAGAAATTACCTCTTTCTCAAAAACTACGTTACTTCAGAGGGAGTCGTTTCTCACAATGTTTTATACTATCAACAGCTCTCTGTTGCTCGTTACCAAGTCAGTTTTTATGCTAATATATATTTTGAGTAAATACCAAACGTGTACGATGCCTTTAAATTCATGTTAAATCCTGTAATTAATGTTCCCATGTAGTGCTTTCAAGACCACCGTAGATCTGGAAATGGCTCATTTCGCATGATTTTCACATTGTGGTAGGCCTATATTATTAATTATTCAAAGGTCTTCATCATCTCTCAGTATCTGTATACACACAAACATTCTGTAATCTTTTCACACTAAAAAAACACCCTTAGAAACAGGGTCAAGTGGGCATTTTTATATTCAAAATCTTAAAGAAAAAGAAAATCTTAAAGAAATCTTGTGGCATGGAGCTGATGTAGCGAAACAAACCTCATTATGTGTTTTATATAACTTTTTATAAGAACTAACTAACTTACTAAGAAGAAGCAATTGACTAAGCTAAAGAAAAGATTAAGTCAAGAGTAGAGACAGAGTCCTGTACTGTAGTCCCTGTACAATTTGTCGCATTTTTAACTAAAAAATTACTAGATTTGACTAGTAGTACCACCTATAGCCCCCAAAACAACAATTATAATTGTGTATTGATTTTGCCTTGTAATCAGCAACAAGTAGGTATGTGAAGATCCGCATCGATCGCGGCCGCTATTTTCTGCCAGATTTGTGTTAAAATCAATGATGACGTAGTGGAGAAATCCCTCTATATCCCGCATTTTTTTTTTCGAATTGGCGATGTTTTTACTAATTGTTATTCTGTCTTTAATATCTTCTTTATCAATTAAGACTTTTCACATACCTACAACAAGAACCAGGAAAACAACATTCCAATAAATAATGTCAACAAATACACCGACAAAGTGCGTCCAGGTACCATACCATTATATCACTTCTTCCTCCATGATATCAAACGCTTTTGTGAGATTTGGTTTCTCAAACGAAATACGTCATAATTATTTTTAACCCCAAGCGAACACAATAGAAGGAAGAAAAAAAAGTAATCGCTGCTGAGTAAAAGTCAGATTATAAAAATGATAAAAATTAACAACAATAATGACTTCGCAATGACGGCCACATTTATATCGTGAAAATAAACTTTCCAAACCTTCGTCACTTTCGCCTTGTCGTGTACGTCCCCTACATGGTCGTCGGGTGACCGTCTCGCCCTGTCATGCCTGTCAAGATTTTCTTCGACTGGAAACTTCGTGCCCTCAGAGCGCCTGATCCTCACGAAGCCATCCCCAAGATCGTCCTTTCTCTTTGAAGAACGAATATGAAGAGTTTTGGCTCTTGAGCCGAACCTTTCGGCTTGAAGTAAAGGCGAAATGAACGCCAAAACAAGCAGACCTCCCAAAAGTACTTTCACGGCAGACGCCATTTTGAATGGCTTTATGAATTTGTTGTGCCTTTGCTTGGTTTGTAATCACTTCGGCACCAGGCAAACTCGGCACCACCAAAGTCGGTACTGTACTTAACAAGCTCGGCACCAACTCGGCAAGGGGAAAGTCGGCACCTAACCGAACTTGTTGCCGCGAGGTCATCCAACCGTAACTTTAGCAACCTATGCACTTTTTCTTTTAAATGGGAAGGTTAACAAAGTATGAACAAGTGCTGTTAAAAACTCTTTGCTCAAAAATGTGAACTGATTAAAAACAAAAAAGCAAAAACTACTGCGCAACAGATTGCAATAAAATGCATGGTTCAGGGGATTTTAGTTGAAGGCTTGGGGCTCCGGTTTATTTTTGGGAGTAGTGCGCTTTTGGTACGCCGCTCTTTAAACAGGGTGGACGGAGCCTGAGTCGGTGTCCAAAGGGAAAGTTGTCCCCCGGAGATTCTGTCCCCCATGGGAAATTAAATGAGCTGAAGGAGGTTGATTCAAAAGAGGGGTGCTTATGAGAAGAAATGTGTGCACAGCTCGCTGTAATATGGTGGGACAGAACTCTGGGAGGTGACAGAATCCCTAGTGCCACTTTACGTAGCTGAGCCCAAGCCTAATAAGCCTTGCTTTATAAAGTCATTCGCAATTTGAATACGCAAAATCTGCGAGCGTTCAGGTGGAGTTTGGGCGAAGCATGTCAATATATACAAAGCAAGGGATCATAATGTGAGGTGGTGCTTGCTTGCAGATGCACAGGTGCAAGCCCCTGACGATAGTGGACGTCGTACATGGGGTTACACAACTCAGCCTGGACTTAGGGCTCACACAGAACCACTGCAAACTTTATTTTAAAATGGAAAAAATGCACAAATGAATGGTACGATACATTAAATAACCCCATCCCCAAATGCACCCCTTGCACATAGGCCATCATCGCTGAGGAGGTCATCAAACAATGGAAATGTGCATGCGTGTGTGTACGCGCACACTCCAAGTCCAACTATCAGCCAATGATTGATAGGTCTTCATTGACCTCAGTGAGGGCTCTATAGAGCTTGTGACGTCACATGCAAGTGGTCTAACCGGAGCCTAAACTGGAAGCCGTGGTTTTAAAAATGGCCATATCACAGGTCGCGGGTACCCTCCCCCTCCCCCGCCCCGCCCCCGCCCCCACCACACGGTGCTGAGTTTGTGGCTGCCGAACTCGCATGGTGCCGAGTTTGGCGGTGCCGAGTTTGCTCGGTGCCGACTACTGAACCATCGGGTCGTGGGTAACATTTGACTACGCGCCAAAATGTAGTTCCATAAACAAATTAATTTAAACTTAGAACATGTTTTTCACAAGGTGGAAGTATGAATACCTCTCGTACATACGTTCATAATCGTTTAAATTGAACAAACCAGCAATGGAAGTTATTACGATTAAGAGAATATTATACTACGCGCATTAAAAGTGATGCGGTTAGCTATGAAGTTAATTGTATCATCACCACATGACTGTTGGTCGTACCGTACCTGGTACACCGTAGTGCTGTCACTGCGAGCGGAGCATTGTATTACATGTATCTCAGTTTATAATAAATGGGGCAATTTCTCTGCACGCTCAAGTGCACACACGGCAGAACAACACACTCCATTGTGACAAAGCATATGAACCATAAAAAAAAACCTCAGCGGGGACTCTGTAGAGTCATAAATATGAGTTCATACTGCAAAATGTTATTCAATGCGAAATTGAAGGTGCAGGGTACTGTCCACATAAAATGAATGAGGGTTACATCACTCGCACAATCGTCACTGTAATAATGACCTTACTTTTGCGACGTCACAATTAAAGTACGAATTTAGCCCGCAGCCGCAAAAGTGTGAGCCACCTTCACTGGTTACACCTCTATGTTCCGACACCCCTATGTTCCGACACCCCTATGTTCCGACACCCCTATGTTCCGAAAACCCTGGTGTATTTTCCTATTCCCAACCCTAACCCTAACCCTAACCCTAACCCTAACCCTAACCCTAACCCTAACCCTAACCCTAACCCTATGTAAATCATGAGGGGGTTGTCGGAACATAGGGGTGTCGGAATATAGAGCAGTCCCCACCTTCACTGATAGCTCAATTTGTTGTATGCCTTCAACGCTGTCTATAACAGTGAACCCGAAATTACAATCTGATCGTTTACACACTGCGAGTACAGCAGTGGACACAGAATCACATCCATGTGATAAATGTTAACATAGATCCTGGAAAACTCCAACACAATGTTAAATTCGAATAGTTCAGATATTTTGGGCCAGAGGCTCGATCACAGTGCATCCATGGGGGCTATGCGAGACTTGCACGGGTCCATAGGATCGGACTCCCTACAAAATTAATTTGTTTTTCTGCAAATATTATGAGTTTGTGAGCCCGATGAATTTCACGGTCTGTGCTTGATACAAAGATTTGTGCTGAGTCTGCTTTGATCGCCCTACATTCTCACTGGTTATGATTATACGGTCGGTTTCAAAATTTAGTACACGGAACTGACACAATGCGGTATAATATTATTTTACTCTGATATTTAAATTATGGTAACAAAGCCAATCGGATATCCCCATCAGGCAGCTGAATCGACCGATACAATAATAATGCAATAGCAGCCACAGGTATGTGCTATGAGGGTGTCAACAAAAGAACGCAACTCCAATATCCGGTATTATTATTTTTATGATGTCATTACCGGATCAGAGGCAACAATCAAAGTGACGGAACTACTTACGTCTTACGATGTGAAATCAACTGAGGGCGCATGTGTGACTTGTGCATAGACTTTTTCGCAAATACTCAGTACGCGGTCATTTGCCGTGGAATGAGGTGCACGCTGGTCTAGTTAGCGACACATTTTGATCGCTAACTAGACCAGCATGCACCTCATTCCACGGCTAACGCATGCGTACGGAGTATTTACGAAGTAGTCTATTGATCTCTATTATAATAATTATTGAGATAATGGACTTGTGTAACTTAAAAAGCGCACTTTTTTAATTGCGCGGCACCGCCCACTGCGGGGAGGCCGCACTGTGTTCGTAATGTTGGGAATTTTTTAAAGTAATGTGGGGTTTTGGATCAAAGTAGCAGTTGGCACTCACAGGCGGGGGTCATCATTTTTGTAGAATAGGCGTGGTGTCGACCTTTTTTTTGGGGGGGGGGGGCATTCAAAAGGTCTTAATAGAGTGGGGTAGAAGAGACTCCCTGATAGTTGCAATAATTTTCAAAAAGTTTTCTTTATAGTTAGTATCAATGTACTTTGAAATATGAAATGGAATGAATATATATATTATATATATAGGCCTATGTGCATGATACAAAATAAAACCAATTGGTACAAGAATAGACTGTGCAAGTCTCGCGCGTATTCGAACACATTGGGACCCGTTAAAGAGCGCGAGTTTGTTTCCTTCAAAGGGTTAAAAGCAATGTATGTGACTCACCAAAGTGGTCCCAAAATGTTCGAATACGCGCGAGAATTGCACGGTCTATTAGAATCATTAGTGTCCCTTTAAAAGTATTATAATTAATTTGTAATCAACACAGAGAACGGATTTTTACCAGCCTCCCCCCGCAACCCCGGCCCCTTCCAAACAAACATGCAAACAATGATATTATAAAAATGCCCTTTTCGGTGGGTTCCAGCTAATTAGTTTCAGCTGTTACTCCAACTTTTTCTGCGAACGGGTAGTAGGTTAACATTATTCCGCATATTATCCGACTGCAACTTTTTCACTTATTATTAAGTTATACAAAAAGCATTAATTAAAGCAATCAATGTCTCATTTTGAGAAAATAATCGTGATGCTATTTTCATTTCATAATGAATGAAAATAAAAAAAGTGACAGTCAAATTGTGAACATTTCACCCACTGAAAATTGGTTGCAGACTGTAAGCTTCGCTTTGATTGACATGAATTGAGTGGGGCGGCGGCTACGGCTGTCGCAAAGGATGTTGCTAGGAGGGACTCCTTTGCCACCCAACGCGGCTGGCAACCCGCCGTTTCAGCCACAGCCGGGAATTCTGACACAGCCTCAATCCTGTGGGACTCCATCAGCTGGAGACCTCCTGGATCAAATCAATCTCGCAGACTCTTCCACACTGGTTTACTACAAATAAAGGAAAATCGATTTGGTGTGCCGAGAGATGATCGATATCCGAGACTCTACGCACACACACAACAAACGCTCTGAGATAATGTAAATAAAAATTAATCAATTATTTTAAAGTCGAGAGAGGGCGCTATTATTAGTACCACTTTGCAAGCATCCCTTCCCATTAAAATTTCAGTAAATTATTTATGGCCGAAGATTTACGACGAGGGACATATCACCACTAAAAACGAACAACGGCAAACATTTTTTAAAAGAAATTGCTGGTAGTTCTCTCTTTCAAAAATGTGAAATTGACTTGCACTGCGATGGCACTGTCTCCGCAAGAACAAACATGGGCTCAGCTGCAGGAGAAGTAAGCTAAGAAACTAAAAAATCGTTAAACTTGTATTTTTCTATCATCATTGGTTGTCATGGAAACCGCTGGCGCTTTGAATTGTCTTTGTTTATTTTACCTGTTGTCCTGAGATGCATTTGTTAGTAAACACCTTTATTACAGAGAGGAAATCTTATTAAATATTTGACACATTTTTGTCACTTATCAATGCACCATATTCATGATCAATCATCAGTCATGATTCATGGTGATCGTGGGGGAAAATAGAAAATGGAGGATAGGGCCTAAAAAAAACCTGATTACTGATTTACTGTGTATTGTGTGTAATTTGTTAAATTGTAGATTCTGTGTGTTTGTGCTCACTGGTGCTGTTCCGCTTCCGCTGGTACACCCCTTTGTTCCGACACTAGCCTACCGACACCCCTATGTTCCGACACCCCTATGTTCCGACAACCCTGGTGTATTTTCCTATTCCTAACCCTAACCCTAACCCTAACCCTAACCCTAACCCTATGTAAATCATGAGGGGGTTGTCGGAACATAGGGGTGTCGGAATATAGGGGTGTCGGAATATAGAGCAGTCACCCTTCCGCTTTGTTAAATCTACATAGTTAGTGATGAATGGTACTGCATGGGGGTGGTGTCGGATTATTATAAATTACTAATTAGTTCAGTTGGTTCCGAGACGAGATAGGCCTAGATGGCTTTGTCTCGTCTCTCTTTCATTGATTTGCTTTCATTGTTTCTCTTATATGGAACCCTTTCACAGTCTCACCCTTCCCATTTATCTATTCGTAATTTTTTAATTAGGCCTCAAATTTAGGTCGAACATTCTACATGTATTCAATCATTCTCAAATTAAACTGTGTATAGAAAAAATAGGTCGAACATTCTACACGTATTCAATCATTCTAAAATTAAACTGTGTATAGAAGACTCCTAGCATTGCATTCATTGGGCACCATCTTTGATGTCAAACAATGAAATCATGCACGCATGTACGCGCTGCGTACGACTCTCAGCCAATTAATTGTCTATAATAAGCAGCAGCTCAGTTTTTACTCGCACTACCGGTATGTCTATTTCCCAGTCACCAAAATGAGTTCCAGTTGTCCATGTCTTCAGCACTTTCAGTTCTTCGAGTTTTGTTTATGGTTGTGTCCGGTCTTCACTTAAACAACAATCAAGCACCCTTGGCTTAACGTCCTGACTAAAGGTTCCTGCCGAGTTATCAACGTAAACATAAACAATAGCTCTTCAGGGCTCTTAGGGCTTGTGACGTCGTGGCGTGTCGTGGCGTGTCGTGGCCGAGCGGATAAGAACACCGGACTCAAGCTCTGGTGTTGTTGATCAGCAGAGTGTGGGTTCGATTCCCGGCATGACACTTGTGTCCTTAAGCAAGACACTAAGACACTTAACCATTATTGCTAGGTCCCTGTGTTGTGTAATGCACGTAAAAGAACCCAGTGCACTTATCGTAAAGGGAAGGGGTTCGCCCCGGTGTTCCTGGTTTTGACCAAGAACCTGCGCGAAATCATCGTGTGTGAAGGGAACCTCTGTTTATTGAACGATGTCCTGTGCGAAGTCTCGGTCATGAAACCTGTGTCCTTCCAGCAAGGCACTTAACCATAACTGCTTCTCTTAATCCAGGTGTATAAATAGGAACCTGAGAGGGCTGAGACAGTATTGCTGTGTTGTGGTATTAACCCCTGTAGTGCTAATTTAAGCAGCTTGGTGTTGTATGCTCACCCAGTGAGTTGAGAAAGTTACGGGAATGGTGTAAAAGTATGCCCGATGAACAGGGATAATACTGTCGTAAAGCTAGGATATGTGCGCTATAAGAACAAATTAGGCGAAGTAACAAAAAAAAACATGTTTAGCCTCCCTGCCCGCTTCCTTTTTGGGGGCCGCATGGATTTTGTTTAAATTTTGACCAATTCAAAATGAGATTTAAAACTGATACATCCGAAAAACAAAAAATATTTGCAAGTCAGAACTTAGCCTGTGCCGGCTACACGGTTAAAAACAGATCGCTTAGTTACACATTTACCTTGATTCTTGTGAAAGTGAGATAATACTGAACAAACTATTATATAAAACCACTGTAAACATGTTCAATGTCTCGTCTTAACATGTTTCTTTCATTATTGTTTGTTGAACAGTGGAAAAACCAATGGTTGTTCAAAATTTTAAAAAGAATGGCGACAAGCTTGAAAATGGAAAATAAAAACGCTTCCTTTTTTACAGGAACCCGGACGCTAAACATGTTTGTTTTTTTACTCGGCCTTACATGTATTATTATATACCAGAAAGATGTTAATTCATTTAAACTTGTTATCCACTGATTGTATCTTTAAAACAATTTCCCGTTTCAGTTTACAGAGGAAAAGACAACAACTCGGTCATGGATTTCATCGAGACTCTGGTGGGGGTAAACATTTCAACGGATACAAGAAACCGCAACCAGCTCCGCTTCCAAGGTAGACAGAATTATGAAAACAATTGTGTTCAAACATCTGTAATAGAAATGAAGTTAAAGGGGCACACTGCCTTCGGATTGGGCACTTTGGGCTATAAAAAGCATTTGTTATGTAATGAATATGGTTGGAAAGATGTATTAAAAGTAGAGTATTTAAATGATTCACACAAATATATCTGTGCGGTTTTCCTTTTACATTGTGAACTAACACGGTCCGCAGTTTTGTGGAGTCAAAAATTGGGTTCTACAAAACGGCAGACCGTGTTAGTTCAATTGTTTATTTGCAATTGCTTTTTATTCGCAATTGCTTTTTATTCAATGGGAGACTTTGGCAAGTCTGGAATTACAAAGAGGCAGAGGTCATGGCCTATGTTGCCCTTGGTTTTGGCCTCTGTTGCCCCTGGTCTTGGCCTCTGTTGCCCCTGGTCTTGGCCTCTGTTGCCCCTGGTCTTTGCCTCTGTTGCCCGTGGTCTTGGCCTCTGTTGCCCCTGGTCTTGGCCTCTGTTGCTCCTGGTCTTGGCCTCTGTTGCCCCTGGTCTTGGCCTCTGTTGCCCCTGGTCTTGGCCTCTGTTGCCCCTGGTCTTGGCCTCTGTTGCCCCTGGTCTTGGTCTCTGTTGCCCCATGTCTTGGCCTCTGTTGCCCCTGGTCTTGGCCTCTGTTGCCCCTGGTCTTGGCCTCTGTTGCCCCTGGTCTTGGTCTCTGTTGCCCCATGTCTTGGCCTCTGTTGCCCCTGGTCTTGGCCTGTGTTGCGCCTGGTCTTAGCCTCTGTTGCCATAGGTCTTGGCCTCTGTTGCCCCTGGTCTTGGCCTCTGTTACCCCTGGTCTTGGCCTCTGTTGCCCCGCGGTCTTGGCCTCTGTTGCCCCTGGTCTTAGCCTCTGTTGCCCCCTGGTCTTGGCCTCTGTTGCCCCTGGTCTTGGCCTCTGTTGCCCCTGGTCTTGGCCTCTGTTGCCCCGCGGTCTTGGCCTCTGTTGCCCCGCGGTCTTGGTCTCTTTTGCCCCTGGTCTCTGCCTCTGTTGCCCCTGGTCTTTGGCCTCTGTTGCCCTTGGTCTTGGTCTTGGTGCCCCTTCAAAAGTTTCCCATAGACTTTACAGATTTCCATAGATTTCAGAAGTGCCCCTTGCAAAATGAAAATAGCCTTACCCTCTCAAAGATAAAATTTAATCCGGGCCTGCTTTTGGAATGCTAGGTGGCAGCAGACTTACCAGGTAAATTGACATTGTAAATTTGAGCATACGCAGATTACCAAGTATGTGAGTTTACCTGGTATAATGGCTGTAGCCACCTAGTGACTATCTTGGTTCCAAGACCATGGTGTTTGTGTGTACACACAATCACCCGCACTCCCTGTACACGGTTGTAATTAATAAACATAGAGGGCGCTGTGACTAGTGTTATTTTCACACCGACAAATCCAAAATTACAAAAAGCGCCCTCTATGTTTATTCATTACAAATGTGTGCAGTGTGCGGTGCCAGTCAGCAGTGTACATAGATCTGAACATTGGTTGTTTGTACGCCCAAACACAAGGGTCTTGGAACCAAGACTACCTACATGTAGTGACCCCAAAAGATGCACATTGCTGGCAGGGGGGAGGGGGGGATGGGGGTGCTGTGGATCTTTCATTTATGTTGCAATTAGCGTTAAATGGTTTAAACCTAGTTCATTCATCACACTATAGAGACTGAAAAATGATAATTTATAGCAAAAACAAAAATAATAATAATTCAAGGATTTGAGCCAAGAAATTTTGCTATAAAGGTTGTGTAAAGCACCCTCCAACCTTTCCAACCGTTCACACGTCGCAAATTATTTAATAATTTTATTAATTTTCCTTTGCCAATACATTTTTCAGCCTTGTTTTTTCAAAAAAATAATCTGTGGCTTTAAAACCCTGCTTTCTTTTTTATTATACAAAAATCAATAATTTTCCGCGCTGAAAGATTTTTTTTAATCAAGCCGTCTACCTGAATAAATGGCAAGGCCCTAACATTGGCATAATACCTAAGTATTACCCTACCTTTTTAAAAGAAGGGGCCCCAAGGTCTAAATTCAGTTTTGTGATGCACTCATCTTTTAATAGATAGAGTCCTCATGAAACGTGGAAAAAATGTGATTGGTTTTTGTCAAGGTAACGCTGATAATAGGCCTTTAGTATCAATAAAGATACAGTTAAAGTCACCTGTGAAAGTTTCAGCTGAATACAGAGTCTACTTGTTGAGAAAACAGCAAAAAAACTGTCATAGTAGGGCCTATTTAGATTAGATTAGATTAGATTAGTTATCATTTATTGTCCACACTTAAAAATACCTAAATTTGATTTCCAATGGCAATAGGAAAATAACAAACATTTTATGTACATGTATGCTCAAAGTACAACGAACAATAAAAGACTAGCGTTAAAATACGAAAATACAGTATGTACACGCAAAGAACAATGAACAATTTTCATCAAGAACGTCTGTTCCTTGCTCTATGGTTGAATCTATCCATGTTTAGCGAGGTGACAGCGGGTACCAACCGCATCTCTGACCGTAGCATTCACAAACGAACACCACGGAAATTTGAATTTCTAAAAGTCACCTTTAGACAATCTTTGGAGATTCAATATTTTGGCATAAGTGCTATAAATTGATTTAATAAATAGAGGCCCCGGCTGACGAAATAATTACACAGGATGCTTACTACTATTACTATCTTTATAAAGTATCTTTATTAAGTAGGCTTTCGGATAAAAATTACACAATTTTTCTTTTTCGGGGTCATTACTTTACAAGTAATAATGACTGTCACAGTAAAAATTTACTTGGTAATGAGCTGAAGAGCTGTTGATAGTAGAAAACATTATGAGAAATGACTCCCTTTGAAGTAGTGTAGTTTTTGAGAAAGAGGTAATTTTCACCCCAAAAACTTTGAATCTGAGAGAGGCTTCGCAGGCATGAAGCCTTTCTCAGGCATCTGAAATCACACAATTCTATGCAACAAGGGTGTTTTTTCTTGCAACTTCGATGACCAATTGAGCCCAAATTTGTACAGGTTTGTTATTTTATGCACATGTTGGGATACACCAAGTGAGGATACTTGTCTTTGACAATTACCAAAAGTAATCACTGCCTTTAAAGGGTGTGTACAACATTGGTAAGAATGAAAATATAAATGCTCACAGATTTGCACATAACTCACACGGTATAAAGATGGTCATGGTAGAAAACTTCCCTTGAAATAGTTTTGCTTGAAATGCCATAGTTTTTACGAAATGAGTAAAATAATAGTATTTATCCTGCAGGATAAATTCCAATGTTTGAAAAAAAGTTAAAACACATAAGGGGGTTTTTCACTGTTTTCTCATGACTCCGAAGACCGATTTAGCTTAAACTTTCACAGGTTTGTTATTTCATGTAAATGTTGGGTTACATCGAGTTTCACATCACAGGTCTTTGGCAATTACCAATGTTGTACACACCCTTTAAGTAGGCTTTCGGATAAAAATTACACAATTTTTCTTTTTCGGGGTCATTACCAAAGTGTGACGGCACCCTACCTTTAAAGAGGTATCCGTAGTACAAACTTTTGTCAAAATCCAAAAATGACATCACATTTCAATCATATGGGTCTGTATAGTTTGGTATCGGAAATGTTTTAGTTCATTTCTGAATTTCGATGATATTCAATCAAAATGGCATCATTGAATTTGACCTTTATGGTGCAGAAATTCCTCTTTGGAACGTACGGACCCAATTTTTGTTGATATTCAATGAGTTTATGTTTCAAACTTTGCTTTGGAAGATTGTCAAATAAAATAACAATTTTACAACATTTTAACCTGAGGTTAGAGACGGTTTTTTTCCCTCCACTTTTATTTATAAGGACTCTATCTATTGAAAATTGATTGCATTACAAAAGTGAATGTAAAAATTGGTTCCGGAGGTCGCAGGTTTAAGTCCTCTCTTGTAAATGTTTCTTTGTTTATTATTTTGATCAGATTATTGGACTCTCCTCCTGAGGCTCCCCTACGAGGTACCCACTACCCGGTCATACCTCCTGTTGCCAATGATAGGTAAGATTTACATGTATTTACATGTGGCGTGTCGTGGCCGAGTGGATAAGAACACCTAACTCAAGCTCTGGTGTTTCTGATCAGCAGAGTGTTGGTTCGAATCCCAGTCGTGACACTTGTGTCCTTAAGCAAGACACTTAACCACATGCTTCGTCCTTCGGATGGGACGTTAAGCCGTAGGTCCCGTGTGTTGTGTAATGCACGTCAGTTTTTCTTTGTTCAATTCCAAAGTTATTTCAAAATTTACCCAGTCAGTTTCCCTTGTGGTTTACTATGTACTTGAGAATTCACATTTGAGTGATCATTTGGGATGGTTTATTGGGCATCCCATCAAAAGATCGAGAAGATCAGATTGGGATTTTGCAGGTCTTGAATTTGGGAGAAAAATCCTCAAGACTGCAGGGCTTGTAGCTCGGAAAGTTTACTGGACCAGAAATGTTTGCACGAGACCAGAATCAAAATGAGAAAATAACTTCCTGAGTCCGGACAACATGCATTTAAATGCAAGAGAAGATTTATCGCATTTTGTCTTTTGGGTAATAAGTGTATTTCATTACTCATTAGAAATAAAAGGTATTTTTCAGACTCAAAGTCAACATTTGAACTAAATTTGTTTCTGTTCAAGATATTACGCAGTACGGTAGATATTACGCAGTACGGTACACGTATTTTGATTCAATTGAAAAAGACAAGACCAGCGGACTTGTCTGATCATAAGTTTACTGGCCCAACACTTAAACCACTGGCCTCGGGCCTGCGGTCCGGTGTAAAATTTAAGCCCTTTTTTGGGTAGAGTGTATACGAAATAACAAAGAAAGAAATGCACTTCTCTTGACAATTAATAACCTTTGTATGATGTATTATCCAGCTTTTTTATTTTGCGAGAATATACATTACATTTACTGTTTCTCTCTTTAGATATTTTGAAACTGACGACAATCTCAGCCTTCAGAGCTACGATTCTGAAATACCAATATCCCTGTACGAGGACCATTCCACCTTCTCCCTCCAGTCCTCGAGTCCCCCCTATTCTCATAATGGTACGGCCAGGAGTCACCGCCCACAACCGCAGGCGAATCGTGACCCCTGGAGCACCTCCACTAAAGTCAAGAGGGATAGTAGGTACTTCATGCCCACCGATCACAAGTATCGCCAAGCCCGGCGGCAGCAGGTTGGAAAGTGGATGCGGCCGGCCGGGAGGCATGAACTTGGTCTACACGGGAGGCACGTGTGGCGAGATCCAATGGAGGAGGCGCAGCTAGAGCACGAGTCGGCCACTGTGGTGCAGCGACACTACCGTGGCTACAGAACGAGGAAGGTACGTTCAGATACCAACCTCGTTCCCAGTGGTGTACCATTCACGCTGCGCCATTTTTTGTTTCTTTCCCTGAATGCCTTGCTCAATCATAACCCCCTGGAAGTGTGACTTTGAAATATCCAAATATATCGGATGTTTTAATTAGTCCTATGGTTGATCCATTCTGTGTTAGAGACTACGCAGTCATTTCTCCGTCTCATCAAAGAGGTGCCCTTTGCTGTGAAAACAAAATACCCTGCCCTCATAAAGAATGAAGTATTTAGTTCCCCCCCCCCTCCAAAAAAGGAAAAAGAAGAGAGTATTGATATCACTTCACTAATCCTCTTCAGGTCAAGTGGCCCATAAGGCTGCAAGATTTCCTCTCCACCGCACCCGGTCTCTGGCTACAGGCTTGGCTACGCCCCATGATCGCCATCCAAACGCCTTCCCCTCTTTTCAAGCAGGATTGATGTATTCTCATCATAACGTCTTTACTTTCTTACCAGAGTCTTGAAATAACGCAGTACCTTCAGAACCCCACTTCAGCCCGCATCTTCATGCATCATTTCTTGAAGGACTTGCTCCAGCATGACATCGTCTTGGATGTGGTGTGCGAGGTGTTGGTGGAGGCACGAACTGGAAGGGAAGTTGGGCATGTAAGTATATTTATTATTATTATTATTATTTAATAGATGTTAACTTTGCATCTGGGATAAAAAAATATAATTTTTTTTCACCCTTACACCGATGTGTATTAAGCACTGTAAACTCGGTGCTTTCCCAAGTTCTGTGAAAAAAATCCACAGGCGAATCACTCGGATGGGATTCGAACCCATGACTTTTGCATTGCTAGAGCAGATGTCTTACCACTAGACCATCGAGCTAGCCCGGTGACTAGACGCAGTTCAAATCCTATGTGTTAGCAGCGGGTACCGCAACGAATTAATAGTTAAATTTGCATCGGGGATAAAGAATATATTTTGTTTTTACCCTTGCACCGATGTATATTAAGCACTATAAACTCAGTACTTTCCCGAGTTCTGTGAAAAAACTGTAAATTATATATTTCTGGTAATGAAACCAAGGATGCCTCATTTAAGTGAACTTAATCACTGTAGCTCGCAAGCCTGAGGAAACCTGTAAACAAGGGTGCCTGCTATGCGAACCAGAAACACTGGGGTTAACCCCTACTCTTCCGCATTAAGTGTTCTGGGTTCTTTTACGCACAGTACCAATCCTAATACGGGACCTCTGGCTTAATGTCCCATCTGAAGAACAAAGCAATTATGGTAAAGCATCTTGTTCAAGGATACAAGTGTCATGATTGGGACTCGAACCCACACTCTGCTGATCAGAAACAACAGAGCTCGAGTCCGGTGCTCTCAACCGCTCGGCCGCGACACTCAGTTTAGTTCACTTTCAAACCAGGGCCCATTTTCACAAAGCTGTTTTAAAAGAAGCAGTAATTAGCAGGGGAAAAAAACCTTCAAATATATATATGTCTGCATACTGTTCCTGTCGTACAAATTTGTAAGCCTTCTTAAAAAGGTTTGTGTTTTAAATTGTTTAGACCCAGTCAAGGGCATCTACTTCTCATCAGAGTGTGGTGAACACGTTGACTATACGACATTCCCCTACATTACCTCAAAGGTAAGACAAAACAATCTTTGTGTAATTTAGCAGGGCTGTTTTACTGTTAAAGGTATCGTACACGTTTGGTAATGACTCAAAACAAATATTAGCATAAAGACTTACTTGGTTTTTATTCCTATCTGAAAGCAAACAAATTTGTACAATAAGGGTGTTTTTTCTTTCATCATTTTCTTGCAACTTCGATGACCAATTGAGCCCAAGTTTTCACAGGCTTGTTTTTGTATGCATATGTTGGGATACACCAAGTGAGAACACTGGTCTTTGACAATTACCAAACGTGTTCAGTGCCTTTAAAGAGGAAGGGAAATGACCAATACATTTTGTGATGTACTCATTTTTCAATAGATAGAGTACTCATGCATGTCATGTGAGTGGGGACAAAATTACAAGTCTCTAACCTCATGTTAAACTGGTGTAAATTGCCATTGTATTCGATACCCTTCCAGTGCCAAATTTGTCAACATCCAAAATTCTGAAACAAATGGGTCTGTATACATTTTTGTACGGGGATGTTTTGGTTCATTCCTGACTTTCGATAACATGCAATCAAAACGGCCTTGAATTTGACATTTTGACTGACGAACAAATTCTCCCTTGGAATGTAAAGATTCATTAGTGGTTGAAAAACAATGACATCATGTTTCAAATTTCGCTCTGAAAAAGTCAGTTATGAACCAAAATTTTGGAGAGGTATCATTACAAATAGTCTGGTCTCATTTTGCACGAAGCGCGTACATTACATGTGTACACGCTCCACAGAGATACTGTATAAAGCATACATAGGTCAACGGTTTGTTGTTGACTGCTTGTTTTAGTGACAGTGTATACAAAATATGTCAGAAACAGGAGAAAACCTTTATCTTACTATAATATGTAATACTTTTGTATCAATGTTTATTAACAAAACACCCGCCTTTGTAAATCTGATACAGTCATGCAAGGTCATGACCTCTAACGCTTTTCCAATGGACGGTTAGCTGGCATGGTATGCTGAAAGTTGATACTGCTTTAATAGAGTGCCTTTAAAATTACAAACGATCCGAATATAAAAAATATCATACAAGATCCTTAAGAAAGTTTTAAGGTGTTTATATTGTTGTTTGGTTTTAAACTAATACACCCGCCTTTATTCCTTAAACAAAATGCATTTTGAAAGCAAATCACGGTCCGGATACCAATGTGGGGTTTCACGTGATGGATGCGCGCACAAAATAGACAGGCTCCAAACTGTACATGCACATTGTCAACAATACAAAAAGTCTAACATGTCTGAATGTAAGACTCGCGGCGTACAAACTTTTTGTAATGTTTGAAGGCAACGTGCCCCTTTAAGGTCTTCTGAAAATTGAGTGTCCAAATTACTGACTCACAATAGTAATTGGTCCGTAACCACCGAATTTGCGTATTGATCGCAAAAATTTGCCTGCATTGGTGGAAAAATATGGCATTGCGATCTTCATATTTTTTACAAACTGGTTGGAGCCAGATTTCAAGCTATAAAACTGACTGAATACAACCTGTATGAACTATGTACCACAGTCACGATGTACATGTACATATACAGTAGGGTCTTATTTCTGCATGAGATCATCTGCATGAGATTTAAAGGTGACTGCTCTATATTCCGACACTCCTATGTTCTGAAAACCCCCTCGTGATTTACGTGCTTGGGTTAGGGTTAGGAATAGGAAAATACACTTATTATTATTGTGAGTCGGTAATTTGGACACTCAATTTTCAAAAGACCTTAAAGGCGCACATTGCCTTCAAATCGCTCCAAAATTTTGGTTCATAACTGACTTTTTCAGAAAACCCCCTCGTGATTTACATGCTAGGGGTAGGGTTAGGGTTAGGGTTAGGAATAGGAAAATACACTAATTATTATTGTGAGTCAGTAATTTGGACTTTCAATTTTGAAAAGACCTTAAAGGCACACATTGCCTTCAAATCTCTCCAAAATTTTTGTTCATAACTGACTTTTTTCAGAAAACCCCCTCGTGTGTTACATGCTAGGGTTAGGGTTAGGAATAGGAAAATACACTAGGGGTGTCAGAACTTGAGGATGTCAGTGTAGGTGTAACCGATTGACACAGGCCTGGATTCTTGTCTTTGAGAGGGCAAGAGGCCATTTTCATTTTTGGTAAGGGCACTTCTATTGGAAAATCTTAAAGACTTTGGGAAAACTGTTGAAGGCTGGGCACGAAGGCCAAGACCAGGGCAACAGATGCCAAGAAGGCCTCCTTGTAATTCCAGGCCTGTTTACAAGTACATGATACATGCTTGTATATTTTCAAGTTTGTTGGCATGCTACATACATGTACATGTAGCAGGTATTACATATGCATTTTGCTCGATTCAGACATTTATGATGCATAATAAGAGAGACAGGACTTTTTGAGTCACGGTGTAACAAAGACACCAGTGTCTCGGTTACGCGTAAAACTGTCGGCTTTTACTGCTTGGCCAACGTTTGAAGGTTTTCATTGAAAATAGCTGAATTACAGTATACTAATGATGTTTACATATTTACCCTTTGAAATTTAAATTTTCAATGAAAACCTACTAATTTATGGCAAAACAAGTCACAAGTTTCACACTTCACACTGTAACTGAGACACCAGTGTCTCCGTTACAGTGTGATGGATAGTTTTGGATCGTATATGAAAACAAAAATCTGATTTGAGAAATTGAAGTTATACATTAAACGTATGAGCTATCCCCACCATATGAACATGCAAAGAATATAGAAAGTAAATTACATTTTGAGAAATAACACCATGTCCTGCTTTGGCCCCCTACTTTATGGAAAAACCCACATGTTGGGATACACCAAGTGAGAACACTGGTCTTTGACAATTTCCAAACGTGTTCAGTGCCTTCAAGCACTGCATACTTACTTCTTTCCCAAGTTTTTACCTTATTCCGCGTAAAAATAATAATGGACATTTTTATTGCGCCAGTATTCGCCATTTTTTACACTCATGGCGCATGAACACTATTACACTGGTCATTGGGCCATTTACGTCGTTTCTTAGACCATTGCAGCTTCCTAGAGAGTTTACAGCCTGTGGCTGCCAAATATGTAGCACACCAAGCTAAATTATCTCTGCCTTACATTTGTATACCCATTTACTCCTTGGTGAAGAGAAGCAATTATAGTTACACGTTTAAGTGTCTTGCTCAAGGACTCACTCAAGTGTCATGACTGGGATTCAAAACCACATCTTGATGATTTAGGCCGTGTACAAATTGGGGGCTACGGCCGGATCACCGCGTCATCAGTCAAAGCCATAGCTGTAGCCGCCAGTTCGGATACGGCCTAATTTTAACCACCAGAATTTGAGGCTGATGAACTAGTTCGCTTGGCCATGACACAAACGTTCGGCCATAAATCTGTAGAAAAACAAATTATTAGCCTGGTGTTCCGACCCTGACGTTTTCAATAATAATGGAACGTAGACGGATCAATTCGAAGGACCCAATATCAGAGATGCCACTTTTCCGGATTTACCCGGATTTCCGTTAAAAAATAAAAAATAAACCTCAACTTTTTTTTCTTTTTTTCTTAATCAAGCCCGAATAAAGTTATTATTGGTTGGCCTCTATGCAAGTACACTTTTGCAATAAGCGATTTTCTCTGAAAATATAAGCTTATCGTAAATGTTGTAATTTTCTTCTTTTTACGGTTCGGTGAGTTGTATGCCTGACTTGAACTTAAGTGCTCGGCGGTGCTACTCTTTTTGGGAATTCACTGTTGGCATCTCTGCCATGATTGCTCTGTAATAATTTGTCACAATGGTTACCACTCGCGACATTCATTCAGTGGCTTTCTACTTTTGTCTAAGGAAAAATAATTTTGCAGTTTTTTTTTCGTTACCACAGTTGCATCTCTGCAATATGCAGTTGATTGATTAGGATTGATGTTCGTCCAATATCACCCACTTGTGAGTGATTTTTACCATTTTGGTCGCAATGATTGTTTATATCAAAACAATTCGGTAATGAGAAGGGATATTGTCTTCCAACCTTGTCCGTCATCATCAGATGTTATTCAAACATCTTCTCGCCGCATGTCAGTCATAAATGATGCCTCATAAATGATGCTTAAAGAAAGAAGAAGATTTGCAGTCTATAGGATTTGAGGCATTGCATGGTGAGGTATATATGGTATATATTTGGTTTGCGGTAACACCATGTGTATATCTACTTGCTTGGTAGATTTTGTTCTTTGAGAACTTGTCTTGCTTTTTATTCTACTGCCGCAGAGTAGAATATTCGGAATTCGGGGGACTTCTCAGTTCTTAAGTCTACTTGCTAGGTAAATTTTGTTCTATGAAAACTTGTCTTGCTTATTTTTCTACTGACGCAGAGTAGAATATTCCGAATCAGGAGACTTCTCAGTTCTGAAAAGAACTGTCCTTATTAACTACTACCTGGGCGGGAGGTAGGAAATCGGGTGGGACTACTACTTTCGCTATGTGGGTCGGGGGGACTTCTCGTTAATAACTACACTGTTGCGGAGTGAGTCTAAATAGGTCTCAATGTTTCAACTAGCTTACTCTAGTCATCGTCAAGAGACATTGTTTCAATTACTGTATTTAAAGTCTATGGATCATTTGACTTGAGGCGACTCGTGTTTACCAAAGAGGCACAGAGCCTGCAGGCACAATATGTACACAGCTCAATGGATTGGGGTGAAAAAAAAAACACCCACAATCTTACATGTTCTGGAGAGTGCAGCATATGGTTTTCAGTAATTTTTTAAATAAAGAAAGGCAGGGTTCGCCTCATGCACAAGCTAGCGTATCGGACCGATATGCACGAATTGCGTGCCGATTTGTGCGAATTAGGGCCGATACACAACCCCCCCCCAAAAAAATGGTAATGACTCGAAAATTAATGGCGAAAAAAACTTGCTTGGTAAGAAGTACAGCAGCTTTGGATAGTATAATGCATTTTGAGAAACTTGTCACTTTGAAGTACTGCAGTTATGGAAAAAGATATCACTTTTTATCCCCCAAAATTAAAATCTGAGGAGCTTTACTGACAGTAACAGTTCTCAGATTGTGTATTCCAATTGCAGATTATTCTTCCTGCGTGGACATAACCACTAGATTTTCGGCAATATCTCAAAAACGCTGTAGACCACCTTTTGAAATGAAATTTTCACAGGTTAGTTTTATGGTATACAACTATACAGGATTGAAACAAACAGTGGGTTCCAATTACCAAACGTATACAATCCCTTTGACACAGTGTTAGGTCAAGTAGGAACTATTCTACTAGTTTTTTGAGAAAGAGGTAATTTCTCACTAAAATAATAAAAACTTCTTGCAAGAAGTTTTTATTCCTATCTGAAAGCACACAAATTTGTACAATAAGGTGTTTTTTCTTTCATCATTTTCTTGTAACTTCGATGACCAATTGAGCCCAAATTTTCACAGGCTTTTTATTTTATACATATGTTGGGATACACCAAGTGAGAACACTGGTCTTTGACAATTTCCAAACGTGTTCAGTGCCTTTAATTGGAATTGTCCAGATTTTTGAGATTACAGGCCGCACAAAATCAGAACATTCCTATTTCTGACAAGAGACAGCAATGAACAAGATCAAAAAGTTCTGGCAAAAGAAGGTGCCATTTGCTTCCGATACTTTCTTAAGTTCTTAAGAATACAGTGTTTTTTGTACATTGATACATCATTTGTAGGTGTACATGTAATACGCTTTCTTGCATTATGACTTCTTGCATCGTTACCTGTGAACCTCATAAAACTGGTGCTCCTATTTTTTGGGTTTCAATGTTCGCAGGTATGCATACCATCATTATGCTAGATGGGCATGGGAGAAAACCATGATTGTACATGTGCCAACCCTTTTTAATATGGATGTACGCATCTTTTGTAACCTACATTTTGGAACCTAGAAGTTATTCTTCCACAACTAACAATATTGGGCCATCCTGGCGTAATGGCCACAGTTTGCGCGTATATATCGACCCTACATTTATTGCTAGCTTGTGCATGGGGGAAAACCCTAAATCCAACCCTTTTTAATATGGTATATATGTATTGCATCTTTTGTAACCTACATTTTGGAACCTAGAAATTATTCTTCCACAACTATAATTGTGCCATCCCTTCATGGCGGGATTTCTAATTTTAAAAATGGACCGCGATACGAAGGACGTCGGCTCATGTCAGGAATGTCTTATTAATCGCTACCTTGAGGTTTTTACTGCGGTGCAGTAGATTTTCGTTTATTGTGTATTTATAATATAGGCAAGTCGTCCTGCGTCCACATTCCCTAATGAGTACAAAATTGCTGTCTGCCTTTATTATGGTCTCTTGCATTGTTATTATAATCATAGATGTTTATTGGAAACAATAGTAGTGACAATAAAGCATGGCGAGAATGGCAATTTTGACGGCTGGTGCTCAACGTTGTTCAGGAGGAGAAGGGAGGTGGGGGTGGGGTTGATGAGAAGGGGTGGCCTTAATTGAGCCAGGCATACAATGACAGCCAAATCCCGCAGGCACGCTCCCAACAAAATTTCTAATACGCTTTTGGATTATTGCCGATACGCTATCGATGCGCTTAGTCTGTGGTTGTGAACAAATATACTGGTATGACCATTTATGATCAGTGTGCCCACTGTGCCTTTAGATTGAAACTAATAATATTTTCCCGCCCAAATAATCAATAATCAAGCACTTTACCAAAGTTTGTTGACCCCTTGCCTCAAGGTCACGTGCAGCTACTATTATGATTGTTATCAATACATTTCTGGTAATGAAACTAAGGATGCCTCATTATAATCACTGTAGCTCGCAAGCCTGAGGAAACCTATTAACAAGGGTGTTTGCTACATGTATGTGAACCAGAAACACCGGGGTTAACCAGTACTCTTCCACGACAAGTGTTCTTGGTTCGTTGACGTGCACTACCAGTCCTAGTACACGAGACCTACGGCTTAATGTTCCATCCAAAGGACAAAGCAATTATGGTAGAAAAGCATCTTGCTCAAGGATACAAGTGTCATGACCGGGGCTCGAACCCACACTCTGCTGATCAGAAACACCAGAGCTTGAGTCCGGTGCTCTTAACTGCTTGGCCACGACACGCCTGCTATCTGCCATGCTCACCATTTTTTGAGCCAATTTGCACGTCAAAATTATGGTAAGCGCTTTTTTCGACTAAATTTGCGCACCACATTGTGTAATGTACCAGGGCTCCAAATTTACACTGGACTGCAGGCCCGAGGCCAGTGATTTTTAGCATCGGGCCAGTAAACTTATGACTGGACAAGTGCAGCAGTCTTGTGTTTTTTTTGCAATTGTTGACTTTCAGTCTGATGAATTTTAAATGTCAGTGCAAAAATGTGGTGTCTCGATTTTGCAAAACATGTTGTACATGTATCTTGCACGAAAATGCTCAGTGCAAAAACGTTGTATTTCGGCATGACATATTTTGTGCGTACATCCGGGCTATTTATAATTTCATGTAAGATTCGACGTTTTGATAATATAAACTTGCACACAATGTACTTTCTATTTAGGAGGATACAACTCTTTTGCACAGACACGACACAAATGTCTTTCAATTCTGTTGAGAATTGAAGAATCTTACTCATCAATACAAATGAGATCAATCTTTACACTATTGGTAAGATCGAAAAACACAAATGTTCACAGATTCACACATAACTTACACGATTTAAAGTAAGTAATGGTAGAAAGGGTTCCTTAAAATATTTCTGCCTAAAATGCTATCGTTTCTGAGAAATGAGTAAAACAATAGTTTTTATCATGAAAACTTGAAAAAAACAGAAAACACATAAGGTCTCTTTTCACTATTTTCTCGTGATCTCGATGACCAATTGAGCTCAAAGTTTCACAGGTTTGTTTGTTCGTGCATATGTTGAATCACACAAAATGTGGACACTGATATTGAGCTGTTACCAAAAGTGTACAATACCTTTAAACCATAGAATATATATTTTTTTCTCTCATCATTTCAATTCTGGTCATTTGCGAAGAAGAAAAAAACCTGGTCCAGTAAACATTTTGAGCCACAAAGTCCAGCGTTTTCCCTCCGAATTCGAGCCCTGAATACACGGGGGGACATTGCCTCTCAAAATGGCGCAACCAAGATCATCATGATTAAAGGCACTGTACACGTTTGGTAATTACTCAAATATCTATTAGCATAAAAACTTACTTGGTAACGAGCAACGGAGAGCTGTTGATAGTATAAAACATTGTGAGAAACGACTCCCTCTGAGGTAACGTAGTTTTTGAGAAAGAGGTAATTTCTCACTAAAATAATAAAAACTTCTTGCAAGAAGTTTTTATTCCTATCTGAAAGCACACAAATTTATACAACATGGGTGTTTTTTCTTTCATCATTTTCTTGTAACTTCGATGACCAATTGAGCCCAAATTTTCACAGGCTTGTTATGTTATGCATACATGTATGTTGGGATACACCAAGTGAGAACACTGGTCTTTATCAATTACCAAACGTGTTCAGTGCCTTTAAAGACATCATGATGAAGTGAGTCGATAGAATAAATGTTTTAATAGAGGTTAATTTTACATCAGGGATGAAAAATATATAATTTGTTTTTACCCTTACACCGATGTGTATTAACTAAGTTTTCATGCACCATTTATTTTAGTGATAAATTGATCATATATGGACACATTAATTGTTTACTCGTCTTTTTGCAAATGGTGACCTTCCAAAAACAGGTCACATAGCACGCTCAAGAGTCCTCTTTCCCATTCTGAATCGTGCGATCTTTATTTTTTATTTTTACAACTATTTTTCTGAAGGGGCGGTTTGTGAAAGAGTTAAGCACTGTATACTCAGTACTTTCCCGAGTTCGATGAACCCAAAAAAATCACAGGTAAAATCCCTGATGCAAAATTAACATACATGTAGATCTGTTAAATCGTGCGATACCCGCTGCAAAAGCATAGGACAATCTGTTAAATCGTGCGGTACCTGCTGCAAAAGCATAGGACAACCGCACTGCCTCTAGCCACCGGAGCAGCTCGGTTGTCTAGTGGTAAGACATCTGCTCTAGCAACGCAAAGGTCGTGGGTTCGAATCTTACCCGGGTGATTTGCCTGTGGGTTTTTTTTTTCCACAAAAAATCAGGAAACTACTGAGTATACAGTGCTTAATACACATCGGTGTAAGGGTAAAAAAAAAAATAATATAGAATAAATGTTCTCCTTTTATTTTTATTTTTCTTCTTCTGTCCAAGATTTTGGCGGGAGGCGCTGGAGCGGCCGGACATCCACAAACCGGTAGCAGCTAAACTCATTCTGGAGGTGATGCAGGAGGAGTACAGAGATATCATCTTGGACGGGATCAATGAACTTGTAGAAGATTACTTCGGGACGAAAGTCTTCGCCGAATCAACGAACCGAATCATCACCGAGGTGGTGGAGGAGATGATTCCTGAGGTGGTGAGTTGAGGGATAACTTGTTCTTTGCTACCCCCCCTTTTAATTTTTTTTCTTTTACATGCATTCTGAGGTTTTATTTGTTGATTCATCTATTTTTTTCTTGGTTTTGTTTTTTTGTGTCTTTTGTTTGTCTTTCTTCTATGGTCGCCTTGCCAGTTAGATTAGATTTTGTTTACATCAGGTAGGGTTAGAGGCGTCTGTCTCCTGAAAAGATCAAAACATTACCGATGCCAGCAGGGATAGGCCTATGAGTAATTGTAAGTAACATTTAGTTCTCTGTTGGCGGGACAGACGTATCCCCATACTGTTGTTTGGGCACTGGCCTGGTGACCAGTCTTTTATCTTTATCTTTTCTTCCATTATGTGCATTTTAACATGTGTTATGCGCTCTTGATCATTTTTATGTAAGGGGCGCAATATAAATTTTAAATATTATTAAATATTATTATTTATTTATTTGTAGTTTATTTATTTATTATTTATCTGTCTATTTACTTTAATGCTAGTATAAGAAGGAACTGTAAATAATTAGTAAACTTGCGGGTACAACCATGTGTAAAAAAAAATTTGTGGGAGTGTTGGCTCGAGTAATTATTTTTTTATTTATCCACTGATTACTTTGTTTTCAATTTAGAAGAGGAATTTTTTCTAAGTTCCCTAAATGAAAAGCTAGATTTTTGAAGGGGGGGGGGGGTTGGGGGCAGCAAACCGTCTCCCGTAAACCGTCACCGGTTTCAGAAGTAGCAAATTCACCCCTCAGCTGAAATTCTATGTTTTTCAGGAAATCAGGCGTTTTTATAAATGTAAATTTCAAAATGGTGTTTTGGTTATTGCTACATGTAACTGTTTTATAGGTAGGGTCATAGATTGGTAACTACTCCAATAATTAATGACCATAAAAACTAACTTGGTTTAGTGATAGTATTAAACTGTTCTGCGAAAGGATTCCCTATGAAGTAATATGGTTTGGATAATTGTTTACGCCCCTAAAAAAATTTGAATCTGAGAATGAATCGTTTCTCAGATTTCTGTGGGCTGGTGTTCTTTCGCGAATGCTGCGACTAGAGATGCGGTTGGCACCCACTGTCACCTCACTAATCATGGATGAATTTGACGTTCTTGTAAAAATACCTTGATCAATATGCTGAACCTGTTACATTTAGAATTTTTGGTACATGTTCAAAATTGATAAAAATGAGTCGAGTCTAATTCTAACCCTGACAATTAGGCCTATATTTGAATTTCCATAGAAACTTTTTTTCTTCCTTGTTCAAACCCCCCCTTTTTCTATACCACCTCCACCCCTCCCCCGCTAATGTACACCATTTTAATAGTTGTCTTTTCAAATCTTACCCCCCCCCCCCAAAGTGCGCTGATGCAGGGATGGAGGTTGCCATGGAAACCGTACTAGAGGAGCTGATAGACGAGGAGACGCAAGCTTGCGTCGGTTTCTTACTGGAGGAGACGTTCGTGACAGGGAAGATGCCGCTGGATTCAGCCGATGAGGAGTTAGAGCGGAGAGAGGTGAATAATAGCTTAGCGTTCTCGTAGTGCTTTATTAAAGGCACTGAACACGTTTGGAAATTGTCAAGTGTTCTCACTTGGTGTATCCCAACATATGCATACAATAACAAGCCTGTGAAAATTTGTGCTCAATTGGTCATCGAAGTTGAAAGAAAATGATGAAAGAGAAAACACCCATGTTGTACAAATTTGTGTGCTTTCAGATAGGAATTAAAACTTCTTGCAAGAAGTTTTTATTATTTCAGTGAGAAATTACCTCTTTCTCAAAAACTACATTACTTCAGAGGGAGTCACTTCCTACAATGTTTTATACTATCAACAGCTCTCTGTGCTTGTACCAAGTAAGTTTTATGCTAATATTTGTTTTGAGTCATTACCAAACGTGTACGATACCTTTAAAACCCTCCTACTATTGATGCCATTTTCGAACAAGTTGATTCACGATTTTAAACCATTCACTTTTGTGGTTTTGAATGGTGTGATAACTGCATATTGGTTGATTCCCCAAATGGTTTTGAATGGTGGTGCAGCTAATACAGAGTCCTATTAGTTAGCTTTTCAGTGGGGAATCAGTTTATGCACCATCTGAAATCATTTGGCTATGATAACACACACAGGTTGTAGTGTACGCACCATTCAAAACCACTTGAATGGTTTTGAGTGGTAGTAAAGCTATTAATACAGAGTCCTATTAGTTAGCTTTTCAGTGGTGAATCAACAATCCCACTATGTTATGACTTTCAGTGATTGGTTTTAAATGGTACAGCAGCTCTATTGGGGGGGGATTCCCGGGGGGGGGGGGGGTAGGGTTTAGGGTGATGGATAGTCCACTTTATCTACACCTGGCTTATAAGGTTATCTTAGAATTGGGTTTTGTTTCCAAGTATTTTGTTTCTAGACTGGGGTTGATACCTTTACTGTGGGGTTTATACATGTACACCCAACCTCGTCCCCAAGGTGTGTCGAGCAGTACGAGGTTGACCGCTCTCTCACCCTGGTATTCATTTGCATATCCTAAATTTTTGGATACGTATGCAAATTAAAGTAGTCTGGCTGCGAACATGGTGAATACTGAATGAGTACAACTTAACATGTTTACGTTAGACTTTTTTGTACACCAGTCGTTGTCCAGTCAGGGTCCAAGTAAGGAGTTTCCCTCTCAGGGTTTACTATTGTAAACATGGTTGGAAATAAAGTAAACCATGGGGACGAGGTTGATGTACACCATCTGAAACCATTCGGCTATGATAACACACACAGGTGTAGTGTATGCGCCATTCAAAACCACTTGAATGGTTTTGAGTAGTAGTACAGCTCACATGGGGTGGGGCGGGGGTGGACAAAGCCCTTCCCCAGCCCCCCCTCCCATGGAGTGTTACAAGCAAACCAGTAGATTTGATAAATAATATTATTTAACTAATAAAATGGGTGCGTTTCCCTTGATGCAGGTGGCTAGAGTAGCAGAGAACTTCTTGTTGGATACTACATTTCTTGATCATCTCTTACTGGCGGTGGTATGTAACGGGCAAAGCTGGAATCCACTGGAACACACAGACAGATTTCTCGATGGTAAATATTTATCGAGCCAGAGTATTGCTATTGTTCTACTGCCGCGGAGTTAACTACTACCTTGGGGAGGGGGAGGTGGTGGGAAATCCAGGTAGTCGTTAATAAGCAGGACAGTTCAGAACTATGTAGTCTCCCGAATTCCGAAATCTACTCTGCGTCAGTAGAATAAATAGCAAGGCGAGTTCTCAAAAAACAAATCTACACAGCAAAGTAGATATATATACACATGGTGTGACTGCAAACTGAATATACATTGATACCTCACCATGCAATGCCTGAAAACCCATTATTTTGTTTTACTTCAGATAAAATATTGGAGATTTTGCTGGGTCAATATATTGGAATACTTTACAACAGACAAGCAACTGAAGATTGTATTCCATTGAAGCGCCTGCATGAGAAAGTCGTGACCGATATGGTAAGTTAAAGGCATCGTACACGTTTGGTAATTACTCAAAATATCTATTAGCATAAAAACTTACTTGGTAACAGCAACGGAGAGAAGTAACGTAGTTTTTGGGAAAGAGGTAATTTCTCACAAAAATAATAAAAACTTCTTGCAAGAAGTTTTTATTCCTAACTGAAAGCACACAAATTTGTACAACAAGGGTGTTTTTTCTTTCATCATTTTCTTGCAACTTCGATGACCAATTGAGCCCAAATTTCCACAGGCTTGTTATTTTATGCATACGCAGTGCCTTTAAGGGAGCGTCTTCAAAGTCAGGTACGTTCTACCGTGGGCACACGCCCTCAATCCGTTGGACCCCCAGAACGTTCCGCTGGACCGCATCATTGTGCCGATGTACAGGAGCAATCCTCCACAAGTGAATACGCGCGTTAGTATTTTGGAAACGTTCCGGCAGTCCAACGGAATGGTCCATGATGCACGCCCTGGAATACAAATATCCGATCCAATTCCAAACGTTCCTACCAGTCATGACTTTTGAGACGCTTCCCAAAACTCTGTGTGCATGTCGAGACAATATTGCCCCCCGAGTACGTTTCCCAGTTGCAATATTTTACAAATTGTCTACTTGTGTACAATATCAAGCAGACCTTGTTCCAGTATTGTTAATTTGTTCCCCCCCCCCTTCCTTCTCCTCTTTCTTGTTAATAAAGAAATGCTTTCATCATATTACAGGCCTTGGACGTGATACTCCATGAGCTTTCCGACGAGTTAAAAGAAGACCTGGAATACCTGAATGAAGGTGAACAACGCATCTCCACTTGAAGATGACTTTGGGATAATTATCTTGCCTTTTTTAAAGGTACGCTATTTTTTTGTTAGAACCCAAAGATTTTTCTCTCTAAAACAAAAACAGTACTGTATATCCATGTTGGAAAGGTTGGGAAGGTGTTGATTTTTAAAATTTATTTAAGCCCCCCCCCCCACTTAAACCCTTGGTCCCCCCCTCCTCACTCCCCCAAATGAGATTTAAAAAAATGCAAAACAAAGAAAGCAACAAATGATTGGTTTGACTACATCAAAAGCCCCGTTCCCCGAATTATGTCTATGCCCCAGCTTGCCACCCACCCCATAATGAAAATGTCTACTATGCAGTGCATGCAGTGCAACAATAACTTTTGTCGTTAATATTCCAAAAGAAATCCACAGGCAAATCACTCGGGTGGGATTCGAACCCACGCATTGCTAGAGCGGATGTATTACCAGTAGATGTTGTTCATAATTTGTTTTTACCCTTAATACACTGATGTGTATTAAGCACTGTATACTCAGTACTTTCCTGAGTTCTGTGAAAAAAAAATCCACAGGCAAATCACTCGGTGTGGGATTAGAACTCACAACCTTTGCATTGCTAGAGCAGATGTCTTACCACTAGATGTTCATTCTACGAAAGACGATTTCACAGAGAAGGTTTGAGAGCAAGACTCTCTTCTCCTATTCGGTCTTGTCTGCCGGTGTCACGCCGAAAAGTGTCCGCTGCCAATTAGTCAGTGTTTACCGGGTTGCGGAACGGACAGAAACGGACAGTGTCTGGCAAGAAGTTATTCAATTTGTAATAATAGTGTAGCGCACGTATCTACCAATAAGGTACTTAAAGGCCCTGTACACTATTGGTAAGATCGAAAAACACAAATGTTCACAGATTCACACATAACTTACATGATTTAAAGTAAGTAATGGTTGAAAGGGTTCCTTAAAATATTTCTGCCTAAAATGCTATCGTTTCTGAGAAATGAGTAAAACAATAGTTTTTATCACGCGCAATAAAAACTTGATGTTTGAAAAAAGAGGTCTCTTTTCACTATTTTCTTGTGACCTCCATGACCAATTGAGCTCAAACTTTCACAGGTTCGTTTGTTCATGCATACATGTATGTTGAATCACACAAAATGTGGACACTGATTTTGAGCTGTTACCAAAAGTGTACAATACCTTTAAGGCACTTGAACAAACATAAACATTTTTTAAGACAGGTTTTTTCAATTTTTCAATTATGAGACCGATTTATGTAGCACCTTTTTACAAGGTGCTGTGGCGCATTCAGCAGTCACTGCCAGTAACACCCGGGCAAACCCCTTCTCAATAGCAGGGAGGGGAACTTGGACATTTGGCAAGAAGTTTTAACACAGAGTATTTTGACAAGATAACGGATAGTATATGGCAGGAGTGGACAGTATTTGGCACCGATAATGGACATTAAACGAAAATAAAATTAGCCGGGTGGTAAAACTAATAATAAAAAAATTGAAATTTGTCGGGAAAACCTTTATTAAGTTTATATATTTTTACAATAGGCTATGAAAACAAAATATGTATAAAACAATAAATTGGACCAAAGATGTTTTTGTTATTGCCTTTTTTTCAACAAAATTTTTTCTCTGAAATGTTTTTGTCTGTTACCTGATTGGCCATTGAGATTCAACGGGAGCTGCTCATTGGCCCATTATATATAATGTATAAAGTAGTTTTTTTGTAAATAAAAGCAGGATATTTTATTTATTTGGGTCTATCTATTATTGATGAATAGGAATAAAAGACCTTAATGAGACCGTAGTATAGGGATATATTTAGTATTCTTTAATATTTGTTTTGGGTTGAACAAAGAACAATTGACTATAGTTGGACTTGAACCTGCGACCTCCGGATTATCTTGCCAGCGCTCTACGAACTGAGCTATCTAGCCCTAATGTTGGCGGTCTCCCTATTGTGTCAATATCTTTGTTCAGGGTCCCAGTCAGAAAGCCATTCAACCTGTTACTGCTGTGCAGCCAGGGATCGCACCCAAGTTTACGATACAATCTGGGAAGCGGCAGCAGAGGGATCACCTTAAAGGCACTGATTCCGTTTGGAAATTGTCAAAGACCAGTGTTCTCACTTGGTGTATCCCAACATATGCATAAAATAACAAGCCTGTGAAAATTTGGGCTCAATTGGTCATCGAAGTTGCAAGAAAGTGATGAAAGAAAAAACACCCTTGTTGTACAAATTTGTGTGCTTTCAGATAGGAATAAAAGGCTTCTTGCAAGAAGTTTTTATTATCTTAGTGAGAAATTACCTCTTTCTCAAAAACTACGTTACTTCAGAGGGAGTCGTTTCTCACAATGTTTTATACTATCAACAGCTCTCTGTTGCTCGTTACCAAGTCAGTTTTAATGCTAATATATATTTTGAGTAATTACCAAACGTGTACAGTGCATTTAAGGGGATGCATCGTTTCATTTCAAATATCACGTTTCCGGTAATAAACCAAAAGGGAAACTGACAGTTAGTTTCCCTTGTGGTTTATGATTTGAGATTTAAAAAAGAAAAAGAGAGAAGACAAAAAAGTGAAAATTTAGTATTTCTTCACAGTTCGAAAAACTGACAAAATGTCAACTTGTATGGCTTCTGACTGGCACCCCGAACAAAGTTATTGACAAAATAGGGAGACCGCCAACACTAGGGCTAGTTAGCTCATTTGGTAGAGCGCTGGCACGTCAATCCGGAGGTCGTTGGTTCAAATCCTGCTAAAGTCAATTTTTCTTTGTTCAACCCCAAATCAAATTGTCAACTTGTTTGTTCCTCAATCAGTCGTTTGTGAAAGAGGGCTTTTATTTCCGTACCCTTAATTTATGTAGAATTTGATTAAATAGACTGTGCCTTTGAAGATTTTAATCAGGAAAAAAAGCTTGCCTTACAATTAATCAATTGTTCTATTAATATTATTAATATTTTCATTATAATTACTTAATTGTGTATATATTTTACATCATTTTGTTTCTTGTAGTCTGCATGCAAAAGTGGTCGCGATTTGATAGATGCGTAAGAGAAAAATGCAGAGCTGCCAACTCTCCCTGATTCTAGAGAAAGTTCCCTGAAAATAAACCAATGTTCTGATGAACAAATTTGAAGATCTCACAGATTATGGAAACTTTGTCCCTATTCTTTTGAATGTAATTCTAAATATCTCCCTGATTGTCGTACAAAATCTCCCTGATTGCAAGATGCAAATGTTGGCAGCTCTGAAAATGGTTCAACATCCCCTTGTGTTGCCGTGCAGCGTGCATTTTGTTAAGGCGCCACGCACGTGGTGAACTGTGCATCACTATCGTGACATGTAATAGCCGCAAGTTACGTCAGTTTAATGGCGTATAGGGGACATCGTTTGGCTTTTGTCAACGTAATGCTGATTTATAGGCAACGTTAAACTGAAAGATACAATAAATCTCTCTGGGGAAATGTTCAACCAGCAAACAAACTGTCACCACGAATATCGATTTCCACGTAAACAAAAGGGTACATGATCCTTTCTGTATTCGTATTTTATTGTTTCATTAGGCTATGAGTTTAGTGACTTAATGGAGCAGTTGTGTGTCTTTTTCATAAATCATCCGAATAAGTTATACACCGCCATTGGTCAGCAGTATCGGTTGTTGTTAAAATGTAGTCATTTTAGATACTTACGCATGTTTTTTTTCCCTTTCTAGGCACTAAAACATGTAGGTTGAATGATGTTATACAACCGCGAAAGCAAAGTGTTGTAGCGAACTATCGACCCCCCCCCTCCCCAAACGCACACGCACACGTTTGTGAATCCCGTAAATCGAGGACTTTTCTTTGTTCTCCCATTGTTTGGACTAAGTTTTGTTTATCGACGTCCCCATTGGTTTTGTACAGGAAAGCAAAGCGAGGACGCATCCTCACTTTGTCAAACACCCGCATCCCTTCTGTTAAAGTCCTCGGTTTCAGCGGGTAGACGCGCTCACACGCATACGGATGGTGGCTTGTGGAGTTCTGTTATTGTTCTATTATTCCCTTTTTCTGAAGACTTCCCCTGTGGGGTCCAAGTTGAACAAAGAATTATCTTGTGGGTCCATTGTTCCGTTGTGTGTTGGACCCCACAAGGATGTGTGCGGGTGCCCACACGCACAAGTGCGTAAACACCTGCAATCGGGGACCTCCTATTGTCCCTATTTTGTTTGCACTTAAACTTTGTAGCAACAGCTCCCATTGGTTTTGTACACGCTCTCCAACTGGGGACCTTTCTCAACCGGGGACCCCAGTGTTCTCTTTTGTTATAGGCTCCGGTTTGAATGTGTATACCTACCTGAAAAATGCATACTTGATGGAGCATTCTTCTGTTCTTTCCTTTGTCCCTGCACTTAACAGTTTCCCCACAGACTTTGTACACAAATTTCCTTGTGGAGCACCCCGGTCTTTAGAATTTTCCTATATGGAGTCCTTTTATTTTCCTTTTTTTTTGGGTCCTTGGTCTCCATAAGGAACCGAAAGTGAGAGCAATGTGTATACACGTGACGATCAGTTGCCATGGATACAATTGACAACAAACAAGAACATGTCTGTATAGTACCGGCCAACAACAGTGGACAATTTAATGATTTTTTAAAATTTATGCACGCCGTGTAAATCAACACCTGTACAAAATTGCTATTTTTACCTGCATGAGATAATTCTATAGTTCATTAGAAAATTGTTTTGCCGTTGTTTGTTTGCTCTGCTCTGCTCTATGTCTGTCGTACCAATCCTTCACCGATCTTGAACTCTTGGTGGCAGCAGAAACGCCTCAATTACTGCGGTGGTACCTGGGTGGTACTGCGCTGCCTATCGATGGGCTTAAGGGCTGGGCTACACTAGTTAATTTATAAATGGTTATAATGTAAATAATGGTTGTTTATAAACAGTAGTTACATAAGTGGCAAGGTCGTACCGCCGCAGTTTGTCTGCTGCCACCAAGAGTTCAAGATCGGTGAAGGATTGGTGTATACGATCTGTTTTAAAGGGAAGGTATACCTTGGGTAATGACTCTGAAAATTAATGACAATAAAAACTTACTCGGTAAGAAGTACAGCAGCTTTGGATAGAATAATGCATTTTGAGAAACTTTTCACATAGAAGTACTGCGGTTATGGAAAAAGATATCACTTTTTATCCCCAAGCATTTGAATCTGAGAAGCGTTACTGACAGTAACGTTTCTCAGATTGTGTATTCCAATTGCAGATTAATCTTCCTGCGTGGACAAACCACTCCAGGTTTTCGTCAATATCTCAAAAACGCTACCACCTTTTAAAATGAAATTTTCACCGGTTAGTTTTATGGTATATACCTACAACTATGGATTGAAACAAACAGTGGCTTCAAATTACCAAACGTATGCAATACCTTAAAAAAAGGGAGGGTATACCTCGGTAACTACTCCAAAAATTAACGACAATGAAAACTTACTTGGTAAAGAGCACTGAAGAGCTGTTGATATTATTATAAAACGTTGCTGGAAACGACCCCCTTTTGAAGTTATGTAGTTTTAGAGAAAGAGGTAATTTTTCGACCTCAAATTTGAATCTGAGAAAAGCTTCAGGCATGAAGCCTTTCTCAAACATCTTAAAGCACACAATTCTATGCAACAAGGGTGTGTTTTTTTCTTTAATTTTTTTCTTGCAACTTCAATAACCAATATTGAGCCCAAATTTGTACAGGTTTGTTATTTTAAGCATAACATGTTGGGATACACCATGTGAGGATACTGGTCTTTGACAATTACCAAAAGTGGGCCTATACCCTGCTTTTAAGTTCTGTTCGTCCAGTTTCTTGTTTTACAAACCCTAAAAACTCCCTGTCCAGGATTGATACGGGTCCCATGGGAGGCCCGTGACCCCATTTCTGCGCCAGGCTGACTCGGAAACTGTCTCGGAAAATGGGATTCCATCTCGGATTCAGCCTCGGTTTGACCCATTTCTGGGTCATTTTGACTCAGGTTTTGGAGTCAAACTGACCCAGAGGCCCACTGGCATTCGGATCCGGGTAATTTCTGATCTTGAAGTTTTAAAAGAGAGTAAAGAACAGTCTGTACTGGTTGGCTCGATTTCACAAAGCACATAACATTCATTCTAATTAATAGTTAAACAGTACCACCTTGAGTGATTTGTATTGTGACATCACACTTTGCTTTGCAGTTTATAGATTGATGCACATCTTAAGATCTTAACTCCGTGTGAAAACGGCCCCAGAAAGCCACTATTATTAGTAATTTAAACCCAACCTTGGAATGAAACAGTAGACCTTCAGAGCTCATTTTATGCGGTCACGCAACAACGTCTACGAGCAGCGAAGAGAACAGGAGGGAAAACAGTTAATGGAATTGCCTTAAATACTGAATGATTCCTTGTACATGGCTGAATGAAACCAGATGATATCTTTTTCCATAACCGCAGTACTTCTAAGTAAAATATTCTAAAAAATGCATTATACTATCCAAAACTGCTGTACTTAAGTTAGTTTTTATTGTCATTAATTTTTAGAGTCATTACCAAAAGTATAAAGACCCTTTAAAGGGAGGTCATATACCTTTAGTAATTACTCCAAAATATGAATGACCATAAAAACTTACTTGGTAAAGAGAGCACTCGAGAGCTGTTGTTAATATTAAACGTTGTTAGAAACGACCCCCTTTGAAGTTATGTACTGTTAGATAAAGAGAGAAAGAGGTAATTTGTCAACCCCATTTTTGAATCCGAGAAAGGCTTCAGGCATGAAGCCTTTCGCAGGCATCTGGAAGCGCACAATTCTATGCAATACGGGTGTTTTTTCTTTCGTTATTTTCTTGCAACTTCGATGACCAATATTGAGCCCAAATTTTTACAGTTTTTTTTTAAATTTAAAGCATAATATGTTGGGATACACCATGTGAGAATACAGGTCTTTGAAAATCCCCAAAAGAGTGTAAGTGACCAGTCTGTACTGGTTGGCTAAATCTAACAAAGCACATAACATTCATCCTAATTAATAGTTAAACAGTACCACCTTGAGTGATTTGTATTGTGACATCACACTTTGCTTTGCAGTTTATAGATTGATGAACATCTTAAGATCTTAACTCTTTGTAAAAAGGCCCCAGAAAGCCACTATTATTATTAGTAATTTAAACCCAACCTTGGAATGAAAGAGTAGACCTTCAGAGCTCATTTTATGCGGTCACGCAACAACGTCTATGAGCAGCGAAGAGAAAAGGAGAGAAAAACAACTAATGGAATTCGCTTAAATACTGAATGATTCCCTGTGCATGGCTGAATGAACACAAATGGGTTAATTGAGTTTGATCGAGATTTGTTTGTTTATGGTGAACGCTGGTGTTTAATAGTTTGCCATGGAAATACTCTATAAAAAACTCCCCGTTCAGAATTGATACGGATTTGAAGATCTTTTCAGATCTTAAGATGTGCATCAATCTATAAACTGAAAAAAAAGTCTTCGTGAAAACGGCCCCAGAAAGCCACTATTATTAATTATTAATTTAAACTCAACCTTGGAACGAAAAAGTACACCTTCAAAGCTCATTTTATGCGGTCACGCAACACCGTCTATGAGCAGCGAAAAGAACATCAGGATGGAAAAGCAGTTAAGGGTGCTTATGATGCCCCTGCACATAGCTGATGAAAACAAATGGGTATTTGAGTTTGATCGAGGTTTTTTTTGGCTTATGGAAAACGCTGGTGTTAAATAGTTTGCCATGGAAACACTCTACAAAAAAAAACCGGCTCAGAATTTACACGGATTCCGGGTCCCATTTTCGGGTCAGGCTGACACGGAAACTGGTAAAAAAAACACCCAGATTCTGCGTCAATTTGACCCGTTTCTGAGTCTTTTTTTCTGGGTAATCTTGATACAGATTCCGGGTCTTACTGACCCAGAAATGGGTCAGGTCCGACGGGATCGGTATCCGGGTCATGTCAATTCTACTAGGCCGAGTACGAGTACGAGTACTATCAAAACGGTACTTGAGTACACTACAAAAACTGGGGTGTTAAAATTGACACCGTGGGTGTTGTCACTTATAGATACCCAAGAGAGAATCAAAATTAATATCATAGGGTGTTAATGTTGTTGTGTTCGCAGATATTAGTGTTATTTTAACACCCTATGGTGTAAATTGTGACTATTCTTTCGATATCCATATGTAATTCGAGTGTACGAGTACGAGTACTATCAAAACGGTACTCGGGAAAACTGCAAAAAACTGGGGTGATAAAATTGACACCGCTGGTGTTGTCACATTTTATAGATACCCAAGAGAGAATCAAAATTAACATCATAGGTTGTTAAAACAACACTTATGTAATTGTGTTATTTTAACATCCTATGGTGTAAATTGTGATTCTTTTTTTTATTCGAGTGTACGAATACGAGTACCATCAAAACGGTACTCGAGTACACATCCACAACCATACCGTCTAGAAACACACGATCTTACTGGGCGTTTACACTGCGAAACCTGTGGTGTTAAATTGACACCATGGGGGTGTTTATCACGAAATAAAGAATCAAAATTTAAACCATAGGGTGTTGAGATAACACTAATATCTGCGAACACAATTACATTCTATAGTGTTATTTTAACACCAAAATGATGTTAATATTGATTCTCTCTTCGGTATCTATATGTCACAACACCCATGGTGTAAATTTTAACTCCTCAGGTTTTTGCAATGTAGTTTCAAAAATGCTACCTGCGCAAGCACAAAGAGAAAAATTGCTTGCCGTTCACTGCAAAAACTGGGGTGTCACAATATTGACACCATGGGTGTTGTCACATATACCAAACAGAGAATCAAAAGTATTATCATAGGGTGTTAAAATAACACCAATGTAATTGTTTTGGCAGAAACAAGTGTCATTTTAACACACTGTGGTGTAAATTTTGATTCTTTTCCCGGTATCTATGTGACAACACCCGTGGTGTCAATCTTAACACCCAAGTTTTGCAGTATGATATCGAGCTTGGCTAAGGAGTGACGGAGAATACCCCGTAAAAGCAAGATCAGTTTTCTCGATACCAACGAAACGGAGTGACGATTTTCATTGGAAATAACCTGACCACCGAACTTGCCCGGTAGCCGGAGGAAGTTCGAATCCCGTAGCAGTATTCTTTATCATCGCTACAGAACAAAAACAGAAGAAGAAGAAGAAGAAGCTTGCCACGTGCTCTTAAAAGAAGCCGGAATGAAATCTATCGCATAACCTGGGTACGTAACAGTTATATTTTGTTCATTTTATTTCAAATATTTGGGCTACCGCAGGCTTAGTTTATTGTACAAAACATCTGGGTTCGAGGTTGCTCATTTATCATGAATTTGATATGTTTACACTCGATAAAAACTACAGTCTTTAATTTGCCACAAAACACAAATATTCTGCTCATCCCAGAAGTGTTCGGAATCTAAAACTAGGACAAGTAAATGAATTGGGGGGGGGGGGGGTTAAACCAATGCCGAGAAACAAAGAAAACGGACAATAATGAACTCGGATGATCAAGGGGTGTTATTGAATCCCCTGTAAATTAGTTATTTGAATAGGAACTCCTTACACCTTCAAGTTTGTTTAAAGCAAATGTACCAACAACATTGGTAACTGTCAAAGACCAGTATCCACACTTGATGTGACCCAACATATTTGTCAGCAATTTCACGAAGTGCAAAAAAGTCCCCTACAAAATGTTTGGAGAAAACCGCGTTTGAAGTTAAGCTAATTTTGAAATTACTGGTTGGTAGACTATTCGCGGTTTAATCTTTAAAATTTTACATATCAGGGAAGTAGAGATCGCAAATCATACAAATCTGTTTTCAATTTTGTCCATTACGGTTTAATTAATGAGCATTTATTTAATTAACAAAATAGTCACTTCGTGAAAACTCCACAAAACGTGGTCTGTGTGCAGCGCGTCGTGTGTAAAGTTTTTGGCTGTTCGTGAAAACGCAAAAGCCGGAGCATCCACTTTTGGCACTGTGCCAGCGGAAAAACCACGCGTTAGAGCAATACACTTTTCGGCACTTCGTGAAAACGCAATTCCAGGTTGTGGCACTTTTTTGGCCTTTTCGTAAAACATTGTAGGTCAAAGTTTTTGGCACTTCGTGAAAACTCAAAAGCCGGAGCACTTATGATTGGCACTGTGCCAGCCGTATCTTTAACGCGGGCGCGTGACAAAAAGGTTTTTGGCACTTCGTGAAAACGCATTTCCAGGTGCTTGAGGTTTTTGTCTTTCATCAACTTAGCATAATTAAGAAACTAGACGATTTCTTGACCCAAAATTTTGTAAATTCTTAGATACATATTCAAATAAATCGAAACCAACAAAAAAGTCAAAATAAGTTTTTTGTCGATTTTTCATGTTTTTGGCACTTCGTGAAAATGCTGACGATACATGAAATAACAAACCTGCGAAAGTTTAAGCTCAATCGGTCTTCGGAGTCATGAGAAAACAATGAAAACCCCGTTATATATTTTCACTGTTTTCAACGACGGATTTTATCACTAGTGATAAAGACTAATTGTTTTACTCATTTTCTAGAAACTATAGCATTTCAAGCAAAACTATTTCAAGAGAAGTTTTCCACCACGACCAAACGTGTATACGATATCTTTAACGTCCACCAATCAGGAAGCGTTTACCAGAAAGGCTTGATACTGCCCTGGCGTAAAAAAAAACACCCCGTGGATACCATCACGTGTCATTGAGATGCCGTTACCACTCTCCTTTGGTTGAATACAAAACTGGAATATATCAGATGCTGGTTTCACAGCTGCAGTAGCAACCTTGTCTTTAATGAGACCTGTTGCGTATTCCAATTTGGATGCACGGTAGAACAAAAATCGCTTCACATTTTCCACATTTTGATTGTGACCAGGTGGAGCTCTGCTTTCCACTCTCCACAGAGAAACAAAAGAAGAACTGTCAGGTGATAATGTTCAGGATGATCTTGTTGATTCTCGCGGCATCCATCGCGATCTCCAACGCGCAGGATGGAGATGCCGGCGGGGATGTGGCGTCTATCAACGGCACGGATGACGTGGAGCCGCAGAGATGGAGACCGGTGAGAACGGACACCGCATGGGGCCTTGGAGGCCTCGCGAGCATGGCCAAGGGCATTGCGTACGGACTGTCACCCTCTGAATTTCCACTGGGTGAGTTTGTTTTACCTGTTGATTTCCACCCCCCCCCAATCCCCATCTGTTTTTATTCAAGGGTGTGCATACTACAGAGTCTCTAAAGGGACATTATGTAAAAAAAGAAAAAAATTCACATACCAAGAAATAATTTGAGTTCTTTATTTCGTGCGCTCGAAATCATTTCATGCTCACAAAATCGTTTTGTGCACTCGAAATGAATTTATTTCGTGCGCACAAAATAAATAACTCAAATTATTTCTTGGCACGCGAATTTTTTTCGTCATGATTATGTCCCTTTAGGGGCTCCGTAGCGTATCATTTGTAAAGATTGAAAATTTGCACTTTTAACAGATTTCCACATAACTTACGTGGTATAAAGATGCTTATGGTGGACAACTTCCATTGAAATTTCGTCACCGTTTTCACGAAAAGACACTTTTAGCCCCTGCAGCCAAACATTCATGTTTGGAGAAAAACCGCGTTTGAAGTTAAACTATTTTTGGAATCATTGTTTCGGACACTGTTTGCCATAAACTTTGACATTTTACATATGTGACAAATGTTAACAAGCATGAAAGTGGAGATCTTAAATCATGCAAATTTATTGTAATTTGTTATCACAGTAAGTTTAAATAATGAGCAGTTAACTGTTTAATACAATTGTCTCTTTGTGAAAACTGCGCGAACAAGGTCTGTGTGGCAGCGCGTCGAGTACAAACCAATGCGTAAACGAAAGTGTCTGTTCGTGAAAACTCAAATGTATCTACTCTTCGTAAAAACTAAAACGCAGAGTATTCGATTTTGTATACTTCAATGTAACAAAAATGGCAAATCGAAATGTGGCTGTTCGTGAAAACTCAAATGGGTACATTTTATGAAATTGTCCTTTTGCTAATTAATGTAATTACGAAACTATAACGTTTTATGAAATGAAACTGGGGGAAAATGTTGATGTCATTGATAACATCCAAAATGTGTAAAACCACCGATTTGCCAAAATGTATGATTTTTTGAAGAAGTGCCTCTTCGTGTAAACAGTGACGATATGTTTTTGCTTAAAATGCTACAGTTTTTAAGAAATGGGTGAAACAATTAGTTTTTATCTCGCGAGGCCCAAATCCGATGTTTGAAAACAGTGTTGAAACAGTGATTGTGGGGCTTTTCATTTTTTCCCCTCGTGATTCCGATGACCGATTGAGCTTAAACTTTCACAGGTTTGGTATTTCAAGTATGTTGGTTCGCACAAAGTGCAACCTCGTTCCCAGTTGTGAACGATCTCGCCGCGCCATTTTTCTTTCTTTCCCGGAATGCCTTGCTCGATCGTAACCCCTTGAAGTGTGACTTTGAAAAATCCCCAAAACTTACTTGGTAACAAGCAATGGAGAGCTGTTGATAGTATAAAACATTGTAGGAAACGACTCCCTCTGAAGTAACGTAGTTTTTGAGAAAGAGGTAATTTCTCACTAAAAAAATAACAACTTCTTGCAAGAAGTTTTTATTCCTATCTGAAAGCACACAGATTTGTGCAACAAGGGTGTTTTTTCTTTCATCATTTTCTTGCAACTTCGATGACCAATTGAGCCCAAACTTTCACAGGCTTTTTATTTTATGCATATGTTGGAATACACCAAGTGAGAACACTGGTCTTTGACAATTACCAAATGTGTTCAGTGCCTTTAAGTGTGACTTAACCTCATCGTTAATATAAACAAATTGGTGTGGTTTTCAGATCCGATAATTGACGTTTTTGCCAAATCCGGAGGTTCCCTAGAAAAAACTGTCGAATCCATACAGGTAAGCTCAGTGTAAACAAATAATAATATAATATATAATATTAATAATAACAACAATAGATCCAAAAGTACCAAGACCTGGGGCCGTTTTCACAAAGAGATAAGACTAGTCTAATCTGAAGTTAGGACCAGTAACTGGTCCTAACTTAAGACTAGTCCTATCTCTTAGCATTGCCTAGGACTAGTCCTAAGTTAGGAAGAGTTTTGTGGCCAGATAAAGGTAAAAGTAGTCCCTGTGGTGGTTGGAGCACTTGGCACCATTCCCGAAGCACTGGGGAAACATCTAGATGAAATATAGGGACAAATGTGAGGGTAGATCTGTTTACAGAAGGCGGCGCTCTTGGGAACAGCGAGGATCCTGAGAAAGACCCTTGAGATCTAAGGCTACGGGACGTAGCCCGACTAGAGGAGTTACCGGCACAAAGGAAAATGTGGTCTTTCTTTTGCATGCTCTGATAAAATGATAACCAAACAAAATGATAAAATAACAAATTCCGATCAGAATGGAGCTCGAGAATCCGGATCCGGTGTATCGTTACACTTTATTGATTAGGATCTTGACTCCGGATTGTACCGTCTCAGATTCAGAGATGAAATATCACATTTTCTATTTGACCCACCCGAAGTCATTTGTTTAATTTTTTTAATGACATTTCGCTCGCCGAACATCATAAGGCCGGACGGCCACTTTAAGGTGAGGGCTATAACACTGCAAAAAATGGGGTGTTAAAATTAACACTATGGGTGTTGTCACATAGAGATACCCAAGAGGGAATCAAAATACATTATAGGGTGTTAAAATAACACCAATGTAATTGGGTTGGCAAAGATATTAGTGTTATTTTAACACCCTGTGGTGTAAATTTTGATTGTTTTTTTTTTTCGGTATCTAATTTATGTGACAACACCTATGTGGTGTCAATTTTAACACCCCAAATTTTGAAGAGTACACTTAGCTGATGACATAAATCAAATGTCACCAGGGGCACGTTGCCACCTACTCATGTGGCTGAAACAGGGTAACCCCCTTCACAGTCCGTGATGGCGTGGGTATCATCTTTCCCCTTTGACACCATGGATGTTGTCACACATAGATACCGAAGAGAGAAAACTAACATCATAGGGTGTTAAAATAACACCTATGTAATTGTTTTGGCAGAAGTTAGTGTTATTTTAACACCCATGGTGTCAATTTTAACATCCCAGTTTTTGCAGTGTAAATCTCACTACAGTAAACAAAAAATCGGCCGTTAAAGCGTCATTGACAGTTTGTTGCTGTTTTCTCAGCAAGTAGGTGACTTTTATTGTATCTTTCTTTGTAATGTTTGCCTATAAATCAGGGTTGCGTTGACAAAAACCAGCCACCCTTTAACGGCCGATTTTGTGCTCACTGTAATATTTACACTGCAAAAACTGGGATGTTAAAATTGACACCATGGTTGTTGTCACATAAGCTGGATACCAAAAAAAAGATTCAAAATTTACAACATAGGGCTTGAAAATAACACTAATTTCTGCCAAAACAATTATAATGGTGTTATTTTAACACCCTTTGGTGTTAATTTTGATTCTCGCTTGGATATCTATATGTGACAACACCGATGGTGTCAATTTTAACACCCCTGTTTTTGCAGTGTATCAGCAGCACGCCCACAGCCTTCGCCATACCTTCGCCCCCAAAGCTGACATACGTTTGTGTATATAGTTTCACAAAAATCGCACATTCCATCTCTCAAAACCATTTCTTGTGACAGAAATTTTCTTATTTCTGAGGATCCCTTAGTCTTTGTAGAACGTCGGGACAAATTTGACCTGAAAGCCTTTAGTGTGTCTGTTAAAGCCAAGTCCAATTATGGGTTTTTTGTTTGCATATAAATCATCAAAGGAAAAATATAGCTCAATGCAACATGGCTTCTGGTCATCGATTGAGTCCTGCCATCAGCACTTCCGCCTTTGTAGGTCAAAAACTGAAATTAATTTACGGTCAACTATAATGATATTATCCTTCTCACACGAATAACAATCACACTACGGGCATATTATCATGCCAGGGTACTTTCATTGCAGTAGCAGTTGTTTGAAAACTATGCATCCTTATAGTATGGTGTTTTAAGGACGACAAATTTGCGTCACGTCGCCTGTGCCGTCGTGCGTCGCGTCGTGCCGTCACCCGTCGCGTCACCCGTCGCGTCGTCCGTCGTCCGTTGTGTCGTGCCGTCGCCCGTCGCGTCGAGCCATTGATATTATAAAACATTGTTAAAAAACGACCCCTTTGAAGTAATGTAGTTTTAGAGAAGGATGTATTTTTTCACCCCAAAACTTTAATCTTTTCTCTGGTATCAGAAAGCGCACAATATTCTAAATGCAACAAGAGTGTTTTTTCTTTCATTATTATGTATATGTTGGGGCACACCAAGTGAGGATACTGTTCTTTGACAGTTACCAAAATTACACCATGCATTTAAAAAAGGGATCCCGGTGTTTTTACAAAACCAACTTGAAAGTCACTAAAAATGACAGAACAAAAAGAAGTCCTCTACATGTATGTTTGTGCCTTAATTACTATTGTATACTGGTTGTATTTTCGTAGGCCTTCGATATTTGTTTTGAGTCATTACCAAACGTGTACGATACCTTTAACACTATATAATAGTGAACCATTGAGATATTTAAAGTGTTTTCCTTTAACCCTTTCAGTGCCCGCTTCTTTTTGCGTTTTGATCCTAAAATGCCAAGCTTTTTAAAGTTTTTCGAAATTCTGTGAAAAAAATAAAAAATAAAAAGTCTTTCTCGCCAAACAAAATGTATCTTGCTGTTTTGTGTTACCTTGGTACATTCCAAAATCAATACTATTTCTTAAGTAATAATTCCCTCTCGTGAAAACAAGTATATTATGGGTCGTCCTATACGATTGACGATACTTTTAGAGTACATAAAATAGGTCGTAAATGTACGATAATGGCGCTTTTGAAATACATAAAATAGATCGTACATGTAGGACCTTGGCACTGAAAGAGATACAAAATAAAAACTACGGACTTATTATGTTTTCCCCCGCATGCGAAAGCCCATTAGTCGGAGCTTACCAGGCATTTCATTTCATTTCGTTATCGATTTATTCATTAGAGGAAGAATATTAAAACATCACGCAGCTAAAACACCAAATTCAAGTTCACATTGGTTATCTACTCAACCTCGTTCCTAGGGGTGGTCGATTGCGCTGCGCCATTTTTTCCCCAGCATGCCTTGCTCGCTCATAACCCCTGGAATTGGTTAATTAAATTGTGACAAAATCTGGCACATTATTTTTAATTAGGCCTGTAGTAATCCACTCTACGCGCCCACTCATTTATTAGACTATGCCAGATTTAAAAAAAAGTTACATCAAGTGGCATTTTTTAGTATTAAAAGTTGGTAACATACCTAGTTTACCTAATTTTAGGGTGCTTAATAAATTTGTGTTTTTTTTGCAGACGATTAAACAAATGTAGCCTATAATGTGTAGTGTTTTATACAGTAGCGTGCTTTTAGCCTACCAGTGAACACAACGTCCCGGGTGTACTTCTACTAACATCACATGTATGAGCAGATTAATGGAGAAAACACAATTTGATTTTGGGAAACATCAGCTTTAGAGTGTTTTGATCCTGGAGTTGATTCCGTTTGAGGAATGTTTGTAATGTCATGTAACCGAATCTCCCCAAAGGAAGTTCACAACAATAACATATTTATGGGACTGATCTGCTCCACTATACATGGGGGGAGTGGTTCAATCTGCCAGGTTTCGGTCCAGGTCTGCAGATTAAATTATTATCGAACTGGATGGCGATTAGTATCATACAATCGTTTCTTTGGTTATCCGTTTTCCTGTCAGTGATACTACATGATAGCCTATGGGGTTTTTTTATTATTTTTTTTTACAAATGACCTGATTCCAGGCATTTATCTAACATCACATGTATGAGCAGATTAATGGGGAAAACACAATTTGATTTTGGGAAACATCAGCTTTAGAGTTCTTTGATCCTGGAGTTGATTCCATTTGAGAATTTTTTGTAATGTCATGTAACCGAGTCTCCCGCAAAGGAAGTTCACAATATAATAACATTGTATGGGAATGTTAAATATGGTCAGATTGGCGTAGTGGTATCTTTCCTCGCCTTCCACCTCTAGGATCCCGGTTCTAATCACGCCGGGGGACTATATGGATTGGGTTTTCAGTCCCTACCTACAATTGATCTTTCTGTGATAAATATTTCTGCAATCGATCTTTCCATGATAATATTTCAACAATCGATCTTTCCATAATAAATATTTCTGCAATTGATATTTCCATGATAATTATTTCTGCAATCGATCTTTTCATAATAATTATTTCAACAATCGATCTTTCCATAATAAATATTTTTGCAATTGATCTTTCCAGGATATTTATTTCTGCAATCGATCTTTCCATGATGAATATTTCTGCAATCGATCTTTCCATGATAAATATTTCTTAAATCGATCTTTCCATAATAAACATTTCAGCAATCGATCTTTCCATAATAAATATTTCAGCAATCGATCTTTCCATACTAAATATTTCTGCAATCGATCTTTCCATAATAAATATTTCTGCAGTTGATATTTCCATGATAATTATATCTGCAATCGATCTTTCCATGATAATTATTTCAACAATCGATCTTTCCATAATAAATATTTTTGCAATTGATCTTTCCAGGATAATTATTTCTGCAATAGATCTTTCCATGATGAATATTTCTGCAATCGATCTTTCCATGAAAAATATTTCTTAAATCGATCTTTCCATAATAAACATTTCAGCAATCGATCTTTCCATAATAAATATTTCAGCAATCGATCTTTCCATAATAAATATTTCTGCAATCGATCTTTCCATAATAAATATTTCTGCAATTGATATTTCCATGATAATTATATCTGCAATCGATCTTTCCATGATAATTATTTCAACAATCGATTTTTCCATAATAAATATTTTTGCAATTGATCTTTCCAGGAAAATTATTTCTGCAATTGATCTTTCCATGATGAATATTTCTGCAATCGATCTTTCCATGAAAAATATTTCTTAAATCGATCTTTCCATAATAAACATTTCAGCAATCGATCTTTCCATAATAAATATTTCAGCAATCGATCTTTCCATAATAAATATTTCTGCAATCGATCTTTCCATGATAAATATTTCTGCAATCAATCTTTCCATAATAAATATTTCTGCAATCGATCTTTCCATGATTATTATTTCTGCAATCGATCCTTCCATGATAATTATTTCTGCAATCGATATTTCTATGATAATTATTTCTGCAATCGATCTTTCCATAACAAATATTTCTGCAATCGATCTTTCTATGATAAATATTTCTGCAATCAATCTTTCCATAATAAATATTTCTGCAATCGATCTTTCCATGATAAATATTTCTGCAATCGATCCTTCCATGATAATTAGTCTGCAATCGACCTTTCCATGATAATTATTTCTGCAATCGATCTTTCTATGATAAATATTTCTGCAATCAATCTTTCCATAATAAATATTTCTGCAATCAATCTTTCCATGATAAATATTTCTGCAATCGATCCTTCCATGATAATTAGTCTGCAATCGATCTTTCCATGATAATTATTTCTGCAATCGATCTTTCCATGATAATTATTTCTGCAATCGACCTTTCCATGGGTAAACTACATGCTGTAACCATCTGTAACTAGGAAACGTTGATGAGTTAGATTACATATTTGTACGGATAACTAATTCGTAATGATGGGTTACTTATCCATTACGGATTACTAAATGGTTATTACGGATTACTAAATGGTTATTACGGATTACCAATTCATTATTACACATTATCACTTTGCTGTTACAGATTACTTCAAATTCCTTGTTTTGCAAATTACTAATCCGTAATTAGGCCTACGGATTTTAATTAATTTTTACGGATTAGTCTCGATCATTGTTTTTTACAAATTATTTCTGGAAGTTCGTTGTTTTCTGCAGATTCTTTGGATTTCTATATAATTATTACGGATTACTCTTGATGGTTGCTACAATTAACCAATTGCGGATTAAGATTTCGCTAGTTCCGATTACTAATTCGATTTTTACGGATTAGCGATATTTTACTTCAAGCATGGCACACTAGGGCTTTCGTAACTAAAACATGTCGTATCTTTATACACGGCAGGTTAATGATTTGGTGGATCAGGTAATAAAGTCCGAGGGAGGTCTGCTTGGCGTGACCATCGTGTTCTTCTTGGTGGGGTTCGGGCTGTCGATCTTCGGCATCGTCTTCTGCCTGTTTCGGCGTTTCCGCAAAAGAAACGCCGTGCAGCCACTGGGAGCGCAGCCGGATGAACTGACCGACCGCACGGGGATTATAATTGGCGTGGCCTTGCTGAGTCTATCCATCATTGTCCTGTAAGAACCCGTTTGTTCTTTTAAATGGATTGTATACGTTTGGTAATTGGAACCCACTGTTTGTTTGAATCCTATATAATCCTATTATAATACTAACCTGAGAAAATTTCATTTCAAAAGGTGGTAGCGTTTTAAGATATGGCCGAAAATTTGGAGCGGATATGTCCACGCAGTTGGAATACACAATCTGAGAAACGTTTCTGAGAGAAACGCTTCTCAGATTCAATTTATTTTTTGGATAAACAGTGATATCTTTTTCCATAACCACATTACTTCAAAGTGAAATGTTTCTCAAAATGCTTTATCAGAAGCTGCTGTAGGCCTACTTCTTACCAAGAAGTTCGTATTGCCATTAATTTTATGAGTAATTACCAAACGTATTCAGACCTTGTATTATACAGGATTGGTATAAGGATAAAAATATCATTGTTTAATTTCAGTCTTAAAGCTTATACTGATTATGAAGTTTATACTTGAACCATTTTTGTGAAATATCTTCCTCTTAATTCAAGTAATAATTCGAGAAAACTGTATCTGAAAACCTAAAAAGAAAATTGTTTCGGTTGTTACAACCAAAGTTAAGGACAGTGTGTTTACATGCTGAAAATGTGCATGTTCTTTCATTATTTTCTCCTGATTTAAGCCCAAATTTTTACAGGATTGTTATTTCATGTATAATGGTTGATCACACGCAACAAGAACACTGTCTGCGACTATTTTGTATCATACCTTTAATGCATCGAACCATTCAACTTATTTTAATTGCCTGTATGTAGTTTTCTTAAATGACCAAATACATAACATAATTATAATAACACAATGAAAAAACCCCAGTTTGTTTACTTCTTTTGCATCACTTGAATTCTGTTCAAATACGCCCTCACGCTGTCAAAAATATGGCGAATTCAGACATGGCCATTAACTCTTCCAAAAACAAAATGATAAACGTTCCCATTATTGTGTATACCAATAGGATTGCAGCTTGCTTCACTATAGCATCGGCATACCAAGTCTCGCAGAGTCTCATGCGCTTCGAGAACACAGCTTACAATATCATCAACGACGTTGACGACTTTCAGGATGAACTTTTTGAAGTAAGTGTTCGGGAAAAACAGCCAAGTTTATTCGGGAATTTAACACACCACGCTTTCACCAAGCTCTCACTCATTGTTCTCCCATTGTTTGGACATAGTTTTTTTTTAGCGACGTCCCCATTGGATTTGTACACGAAAACGAGGCGAGGACGTCCTCGCTTTGTCAAACACCCGGATCCTTTTTGTTAAAGTCATCTGTTTCAATGGATAGACACGCTCACACACATCCTTACGGATCAGGTTTGTGGGGTCTTGCATTGTTGAACCTTTTGTCCCTTTTCTAAAGAACTTCCTTGTAGGGTCCATTGCTCCTATTGAGATTGCCTTGATGGGTCCATTGTTCTGTTGTTGTCAGGACCCCCCCCCCCCCACAAGGGCCCTTCCGTAAGCCCACACCGCTTGCGCCCACAGTCGCTGCGTGAGTGCATAGTGAGAGAGCGTGGTGGGCTATTTTCGAGTCTGTCAGGCGGCTGGGGTTGCATCGCATTCGGGCCGTGGGGTTAAACTTAGTAAGCAAAGCTATTCAACAGCCTTTAACTCAAGGCTAAGTAGCTATGGAATCTACATCCCTGCAGTTTTCTATAGAAAAATGCAGTTCCTTTTATTGTTTGTTACCCTTTCTGTTCTTTATGAAGACTCCGCAAATTGTTCGACTTCAACTGTTGTTACCCGTCAAGCAAAATAGTTTGTTATAGTATTATAAATTAATCCAGTGTTACTTTTGTTTATTTTACACTTTCCAGGATGTACGGCAGCTGTTTAATGTCACTACTTTTTCCGGTACTATCAAAGACAATTTGAATGGTAAGTTTTGCGGTTGGGGAGGAGGGGGGCGTGGTTTTCCGACAATAAACTCATCTCCGGATTCAGAAACAAAATCCTACGTTGTTCTGAAAACTTTCAGATTGTACCAGAATTTCGGTCCCAGAATTCTGGATCCAATTCTGGGTCGATTTGAATTTGAAGTCTGGTCATTAAGGACGTCATTCTTTCTTTTACATTATCTCAGGAATAATGCATCGGGAATGCCAACGATTCTTTCCGTCATCTGTCCTCAAAAAAAAAGAGGCACTTTGGATTGGATACCCAGTGCTTATTACCGTGGGTTCGAATCCCTCCCGAAACGCCCCTGGAAATTTTTTTCTCCGGCTGAAAAGTTCACAAAGTACTCAAATTATACAAGATGAGAAGCGAAGCTAAACATTATTTAAGGTTCTGTTTCCTTACAATTAATGTATATTTTCTTTTATTGCCCGTTCTACAGATATTACAGACCTGGTGTTTTCAACATTCCACACCGGATTGGCTGGGATCATGGGACCGATGAGTAATACACTGTCACAGTTCTCAACACGTAAGAACGCCCTCTGTTGTTGTACAACACCCAACCCCCTAAAAAAAAAAAAAAGTTTAATTTGCTCAAAGCAGATCTTCGGTATGTGTATAAGTAGTATATGCGAGGCTTCAAAATGTCTTTCCCGGCAGAGAACGCAAGTCCTTATATCTATATATACTGGATGTCGATTGTATGGCTTGAATGTTAACCCTTCTGGAGCAAACTCTTGGTGGCGCACTATAATGTGTGCTGAACTCCCCCCCCCAACACATTAAAATTAAATAAGTTTATAGTGTTGTTTCTTTATCATCACTAGCTAACCACAGAGAGACTGTTCATCTCTGAGTAGGGAGAAACTGTGGATAAGGCGCCTCCAGACCATTCAACCTCATGGTCTGAACATCCAAGAAGGAAATGATCATAATAACTTTTTGTCTTTGCCTTCTCCTTTTCCCCACAGATATCCTCCTTTTCAGTCTGCCTCAGTCACTAATTTATCACTTTTTCTCCCTCTTCATATACCTTTGATTACGTCCTGTTTCCAACCTCTTGTGGTCAAACCAGCCTATTCCCTATACCCCCCCCCCCACTTTATCTCCTTCTTAATTGTTTACCTCCTTGATTTTCTCTGTGCTTTTTGCCCCCCCCCCTCTCTCTATTCATATATTTCCACTTGACTGCTTCTGTTACACCAAACCTGTTTATGTGTATTGTGTTGTCATTATTAGCCTTCGGGAAAGATTCTGCCAGGGTCGAAACCGTCAGACCATTAACTATTTTTGCTTTTTGTTAAATCATATCTTCCAGTTTTCACCTCTGACCGTCTACCGGAAATTGTCCGCACTCCGTCACTCCAGGGGATGTTTGATAAGTTAGTTGAAGCCATCTTCCAGACAATATCAGATTTGATCGAGGATGGGAGGCAGGTCTGTGTTAAATATACTGCAAACTTGTTCGGAGTCTGCGACCTCATTCCCAGTGCGTCGACGTTTACCGGCGATCTCACCTTTATAAAAGAAGTAACAACAATTATCACTCAAACTTAACTACTTGTTGTTATCTTTATTGATGGTCCGTTTTTTTGTTTGTGCTGTTGTTGTTTTCATTGACGCTATAAGATTGATTGATTCTCTTAATTGATAATTTCGGTGCTGTTGATTAATGTTACATTCAATATTATTTTTCAGTTGATAATTTTGGTTGGTAATGATGTCATTGCTATGTTGAGGTTGTTGGAATTGTATTGCTAGTGATGACATCGCTGCCTGTGTCACTGTCGATGCTGCTGCTGCTGCTGTTGTTGTTTTTTTGCTGCTGGCTTTTGTAAAAGTTGCTGTTGCTGTTATTGTTGTTGTTGTTGTTGCTGTTATTGTTGTTGTTGTTGTTGTTGTTGTTTTTGTTGTTGTTATTGCTGTTATTGATAGTGTTGTTGTTCCTGTTGTTGTGTTGTTGTTGTTGTGTTGTTGCTGTTAGTGTTGTTGTTGTTGTGTTGTTGTTGTTGTTGCTGTTACTATTCTGCGTCTGCTTCTCTAATTAATAAGAGGGTTATAATCACGCAGGTTCTCAATGCTGCTGTAACGTTTTACTTGTTGTTGTTGTTTATGTTGTTGTTATGGTTGTTATTGTCGTTTTGTTGTTGTTGTTGTTGTTGTTGTTGTTGTTGTTGTTGTTGTTGTTGTTGCGGCGGTTGTTTTTGTTGTTGTTGTTGCGGTTGTTGCCACTATTTTTGCTGCTACACCTGTTCTGGTTGATTATGTTTTTCTGCTTCTGCAGCTTGTTATTGTTGCAATTATTGTATGCATTTATTGTTTTATGTGACTATTGAGAAATGAAAAAGTCTCGACATTTAACAAACAATATTTCCCCTTCGCCGTGTTACTTCTTGTCACTCCCAGGTCGATCTGACGGAACTGTCCGCCTCAGTTTCTGGCATTGGTGCGCTCATAGGTGAAATGACGACAGCCATGCTGTCCACGGTAGGTCAAAATACACAATGATGAACACCTTGATCCCACCGTGTACGTCTTTTCCAGCTTGTCGTTTTCTTTAAATGGACCAGACCGAAACTTTCCCTCGCCGTTTGCGAAACCAAGGCTTTTAAAAGCTTGGGCTCCGGCTTTGGTTTCTTCCGCCTGTCTGAAGCCTCGTATCGAAAGCGCATGTTTATCAAAATCACTCACTGAACCAAAGCTAAAGCCATGACTTCGAAAAGGGCCGTGGTAGCATTTCGTTGGTTAAACTGAGTTATCTTGAAAAATAAAAAAAGAAAGAAAAGACGACTAGACTTTTAAATCGCCGTTTAATTTAATGTTTTTTTCCGGCCAATTTGAACAAAATGTCAATCAGTAGTTTAACACCTCGCTCATTCAATTTCGTTTGGAATATAATATTCCGTCGAATCAGCATTCAAGAGTCAAAAGGATGAAATGATATTCAACAGTCCAAACCAGATTTTTCAAATTCATTATAGGTCGCAAAAAAACAATCATTTTTGTAAAAGTCAAAAGCAACCGTTCAACTTCATCAATTTGGGTAAAAATAGGTAGAAGAAATTCAACCGAAGAATGGTGAAACAGTAGTCTTGAGTGCCTATAAACGAAGTAGAATGACTAAAACGAACCTGAATTACAACAACAGTTTGCACGAAAACGAAACTGCAATAGAGTAGCTATAAAAGATCACCCTATTTTGATCGAATAGTCTCGCGCGTATATCGAAAATTGAGACTCGTGAAAGCGCGTGAGTTTGTTCCCTTCACATTGTTGAAGCAATGTACATGGGACCAAAGTGGTCCTAAAAATGCTCGAATACGCGCGAGACTTGCACAGTCTATCAGAGAAAAATGCGTGAGTTTTAAGCCACGCCATATTAACAAGATTGTCAATGTTCTCTTTCCCAGGGTGGTGACGTTCTAAACGAAGTTCATCAAACTCTCCGTCGACCCACAGGGGCACTACATGGTACGAGGTTGTCATTTTTCAAATGGACGGGGGTCCAAAAAGCGTGTTGTTAAACAGGTCCAAAGACAATGTTTTTGCGTAAACACAGTTTGTAGTGTCCCACGTGATTTGTGTGTTGGTTCTTGGCTGAAGTCACTCATGGTTGAATGTTATCAAAGGCTTGGATTCTGGCGTGTACCAGTTTGAAAACTAAGGTTACGCGACTCCATTTTGTTTTCTACCAGTGTGCCGTGCATGGTCGTGTCCGAATTGGCAGCTACAGCTACGGCTACGGCTAGATTTCCGCGTCACCATGCGTTGAAGAATATAGGACGTCCTTAGCAACACCCTTAGCAACAGCCGTAGCCGTAGCTGTAGTTGCCAATTCGGATGCGGCCTTAACACAAGTATTTGATCAATACGAACATTTTGAGGCCTTCGATGTTTACCGAGCGCTGTGTTTAAAGGCACTGAACACGTTTGGAAATTGTCAAAGACCAGTGTTCTCACTTGGTGTATCCCAACATATGCATAAAATAACGAGCCTGTGAAAATTTGGGCTCAATTGGTCAGCGAAGTTGCAAGAAAATGATAAAAGAAAAAACACCCTTGTTGTACAAATTTGTGTGCTTTCAGAGAGGAATAAAAACTTCTTGCGAGAAGTTTTTATTATTTCAGTGAGAAATTACCTCTTTCTCAAAAACTACGTTACTTCAGAGGGAGTCGTTTCCTACAATGTTTTATACTATCAACAGCTCTCCGTTGCTTGTTACCAAGTAAGTTTTTATGCTAATATTTGTTTTGAGTCATTATACCAAACGTGTACGATACCTTTAAAGATGCGTTTGTTGTGTGTGTTTCTTGGTTGAAGGCATGGTTGACACCGTACTGGCTTCGTTGCAGCCGATGGTATCTTCAATTACGAATGACGTAGTCACCCAAGTCGAGGTATGTGTAGTCTTTCATTAAGGCGCACCACGTGGCGTTATGAATGAGTGCAAAAAACCCAACTAAAGCAAAAAAAACCCAAAACAAAACAAGCTATAATAACTATTATTTTAGCACCATTAGCAAAACTCTTAATCATTGCTTCCACCAATTACAACCACACTGTGCGTGATAAAATAAATATCACCTTCCTCAGCGCCTGTGAAAGATAGGGTCATACTTTGGTAATGACCTCGAAGAAATTGCGTTTTTTTCTATCTGAAAGCTTCTTGTTAATGGTAATGGTAGTAAGCATCCTGCGAAATTATTTCGTCTGAAATGCCCCAGTTGATCAGAAATCAATTAAAACATCTGAATCTGAGAAACGTTTCAAGCGTGAATCGTTTCTCCGATTTCTGAGGGTTGGTGTCCGTTTGCGAATGCTGAGGCCAGAGATTCGGTTTGTATACCTACCCGATGTCACCTTCCTAAACGTGGATGGATTCGATGTTCTCGATAAAAAAATACCGGTGACAGTTTTTTGCTATATTTTTTTCCAGCAAGTAAACACTCTATTCCGCTGGAACTTTCACATGTGACTTTTATTGTATATTTCTTGATAATGTTGCGTACGGGTCATTCCATGTCAGACCAACGCACTTTTTTTACCTTATGTCTTCCGATTTTGATAAAAATTGCTGTGCTTGTAGGTCCTATTGAGCAATGAACGCACACCAATTTTTTGCCCGATCTGACCTCCCACATGGTCAGGGCAGAAACCACAAAAATGGACATTTTTTGAGTAAAATACCACCCTTTTGGTACAATTTGTCAAAACCATGTCAATTTTCATCGAATATATGCAAATTTGGTATTAAAATAATGAAAATTGCATGCTCAATTCAATTCTTTTGTCAAAAATAAATTTTGTGAAAACTAGGTCACCGTGACCTTTAATATGTTATTGTGACCTTTGACCCAATTTTTGTAATAATGTATCATTCCGAAAATCAACGAAATTAAAATGACTTGATAGACCATGTCTTCCTCTATCAGAATCCACTAAGAAATACTTGGGCTCTTTAAAATCTACAACTGTATGACTATTTTTGTACAGTTGGTAGGTTATAAATTAGTCAATTTATAGATTTTACATTAGAAATCCACTAACACATATTACTGTTCTGTTTCAATTGTTACTAAAATTATTCTTGGTTGAGGAATTTCTCATGCTGGGGGCTGATGTGGTCTAACAATAATCATACTTTAAATTATCAGCAGTGGCATACCTAGGATTTTTTTTTTTTTTTTTTTGGGGGGCGCTTTTTTTTCCTTTCTTCAAATTTCTTAAGAAGATTGTAAAAATAAATGACAAAAAAAATCAAACAAACAAATTGACAACCTTGGAGGGGGTGTGCTCAAGCCCCCTGGCCCGCCCCACCCCCCCCCCCCCAGGTTGCGCCACTGATATTTAGTTATCCCACGAGCATGTTTGGAATACGAAATAATGCAATGCTGCTGTGATCCATATGCCACCGACGCACTACATTATTCTGTGTTCCACGAGCGCAAGTGGGATAGCGAATTTATCTTCACGCAAACTTGACAGTGAATGCGTTTGTGGTGAGGATGTACGTTCATAGTGTGCATGCAGCAGGAAATAAAAGCACACAATACAGCCGTAGGAAGCGGTACGGCCGGTACAGCCATGGCCGTACCAATATTTTAGGTATTTATATATATTTATTGTTTTCCTTTTTTATTTTTTCCCCCTTCCCACCGGAATCAAGTGAAAAAAAGAAAACAAAAAAACAAAATCTTGGAAATAAAACTTATTTAGTAACAAGTTCATTTTCCGTTCTGCGCTGGCGATTGTATACTTTAGCTAGCTATAGGCGATTGAAGATGGAAATATGAGTACTTAAGAAATCTAGAGAGTAAACCAGTAAACATGAATTTTATAACAGGCGCAAAAAGTGAGGGAAAAGTGACCAGGAGTTACGTCATATTGCACCAAAGAGCATCTATAATGAAACATTTCCCGGGGCCCGCCCCACGCCGTAACGGCTTCGCGCTCGCATTGACTCCTAACACTGCTTCTCAAATGGGCCTGACCAATGTATTTGAGCTTCCTACGGGCCTGTTATATAAATATCACACTGTTGTTGCTATGGATAGACTAATCAGGATCTACATGTAGGATTCAAGTTTGCTTGAAGATAATACTCAAAATCGCAAACAAAGTTACCTTACACATTCTTCACTGCGCTTCTTAAAATTTAATGACTCTCACAGACTTGGCATTTTGTTCCTTTTAAATGAATTTCACCTGGATGTGAGTCCGCTGAACTGGGTGCGGGTAGAAAGCATGGAACTGTTGCGTACCCTGAACAGTCACTGCTGATACAAAACGACTATTAAGGAATCACTGTTGCACTTCACTCTTGTCCACAAAATCAAACTGTATTCCTGGAATATTCACCTTAGCCTACGAATACAGCTTGTCAATTTGTTTGTTTGATTTTTTGGTCATTTATTTTTAACAATCTTCTGAAGAAATTTGAAGGAAAAAAATGAGCCCTCCCCCGAATTGTTTGTTGTTGTAAAAACAGGCCAAATCCTGGGTACTTCACAGATGATAGTTTAAAGTATGCTTCTGGTTAGACCACATCAGCCCTCAACATAAGAAATTCCCCAACCAAGATTAATTTTAGTAACAATTGAAACAGAACAGTAAGTTGTGTTAGTGGATTTCTAATGTAAAATCTATAAATTGACTAATTTATAACCTACCAACTGTACAAAAATAGTCATAAAGTTGTAAATTTTAATTAAAAAGAGCCCAAGTATTTCTTAGTGGATTCTGATAGAGGAAGACATGGTCTATAAAGTCATTTTAATTTCGTTGATTTTCGGAATGATACATTATTACAAAAATTGGGTCAAAGGTCATGATGACATATTAACGGTCACGGTGACCTACTTTTCACAAAATTTATTTTTGACAAAAGAATTGAATTGAGCATGCAATTTTTATTATTTTAATACCAAATTTGCATATATTCGATGAAAATTGACACGGTTTTGACATATTTGTACCAAAAGGGTGGTGTTTTACTCAAAAAATTTCTTTTTTGGGGGTTTCTGCCCTGACCACATGGTAGGTCGGATCGGGCTAAAAATTGGTGTGCATTCATTGCTCAATAGGACCTACAAGCACAGCAATTTTTATCAAAATCAGAAGCCATAAGGTAAAAAAGTGCGTTGGTCTGACATGGAATGACCCGTACACCATAACGTTGACAAAAAACAATCTATGAGCCTATACCATTAAAGGGATTGCCTACGTTTGGTAATTGTAACACCCTGTTTGTATCAATCCTATTTAGCTGTAGATACCATAAACCTAACAACCTGTGAAAAATTAATTTCAAAAGGTGGTAGCTTTTTTGAGATATTGCCGAACATCTGGAGCGGTTATGTCCAAGCAGGAAGAATAATATGCAATTGGAATACACAATCTGAGAAACCTTTCGACAGAAACGCTTCTCAGATTCAATTTTGTTTGGATAAAATCTGAATTTTGTTTTCCATAACCACATTATTTCAGAGTGAAATGTTTCTCGAAATGATTTATACTATGAAGCTGTTGTACTTCTTACCAAGTAAGTTTTTTATTGACATTAATGTTATGAGTCATTACCAAATGTATACAGACCCTTTTAAGTCATAATGGGGGAACCCCAAACCCACTTCCGTTAATAGTGTTTTTATATCATTATTTGAACTTCGTTTAAGATATTACCAGAGATCGTGCGCTCACACTCCAATATTTCAACATTTCCGTTATTTCCCTTTTAATGCAGACTATGATGCGGTTGAATACGAGTGAATTCGATGGCATGATAGGTGAATTTGGTGACATGGCAGAAAGCTACAGCTCTTTAATGTAAGCCAAAGATACATCGAGACTCTAGGTGGCAGCAGACAAACTGGGTAGCTTTCCATTGTTTACGTCACGCTGGGCATGCGCACATTTACGAGAACAATGGAATGCTACCTGTACCTCAGGGCACAATTTCATAGAGCTGCCTAAGCAGAAAATATTTCTTGTTTTGCTTGGCAAAAAATAAGCAGGTAACCAGTCACAGACGCCTATACAATGTGACATGGTATTTTGGCTGGTATCCTTATTTTGGTAAGCATGACTAATGTTTAAGTATGGCCGTATCCGAATTGGCGGCTACGGCTACGGATACGGCTGTTGTTAAGTGTGTTGCTAAGGACGTCCTATACTTCAACGCACGATGACGCGGCGATCCAGCCGTAGCCGTAGCCATAGCCGCCAATTCGGACACGGCCTAAGTTATTAGGCCCTGGAAAGTCTGCTACCACCAAGCGTTTCACAATTCCACAAATATTTGCAGAACCAATTATTTGACTCCACAAAATGGCGGACCGTGTTAGTTCACGAAGTAAAAGGAAAACCACGAGACATATTTTGTTTGGATCATTGTATTTTACTTTTAAAACATCTTTCCATACTATTCATTTCATAACAAACGCTTTCAAACGCTTTTTATAGCCCAAAAGCGCCCATCCAATACAACGTGGCCCTTTAAAATTATAGTAAACATAAGCTGACTATTAGTCAGTAAACCATAGTAAAAAAAGAAAACTAGCTGACTAACCATAATTCAAAGAGAATGATTGGTGACTAACCATAGTAAAAAGAGAACATTAGCTGACTAACCATAGTGACAAGAGAATACTAGCTGACTAACCAAAGTTCAAAGAGAATGATTGCTGACTAACCGTAGTAAAAAGAGAACATTAGCTGACCAACCTTAGTAAAAAGAAAAACATTACCTGACTAACCATAGTAAAAAGAGAACGATTGCTGACTAAACATAGTGCCTATAAACAATGTCAGATACTGGGAGGGGAGAGCTCTTTCATAAACACTTTTAAATCGGACTCATCCATTTAATGGTATCTCCATTCAGCTACGGAGTTTTCGCGGTGTTTGCCACTCTGGCGTTGGTCCTGTCTATTCTCTGCATACTCGGCTTACTGCTGGGGGCTGCCCGGTACACCAAGCCTAGCCTGCTCAGTGTGCGGATCCGCACAGGGGCGTCCAAATGGAGTGGCCGTCTTATGGTCGGGTAAGTTAATAATTTGTTATTACAGGCATGCTGCGGTGATACAAGCTTACAAATAGTGACCTGACTGAGGTCAAAGGAAGAGCTATACGTGGCTGAGAGTTGTGAGTGGCACGAACACGCATGCATGTTTTTCATTGTTTGAACTCAGCAATGGCGACCTGTGCATCTGTTGTTTTGAAACCGTAGACCCCATGCATAATGATGTCACCACAGACATAATAGGTAATAATTATATGTCTGTGGATATCACACTCTCAAACAGCGCCCTCACGGAGGCGAAAAGATGCAGCCCATTAGACGATAGACTGGTCCCCTGTCTTTATCTGCAAGGATAAAGACAGGTACTGGTTTTACAGACCCAATGATTTCATTGGATACAAGGCGCGCGTGTTTGTATATGTAATGTTGTTTATACACAAATGTATTGCGAGTACACGACGTGTGACTACTACGAATCTCTGCCGTGTGACGTGAATGGACGCGAGGTCAAAGGTGCGTTTTCCCTTCGCTCAACGCTGATCTCTGGCGTTATTCACGAGCTACGAAGTGTGACGTCAGATGTTCGGACGATAGCTGTTCTTGGTGCGTAAAAACGAGCGTACAAGCAGCGTTGCCCGTCATGCAAGGGGTCTATTGACGCGTACAGCGCACTTTCATGCGCCTATGGCGGAAAAGGTAGACGCGTGTTGTGCGGAGGTGCATCCCGCGTCTCAAGGGGTCAATAGGCAAACGTAAAAGTTAAAAACCTTTCAAACATGATTGAGGGGCGGATCCAGAGAGACGTTTGAGGGGGTCTGAGGTTATATTGATTCATTATCTTGCATGCTAGTTTTAAATGAGAAATAAACTTGTTTCCTAGGGACGACCAGATAATAATCTCTTATTGAAAGAAGTGGTCCTTCTGAAGAGCACAGAGGTGAGATAAGTCTCGACGTTTCGAACAGTGTACTCAGTTCGTCTTCATGAGAAAGCTTAGAATCTTTCTTATGCATTTAATATATTTCTTTTCCTGTTCGAACATCTCCGAGTCTTCCACCGGTATCTAACGGGTTATTGTTTCCAATGCAGGTCGACAAAGTTAGCTGTATGTGTTGCTGTGTTATTCTGGGTGCCGACGGCTATTTTATTCATGGTCGGCGCCAACTTGACTCTGATGTGTAACACAATGGTAGATCTCAGCATTTTTGATAAGGTAAAAGTTCAGCTGTCACCTATTTATTTATTTATTTATTTATTTATTTATTTATTTATTTCGGTTTAAAAACACAAAACATGGTCGGTAGCATCAAATGAGTAATGCTAAAAATGACATGCTCACAAAATAAAACATTAAAGTATTACACAGACAATAAAGAATCAGAAACCCGGATCAGCCAGATAGAAGAAATAACACAAGATTACTATGATAAAAATACAACTAGCAAAGGTAAAAGTAATCACAATGAGAAGATCTGCAAGATATAGGTATTCAAGACAAAAAAGGTTATAATATTGTGCTACCACTACCCTCCTATATTCCTAACAATGGAGGGTTATTTAATATATATTTCTTTGTAATGAACCCAAGGACGCCTCATAAGCGAACATAATCACTGTAGCTCGCAAGCCTGAGGAAACCTGTAAACAAGGGTGCTTGCTATGGGAACCAGAAACACAAGGGTTAACCCCCTATACTTCCACGATTCAAGTGTTCTGGATTCTTTTACGTGCACTACCAATCCTAGTACAGGTGAACTACGGCTTAAAGTCCCATCCAAAGGACAAAGCAATTATGGTAAAGCATCTTGATCAAGGACACAAGTGCCACGACCGGGACTCGAACCCACACTCCGCTGACCAGAAACACCAGAGCCTGGTCCGGTGCTTTGAACCGCTCGGCCACTTGACACGCCACAGGGTTGCTATAATGCACACTAATTCACTGTTATTGATTTGTTTGTATTCTTGGCAGACGGTTGATAACCCCACCATGTGGGGAGGCAAGACGTTCATAAACTCAATGGTGGAATCTTTCGTCAATCTCGGTGACTCACCGCACAAGCTCACTGTCCGCCATTTTATGGAGTAAGTTCGGTCTTTATACACACAAAATATCCCCTATCGATCAATAGTCACACGCGTGCACACTGACCGAACGCTCATGTTTGCTTTATGTCAAAACTCAGGCGTAAAATAAACTTCCTTAATTCAACGGTCAGAGGCAATACTTATGACGACCTAAAGATGCAGTTTTTAGCGAGGTCGCAAGTCGTTGGGAAAACATTATGTGAAAGGCAAGTCTACTAACCTTCATACTCTCTTGAAATTGGGCCCCGAGCCCAAGCCAGAGCCTAAGCCCAAGCCAGAGCCTAATCCCAAGCCAGAGCCTCAGCCCAAGCCAGAGCCTAAGCCCAAGCCAGAGCCTATAAGCCCAAGCCAGAGCCTAAGCCCAAGCCAGAGCCTAAGCCCAAGCCAGAGCCTAAGCCCAAGCCAGAGCCTAAGCCCAAGCCAGAGCCTAAGCCCAAGCCAGAGCCTAAGCCCAAGCCAGAGCCTAAGCCCAAGCCAGAGCCTGAGCCCAAGCCAGAGCCTAAGCCCAAGACAGAGCCTAAGCCCAAGCCAGAGCCTAAGCCCAAGCCAGAGCCTAAGCCCAAGCCAGAGCCTAAGCCCAAGCCAGAGCCTAAGCCCAAGCCAGAGCCTAAGCCCAAGCCAGAGCCTCAGCCCAAGCCAGAGCCAAAGCCCAAGCCAGAGCCTAAGCCCAAGCCAGAGCCTAAGCCCAAGCCAGAGCCTAATCCCAAGCCAGAGCCTAAGCCCAAGCCAGAGCCTAAGCCCAAGCCAGAGCCTAAGCCCAAGCCAGAGCCTAAGCCCAAGCCAGAGCCTCAGCCCAAGCCAGAGCCTTAGCCCAAGCCACCTGAGCCCAAGCCAGAGCCTGAGCCCAAGCCAGAGCCTAAGCCCAAGCCAGAGCCTAAGCCCAAGCCAGAGCCTAAGCCCAAGCCAGAGCCTAAGCCCAAGCCAGAGCCTAAGCCCAAGCCAGAGCCTAAGTCCAAGCCGTGGTTTCGAAAGGGGCCTTAGGTACGTCCTAAGTGAAATATCACGAGAATTTGCTCTTCCCAACTCGACCCTATGCAAAATTGGCCACTCGTGACCGAAAATAAATAAATAATATCAAATTGAAAAATGGCCTATTTTTTTCCCCAAAACCTTGTGGGATGTTAGAAATTAAATATAAATGTAGCCCTATATGTAAGCTTTAAAGTGGTGTATAATGTTTACCAGTTTATAAGAAAGTAAACCAGTCGTTGTAATAAATAACCTGAGCATATGATGCAAAATTTCCCAAAAAGGGTCGAGTTTAAAGGGAGCATGATGGTACAAGCTGGTGCTGGTTATGACACAATACACCATTTGCTGTAAATAGGCTACATGTTGGAGTTAATACAAGACTGGCCCTATCATCTGTGAGTGCAGAGAAGCAGACCACATCATGGATAACTGCATCAAATGCTCATTACTACCCAACCCGTGCAGCCCCAGTGACCTTGCATACTACACCATCAATACAAAACACTGCGCTGACAATTAAAGCCTTACGCCATGGCATCGCGCAGCAGGTGACTGTACCGTCGTAAACAAATTGTGTTTAATCATTAAAAGTCAGTTATGAACCAAAACATCCCCGATAGAGCCCTTTTTTCTCAGAATGACGTCATCAGATGTTTTGGATTTTGACAAACTTTGTACTGGAAGGGTATTGAATACAAAGGTAATATACACCATTTTAACGTGAGGTTAGAGCATTGTATTTTTCCCCCACGTCATGAGGACTTTATATCATGTGGCGTGTCGTGGCCGAGCGGATAAGAACACCGAACTCAAGCTCTGGTGTTTCTGATCAGCAGAGTGTTGGTTCGAATCCCAGTCGTGACACTTGTGTCCTTAAGCAAGACACTTAACCACGTGCTTCGTCCTTCGGATGGGACGTAAAGCTGTTGGTCTTGTGTGTTGTGTAATGCACGTAAAAGAACCCAGTGCACTTATCGTAAAGAGAAGGGGTTCGCCCCGGTGTTCCTGGTCTGATCGGCAACATATATTGCGCCACAGCACCTTGTAAACCATTGCATGGTGCTATAAATGAGTAGGCCTCATACTTCAACGCGTAGCTCCACATAATTATCTTGCAGGGAAAAAAATGTAGTCTCGCGCCAGGAGTGTCAAGTCTGACAGACATGGCGCGTTATAAACGTTCACTATTATTATGGAAAATGAATACATCACAAAATAGACTTGGTCATTTCCCTTCCTCTTTTTAATATACCACTAGGCAATGTCAGATGGACCACTCCCTCTACGAGGCGGTATATACCTCGGGATTTCTGGAAGACTTGGCCATCGTTGACTTTCATGCAGGCCCGGAAGGGGTAAGTTTAGTCAGCGACCCCTTGCATATGACGTCATAAGCTTAAACAGCGCCCTTACTGAGGTCAAAGGAAGACCTATTATTGGCTGAGAGTTGTGCGTGGCGCGTACGCACTTGCACATTTCCCATGATGTTAATTGCACTTCATGCGTGCACACTAATACTTATTTGGCCCAATTTCATAGCGCTGCTTAACGGTAAGCAAATTTTCGTGCTAACTGTAGCAGAAAAATTTGCTTGTTTAACAAGCGTACTTCACAGGTTAGCAAGAAAATTAGGCGGCCATCTTGCGCGTTCACCATGGATTTGCATTGTCACGTCATTAATTTTCATACAATGTAAGCACCGGTTAGCATGCCGTTTCGTGTGCTTACGGTTAGCAGCGCTATGAAATGGAAACTCGCTCAGTAAGCACAAAACGGGGCCCAATTTCATAGAGCTGCTAAGCACAAAAATTTGCTTAGCATGAAATTTCTTCCTTGATAAAAAAAGGATTACCAACCAAATTTTCATGTGTTGCATATTGCTTGTTACTGGTATTCAGCTGTTGCTTGTTACTGGTATTCAGCTTTTGTTTGCTTATCCTGAAAATCACATGGAAATTTGGTTGGTAATCCTGTTTTTATCAAGGAAGAAATTTCATGCTAAGCAAATGTTTGTGCTAAGCAGCTCTATGAAATTGGGACCTGGTTGGCAAAATGAGGGAACATGGCGCCTTTTTTGTATATGGGGCTGATGGTGGCGTTACGCATGCGCGTCTGCCTAGTGCACAACTCTATGGCATTTAGCATATTTCATATAAAAGGCTAATTGTTTGACATCGGCGATAACGGTAAATGCAAGGGGTCTCTTAAAGGCACTGAACACGTTTGGTAATTGCCAAAGACCAGTGTTCTCACTTGGTGTATCCTAACATATGCATAAAATAACAAGCCTGTGAAAATTTGGGCTCAATTGGTCATCGAAGTTGCAAGAAAATGATGAAAGAAAAAACACCCTTGTTGTACAAATTTGTGTGCTTTCAGATAAGAATAAAAACTTCTTGCAAGAAGTTTTTATTATTTTAGTGAGAAATTACCTCTTTCACAAAAACTACGTTACTTCAGAGGGAGTCGTTTCCTACAATGTTTTATACTATCAACAGCTCTCCGTTGCTTGTTACCAAGTAACTTTTTATGCCCAATTAAGCCCAAACTTTCACAGGCTTGTTATTTTATGCATATGTTGGGATACACCAAGTGAGAACACTGGTCTTTGACAATTACCAAACGTGTTCAGTGCCTTTAAGCATCCAGAAGATTTGGAAAAGCACTAATAGAAAAATATAATGCAAACTAGAAACAAAATACTATTTAAAAACTGGACCAGCCAGTAAAGACCGTAGCAAAAACAAACTACCATTAAAATTGGGTTTTCAAACATACATATTTTAAAAACCACTATATTCACAATATTAATAATTAATTGACCTCTCCCTTTCAATAACAGTTCTTGAGGCCCATCGAAGACTTCTTAGTCCATGGATCTAAAGAAGCGATAACGGCACTGGAACCGCTTGACGTGATGGCGATGCTGAGACCCATCCTCTCCAATGTCACGATCCCGGAGTTTCCGAGAGAGATTTTTGAAAGCACCACCCAGAGCGTGCGTAATATAACTATGAATCAGTGTTATTACAGCCTCGTCCCCATGGGTTACTTTATTTCCAACCATGTTTACAATAGTAAACCCTGAGAGGGAAACTCCTTACTTGGACCCTGATTGGACAACGACTGGTGTACAACAGTCTAACGTAAACATGTTAAGTTGTACTCATTCAGTATTCACCATGTTCACAGCCAGACTAATCTTATTTGCATACGTATCATACGAGCGGTCAACCTCGTACTGCTCGACACACCTTGGGGACGAGGTTGGTGTTATTAGTGACGTTTTTTTGTCTGACCTAGACTGGTCCCCTGTCTTTATCCACAAGGATAGACAGGCACTGGTCTTACAGGTCCAATTTTTTCACTGGATACAGTGATTTCATTGGATACACGTGCAGTGACGTAAGCTTTCCATAACTGTGTTATGATTGGTCCGAGGTGATGTAGTTTGTCAGCTTGCACTTACCATCGTCTGCTTGCAGCGTGTGCATGTCACATGCATGAAAGTAAAGTTGTTTTTATTGACTATGTAATATGTGACATCTGCGAATATTTGTGTTAAATGGATGCGAGGTCAAAGGTACATCTGGCAGGATCGTGCCAGGCGCTCAAGGCTGGTACCTAGCTAAGCCCAAAACATTTCTGCTAACTGGAATAAGGTAAACTGCCATAATACCATTCTGTATCTACCGTCCATGACTAGTTCCCTGCTAATGTTTGCTTAGCAGAAACTTGTTAAGCAAAATTGTGTGCTTAAGCAGCTCTATGAAATTGGGCACTGAACTTGGGCTCCGGCTTAGGCTCCTTGAGGTTTTTCTTTTTGAAAACCAGCACTATGCATACAGGGGAGCCTAAGGGCGTTTACGAATCCACGGCTTCGGCTTCGGATTCGGCTCAGGCTAGCTAGGCCCCTCCGTTGCTTTGACTGTACGCGTGCTATGCGTTCAGGGATTCAGACGAGAGAACGGAGTCTGAAGCCTAAGCCTGAGCCTGAGCCTCCGTTTCGTAAACGCCCTAAGCCAGACCTAGCCTGAACATCTGACGTCACACTTCGAGGCTCGTGAATAACGCCATATACCTGCCTGACCGGATGCCGCCAGATGTACCTTTGACCTTGCAGCCAATTCACACGTATGTACACATACTATGGGTGCCGGGGATTTACACTGGTGGAAGCCACAAAACTAGGCTAATCGAACGCTGCGGTGTTTCACTTGGCACTCTGGGAAAATCAAGGTCAAAGGTTGTTGAGTAGCAGCGCGACTTAAAAAAGAGTTAACAGACAGTCTGGCTTAGGGCGTTTACGAAACGGAGGCTCAGGCTCAGGCTTAGGCTTCATTTTCGTCGTCTGTTGGAAAATGTCGATGTCCGTGACGACACATTTAATTATATCATTCATAATTTGTACACACTCACCAACTGTTTGCTTTTCAGGAAATACATTTTCTTTCCATTTGCCATAATAATTGTTTCATAGACGATAAATCTGTGTATTCATTTGTAGTTTTTGTACTCGCGTCGAATTCAACTTGTCCCCCGCCATCTTGGTATGATACGCGTCATTACACCGGGCATCCACCAGAGACTTCGCTTGCGAGCTGGGGCTGTGGTGGCTGACACCGGGGCAGACACGAGTATCATGTGATGGCTAATCGAACGCTCTCGTGTAAGTTTTACTTACACGTGTAAGCTAATCGAACGCGCTGATGTACACACATTATGCACACGCTGCATGCAGACGATCGAAAGTGCAAGCTGACAAATTAGGCTACATCACCTCGGACCAATCATAACACAGATTCTGGAAAGCTTATAGTGACGTCACTGCACGTTTATCCAAAGAAATCTTTGTATCCAATGAAATCATTTGGCTTGTAAGGCCAGTGCCTGTCTTTATCCTTGCAGGGGACCAGTCTAAGCCAGAGCATGCAGAACCCATTTAACCGTGGTTGAGAAAATGGCCCGTTTATGTGCGTGTGTGTCGGACATGCATGCACAATGACAAATTAATTTGTTTGCTTTATTTTAACGGCAGTTTCTTCTCCGATTTCATTTCAGCTACGGGATATATTGAATGCGATACCACTGCAGCCAATTATTGATCTGCTGGACGGAGTAAGAAGTATACTTTTTGTAAGTTTTTTTTATCATTAATAGATCGTGCGGTAAGTTTTGCGCGTTTTGTAACATTGTGTACCGTTTAGGCGCGCGATTTTGGTTCCTTCAATTTTGGGCCGTTTCCGAATTGGCGGCTATCGTGGCTAAGGCTGGATATTCGCGTCATCATGCGTTGAACAAAAGGACGTCCTTCTAGCCACACTTTTTACACAGTTATAGCCGCCAATTCGGAAACAGCCCCCCCCCCCGGTGTCCCCCTCCGGAAAAATCAAACACTTTCGGTCTGTGGCTGTGCCCTATGGTCCAAGAATGATATGCCTATAGCCTCCACACAATTTTTATAATAAATTCAACATACCACCTTTTGAAAAAGGGTATAATAAAGACCCTTCTCAGATAACTTCTCAGGACTGCTGATACAATATCATCATTTAAAACTGCTCTCAAAAACTGCTTCAACATACTTTTTTCTGTCCCTATCTTTATAGTGTTTTTTGTATCATGAGCGAGCGCCATGAGCGCCCTTTTTAGCGGATACCGGCGCTTTACAAGACTCCATTATTATTATTATTATTATTAACTTGGCTATTTTATCGCTCCCGTGCTGGAGTACCTTCATGCGCACGTCCCGCACTCAATACTAGAACCTGGGCCCAATTTCATAGAGCTGCTTAAGCGCAAAAAGTAGCTAAGCACAACAAAATAATGCTAACCAGAATAAGGTTACCAGCCAAAAAATGTTCTCGGATTCTGTGTCAGTTTGCCGCTTGTCTGGGTCATTTTCTTGACACAGACTCCGGGTCATACTGACCCAGAAATGGGTCAAGCCCCCACAGGTCAATTCTGACTCGGAAGGGTTTAGAGTGCAGTGATGGTATTGTTTAAGCTTGTGACCTTGGCCCAATTTCATAGAGCTGCTTTACGGCTGATTTTGTGCTTACTGCGCGCGTTTCCATTTCACAGCGCTGCTAACCGTAAGCACACGAAAAGGCATGCTAACCGGCCGGTGCCTACTTTGTAAATGAAAGACGTAACAGTGCAAATCAATGGTGAACGCGCAAGCTGGCCGCCTAATTTTTCTAGCTAACCTGTGAAATACGCTTACGCTTAAGCAAATTGTTCTGCTATAGTTAGCACGAAAATTTGCTTACCGTTAAGCAGAGCTATGCAATTGGTCCCTTGTAAGTTATGCAAGGGTATATGCCTACAATGGAGTGTTGTGTTGTTAACGATGTTAAAATTTAGACATGATTTCTAAGTGCTTTGTCTTTTATTTTGACAGTTCTTTTTCCCCAATATAATCGACGACATCTTGGCTATATTGAGGCCATTGGGCTCATTTTTAGGCGTCTTCAGCAATCTTTTGGTAAGGATAAAAGCATTTTCTCTTTCATTAACTGTAGTTTTCTCTTTCAAATTTCACCAGTCCCTCTTCTTAATTAATAAATTACGCACTCTTTTGTTTCCAGAGTGTATTGTTCTCTGTTTTTACGGTTGAATAGTTGTGCTATTATACTCATTCTGATATCATTTGAAGAAGACAAAACTTATGATTGCACTTTTGTTTTGTTTTGTGTATTTTGGTTGTTGTTGTTGTTGTTGTTGTTGTTGTTGTTGTTGTTGATAAACTGAAATGGTCTTTACATTTGAAAGATCAAAAGAATGGCCATTATTTATTCATAACCTGTTATTTAAAGAAAATCATGAAATAATGTCAATTTAAAAAATCGCACTATTTTTGAACTATTTGTTTCTAATCCTGGCCACAGTTTTGACCGTGAAAATGAAAATGACTAACAATTGTTTGCGATGTATTTCTTTCTTTTAAAAAGAAAAAAACAAAAACAATTACATTGAAAATAAATATTTATAAATCAATAAAAAAACAAAATACATAATTATTATAATAATAATATTTAAAATTTATATTGCGCCCCTTACATACAAAATGATCAAAGGCGCAGAACACATGTTAAAAAGCACAGAATGGAAGAAAAAGACAAAGAAAAAAGACTGGTCACCAGGCCAGTGCCCAAACAAAAGTATGGGGATACGTCTGTCCCGCCAACAGGGAACTAATAGTTACTTATTACATAGGCCTATCCCTGCTGGCATCGGTAATGTTTTGACCTTTTCAGGAGACAGACGCCTCTAACCCTATCTTATGCTAAAAATCTAAACTAGCCTATAATTTATATTTACTGGTTTTTTCCTTCTTTTCTTCAGGAAGCCATTGTCGACCAAATTCCATTCTTCGAGGATGTCTATAATCAATTCAAGGCAAGTGACTTTAAGAACTTTAGCCTATTTTTCACGCGTGTATTTTTCATGGCAGCCACTTAAAGGAACATTACAGAATTGGTTTTTGCTAACTGGCAGTGTAAGCACTTTATATAATCCACCATATACATAAACTGACAAACCTGTAGAAGTTTGAGATCGATCGGCCATCTGGGTCACGAGAAAATAGTGAAAAACCGATTACACATTTGCATGTGTTATACAATGCATGAATAAAACGCTCATGAGCGATAAACTCCAATCGGAAATTAGTTTTATTTATTTCTCATCAAATATGGCATTTCAGACAGAAATATTTTTAGGGATGTTTTCTACTATCATCATCATAGACCGTGTAAGTTTTATGTAAATCTGTGATCTTGGAGAACATTTTAATTACCAGTTCTGTAACGTTCCTTTAACTATTTTTAATATACCGCACACATAGATCCTTGTCATTGATTGGTGGAACATGCTTCAAGTTTCAAACTTTATTTTGCGAAGTATTTACTGCGACGCTCCAAAATTTAATAAAGGAGTTCTATATTGATAAATATAGGATACTTGGGACACTTCGTTGTTTCCAAAATAATCGTTCCCGCCCGTTCTCTCCAACGAAATAAAGTCGTGTCACAGAGGACAGGGTTGGTGTCTACATGGAGTCGTCCACGTTGTTTAGAAGGGGTTTTTAAAAAGAAATTTCACCGTGTTGGGTGGACGAGTTTCAGTTTCTTTCTTGTGTTTATTGTGACAACAATTCGAATGACAGGGACCTATTGTGTGTGTTTTATAAAACAATTTTTGAATGCATTTCGTTCGTGCATTTTCTCAGAATATAATCACAAGGTGTAATCTGTCGATCCCATTTTTTACCTGGCTTCGCCTCATAAAATGGAATAGTCCAGATTTCACCTCGTGAATATATTCTGCGACAATGCACACATTTGCATCCAATATTTGTAGAGTGTACATTTGAAAGCAATTACAGTATGCATTTCAATATTGCAAAAACGGTACCTGACTATTGTTTACTTCCAACCTCGTTTTGATCACAGGATTACATAACCAATATCATCGACGGTGCCTCGGGTGGTTTTGATGAGTTGGCCGGCGTGTTGTCAGGGGCAAATAAGGCTGCAGCTACGGTGAGCATTTTCCTGAAAGAAATGTCGTAAACTAATTAATTAGAAAAGTGAGTGAGCAAAAACAACTTTACTATAGAGCAGTATTTTAACCTGCGACCTCCGGGTTTAAGTGCCGGTGATCTAGCCCTGTGTTGGTGGTCTCCATTAATAAAGACCTACTTGAACGAAAACGGCAACAAGTGATCTTTGCAGAAATTCATCTAAAATGCTATCAATCAATAAGGAAATTGAGTTCACATGAGATTAAACAGATTTTAATTGTGTAAAAAATCAATCGTTTTGAATACCCTTCTCCGGTGCTTTTCAGAAAGATTTGAGAAAAGCCCTGTTACGTCATCACTCATGTTACGTCATATGTGGGAGCTCCGTTTTGTATAGCCGCTTTGTTGCAGCAAGGATGTATAACAAAGCAATATCCTACACATGACGTCATTTGGATGCACGCCGTCAACGGCATAAGTGTTTCTAGTTTTTTTTAAACCTTGGGGTTGGGGCCTAATTTTTTGATCGATAATTACGAAAAATTACCAAAAAGTACATTTAAATGATAAACAAACACAATATAAACAATTTTAAATAGCAATTTTGTTAAAACAAAATTCGCTCAAGTAGCTGTTTAATATTAGAATATTCAATTGGATGAGCAGCTGTTCCTAAGGTCAAAAACATTTGATATCACAGCGCTATCAAGAGTCAAACGAGTCCGCTTTAATTAATCATTATGTGTTTTCCTTTGTTTATCTCCTTAGGTTGTGGGACCTGTCATAACTACATTTTTTTCAATCGCAGAGGAACTGATTGCTGCACCGATTAATAAGGTGAGACTAAATAATTAATTGGTGAAGTATCGAATACCACCATTTCTAGTCCGAGTCAGACTTGACCAAGAATCTAGGGGTCATGTTATTAATCATGGGTCAATTTGACTCAGATTGTGTTTAGGACGACTGTCGGGACGCTAGGGGGCAGCAGACCTACCTGTTAAATAAATTGTTTTTGCGAAGTGGAGAGGTACCTGAAAGAGCCGTATATTGGGAGAGTTGTGACAACTTGCGATTAGAACCCAATTTGTGTATAAAAAAACCCGCATGGGCGAATAAAGGGTGCCAGACTAGTCTGCCCATTGGGTTGTGCTGCATTTGGACCAAAAACGGCGTCCAGCAACCACGTGACCAAATAAAACTGGTCCCCCTATGTCGCAACTCTCCAGCTCTGGAACCTGATAATATCTACCGCCTCCAAGCGCCCAAAAGTCTCCAGTTTAAAATGCTGCAATGAGCCGCCTCACGAATTTTAAGATTGTCTTCCACCATGCAAAATTTACGAACATGTTTAGTTATGCTCATTGAAAGAACCAAGAAGTTAATTTGCCAGCGGCATGATGAAAATCATTGCATTTATTTATTTGTTATTTGTTTTTTGGTTGTTGTTTTTAAACTCAGATAAAGCAAGACTTTGGAAAGTGTGGCATCATGGCGAATACATACGAAGCTGTCGTGTCGGACATGTGCGGACATCTCAACTCAGGAATTGTAAGAAATTAGGGTCAATGTCCGTACAGGCTGTGCATTGGGCACAATGTCGTTATACTTCCCCGTGAAAGTAGAACACTGGGAATACAGGAATGAAAGCGCCCTCTGCTGGCGAGTGGTTCGTGGGGGGGGGGGTGATAGCCATTTGTATACATTCCAGCTTTCCCATTGGTTGATCTTTAGGCCGTGTCCGAATTGGCCTCGCTACCATGGGCAGCGCTCCGAGCAAGGCATTCTGGGAAAGAAAAACAAAATGGCGTGGCGAGATCGTACACCACTGGGAACGAAGTTGCCCTAAGCAGCTCTCTTAGCAACAGTCGCAGCAGTATAGCTGTAGCCGCCAATTCGGAAACCGCCTAAATTACCCCACTGTCACAAGGTATTGAAATGTACACAGCTGACATAGAGGGCGTGTCACACTGCAGACACAGGTGACAAATTAATGAGCTCAGCATTCTCTGAGTTATAATTATTTCTATAATGAGATTCATGTGCCAGTTCGTTTTAAGTGAACATCACGGTTGGGGAATATCTATCTTTTTTTGCCAAGAATAGGGGACTTTTGGGACGCTAGGTGGCAGCAGACTTGCCAGGTAAATCCATTGTTCTCTGTAATATGCGCATGCTCAGAACTACTTAAACAATGGACATTTTGACACGGGTAAGTCTGCTGCCACCTAGCGTTCCAAAGTCTCCAATTGAAATGTGTACTTTTCCGGGGGAAGGGTGTGGGAGGGAGGGTCCTTTTTAACATCGGGTGTTGGCTACGGGTTTCTTCAATAAGTCGCATATCCCACCCCAACGTTTACATGTAGTCATGCATTGTGTATTTGGTAGCCACACTTTGCAATTTACCGGGGGCCCTGAGTTGGCTGTGGCTTTGGCTACGGCTTCACACAGAAACCCATGGTGAATAATAGACCTTTGCGGCCATCTTGCTAGTTCCATGAGCCAAAGCAGTCTTGCGTTATAGCCATTATTTTGTACCCCCTTTTCTCTCATGAAGCACGCCCTCTGGTTGTCCACTGCAATCGTCTCAGTCTGCTGTCCGGCCATTGTCATGCTGTCGTTTAGTCTCACCAAGTACGTCCGGCGAGCCAACCCAGGAGAGGCGGCCGGGAAGGAGAACGACAAGCCGGCTGGCGAACAGCCCCCGGCACCCCCACAAAAGAAACGCCGTCCGTGGCACGTGTTCACCGTGTCTGGTCAAAACGTCGTGCATCCGACCTAAGAGAAGTTTGACTTTAGTGGGTGGTGAGTTTTAATCAGAAACGCACACAGCTCACTGAGGTGTTACTAATAAGCCTTGAGAAAAGACTAAAATCAAGTATACTGTTCGCTTGCTTAATATTATTATGTAGAATTCTGTAGTCTTTCTACAAGGCATAATACAGGAGCGTATTCATCGGAGTGGCGTGAAAACGCCCTCAATAAGCAATGTTCACATTATGAAATCATTTTATTAAAAAACACTTCATGATGACATCGGCCACTTATTGAGTGTCCGTTTTTAATTAAACAGTCGGTACTCCACCACCATTTTAAATTTGTTTTATTCTAACAAATTCCAAGTTCCCCAACTACACCTCGCCAAATAGCATGCCAATTGTCTTGTTACCATCGGGGGTTTTTTCACACAAAAAAATCCATCAATGACCAGCTCTCCCGGAATTCCCATAGGAATTGTACAGCAGTTACTTGACCTTGGTGTCACTAGCCACTACTGGGTGAAATGAACCATATGCTTTCCAGATGGCTTCTTCTGTATACTTGTACAATGGCTGTAAGCAGTGACCTGAATTTGTTTTATTTAGTCAGAATGGTCCATATCTAATGGTTTGGGCCATTTGAAAATGTTTTTTTTTCTTCATAAAAATGTATTACACGCTAATATCAAAGCGGTCACTCAAAAAGTGACTGATGCTGTCCGACTGTGAGGGTTAATTAATGGATGCATTCTTGAACAAATCGTGTATAGTCTTCTTTCAAGACACCACGAGCGATGAGTAAGGAGCGATTAGTTGCATGCATGCAAACTCTTTCAAGGAAATAAATTAAAAAAATAAAAAAAATAAAAATAAAAATACGTTCATGTTATATTTTGCAATCGGTTATCTCTTACTTATTAAAGTAGAAATAACGAGACATTCCACCTTTTCTGCCTTTTGTCTTATCCCTTACAACGATATTTCATTTTAATTCACCGTGTGCCTCTCGGGTGTAAAATAATATTGATATTAAATATTGAAGATATTATATTTGTATTTTTGTGTGTTTAGGTAGTATCTATTTTTTCAAAATCTATATATTGTTTTAATGTTTGTAAATTTATTGTACATAGCACCAAAAAACATTATTATTGCTTCATCAATTTAACATTTGTAGTTTATGCCTGGTGTTTGTTTGTTTGTTTGTTTGTTTGTTTGTTTGTTTGTTTTGTTTGTTTGTTTGTTTGTTTTGAAATTCATATTGCGCAAACACTCAGTATATAAAACTGAAATTTAAGTTAAAGTGCCTCTCAGCGATGGTTTATTTTATTTGGATAACTATTATATTTTTAATTCAAAAACAAACTTATTCCAATCGATGAATTGCTGAATTGTTTAAAGTTATATTTTTTATATATTAAGTTTAGTGACACCTAGTAAAACACTGCTATCTGGTTTTAATATTGTGTGGAGTCTTGCCCGAAAAAGAAAACAAAAACTGAACCGAAAGAATAAGGTCGGCCGTATTTGTTGCGGTCGTGTGGATCTACACATACCACTGTATGACCCTAAACGCAGCACAATAGCTAAATTTACACTGCAAAAACTGAGGTAATAAAATTGACACCTTAATGGGTGATGTCACCTATAGATACCCGAGAGAGAATCAAAATTAACATCAAAGTGTGTTAAAATAACACCAATAGGCCTAATTGTGTTGGCAGAAATTTTAGCACCATATGGTGTGAATTTTGATTCTTATTCGGTATCTATAATTATGTGACAGCAGTCCTATGGTGTCAATTTTAACACCCCGGTTTTTTGCTGTTTTAGTCCAGACCTATTTTTAGACCAGTGCCGTACATGCACCACCTTGTAATAGACCGTGCAAGTATAGTCTCGCGCGTATACATTCGAACATTTTGGGACCACTTTGGTTTCACATCAATGCTTTAAAGGCACTAAACACGTTTGGAAATTGTCAAAGACCAGTGTTCTCACTTGGTGTATCCCAACATGCATAAAATAACAATTCTGTGAAAATTTGGGCTCAATTGGTCATCGAAGTTGCAAGAAAATGATGAAAGAAAAACACCCTTGTTGTACAAATTTGTGTGCTTTCAGATAGGAATAAAAACTTCTTGCAAGAAGTTTTTATTATTTTAGTGAGAAATTACCTCTTCCTCAAAAACTACGTTACTTCAGAGGGAGTCGTTTCCTACAATATTTTATACTATCAACAGCTCTCTGTTGCTTGTTACCAAGTCAGTTTTTATGCTAATATTTGTTTTGAAGCATTACCAAACGTACGATACCTTTAACGCGTGAAGGAAACACAGTCACGCTCAGGGTCTGTATACGTTTGGTAATTGGAACCCACTGTTTGTTTCAATCCTACATAGTTGTAGATATATATATTTACGGAAAGTCCGTAAAATTACGGCGAAAATACGGAATATTTCACTTAACGGAGTCCGTAAATTTACGGACATTTTTAACAGTGTATGCCATAAAACTAACCTGTTAAAATATCATTTCAAAAGGTTGTAGCATTTTTGAGATATTGCCGAAAATCTCGAGCGGTTATGTCCGCGCAGGAAGAATAATCTGCAATGAATAGGCCTAAATCTGAGAAACGTTACTGCAGTAATCCTTCTCAGATTCAATTTTTGGGGGATAAAAAGTGATATCTTTTTCCACAACCGCATTACTTGGAAGTGAACAGTTTCTCAAAATGCATTATACTATCCAAAGCTGCTGTAATTCTTACCAAGTAAGTTTTTATTGCCATTCATTTTCAGAGTCATTACCAAACGTATACAGACCCTTTAACAGGTCCCAATATTTTCCGAGACTTACACAGGCTATAGCCCGGCGGATCTAGTTACCGTAGCCTTAGCTTTGTACCTAATGTAGCCTGGACCTAAAAAATAATGTTGCCCCAACCAATTTGTGTAAATTAAATATAGAGCCCAGACCTATAATTTAGGCCCAACCTTGTAAACCAAGGACACTGTAACCTATAAAGGTACAATGGTTGGGCTACGTTTCAGGACGGGCTACATCCTGGGCCCAAGTTCAAAGAGCTGCTTAACGGCCGATTTTGTGCTGACTGCACGAGTTTCCATTTCATAGCGCTGCTAACCGTAAGCACACGAAAAGGCATGCTAACCTTCCGGTGCTTACTGTATGAATGACGTAACAATGCAAATCCATGGTGAACGCGCAAGATAGCAGCCTAATTTTCTTGCTAACCTGTGAAATACGCTTATGAACAAGCAAATGTTTCTGCTACAGTTAGCACGAAAATTTGCTTAGTGTTAAGCAGCGCTATGAAATTGGGCCCTGGTAGGGGTGTGGCTACATTTTGGGTTGTGTGTTGTTATAAATAAGACTGCAAATAAACAAACAACGATACAATAAATAACGATTTTAGGTCTCGTGCTTATAGGAATGCACGCAATGTAGATATTAGTTCATTATGAATAATGTGCAATTTTGTCTTTCAAACATGTCAAACATTAAAATAAAATAAAATGTTTTTGTGACAAAAACATTTTTTTTAAAACAAAAACACTGACACTAAAATAATGTCCAAGCTGAAATTGTTTACATTTTCACAGAAACAGATAACGTGTTAATTAAACTATTTTTTTTGAAATTAATTAAAGTGTTTTTAATGCAATCAGTTTAGCAAACTAACTGGCTCTCGCTTTCCACTGATTTTATATGACTCTGATTTTGTTCTTCTTCAAAAGACCCCGCCCCACACGCCGGTGTCCAAGGGGTGCACCCCACTAAATAAACTCCCTTAGCTCACAGTGCAAAATGCGAAATATTCAAAAAAGAAAGTCTCACAGCTTTTTACAGTAAAGGGAAAAATATCCATTGACTCTTGAACCTTTATCCTCTGCTCAATTACTGCCTCCGATTAAAAACTCACCTCTCGGCAAATTGGACCATTTTCTTCAGGGTATAATCCAAAATACCTCAAGTTGGGAGTCAAAATCCCCCAGGTCACAATTGGGCTGTTCGCCGTATGGGGGACAGAATCTCCGGGGGACAGAATCTCCTGCCACGCCGGGACTGTTTTACGCTCAGACGCCCGGTCTGGGTTTGGTTACCGTCTGTCCCTAATATAGGATTAATAACTTTTGCTGAACGTGGCAACAGCGTGATTGGGATCCGTCTTATTTTCCCCTAAAGGGACAGGGCCGAAAGCCTTTTTTGAAACTTTTTTGAAATCCACGACTGCCCATACTCCCTTCGAAGCTATGATGCTATATCGCTCGTGGTGAACAAGTCACGCAAACTAGCTGGTGAGAGAGCTTTTTCCACTGCTGCCTCCCGCCTATGGAACGGTCTTCCTGTCCCAATTAAAAACGCGAAGACTGTTTTGTCCTTCAAAAAGGGTCTCAAGACTCACCTGTTCTCCAAATTGTAGCTGGTTGTCCCCTTTACTTTGGTCTTTCTTTTCCCCTTAAGCGCCTTGCATCCTTTGGTAATTTGGCGCTATATAAATCCAGTTATTATTATTATTATTATTAGGGGTGCACCCCCTAAATCAACTCCCATAGCATACAGTGCAAAATGCTAATTATTCAAAAATACACGAAAAATACTTAAACGTCTCTCAGCTTTTTACAATAAAAGGGAAAATAATTAATTGACTCTTGAACTTTTATTTTCTGCTCAATTTTAGATGGGGAGTCCCCGGGCCCGTCGAGTTATTCCCCCTCCAAATAAAAACACCCGACACCAGTGTAATTTTCCAAACATCCGAGCATCAATCTTGAAAAATGTCTCTACAAGCACCTCTCAGCAAATAGGACATTTTTTAGGGCCTATGTCATCCAATACATCCAATTGGAAGTCAACAACCCCAGGTCACAATTGGCCAACATTTTTACACTGAAACCTATTTTTGGGACTCTTAAATCTGTCTAATATAGAATATTTTGAGGGCCTACAAAAAATAATGAGCTCGACGCTCTGTTTTCTCCTTGTGGGGTGCACCCCTAGGGATCGAATCCGGCACCTGAACGCCTGAAAACCACAGCGTAACTTGTTACCTTTTTTCAGATTAAACTTTTACTTTTTTGGTGCTGTTTTTGTGTTTTTTTGATGCAACAACACAATAAAAAAGACAAAGAATAATGCAACGTTGTTTAATTTGCGTCCCATTTAATTTTGTTTACCGTTGCAATATATTGAGGTTCTTATTTGTACTATTAATTAGTCTAATTTATATTGTATTATTATTTTTTATTATTTTTTATTTGATTTTTTTTTGACTGACTGACTGATTGATTGATTAATTTTTATGGGGGGGAGGGGAGGCACATATTGCACGAACACCTAAAACCCCCAGAACAAAAACAAAGAGGTGTTCCTGCACTATAATGCAGTGAGGCGTTATTAGCTGTTCCGACACAGTCGTGAGAATCGATGTTTTTTTGTCAGATATAATTGACAAAGAAATTCTTGCTTTCTCATGATTTACAGGCAATAAATAACTAACCGTGAAAACGTAAACGACCTGGTGAGCAAAGTATTCATGCGGTAATCAAAGTTTTTTTACGCTATGGTTCACATTGTATTGAAATGTAAAAGCCACAAAACCCCTCAAGTATATCCCACACAATAAAGGTCAAGTAGGTTAGTTGAGAAACTCCCTTTGCAAACATTAACAAAGGTTTTTTTGTAAACACATTGAAAACGACATGAAAGCTTAGAAAATGAAATTCCTGTGATAATATAATTATTTTGTTCACAATTTTCTTCCGATTTCATCCCCTAAAAATCAGCAAAAGTCGATCAAACGAATTTCGTACGACTCCAAGTTTCCTTTATTAACTTGGTCGAGATAAACAATCAGCAAGGCAAACCTTACTACAAATCAGCCCTGTACAACAGTTGTTGACAATTGACGATTTAATTTGTACACCAACAAATCATGTTTGGAAATGAGAAATGTAATTTATTTGCTTAGCAGTTTAATTTTCCGTGAATTTCTTTATTTAAAAGGCATCGTACACGTTTGGTAATTGGAGCCTATTGTTTGTTTCAATCATATATAGTTGTAGATGTACCATAAAACTAACCTGTGTAAATTTCATTTCAAAATGTGGTAGCGTTTTTGAGATATTGCCGAAAATCTGGAGCGGTTATGTCCTCGCAGGAAGAATAATCTGCGTTGGAATACACACTTTGAGAAGCGTTACCGTAACCAATATTCAAAATGTTTTGGGGATAAGTGTGATATTTTTTCCATAACCGCAGTCCTTCGAAGTAAAAAGTCTCTTAAAATGCATTATAATATCCAAAGCTGCTGTACTTCTTACCAAGTAAGGTTTTTTTGCCATTAATGTTCAGAGTCATTACCAAACGTGTACGATGCCTTTAAGGGTTTCCTAAGATTCATCATTTATGTGAAAGTCAATCATCTCCAGAAAATTCGGAAAAAAAATACACGAAAATGGGAGCGCTGCCTCGAGGCTATGCCTATAAACGTGTACAAAAAATGCTGGACGGCACTTTCCGGCAGAGCTCCGTACTCCGGCGTCTACATCGGTAAAGTATAAAGGAAATGTGGATTGCTAGTAAAAAAAGGGGGGAGTTGATGGCAGTGAGTCTGTGGAGGGAACCCACAAAAGTGTCTTGCACTGTATTCTGTAGATGACAAAGAAGAGAAGATGATGAAGAAATGACAGTTTTAGATGTGCGTGGTACCCACACGCAATCAGGTTGGAAATGAAACAAGAAGCTATGTCAAGTCAAGCCAAGTCAAGTCAAGCTCCTAGATTCCAAAATGACTAGGGACTTCACTTCGAACTCGGCACAATCGGCCAATCGCATGTTTAAGTATGCCATTGAACGAATTCATAATCTGTGTATAGACCTTATGCACATGATGTCATTTCAGTAGGGCGCCCTCGCCTAGAGGTCAAAAGGAGGTGGTTCATTGGCCAGTCCTATGCGCCGCGCGTACAAATCTGTGCGTTTCGATTGTTTCGTCATCGTTTCACCTCTAAGATGGCGTCAATGACGTCAATGCATAAGGTCTATTGCAAGGTTTAAGTATCCGTTCAGAAAAATATATCCCCAACGTGTTCGTAACGAAGTACTAACAATGTCAACCCCTTCGCCATATCGAAGCATTTAATGTGCATCGGTTTTGATTGCCTACACGCAATGCCTTCATTGACCAGCTGAATATGATTAGTAGGATTTGAAACTTTGCATGGCGGAGGTATAACTAAGAGAAGTTTGCGGTAACACCATGTGAATATCTCCAAAAGAGATATTCACATGGTGTTACCGCAAACCTCTCTTAGTGACTATGATTGCTTAAAGGCTCTGTACACTATTGGTAAGATCGAAAAACACAAACGTTCACAGATTCACACATAACTTACATGATTTAAAGTAAGTAATGGTAGAAAGGGTTCCTTAAAATATTTCTGCCTAAATTGCTATCGTTTCTTAGAAATGAGTAAAACAATAGTTTTTATCACGCGCGATAAAAACTCGATGTTTGAAAAAAAAAGAAAACACATAAGGTCTCTTTTCACTATTTTCTCGTGACCTCGATGACCAATTGAGCTCAAACTTTCACAGGTTTGTTAGTTCATGCGTATGTTGAATCACACAAAATGTGGACACTGAATTTGAGTTGTTACCAAAAGTGCACCTTTAAGAGAACCCCTTCATTGGATGTGTCAATTTTGGGGTCTAGAGTTTACCCTGGGGCTCCTTTTAAGATATTAAGACTATAGGTTAAACACCTTTGTATCAAATCAATTATTAAATTATTACAATATGGACAGATTTTTTGATGGGTAAGGGTCAGGGTTGGGTGTTAGGGTCAGGATGATTGTCAATGTTCGACCAGGACTCGGTTAGAATCAGAGTAAGAGTCAGAAAATTTAAGTCGAGGGTCTGTGTTAGATCTAGGGTCATATGGTTTTCTGCTTCGATTTCAGGATAAGGTTCAAAAATCAGCTTAATGGTAGGGTCTTGTGAAAATTTAAGTCGAGGGTTTGTGTTAGATTAAGGGTCATATGGTTTTCTGCTTCGATTTCAGGGTCAGGTGCAGGGTCTAGATCATGTTATTAATAATCATATTGTGTACATAAAACCGGAAAAGCTTCTGGTTCGTCCAGAGGACAGGTATACCCATACAATTCTTTTTATACTTTTATGTGGTAGTTCCACATGCCTTTATGCTGAGTGAATGTGCCTTTGTTAACGCATTGGGCGTTTCTCGAATAAGCACCCATGCAATTCATTATATACATTTGTGTGGTAGTTTTACATGGCTTTTATGGTGAGTAAATCTGCCTTTGTTAACACTTCGGGTATTTCTCGAATAAACTATGTGACCTTTATTATGTGAGATATTTAAAAAAGAAATTGTGAGGGAAAAGTGTTTACATCTCACCACTATTATTCACGTGAATTATCCAACTATGTCCACACAACATCAGCACCTTTTTAGGGATTCGGAGCGAACCACTACTTATAGTTTGATCACTAAACTGGTACATAACCTATAGACACAAAGAATTTTTGAAAATGTGAGCCAAGGCCAAAAAAAAGGATTTCCTTCATACTTTTATATTTAACGGACCTTGGCCACGAACTAACAAAAATTGAAGAAAACAAAAAATAAGAAGAAAAAAAAACCTCTGTCGCTATGGCAAAAGCGGATTTGCCATTTCGGGATGGTTTTGCCCTTTTTTCGATTTTAGAATAGTCAAACTTGCCTATTTTCAAGGCCGCGTTACCATTAAACAGCATATAGAACATTATTTTCTTTAAATGTTATGGATAAGTGGGTTCTTAGAGGCTGCATTGAATGTATACAAATAATCACCAGATGTATGGATGGCTTATACCATTAGTTTCAAATAGGGGTGTTTTGGACTTTTTAAAAGATAAAAATATGTATCTTTTGACAGCTCATAACCCATATGGTAGTGCTCCGATTTCAACATCGACCACATTATAGTTGAGATGAGACATTGGTCTTGTGAAAAATTAAAACATTTGCTCGGGGAAAATACTTTATTCTTTGCAGTGTTGCCAGGCATTTTCCCATTTTTTCGAAATTCACTTAGGCACATGGTGCCCCATCCGTATTATCTAAAGTTCTCGAGCGATTTTAATGAAACTTGCCACAAATGTTCATTTCACCAAGTTCTACTAGGTAAACTAAAACAAATCAAAAACTAGGCCAAGAAAGGGCAATTTGGGGGTTGTTTTGCCCATTTTTGGTCAAAAAACATATGTTTACCCCATAATGTCAGTTCCCCCCCACACAATACTATAAACGTTTGTAAACTTGTTAATTTTGACATAATCAATAACATAACATTGTATTTTATTACTGGAGTCATTTTTTGGGTGCTATAATCTTTGGTATATCCCCCCACACAATACTATAAACGTTTGTAAACTTGTTAATTTTGACATAATCAATAACATAACATTGTATTTTATTACTGGAGTCATTTTTTGGGTGCTATAATCTTTGGTTTATCACATTTTGAGGGGAAAATGTGTATTTTTTGGTTTTTCCACTTAAAAAAGGAAATAACCGCCAACTTTTGCGCCGAAGGTTACAAAGATAAGGCCCGATTCTATAGTATTTCTCGGCACGTAAATTTTGAAGTAGAATGTTAAACAAATCCATTGATAACACACTTGATGTATTTTGAAAACAAATTTCCGGTTGGGCAACATTATTTACCATACCAGCCTCAATCCATTCAGGCATACAATTCTTTATATGCAATTCTGTGGTGCCTTTATGCTGAGTGAATGTGCCTTGTGGGCGTTTCTCGAATAACCTATGTGACTAACTAGGCCTATATGTGAGATATTACAAGTTTGTTTGTGAGGGAAAAGTGTTTACATCTTACCACATGTGAACTATCCAATTAAGTCGCCTAACAAGTGAAAAAGACAAGATTTTTCCATGTTGTGTATACGAAACCTTAAATTGCGCTACCAGTACACCAGCAATGGCGACGCATTGCAACTAAAAAACATTAACTGAATCCTGAAAAGGACAAGAGTCGCCTGAGACAAACGAAAATGCCAAAGGTCCAGTTATTTTTTAATCAAAAATAATAAAACAAGTATTGTTTACAAGTTAAGTTTGTTCTTTTCTCTCGGCGCCTATTATGTTTGTTTTGAACTTGAATTACTTGCCTACACAGCAAAAACTGGGGTGTTAAAATTGACACCATTGGTGTTGTTGTCTCTTAGATAAAGAAGAGAGAATCAAAATTAACTTCACATGGTGTTATAATAACACCATGTTATTGTTTTGGCAGAAATCAGTGCTATTTTAACACCCTGTTGTGTACATTTTGATTCTCTCTTCGGTATATGTGACAACACCCATGGTGTAAATTTTAACACCCCAGTTTTTTCAGTGTATCCCCATCCTTTGTAACGTCGCTAAACCAAGTCTCCTCCATCACCCTGCTTTAAGAGCAGAAGGCCGATTCATAGCGCTGCTTTAACGGTAAGCATATTTTCGTGTTAACTATAATAGAAAAATTTGCTGAAGCGTAATCGTATTTCACAGGTTAGCTAGAAAATTCAGGCTGCCAGCTTGCGCGTTCACCATGGATTTGCATTGTTATGTCATTCATTTTCACACAGTAAGCACCGGGAGGTTAGCTTGCCTTTTCATGCGCTTACGGTTAAACAGCGCTATGAAATGGAAACTCGCGCAGTAAGCCCAAAATCAGCCGTTAAGCAGCTGTGTATGAAATTGGGAACCTGCGTTTACCGCCCGAGTTCGATTTAATACGGCCAACGTGATGATCAAACCGCTGTCGCAGCTACCGCATTACCGGCATCCTGAATGGCCAATAATATCGCTCCCGCCCCTGTCAACAATACAGACCCGGACCATACACGTGATTTTGGTGCAGCGTTCGTCGTCAGTGTCCATCACAACCTAGACTTGACTCAAGTCCCAATCCCGTGCAATCGCCAGAAAACTATTGTTTTGTGATGGTCTGCATTCCGTGCATTATTGCGTTTAGAACACGGTTGAGAGATTTTGGGCGTTAAAAAGTACCGTGATTATCGATACATCTGCATACCCAAAGTCGACGTCAACCGCGGCGAGGTTGCAGGAAGTTAAAGTTTCGATTTTCGTTTTTAATAAAGATATTAATAGCAAGGTTGTTGCATGGAGGGAAAGGGAGTTAAAATGGGACACCGTAAGGGAGCATACGTGCTCTTATTGGCAGTTACGTTAATTGCTCTTAGTCTTCAGTCAACAAGTGCAGGTAAGTCATTCCTCAACTGTATCTTATCCACAGGCCCTTGAATTGGCAAAAAAAAAACCTTCAGTTAAATTTAAAACAAAACGCAGCAGCACGCTACGCGTTCTCTACGCTCTTCACAATTTTATGCAATCTTCACTGGCTTCAAATAAACTTTAGAATCATTATACAAACTCATGACTTTAACATCCGCTGGACTTTTATCTCATAATATCGGCCCTGGTAACTCCAGTCGAGCTAGCCTTCGTTCAGCAAGTCAACATCTTCTGACCAAACCAAGATCATGTTATCGCTCCTGGGGAGACAGCCCTCCCGGTATTGCTTCCCTCGTTTATGAACAGTCTTCCTTACAACATTCGCTCTTCATCCCTCATCTTTATCAATACTTCCCTCAAACCTCACCTCGTGACAGTTTTGCCTAAACGACACAGTTTAATTTACATGGCTTTTTTTCTTCTGTAATTTCTACTTATTTATTGTCGCACATTAATCGCCTATTTAGGTGGAAATGTCGCGTTTGTACAAGTGATTATTTCATCGCTTAACCGAGTCTTTTAAAACTTCCCTTCCTCGTGATAGTTGCCCACAACATAACATTTTAATTTAAATGTCTAATTTTATTCAGTCTGCAAATTGTTTTTCTGTTGTCGCTCCTTATGCGCCCGCTTTTTTAGCTGGATATGGTGCACTTTACAAGTGTTATATTATTATTTCATCGCTCAGCTGTTTCAAACATCCCTCTCTCAAAACCCATTTTTGATACAATTGCCTACAACGGCACAGTTTAATTTAATTCAAATGTATTGGGTTTTTTTCCTGTGAATTGCTTTTCATTGTCGCGCCATAAGCGCCTACTTGGGTTGTTGCGCTTTACAAGTGTTATTATTGTTAATAAGAATTATACCAAATAACTAAATCTCTTTTATACAGCGCAGGGCTAGGGATAAGGAACCAACCCCCGCCGGTCTTGCAATTTAAAAAAAAGGTTAACATACCGGCCCGGTAAGTTACCAGACCCAAAAGTCCAATAACCCAGGGCCGCGAGAACACTTGCAAGATGTTGCTGGTTTCCCAAAGACTAGTTGGCGAGCCTGGAGTGCGAAGCCATTGTGGCATGGGGTCCGGGGCCCGCTTAAGAGCCGCGGAAGCTTTTGTGTCTTAGATGCTCTGTAGTGCAATCAGAGCCACTATTTTGCACGTAAATGTCCCTTTTTGGGCAGGATACTTTAGGCCCCTAATTTGCAAAATGATTACCCCACAATGTTTTTTTCACTGGGCCTAACCCTCAATTAAAGTGCAAGTTTGTTTGACTTTTTTTCAAAGGATGGCCGTTTTGATATAGGCCCACCCCCCCTAATAAATGTTAAAATCTGTGATAAAATGATGGTGCTGTCCAATTCAGTGACACTGCTAGCATACCTTCACTTTAAATCTAACATGAGGGGAGGCCTGAGGCAATTGCGAAGTAAATAAATAATGCAACGAAATAAGTTATGTTATTCAGTAGGCAAATTTTTTGGATTAAATATAGGATTTCCCGGTCATTTTTTGGCAAATAAGTGGCAAATTTAAACGTCTCGGTAATCTATTTCACACGATCCGATTGAAAGCTCCTCAGCATTATAGCGTAGGCCTATACAGTACGAAATTCGTAATTTCTTCCCTGATTAAATTAATTGGGCTGAGCTAATTAGCCAAAGTTACACGTTGGGGCGCTAATCTGATATAGCCAGGGATGTGTGGAACAGATTTATGAAATAAAAAATAAGACTATTTTCCAATTAAGATGGAACTCTTGGCTTTGTATTTGCCCATACCTCATGCGTGTCGCTGTTGCTGTTCGTCAAGTGACGGTCTTTGACGTAGTTCTAAATTTGGTAAATTTGGTGTTGGGCCCAAATTTGGTGCTCACTTCAGTCTGGTAGATGGGTATGTTAATGGTATGTTATGTAACACAGTATCAACATGCAGCTATTTTCGGTCCGTGAAAGTCCGTTGAATATGTTAAAGTGTCTCATTTTGAGGAGGATTTTTTGGAGGAAGATGATGCAGAATTGGATGAAGATGATGAAGGAAACATCTAATGTCAATGTGTGTCATTCCAGAAGGTAATCAACGTCAACTGGCTGTACTCCTGACCTGTAGGTTGTAAACACACGTGGTTCAAACCATGGAGGTAGGACCTCCATGTTCAAACATGGAATCTATTCCTTCCTCCATTGTTTAAATCCTACCTCCATGGTTTAAACCACACACGACAGGCATGATTGATTGACAATGACAGGTGTGCTTTATCTGTTTATGCATAGTATAGTGCATATTTAGCCCAGGTTGGACTCCTCCGTTGCATACAACGCGACGGAGATAGTAAGACTTTAGTTAATAAGAGTGCATGCCATGGCACAAAAAACCCTGAGATTTCATGATTTATGGGACATGACAGCTACCTAGTCTCATCAACCCCCTCCTATTTTGCTAATTTTAGTACCAAAAATGAAAGATCAACAGAGCAAGAAAGAAGAGCTTCACAAAAATGTTTACTTTTTTGTACGGCTTAGTTCCGATAATTGTAACCTTCCATCCTCCAAATGGTCGCAGACCGGAGGTTTACAAAGTTGTAATAGTGATTTAAACCACTCGACAGGCATGATTGACAGCGTGTGCTTTATGCATAGTGCATATATGGGGTTTTTATGCAATAAATAAAACAAAGTAAAGAGTGCATGTCACAACAAAACTGGTAAATTCATGATTTATGGGACATGACTTCTGGTCTTATCAACCCCCTCCTATTTTGTTGATTTTTTTAGCAAAAAAGAAAAATCATGAGCAAGAAGAGCTTCACAAAAATGTTTACTTTTTTGTTGAGTTTTCTCAAAAGAGTACTGTGTACTGGGCTAGTTAGTTCGGATAATTGTAACCCTCCATCCTCCCAATGGTCGCAGACTGGAGGGGTACAAATTAGTACGTGTAGTTAAGTACTTATAAAAATCAAATGTTGACATTTTTTTCAGACTAGTGACCAGATTTGCCCATTTTAAAAATCATGACACACATGAACACAGAGTTGATCTTGAATATGTAATGAATCAATTTAGAACAAAACATCATCAAGAAATTACGACCAGAAACTTGGTAAGTCAGAGACTGACAGAATTGCCCATGAACTGTAGTGGGTGTCAACATGTGTTTTTTAGCCTTGCACTTGCAAGATCTCAACCAATCAATGTAAACAAAACCGCTTGCCGACTTGTGGATTTGCACAATGGCAGGTTAATTATGAGGGACAATTTCTACAGATTGAGCGTGCATTCTTAAATGCAGAAAAGGCTAAAATGTTTCGAAAAATGAGCAGTGCAATCTGCAGATTATGCAAATCCGTACACTCAATCCACTGCGCACATTGAGCATTCACTCGGACCTTACATATGCCAGATAATGTCCAAATGTTAAAATAACGTTGTTGGGTCCAGTAACTCGGACTATAGGTAGGACGTCAGTCTTCTCAGTGGCAGTGCAACGCAGACTGATCCATGTCCCACTGCTGGCTAGGTAGCCCGAGGCCTGGTGGTACTTGGTACTAGGATGCCATTTTCTGTTGCACCATGGAGGTAGAAAATATGTAAATGAATGTACAAGGCACTTATTAAAATAAGGGTCAATATTCATCTTCGTTTGTCGTTCATTAAAAAACCCCAAAACAATCGGAAGATATGAGAATATTAACTTACAAAATGATTGGGGTTCTCTGAATGCTACACATACAATGTAGACTTGCTTTTGGGGAAGTTGGATTCATGGAACCCGAAACCAGTCATTTGATAATTTTTTCCAATTAGTTTTGTCTTGCTTTACATACACCATTTTAGTTATTATTTAGTTGTTGACTCCAGTCATTTTACCACAAGTGTACCACAGCTAGCTTGGTCATATGGTTGACTAGAGCGGGACTTGATTGTGCAACCTGGTATAATGTATGTAAAGCGCTATGGCTTCCCCCCATGTCGAGGGCTTTAGTGGTCATTGACTGGCAGATTGTATTGTTGATTATTACTTAGTGCCACACTCCACACACTGTGTGGACGTAGGTATACAGAAGAACATTACAAGCCAAAGCCAAAGCCAAAGCTGTTGTTTCTAATAGGGCCTATGTTTTTCTGTTCTTTGGGTCGAAAGTTTTACCAGTAGCTTTTGGTCCCAAACTAAGAAATTAGATTTGCAAACCATAGGTAATTTTAGCAATGTCATAAATTATTTGAACAAGTTGTTGTGCCTGAACAAGTTTTCCTATGTCTCTCTCATGCTGGTGATTCTGGATGGTTGAAAAATCCTCAACCATTACACCACTAAGACATGCTGTGGTTAAGTTGTGATGCATGGTTACCAGAACCAGTATTCCAGTATTAGAGAAAAATTAAATTAGTTTTGCAACAAAATGCCCAACTTTGTAATCTTTTTAACTTTGTGACTCTTCAAGTAACATATTTCAAAGTTTGTGTGTTGTAATCTCTTTTGTCTATCGTGTTTGTATTAATTTTATTATTTAGGCCCAGCCGCCCTATATTTTAATCCCCTCCCGTAATTGGAAATTTATTACATTTGGTTGGATATTTGATAATATATATATATTTTTTAAATAAATCGTTATTTACTTTTTGTTTAATCACTTTGTTTAATCCATCACTGCTCCTCCCACTACAGAATCCATCACTGCTCCTCCCACTACAGAATCCATCACTGCTCCTCCCACTACAGATTCCACCAATGGAGCTACACCTACAGATTCCCCCAATAGAAACGGTAATGTCTATTGTTTTATTACCTTATCTACTCCTTATTTGTTAACCTCTGGAAGAAAGAGTTATTTTATTGTTACTTTTTTTTCATCTTCAATCTTTATTTGCAGTGCAGTTTGTGATATTTACTGCCTGATAGGTTGACCAATGCTTATAACAGCAGCGATCTAATCAAATTATGCAACCATAACAAGTTAATGTAGTGTCTGTTCCATAATCCCTCACTGAAACTTCAACTACATAATAGTCCTTCACTGAAAACAGCTATTCCAACTGCTAAAAAATGTCATTCTGATTTGTTTCCATATTTTCTCTGCTAATAATTTTAAAACATAGAAATGTTTTGTCAAAGGTTTAAAAAATCATGCTGGAAGAATGATTTGGTTGAAGTTTCATAATCTGTTATCTAAAATATCAGAAACTATTGCAGCTTTTAAATACAAGGTGGTCAAGAAGATCAAGTCCAAAAAGCGATAAATGGGTGTCTGCTTTCTTTTGCATGTGATTTAATCTGCCTGAATTTAAGAAAACTTTGAGATGTAAACTTAACTGCTAGTTATTTGACCTCCATGTTTGATTTCTTAGATTTCTGTTTGTTTTACTTAATCTACTCTTAATTTCAGATTCTAGAAATGGTTTTCAAGAAACATTTTTTACATGTATTTGTACTGCAGTTGGCGGAAAAGTTGTTGTATCTTTCCAACTGCAGAATCAACAACTTTTCTGCCAACCACAGAATGAACCATTTCATTATCAACTCCAATTAATTATTTTTATCATTTTTCACCAAATAATAAAAAAATGGTTGAACAACAAAAAATTGACTAGAGCGGGACATGAACGTGCGACCTCCAGATTAACGTGCCGGCGCCGAAACAAATATATAAGGAGCGACTCCAGGTCGACCCAAATAAATGTTGGTTTCAGACAGGCGAACTTAACATAACATTTACATTAGGTTCGGCTCATGACAAGGTCGACGTCTGAAACCAAGACGCTCCAGAGTCGTTCCGAACGACTGCAACAGTCGATCTTTCGACTTCCAGCGTGCAGTAGCGTGTCCAGTGGCTCTTAACTGTTTCAAACGTCGAACCTTTCATGTACTTAAGTCAGTTATTAGGTTCGGCACGACTCTAGAGCGCCTGTCTGAAGCAGGTGTTAGTGTGGTGGTGGTGGTGGGGGGCTGAGTTGGACAATGATACTTTCTGTAAATCTGCATTACGTCTCTTGCATGTAGTTAAACATTGCTGTGTGTAAATGCCCATTATTGGCTGTGATTCACCTGAGAGACAGAAGTGCAAGTTCCATCACCTACTGCTGCAATACGTATCAAAAAAATGCCCCAGAGTTGTGAATTATAATGAATAGGTGTTTGACTGGTGGCAGTGGGTTCGACCGATAGTGCAATCTGATCGAACGGAACCAGTATTCCCTTACAAAAAAGTTCTATAGAATTCTATAAAAAAAAGCTATAGAATTTCTATAAAAAATTCTATAGAAAAATGTATAGAATATCTATACAAAATTTCTATACAAATTCTATACAAATTCTATACAATCTCTATAGAAAATCTAGGTTTCTTTAGAATTTCTATAGAATTTCTATACGATTGTATAGAAAATTGGGCCACTTTTCTAAAGAATTTCTATAAGAACAATGTATAGATTTCGATAGGACAATGTATAGAATTCTATGTTTATATTTCTATAGAACAAAATGTACATGTTCAATGGAACAATGTATAGAGTTTTATAGAACATAGTTCTATAGAACATCCTGTAGAATAATTTATCAATTTATTGATGTCATTTTCCCGTTTTATGTCCACATTAAGCCCGTTATAATTAGTTTAAGTAATTAGTGTATTATTATACGTTGTTAATTCATATTTAGTAGTTATGTTATTTTATTTATGAAACTACCTACATTCTACAGTCATTGTAACCTATATACTTCCTACTGCACACCATGTCATATATATTCGGTCCAGAATCCATAGACTTTGTAGTCATAGTTAAACCTTTTTAATTAAAACTGTTCAATTTTTAAATCACCTTGTACAAAGTACAAATCATTTGTTGTGCTTCTGATGTACTTGTTTTTTTAAAGACAAATGTGAACACAAAAGTACAAAAACTAACATTAAATATAACTAAATTCAACCAAATCGTATGAAATTTGTTAAGAAAACTCACAAACCTTTACTTCTAAGCCCCGCCTACAAAATTTGCATAATGTCAACGTTGGCCCAATGTATAGAGTTATATAATACAATGTATAGAGTTCTATAGAACAATGTATAGATTTCTATAGGACAATGTATAGAGTTCTATAATACAATGTACAGAGTTCTATGTTTATAATTCTATATAACAAAATATACATGTTCAATGGATCAATTTATAGAGTTTTATAGAACGTAGTTGTATAGAATATCCTGTAGAAAAATGTATTAAGTTCTACAGAGAAATGTATAGAAATAGAACGTAAAGAGCCGTTTATTTGGACATGGCTTTAACTTTATAAATAGTTTTTTAAAAAACTCTCCACATTGTTGTACAGTCTATATACTTTCCTATAAATTGTTCTAATGAATTCTATGAACTTTTCGAATGAATTTAATACATTGCTGGACTTTTCAGTTGCTAGGACTTGTCAGTGATCTGACCAAAACCACTGCTGAAGCCATTAAACCGGACATGGCTTTAACTTGATAAATAATTTTTTAGAACTATCCGCATTGTTCTACAGAAGTCCTTATTCTCTCCTATAAATTGTTCTAATGAATTCTTTGAACTTTTCTAATGAATTAATACATTGCTGGACTAAGATGTACATATTTATTGTAGACAAAATTAAACACAATTACAACCCAAATAATACAAAATACAAATTAAAATGTGTTAGTTGATTCACTTAGTTTGCAGCTCAGTTTTAAACTACATGTATCAGTAATAAATTTTTGATAGACATTTTTCTCTTTTGTATAATTGTATTAAATATTTTCTGTACTGACAATTTGCTTCAATTTTTGGTAGAATTCTATAGAGAATTTTCTCTATAGAGAATTTGCTTTCTACAATACTTGGTAGAATTCTATAGAGAATTTTCTCTAAAGAGAATTTGCTTTCTACAATACTTGGTAGAATTCTATAGAGAATTTTCTCTATAGAGAATTTGCTCTTACTAGATTTCTATAGAAATCTATTAAACATTTTCTCTACTGACAATTTGCTTCAATATTTGATAGAATTCTATAGAGAATTTTCTCTATAGAGAAGTTGCTCTTAGATTTCTATAGAAATCTATTAAACATTTTCTCTACTGACAATTTGCTTCAATATTTGATAGAATTCTATAGAGAATTTTCTCTATAGAGAAGTTGCTCTTAGATTTCTATAGAAATCTATTTAACATTTTCTCTACTGACAATTTGCTTCAATATTTGGTAGAATTCTATAGAGAATTTTCTCTATAGAGAATTTGCTTTCAATACTTGGTAGAATTCTATAGAGTTGCTCTTATTATTTCTATAGAAATCTATAGCAAATCAATATTCTATAGATTTTGTTTTTACTTTCTATAGATTTTCACAATTTCTATAGAGATATATAGAGCTCTATAAACCCTTCTATAGAGTTCTATAGAACTTTTTTGTAAGGGTTTCACTATTAGAGAAAAACAAAATTATTTTTGCTACACAAATGCCAAACTTTTATCTTTTTAACTTTGTGACTCTTCAAGTAACACCTTTTTTTTATTGTTTGTGTATTTTGTAATCTCATTTGTTTATCGTTTTTGTATGAATTTTAAATTTATATTTTAATGCCTTCCGGTTATTGGCCATTTATTGCTGTTGGTTGGATCTTTAAATAAAAATTTAAAAAACACACAAATAAGATCAAAAAAGAGAATCTTTTTCTCCTCCACCTACAGAATCCACCACTGCTCCTACACCTACAAAATCCACCACTGCTCCTCCACCTACAGAATCCACCACTGCTCCTCCACCTACAGAATCCACCACTGCTCCTCCACCTGCAGAATCCACCACTGCTCCTCTAACTACAGAATCCACCACTGCTCCTCCAACTACAGAATCCACCACTGCTCCTCCACCTACAGAACCCACAACTGCTCCTCCACCTACAGAACCCACCACTGCTCCTCCACCTACAGAACCCACCACTGCTCCTCTACCTACAGAACCCACCACTGCTCCTCCACCTACAGAATCCACCAATGCTCCTCCACCTACAGAATCCACCACTGCTCCTCCAACTACAGAATCCACCACTGCTCCTCCACCTATAGAACCCACCACTGCTCCTCCACCTACAGAATCCACCACTGCTCCTCCACCTACAGAACCCACCACTGCTCCTCCACCTACAGAATCCACCACTGCTCCTCCACCTGCAGAATCCACCACTGCTCCTCTAACTACAGAATCCACCACTGCTCCTCCAACTACAGAATCCACCACTGCTCCTCCACCTACAGAACCCACAACTGCTCCTACACCTACAAAATCCACCACTGCTCCTCCACCTACAGAATCCACCACTGCTCCTCCACCTACAGAATCCACCACTGCTCCTCCACCTGCAGAATCCACCACTGCTCCTCTAACTACAGAATCCACCACTGCTCCTCCACCTATAGAACCCACCACTGCTCCTCCACCTACAGAATCCACCACTGCTCCTCCACCTACAGAACCCACCACTGCTCCTCCACCTACAGAATCCACCAATGCTCCTCCACCTACAGAACCCACCACTGCTCCTCTACCTACAGAACCCACCACTGCTCCTCCACCTACAGAATCCACCAATGCTCCTCCACCTACAGAATCCACCACTGCTCCTCCACCTACAGAATCCACCACTGCTCCTCCACCTACAGAATCCACCACTGCTCCTCCACCTGCAGAATCCACCACTGCTCCTACACCTACAAAATCCACCACTGCTCCTCCACCTACAGAATCCACCACTGCTCCTCCACCTACAGAATCCACCACTGCTCCTCCACCTGCAGAATCCACCACTGCTCCTCTAACTACAGAATCCACCACTGCTCCTCCAACTACAGAATCCACCACTGCTCCTCCACCTACAGAACCCACAACTGCTCCTCCACCTACAGAACCCACCACTGCTCCTCCACCTACAGAACCCACCACTGCTCCTCTACCTACAGAACCCACCACTGCTCCTCCACCTACAGAATCCACCAATGCTCCTCCACCTACAGAATCCACCACTGCTCCTCCAACTACAGAATCCACCACTGCTCCTCCACCTATAGAACCCACCACTGCTCCTCCACCTACAGAATCCACCACTGCTCCTCCACCTACAGAACCCACCACTGCTCCTCCACCTACAGAATCCACCAATGCTCCTCCACCTACAGAACCCACCACTGCTCCTCTACCTACAGAACCCACCACTGCTCCTCCACCTACAGAATCCACCAATGCTCCTCCACCTACAGAATCCACCACTGCTCCTCCAACTACAGAATCCACCACTGCTCCTCCACCTATAGAACCCACCACTGCTCCTCCACCTACAGAATCCACCACTGCTCCTCCACCTACAGAACCCACCACTGCTCCTCCACCTACAGAATCCACCAATGCTCCTCCACCTACAGAATCCACCACTGCTCCTCCAACTACAGAATCCACCACTGCTCCTCCACCTACAGAACCCACAACTGCTCCTCCACCTACAGAACCCACCACTGCTCCTCCACCTACAGAACCCACCACTGCTCCTCTACCTACAGAACCCACCACTGCTCCTCCACCTACAGAATCCACCAATGCTCCTCCACCTACAGAATCCACCACTGCTCCTCCAACTACAGAATCCACCACTGCTCCTCCACCTATAGAACCCACCACTGCTCCTCCACCTACAGAATCCACCACTGCTCCTCCACCTACAGAACCCACCACTGCTCCTCCACCTACAGAATCCACCACTGCTCCTCCACCTGCAGAATCCACCACTGCTCCTCTAACTACAGAATCCACCACTGCTCCTCCAACTACAGAATCCACCACTGCTCCTCCACCTACAGAACCCACAACTGCTCCTACACCTACAAAATCCACCACTGCTCCTCCACCTACAGAATCCACCACTGCTCCTCCACCTACAGAATCCACCACTGCTCCTCCACCTGCAGAATCCACCACTGCTCCTCTAACTACAGAATCCACCACTGCTCCTCCACCTATAGAACCCACCACTGCTCCTCCACCTACAGAATCCACCACTGCTCCTCCACCTACAGAACCCACCACTGCTCCTCCACCTACAGAATCCACCAATGCTCCTCCACCTACAGAACCCACCACTGCTCCTCTACCTACAGAACCCACCACTGCTCCTCCACCTACAGAATCCACCAATGCTCCTCCACCTACAGAATCCACCACTGCTCCTCCACCTACAGAATCCACCACTGCTCCTCCACCTACAGAATCCACCACTGCTCCTCCACCTGCAGAATCCACCACTGCTCCTACACCTACAAAATCCACCACTGCTCCTCCACCTACAGAATCCACCACTGCTCCTCCACCTACAGAATCCACCACTGCTCCTCCACCTGCAGAATCCACCACTGCTCCTCTAACTACAGAATCCACCACTGCTCCTCCAACTACAGAATCCACCACTGCTCCTCCACCTACAGAACCCACAACTGCTCCTCCACCTACAGAACCCACCACTGCTCCTCCACCTACAGAACCCACCACTGCTCCTCTACCTACAGAACCCACCACTGCTCCTCCACCTACAGAATCCACCAATGCTCCTCCACCTACAGAATCCACCACTGCTCCTCCAACTACAGAATCCACCACTGCTCCTCCACCTATAGAACCCACCACTGCTCCTCCACCTACAGAATCCACCACTGCTCCTCCACCTACAGAACCCACCACTGCTCCTCCACCTACAGAATCCACCAATGCTCCTCCACCTACAGAACCCACCACTGCTCCTCTACCTACAGAACCCACCACTGCTCCTCCACCTACAGAATCCACCAATGCTCCTCCACCTACAGAATCCACCACTGCTCCTCCAACTACAGAATCCACCACTGCTCCTCCACCTATAGAACCCACCACTGCTCCTCCACCTACAGAATCCACCACTGCTCCTCCACCTACAGAACCCACCACTGCTCCTCCACCTACAGAATCCACCAATGCTCCTCCACCTACAGAATCCACCACTGCTCCTCCAACTACAGAATCCACCACTGCTCCTCCACCTATAGAACCCACCACTGCTCCTCCACCCACAGATTCCACCACTGCTCCTCCACCTACAGAATCCACCACTGCTCCTCCACCTACAGAATCCACCACTGCTCCTCCAACTACCACTCCTACTCCTGGTAATTCTCATTCAATTTGTTTTTCATATATTCTCTGCCAAAGAGAAAATTGCATTGCCCGTGTGAAAACGCAATTTAATCCCTAACGTTGTTGACAGGTGTATGTGGAAATTGTTTTCACCCAGCAAGTTGACATGTCATTATTGTGGGGAAAGGGACCAATTGAGATAATAAACTGACGTTTTATTGTTTGTATTTTCAAAATTACATTTCTTTACCTATAGCATTATATTTCAAAACAGTTAAATTGAATTTCCTTTGTTTCCCTACATGTTATGTTGTGGTACCAGTAGGGCCTGTATAGGCCTAATACTGGCTTTCACTTGAAATCTAAACCACGGAGGGGAGGCCTGAGGCATTTGCGAAAGCTGTTTATACGCACAATGTTTTGATTTGATATAGGATTTCCTGGAAATTTTTGGCAAATAAGTGGCCAATTAAGACATCTTGTTAATCTATTTTGCACGAATGAAAGCTCCTTCAAAATGTTCACACCATAAATCGTTCAGTAATTCCTACGATGAAACTCGCTGTCATATTCCCTCTCAGAAATATGTTACTTGAGGGAGCCCTAATTATTTGCACGATCACAGCATGTGAATCCATAGCCTGAACATCTGACGTCACACCTCGAGGCTCGTGAATAACGCCAGATACCAGCCAAATGTACCTTTGACCTCGCATCCATTCACATAGATTCCTAGTCACACACACGTGTACACGCATTACATTGTGTATAAACAACATTACATACAAACATTATGTACACGCACACAGCATGCAGCAAATGATCAAAAAAGTTCCTGCTGCTGCTGTAAACACGTCACTTCGGAGCAGACCAATCATAACACAGATACGGAAAGCTTACGTCACAGCACGCTTACCAAATTAAATCATTGTATCCAATGAAATCGCTGGGCCTGTAAGACCAGTGCCTGTCTTTATCCTTGCGGATAAAGACAAGGCATAGCCTCAAGGCAGTGCTTCTATTTTCATGTATTTTTTCCGAATTTTCAGGAGATATTGACCTGATGATTGATTTTAAAAAAATGATGAATTTTAGGAAAACCCTGTAATAAAGAAATTCACAGAAAAGTCATTTGCAAGGCAAATAAATTACATTTATCATGTTCAAACATGATTTTTGCGCGTACAGAAGGTAAAATTAATTATATCGCCACTCGCCAACAACTGACGAGCAAAGGCCGATGTGGTGAAAATTTTGTCCTGCTGACTACTACTCGACCACATTACATTTTAAATAAGTTAAAGGAAACTGGAGTCGTACAAAAAGTTATTTGAATGACCTTTGCTGAGGAATCGTAAGGAAATTGTTAACAAAATAAATATGGTATAGGACTTTCACTTTCTAAGTTTTCTCGTTGCTTCCAATGTGTGAAAACAATCTCATTTCACCTTAAAAATAAAGATAACACTTCATAAACATTCCATGGCCGACTACAAATGTTGGGCGTTGATGCTAATTTTCGGGAAATAATCCAAGACTCAACTATTACACAAAATTTTCCACACTAAACAACCGCGTAACATCAGTAGCACGTTGTAAGTTTGTAGGCGGTACGCGTTATCTGCACCCATGTCATAAATTATTTGAACACGATAGTTGTTGTGCCTGAAGGCATTTCTGATGTCTCTTTCATGTTGGTCAATATTATCGTGGATGGTTGGAACATTCTAAACCATCACACCACAAGACATGCTGTGGGGAAATTGTGATGCATGGTAACCGGAACCAGTATTTCAGTATGAGAAAAACTAAATTATTTTTGTAATCTCTTTTGTCTATTGGACCCTTCATACAGTGTATGCCAGATAATGTCCAATTAATAATTTTAAAAAAAAGTGTTGTTGGGTCCAGTAACTCGGACTACACTACATCCTACCAGGGCTACAGGGCTACAGGGCTACCCTAACAGTAACAACAGTACTGTTGATGGATTTGGAGCAGTTCTTTGTCACTCCCTGCTTGGGGATTTTGATTCTTGTAGGGCATTTATACAGTGGTACCTACATGAGCATTCGCCATGGACCCTGCATATTGCAGATAATGTCAAAATGTTAAAAGAGCCTTGTTGAGTCCAGTAACTCGGACGAGGTAGGACGTCAGTCTCCTCAGTGGCAGTGCAACGGAGACTGATGTCCTACTGCTGGCTAGGTAGCCCGAGACCTGGTGGTACTTGGTACTAGGATGCCATTCTTTGTTGCACAATGGAGGTAAAAAATACCTCTATGGTCGCACTGCCTCCTGCGTCATTTTTAAATAAATCCCAATGCCATGAAAAATTCATCAAATTTGGTCATGGATTCATTCAAACATGGCAAGAGTTTTTGATAACCTGCAATCAAAATATGCATTGGTTATTGGCTGTGAACTTGTATCTTTGTTGAGTGCAAAGAAGAAACCTGCCCAAGTTTATAACTTGTTAACAGAAGTTTTGAACTTTCACAGTTTAAAACTTGTGCAGTTCAAAACTTGAGCAGACACGAGCCTTGAGCACATGTTTGGGGTGCGCACAAGTTTGGTAATAATTAATCTTGCTTTTAGTACTAAACATAAGGGAGTGCATATCTTGCCGGCACTATGGCTAACCTTTGGTAAATTTATTTTTATAAGCTGGTTTATGTAAAGCGCCCTCTTTGACGTGTACACAAGTAGTCGACTTTATACAAGATTTTAAGACAGTTAAAAAGCGGTGATTCTGACCGCATTGATGTGAATCTTGCTTTTATATCGCACAACGAGATTAAAGAAAATCAACCTGATTAAAGAAAATCAACCTGGCTGCATAAAGAGGAGATTCCTGTCCTGGCACGGTTTTTCCCAATAGACTGTGCAAGTCTCGCGCGCATTCGAACTTCTGGGACCATTGCGGTTCCAACCATATGGAGTTTTACGTGGGCGAGATTTTGTTTCGTCAATTATTTTAGTTTAACGTAGTTTATGACCATGAAAATTATCTGTTGTTGGGAATGTAAAACTTAGTGATAAAACATATGCAAGTAAAATTTATTCAACAATATAACTTACAGAGTCTATTGCATTAAGTTAATTGAATGTCTTTACGTTATCAAATCACTCATATTTTGTTCTTTCTCGTTTGTTGTTGAAACAATGTTTTTGTTTTGGCAGCTTGTTCACTGACCTGCTCAAATGGTGGGACGAAGAATGAGATGAACTGCAGTTGTTCGTGTGGTCAGTCATGGAGTGGAGCCACATGTTCAGGTAAAGTTTATATCCTGGCCTTGTGGTCTGGTGCACCGGACTTCAAGTTCTGATGGTACTCTGAAACAGGAATGACTGGGTACCTGATAGAGTAGGAATTTTGGTTGTGATTTAGTGGAAACACCTCACTAATGGCTGCCATCGTTTGTGCACCGGTATGTGGGTCCCCCTCACAATAAATTAACATGGACTGAAGGAAGATAATTGAAAACAGGGTGCTATCAGATGAAATTTCTGCACAATTCATCTTGTGGGGGACAGAATGTCTTGCCACACTGGCTGGATATGCCTCGAGATGGCATAGTAGAACTTAGTTGACTCACTGACTCCTGAAGACACTAACAAGGCACACTGTTTGAAACCTTGAGACCTGTCTCACCTCTTACTACTCTAATACTACTATCATCCGACAACATTACCTTCGGCTATCTGGTCATGTTTCCTGCCATAATTAGCCAGCTAATCAGGTCCTTATCTCGAATCCAGATGCCCCTTGTAAATCGTCAAGGCTGACACTGCTCTAGGTGTTCTATCTCTTTCTACACTATGCTTGATAGAGACAGATGGGTCATTACAGTAGTAGATGAACAAATGAATGAATGACTGACTATGAATAAAACAACATTAAATTTCATTTGGCAATGTCTTTTCTTCTATTCATTAGTGTGTCCACTAACTACATCTTCGTGTCTGAATGGAGGGACTTTTGAGTCTAGAAACTGTGAATGTATATGCCCAATGACTCATTCTGGAGCAACGTGTCAAGGTAGCATTTCCGATACTCTTACATCAGGCTGATTATTGTGTTTCGCAAATTAAGACAACAATGTAAATGAATGTGCACAGACTCCCAAATGATAGAGCATTGAAGTTATTCTCTGTGTTTTGAAACATTGGGGCCACTTAGTGTATAACTTATCTACATTATGTTTTAACCACTGGTGGATATGGTTGAATGTACATGTACTCGTTATACAATTTGTTGATTTCTTGATTGGTCTCACCTTGGGTCCTTGTGGGGCATGACTCCACACAAAACAAATATTCATGTGGATTTTGGGTTTTGTTTTTTTCATTTGCCACCTAGCCCAATGTCACCTCCTACTGCTACACACTCTTTCATTGTCATTGGTTGAAAGACTCATCTGTAAATTAGGTTTGCACTATGTTCAGAAAGTTCTTTCACACATTATTTGACATGGGAAGGCTTGAAAATGCAAAAAAAATAGCACTGCAAGGCAATTGTACATGGTGTGACCATAGAAAATGTCCCCCTTGATTTCTACGCCATTAGTATATTAGATATGGGGAACAGTATTGGAGCATTATTGGGGTTAATTGCGCTAATTAATTAGATGTGTGGTTAAAAATCCAATCACGAAATTTAAACTGCAGTATCGATGATTCAAAAGAGTTAAAACTGTGGGCCATCGTTTTGTTTGTTTGTGTTTTGTTTCAATCATATTATTATGAAATATTGGCCTTTCTATAATTATAAGTTATTTTTATTGTGTTCGAGTTTTCCAGATGACAGTATTTCATTTACTTGTAACCAATTTGTTACTTTTGTCAGATTCTGGCCCCTGTCTGGATAACGCCGGGTTGTGTTCACAAACTGGACAACAGTGCTTACCTGACACTAGTGCCCCATTCTACCGATGCCAGTGTAACACAATTGAAAGATATCTACAAAATGATAATGGGTCATGCTCTCGTGAGTTACGCTTCAATATTCTATCCTCAGTTCTCCCTAGGGGACCTGAAGACGATAAAGAATACGTAAAGAATAAAAACAGAGAAAATAAGGGTGTTCAAACTTTCAAGGGCAAGGAACAACTTCTAAATCACCTTAACAAAAGCATGAAAAAGAAGAGCAAATAGGTTAAGACAATATTTAAGGTGTAAAAATCCCTAAAACTTGGGGAAAAAAGGAGCTTATGTTTGAGGTCAGCCACTTGAAATGTATTTTCTGGTGTTTTTAAACCAGTGCTAAGAGCAAGAAGATTCGATAATAAGGGAAAAAAAAACAAAAAAAAACAACAACCAGGCAGAAGCACCATATAGTCAATGTGTAATTGTTATATGACTGTACTCTTTTCAAATCTTTGCTTTCAGAGAGACCAACAGTGCAGTTTTATGTTACCATTCTTCAGGATTTCAACCCTGCTTTTCTGTACCCATGGAGTGCGGCATTCAAGGCCCTGGCTGCAATTCTCGAGAGAACGGTAAACTAATTGCTTCAATAAATGTTGATAATATCTATAAGTTATTCATTTTGTTTAATTTTAGTCGTTTATTGATCCAAAAATGTTTACTATTTTCTAATACAAAAGGAAATGTCAAATTATAAACCACAAGGGAAACTGAAAATTTTAAATGATTGGGGGTGGAACAAAGAAAAATTTACTAGAGCGGGATTTGAACCAACGACATCCGGATCTATGTGCCGGCGCTCTACCAACTGAGGTATCTAGCCATATGTTGGCGGTCTCCCTATTTTGCCGATATCTTTGTTTGGGGTGCCAGTCAGAAGCCGTACAACTGTTAGCTGTCGTGTGGCCAAGGGATCACACCCAAGTTAACGATACAACCTGGGAAGCAGCAGACAGGGGATCACTTCGAGTTGATGTTACTTTTTTATTTCAAATATCAAGTTAAAAACCACAAGGGAAACTGGTTGGGTAAATTTTTAAAGAAAATTTTGATACTTTTTGTAATGATCAAGATCTTAATTCCTGTGTGTTTTATACCCAAATTATACCTCAGTATAAGACTGTTATTTTGTTAAACCTGGATTAAAAACAAGTTCACACTTTAGTATAATTGCCTCATTGTTCATAGCATAATGAAAAGTTTTACATTAAATGTAACAGATTTTGTTTGAATATGCATTGCTGATCTGGGATTTTTTGTGGTATCAATTATTGCAGTTGCTACAAAGACTTCAGAGAAATCCACTCACGCGGAGCATCACCGCAGTGCAGGTTATATCATTCAGGAGCGGCAGTGTGCTTGCCGATGTGTCATCATACTATAATACCACAATCCCCACACCAACTGCTCTCTTGAATGCTGTGTCAAGCATCGATATGCTAAGTGATGGAAACACAAATCTAAGTCTTAATGCAACTGCTGCACGCGTAACAGGTACCTTAATGTGACAATTTTTATTAGGTGGTCGTACAATATGGCACGAACACCCCTTGTTTTTGTTCTGTTTAGGTGTTCGTGCAATATGTGCACGTACACCTGTTTTTGTTTTTGTGGTGATCGTGCAATACAAGCACGAACACCTCTTTGTTTTTGTTCTGTTTAGGTGTTCGTGCAATATGAGCACGAACACCTCTTGTTATTGTTCTGGTTTTTTTTTTAGGTGTTCGTGCAATATGAGCACGAACACCTCTTGTTATTGTTCTGGGTTTTTTAGGTGTTCGTGCAATACAAGCACGAACACCTCTTGTTAGGTGTTCGTACAATATGAGCACGAACACCTCTTTGTTTTTGTTCTGGTTTTTTTTTCTTCTCCATCTTCTTCTTCCCTGGAACTCTTCTCTAGAAGATAACTCAAGATTGAAATTGAATTGAACAATGAAACTCATCAGACAATTGAACCTCGATATGAAGACGGCACAAAGTTAATAACGTCATGATGACGTCATCAGTTGTTGAATTACAAGGTTTTAAAAGTTGAAAAATGACCATTTGGTATTCGCTGTATCTCATTGAATTTAAAAGCTATGATGTTCATTGTTGGATGTGATAGATCAAGACTGGGGCTACATTTAAAAAGTTAACGTCAAAATCGTATGACCTTTTCTTCCAGGTAATGCCCCTAGGTCAAAGTTTGCCTTGGTTTTTTTTCTTGAAAAACATCATTTTCGGGCTTGTCTTCAGCATAACTCAAGATTGAAATTGAATTTTACATTGAAACTCATCAGACATTTGAACCTAAATATCAAGACGACACAAACTTGATGATTTCATGATGACGTCATCAGGTATTGAATTACAATGAATCAAAGTTTAATATTTGTAAACAAATCATAACTCTTGAACCACATATTGGATTTTTACAATCTATACATCATCGGATAGGTCGTTAAACGTTCAACAAACGCTACACAAAGTATGACCCTTATTTGACCTAGACTTTCACGAAATTCTTATCTCAAAAACCACGTATTGTTTTATCAAAGTTTTTGCATCAGGTGATAGATGATTGAGCCTGCTCAAACTTTTGCACAGACATGACAACATTTTGACTTTTACATCTGGTCAAAACAGGACGTTAAAGCCAACGTTGGTAAAAGCGCACGTGTCTCTTGACGTGACTCACGTCGCAGCGCACCACGGCACGACAGTGTATTAACACATGTAGGCCCTGCACACACGCTGAACCATGCACGAGTTTACATTGTGTATAGTCTTGGTTCCAAGACGCTCCTGTTGAAGACTAATGTATGTACTGTATAGCTACATGTGGGAATACATTTGGCGTGACTGTGCAATATACAAAGAAACAACGAGCGAACAATTCAATATTTGAAAATGTCGTAACTCCTGAACCACACATTGGATATTTACAAACCATACATCATCTCAAAGGTCTTATTGAACTTAACACGCGCTACACAAAGTGTGACCCTGTTTGACCTTAAATTCTGGTTCAAACCGGAAGTTGGAATTTAATATTTAACAATATCTTAACTTCTGAACAACTCATTCGATTTTTACAATCTACACATCATTGGGACAGTATGTAACAACTTTAAAAACGATATACAGAATGTGACCCCAATTGACCTTGACTTCCTGTTCAAACCGGAAAGTGAAAGTTAATGTATCAACAAATTGTAACTTCTAAACAACACATTGGATTTTTACAATATATACATTATTGGGAAAGTATGTAACAACTTAAGGAACCATACACAGAATGTGACCTCATTTGACCTTTACTTCCCGTTCAAACCGGAAGATGAAATTTAATACTTGAAAAAAACATAACTCCTGTACCACATATTGGATTTTTATCATCTATACATCATCAGAAAGGGCTCCAAAGATTTAAGAAACGCTACACACTGTGACCTCATTTGACCTTGACTTCCAGTTCAAACCGGAAAGTGAAAGTTAATGTTTCAACAAATCGTTGGAGGTTTACAATCCATACATCATCTAAAACGTCTTCATAAACTAAACACGCGCTACACAAAATGTAACCCATATTTGACCTTGACTTCCAATCCAAACTAGAAGTTGATACTTAACTTTTTGAAAAATTAATAACTCCTGGACCAGGCATTGGATTGATAAGGTTAAATGTTGTGACCTATTCAATCAATCAATCCCCACGAACACCTTGTTTTTGTCACATGACAAAAACTGAAGCGCTAGTTTTGTTTAGGTGTTCGTGCAATACAAGCACGAACACCTCTTTGTTTTTGTTCTGTTTAGGTGTTCGTGCAATATGAGCACGAACACCTCTTGTTATTGTTCTGTTTTTTTCTTTTTAGGTGTTCGTGCAATACAGCACGAACACCTCTTGTTATTGTTCTGTTTTTAGGTGTTCGTGCAATATGAGCACGGACACCTCTTTGTTATTGTTCCGTTTTTAGGTGTTCATGCAATATGAGCACGAACACCTCTTGATTTTGTTCTGTTTTTTTTTTTTCGTCTCCGTCTTCTTCTTCTTCTTCCCTAGAACTCTTCTCTAGAGCATAACTCAAGATTGAAATTGAATTGAACATTAAAACTCATCAGACAATTGAACCTCAATATGAAGACGGCATAGTTTTCATGACGTCATGATGACGTCATCAGGTGTCGAATTACAACGTTTTTAAAGTTGAAAAATGACCATTTGGTATTTGCTGTATCTCATTGAATATGAAAGCCATGATGTTCATAATTGGGCATGTGATAGATCAAGACTGGGGCTACATTTCAAAAGTTAACGTCAAAATCGTATGACCTTTTCTTCGAGGTCATGCCCCTGAGGTCGAAGTTTGCCTTTGGTTTTTTTCTTGAAAAACATCATTTTCGGGCTTATTTACGGCATAACTCAAGATTGAAATTAAATTTTACATTGAAACTCATAAGACATTTGAACCTAAATGTCAAGACGACACAAACTTGATGATGTCATGATGACGTCATCAGGTATTGAATTACATCAAATCAAAGTTTAATATTTGAAATAAAATCATAACCCATGAACGACATGTTGGATTTTTACAATCTATACATCATCGGAAAGTTCGTTAAAGGTTCAACAAACGCTACACAAAAAATGACCCCATTTGACCTTGACTTCTGGTTCAACCCGGAAATTTAAAATTTCAGAAAATTCGTATCTCAAAAACTACTTATTATTTCAGCATAAATTTTGCATCAGGTTGTAGAACATTGAGCCTGCTCAAACTTTTGCACAGAAATAACAACATTTTGACATTCACATCTTGTCTTATAACCAACGGCATTAAAGCGCACGTTTGTAATGACCCACTTTGATAACGCGGGATAGTGTAATAGCACGTGTACAGACACATGTATATTGAACGTGTAGTTCAGTTTACATCAACTACATGTAGGAATACATTTAGCATCGCTGCATGTTACCTTGTTTATTGCGCACCACGGCATAAAGATAATCCGTCTAATACTTGAAAAATTCGTAACTTCTGAACCACATATTGGATTTTTACAATCTATACATCATCTGAAAGGTCTTTATAAAACCTAACATACGCTACACTAATTGTGACCCCGTTTGACCTTGACTTCCGGTTCAAAGCGGAAGTTTAAATTTAATGTTTCAAAATTCATAATTCCTGAACCACACAATGGATTTTTACAATCTATACATCATTGGACAAGTATGAAACAACTTAACAAACGATATACAAAATGTGACCCCAACTGACCTTTACTTCCTGTTCAAACCGGAAGGTAAAATTTAATATTGGAAAAAATCAGAACTCCTGAACCACACATTGGATTTGGTGTCATCTATACGTCATCAGAAAGGGTTCCAAAGACTTAACAAATGCTATACACTGTGACCTCATTTGATTTTGATTTTCGAACCGGAATTTGAAAGTTAATTTTCAAAAAATTGTAGCTTCTAAACAACACATTGGATTTTTACAATCTATACATCTTTGGGAAAGTATGTAACAACTTAAGAAACAATACACAAAATGTGACCCATTGGTTTTTTGCAGTTTAAAGCATTGCTAAGGTCTTCAAAAAGACAACAAACACTACACAATGTGTGAACCCATTTGACCTTGACTTCCTGTTTAAACCGGAAGTGGTTGTTTATTATTTGAAAAAATCATAACTCCTGAAACAAACATTGGATTTTTAGAATCTAAAAATCATCGTAATTGTCTTCAAAAATCCAACCAACGCTACACAGAGTGTGACCCCATTTGACCTTGACTTCCAGTTCGAACCGGAAGGTGAAGTTTTATATTTAAAAAAATCTAACTCCTGAACCAGACATTGGATTGATAAGGTAAAATGTCCTCACCAATTCATTCACTCAAATTTGATGACATTACTCACAAACACCTTGTTTTTGTGATGTCACAAAAACTGAATCACTATTTTTTTTTTTTTTTTATGGTTTTTTCATGAAAGAGATGTTTTTTCTGTTAATTTTGGCTTCTTATATAGCGCTTAAATCTGTCACTGATTGACACTTGTGGCGCCAACATTATTACCCTGGTCACTGGGCCATTTATGTAGCTAGTGTATCTTTGTTGGCCGACAAAAGTGCTTACATTTAGCATTTTAGCGTGGATCAGCCTAACACAGCCTCATGCCAAATCGGGCTTTGTGGACTTTCTGATCAATGAACATTCTGATCAAATGGAGCAAAACAGCCAGCCACAGTGCTTTTGCATTTTACACAGTCTAAAGCTGGGTCGACATACATACGTAGCCTTTAACGTCCGATATCGACCAGAAGTTAAGGTCAAATTGGTATCATCTCTGTGCAAAAGTTTGAGCAGGCTCATCACAGACCTACAATTTGATGAAAACAATTTTATGAAATGTTCAACTTCAGTTTCGAACAAGAAGTCAAGGTCAAATGGGGTCACACTTTGTGTAGCGTTTGTTCAGTGTTTAAAGCCCTTTCCTGATGTATAGATTGTAAAAATCCAATGTGGGTTTTATGATTTTGTCACTGTTTATACTTTGATTTAATGTAGGCCTTTTTAAATACCTCATGACGTCATAATGACGAAACTGCAGCAGTTTCATCTTCTAATGAATATCTAAATATATGTGAAGTTTCAAGTTTATATGAGCTTTGGAAGTGTGCCTTTGTTAGCGAACAATCGTTGAGGAAAAGAAGAAGAAGAAGTATTAAACTAGCCTTAAGTTTTTGTTGAAACAAAAACAAGGTGTTCGATAGACATGTCTAAAATAGCAGAGCTGATGAAAAATAAAGATACAATTTGGTTAACACCTCTTTGTAGGAAATAATGATATACGTGAAGTCAATTGTGGTTCTAATAATCTGCATTTTTGAAACAAGAAACTTTGATCGAGCTTATTATTTGAAAACCGATGACGTCATCATGAAGTCATAGCTTATTTCTTATCCGCACATTGAGATTCATAAGTTTGTGCTAAGTTTTAATCTTATTTTAACTATGCAACAGGTTTTCAGCAATTAATAGTTCCTTTTTTTTAAACTTGCAATTAATTTCAGAGTGTACAACCAGCTTCTGCGCTAACCAGGGGACATGTACAAGAAGTGGGACCGTGTTTCCATTTATCTTTTCCTGCAAGTAAGTCTGAGAATCTTAAATCCACTGGTCAGTTGTTGTAAACACCAAGTTATTGTCACATGGCATATGATTTAAGTAATTGTCTTTCAGATAAATTCAGAATGTAGAGCGCCACCAAGGGTTAGGTCTTCTAAGAAATTGTGTGGGGAAGTCAAGATTCTTTCAAAAAGTACCCTTGGTTATTAAATCACTGAGTTTTACTTTTTACTTTATTGGTGCTAATTGTGCAGTTGAATATATACAAACAAAATATTTTAATCAGAAATCAATCATAGGGATATGTTATAAATATAAACTTTGAAATTAAAAATTGCAATTCACTATCACAAATGAAATAAACAAAACAAAAAAACCTCACTTTTAAATCAAAATTCACCTTGCTTTTTATTATAATATACAACTGTGTGTCTGTTTTAGCCTAGTCTTCAACAAGACTTGGTTCTTTGTGTTTATTATTTGAAGGTGCCAGGCAGGATTTACTGGTGATAGGTGTGAAACAGTTATTCCAGTTACAACTGCTCCAGTCGATACGTCATCCACGATGGCCCCCAGTGAAGGTGAGTTACTTTTCCTGAAAAAGAAACACGTGCAGAATTCTTCGTTATTTTACATGGCTTGATTAATGTTTTCTTGTATATAATTGTAGCATAGTAAAACCCAGTAATATGTACAGTAATATGTAAGATAAAGTGTAAACTGCCATTCGTTGTATTATCTCTGATCTAAATAATGTGTCTTGTGTCAGTGTAGCTATTTTTGTGTCCCATGTCCGTCTGTCCTTTTGTTTGCGTGTGGGGTGTTTGTTCGTTTGTTTGGCTGTTTTCTACAAGATTCTGCTTATCAAAACAGCCACATACTCTATTTATCATATTTATTCTACTTATTTATCATATTTATTCTGCTTATTGCTACTTATTTATATTTTTGCTTTACTCCATCATTACTTGCATTTGTTGTTATTTATTCGTAGAAGGATGGACATAAATGTGTGTTTGAATTGAATTGAATTGAATTGCAATATGCTGCAACACGTCCAACAAACACGTCCAACAGTCTAGTTGGACGTGGCGTTACATTTTGTGTTGGTCTGAGTACACCAAACCAAACTTTGATCATCCTACCTGTCACTACAAGAAAACTTAAAAAGAAATTACTTGATGCACGTTTGATGTAATTTGCATTTGACCGGTTTTGTGTTGATGCTATTGTCTTCACACCGTCCAACATCGGCCTCTGTCATGTCTGTATGTGCCAATGAAGTAAACGTTGATGAGGATAGTACGCCATGACATTAATCGCACCATACCACAGAACACCAAATTACATTCATTGTAGGTCAAGTAATTAGCCAAAATGGAAACTGACTGGATAAATTTTGAATAGTTTTAGGTAAAAAACCCCAAAATTGACTACTCGTTGCAGTTCGCTACGTTTCATTCTTTCGCTTTGTCTAGGAAAAAATATACATAAATAAAGTAAATCTTTACACAGCTAATGTCAATGAAATTAACAAAGTGTAAGTAGTTAACACGTTTTTATTATTTTATTATTTTATTTGTTATTATCAAACTCTCAAGTTTGTTGTAAATACTATCGGTGACTTTCTTTTATTTATTTGTTGACTTAGGTGGGTTATCAAGGTTAGCTATAATACTCATCGTTGTTGGCTGCATTATCGTCGGCATCTTAATAATTGCCATGTTGATGTGTTTGTGCGTCCTAATGAGGCGCAAGTACGAAAAGGGACACGGTCAACAAGGCGAAAGGTGGGGAGGGCCGTACGAACCAAGACGCAATGGCTTCCAGAAGTATGATGATCGCAGTCAAGCCTCATCTGACCGTGATGAAGAAGCGAGGCGCATAGAAGGCTTGATGCAAGTTATGATCCAGTCACCGTACTTACAACAGGTATATTATCTCATATCTTTAGGCCTTGTGTGAATGAAAACCTTGCGAGTGTATTGTGTTCAAATTTCACTGCACATCTAAAGGTGTGCTGTAGCTGACTGTAGTACGCAAAAAAAAACCAACGCCATTTACACTGATCAAAACATATTTCTACATCTTCTTGAAATTATTTTTTTCTTTTGAGGGTGTGCAGATATTAATCATTACAAAAACAAAATGTGATTTTTTTTTTTATTAATTTGTTCATTCCATCTCGGGAGGCTAGCTGGGTTTTTTAAAAGTTTTTATTTTATTTTATTTTTTTTATAGTATATGCCCCCAGGTTATTTTTAATCAAAGGCAATGGGGCGAAGCATTCAAACAGCTTTACAGGCTGAACAAAGTCTCCCAGACAATTAACATTTTTACTGCTTGTTTGCATTGATATGAGGATAGACTGCACAAAAAATGAGTGCTGTCAGTTAGAGTAGGGCATCACTGCACCGCAGGGCGTTTAATAACGTAGTCGACTGATTGGGTTGCGGCAATGTAGTCAATTTGTGAGCGCTGTATATTCAGCTACAGTAGGTGTCATTGCGCAGGGTCTTAACGTTGTGGCGCTGTATAAATAACGACTTGAACGAAAACGGGAACAAGTGATCTCTGTTGAAATTCATTTAACATTTATAATCATTTAAAATACCCTTCTCCGGTGCTTTTCAGAAAGATTCACAAAAAAGTTTTTATGTCGATAATTACGTAAAAATTTAGAAGTGTACAAATATCAAAATTACATTTAAATGATAAACAAACACATTATTAAAATGTTTGAATAGCATTCACATTAAAAAAAAAGTTCGCTCAAGTGGCTGTATTTCAGCTCACTTCACGGCTAAACCTTGAAAGAGATTTCGCTTCGTTCATTTCTTGTTCAACTTTTGTTGAAATTAAAATGGTCTGTTTTCTTCTTGAAAGAAATTGTCTTGTGTGACATGACCTTTGTACTATGTCTTTAAACTTAATTTTACAGGGTCTGCCTCATCAACAAGATTTCATCCGGCCATACATGGTGACTGGCGATGAGGAACCAAGGCATCAAATCCGAACGGTAAGAACATCTATGAATGGAGCATTTCGCAAAACAAAATGTTCTTCCAGTCTTAAAAATGTCCTTCTGTTTGAATTCTTTGCCCCATTGCCTTTGTTAAAAAAAACCTGTCATTGACATTGATGACAAATCAGGGAAGAGAAGTTTCAGACTTTTATCTTAATAATTTGGAGTTGAAAAAAAAAAATCTACTAAACGGATTTGGACCAACGACCTCCGGTTTAACGTGCCGACTCTCTATGAGCTATCTACAATCCCAGCCAAAATGCTTGGGCCACGTGACAGTAAACATACCCTCCCCGTTCCCCCGCACAATGTTGTTAACCCCAGCTGGAGAACAGACCGCGCAATGGAAGCCAACATTGAACGGGGGGCGGGGGCGGGGGCTTGGGCGTAGGCCCAACAAGATACAGCCGGGATTGTAGCCTATGTTGGGGGTCTCCCTAAAATGTCAATATCTTTGTTCGGGGTGCCAGTTAGAAGCCATACAACCGCTTATACCGTGTAGCCAGGGATCACATCACAGTTTGCGATACAACCTGGAGCAGCAGCTAGCAGCAGCTAGGGGATCACTTGAGGGGGATGCGACTTTTTTATTTGAAATATCAAGCTATAAACCACAAGGGAAACTGACTGGGTAAATTTTAAATAGTTTTGGGGTGAACAAATTTTTTTTTACCAGAGCGGTATTTGAACCAACGACCTCCGGTTTAACGTGCCGGCGCTCTGCCAACTGAGCGCCGGCATGTTTTTAGTCAGACTTGTTTTAGTCTGCCCGGTGATCTACTTCTCTAACATTGAGGATACCGGTTTATACTGTTCCCAGAAGCTCCTTTGAATCTAGGCCTATTGAACTCCAGGGGTTGACAAAAGGTGGAAATTGTATCATTTCAATGTACCTTCTGAGATTTCGATCCCAGTTTCAGACTTGTTTGTCAGTACTGACTCTCATCTCGTACACAAACACAAAATTAGTTCTTGAGGTTGCATTCCATCATCAAATTGTTCTTGATCTTATTGTTAAAGTTGACTTTGTTGTTTGTTTGTGCAGGGTGATAGAGGCCCCTCTGTTGCACGCAACCCTCTCGCATTCTACTACTAGACTCAGACGGACAACAGACTGCTCACGTCAGCCAGCTCCACTTATTATACGGTGGCTGTGTTTAAAGGGACTGTATACGTTTGGTAATTGGAACCCACTGTTTGTTTCATCAATCCTATATATTTGTGGATTATGTACCATAAAACTAACCTGTGAAAATTTCATTTCAAAAGGTGGTAGCGTTTTTGAGATATTGCCGAAAATCTGGAGCGGTTATGTTCACGCATGAAGAATAAACTGCAATTGGAATACACAATCTGAGAAACGTTACTGTCAGTAATGCTTCTCAGATTCAAATTGTTGGGGATAAAAAGTGATATCTTTTTCCACAACCGCAGTACTTCGAAGTGAAAAGTTTCTCAAAATGCATTATAATATCCAAAGCTGCTGTCCTTTTTACCAAATAAGAGTTGTTACCAAACGTATACAGACCCTTTAAAGGTGTACAAGTGCTTTCCGATCGCTAGCACTTTGTAAAGCTGCAAGTAGTCTACTATTTCTATTTAGTTTATTCATTATACCATTTTGTTTCACTTTGATTTGCCTATAATAATGACTCGCTGATATCGGTTTAGCTAACTATCGTTTTTTTTTTTTTTCTGCAAACGAAACATATGGAAATTATGTAACTTTCGAGGGTAGGACTAGGTTTCGGGAAAATGTTCTGTTAATTTAAAGGCAAATTATACCTTTGGTTTCTGGAACCGTTCGATTGTTTTAATCCTATATAAATGTAGATATACAATAAAACTAACCTGTAAAAATTTCATTTCCAAAGGTGGTAACGTGTTTGAGATTGCCAAAAATCTGGAGATGTTATGTCCACGCAGGAAAAATAATCCGTAATTGGAATTCACAATCTGAGAAACGTATCTGACAATATCGTTTCAAATTTTGGGGGGATAAAAACTGATATCTTTTTACATAACCACATTACTTTGAAGTGAAATGATTCTCAAAATGCTTTATACTATCGAAAGCTGCTGTACTTTTAACCAAGTATGTTTTTATTGCCTTCCTTGTATACATTCCCTTTAAAAGAATTAATAACTTCCTAAACTTTGAATTTTATGTCGGGACATTTTTTTCCTGTAGAAAACCGTACACACAGCACCTCGATCGTAAAACATAAGATGTAAACCATCAACCATAACTCTATTACCACTGCTCCTATACTGAAAGGGTTAAATGGGAGTAATTATTAAATTTTTTAAACGAAATGTTATGGATATATTGATATTGTAATATATATAGGCCTATTTATATTAGCTTTGTTTCAGGCATTCGCCACTCTCTGAATTTTATTTTAACATGGTATGAAATAGTTTATTGATAGCTTTTTTATCATGTATTTGATAAGCAAATAAACCTAATATTTGTGGAAAGTGCCTGGTTTAGCATGGAGCCTGAGAAATATGGCCTCAAATATGGCGTGTCGTGGCAAGGCGGATAAGAACACCAGACTCAAGCTCTGGTGTTTCTGATCATCAGAGAAGGACTTGGCATATCACTTGGTGTGTGGATTGGTCTTGGGATCTCCCAGAAGCCTACTGTTTTTGGATCCCATACAACAATGTCAAGGTCATTATGGCTAAAACAAAACAATTGTTGTCCGAGTGATAACCCAAGAATGAAGTTAATCTCAGCGGGGCATTTGTGATTGTCAACACACCATTCTTGTTTTGTTTTGTTTTTTGTTTTTTTTGTTTTTTTGGGGGGGGGTTTCATTTTAAAGGCATCGTACACGTTTGGAAATTGTCAAAGACCAGTGTTCTCACTTGGTGTATCCCAACATATGCGTAAAATAACAAGCCTGTGAAAAATTGAGCTCAATTGGTCATCGAATCTGCAAGAAAATGATGAAAGAAAAAACACCCTTGTTGTACAAATTTGTGTGCTTTCAGATAGAATAACAAAAACTTCTTGCAAGAAGTTTTTATTATTTTAGTGAGAAATTACCTCTTTCTCAAAAACTACGTTACTTCAGAGGGAGTCGTTTCCTACAATCAACAGCTCTCCGTTGCTTGTTACCAAGTAAGTTTTTATGCTAATATTTGTTTTGAGTCATTCCCAAACGTGTACGATACCTTTAATCATAAAAAACGGTCTTTTCAATGATCTTTTCAGTAAAATTTGTTTCCAAGATTTTTCAGCTGATATTTTTTCAAAATCCATAGGAAATAGATGTACTTGAAGGAAGGTATGTTGGCAAAAACAAGAACAATTCAAATATTTACTTGGGCTACACTGTGTTTAAGTTTTTTGAAAATGTTCAAAGAAAATGTCATATAGGAGTTAAAATGGGTTTAACAAGCAATTAAAAACATCGAAATCACAAAAAACCTCTGTTTTATAGTGATTGTGATGATTTCTTTATTCTTTATTTCATATTTTGCCATGTCCAAAAAAACAAACATAACAAAAACTGCCATCCCACCCCACTTCCCACCAAAAAAAGGACGATCAACAATTTGTTTTGTATGTGGCCTTATGGTGACGTCTGTGCTCGCGCGTATACACCAATCCTTCGCCGATCTTGAACTCTTGGTGGCAGCAGAAACGCCTCCATTACTGCGGTGGTACCTGGGTGGTACTGTGCTGCCTATCGATGAGCTTAAGGGCTGGGCTACACTAGTTAATTTATAAATGGTTATATGTAAATAATGGTTGTTTATAAATAATAGTTACATAAGTGGCAAGGTCGTACCACCGCAGTACCACCGCAGTTTGTCTGCTGCCACCAAGAGTTCAAGATCGGTGAAGGATTGGTGTATAGCACACGAGCGTTGCTCAGTGGCTACATATTAATTAATCATTATGCTCATACTTTATGAAGTACAACACAGCAAGTTTTATTTATTTCTGTCACAGTCTAATGCTGTTTTTATCTAAAGTGCCGGCTACCCTTTGGAAAATCGACCACATCCAAGACAAATACAGTGTAGCCAAACCCGCAGCACAAATAAATAATTATGTACTTTTAATAATAGCTGATTAATGATTATCACTGTACAAGCAACATGCGTAATAAGACTGTTCGTTATAATTATACTAAGTACAGTTTGCGTTTCCACCGATGAAACATTCGGTCGGAATTATAGCCTCCTGATACTCGTGAGCGCTATGGCAACTGTACGACATAATAACAATTATACAATAATAAGTAATGGCTCATAAAGCCCTCATTACAACAACTGGCTTGCATGATCACAAAAAGCGCAAAAAGTGTGTGTTTTGACTGTCTGACCGGAAATAAATTGCCCTATGCATTCACTGAATCCTCAAAACATTAGTTTTCAGTGCTGTTAAAGAAAACATTTTAACGGTATACGTCATGGTTTTCTTTTTTAATGGTCTTCAGCTCTTTTTAAAATGGAGTGTACCCAAACCGCGATTGCAATTTATTGCGCAATAGGCTGTGCAAGTCTCGCGCGTACCTGAACGAGAAAACACGATAAACGAAGAACATATTTTTTTCTGAAATCAAATCTTTGTTTTAAATTATATCTATGAAAAAATTTGAACAACAAAAATACTCATTACAATTTTTTCTAAAATCAGATTTAGCCTTTATTTATATTTTAATACACAAACAATTTGTTAATGTAGAGAGTAGAGACACGGGAAGGAGGCCGGTCCTCTGTTTTAAAAGGACGAGGAATCACCAAGATACAATAAAAGCAACACATTCCATAAAATGATCTCCTGCAAATGCAACAGCACATTGGCTACAAAATAGCATACTACACAAAATAGCACAGTCACTTAAGTTATAATGTAAAGACTGAAGTTAAAGGTCAAAAGGTCAGTACAACACGAGGCTGGCTACACACAAGGGTACAATATATACCGATTTAATTAGCCCTATAAATGTCAACATTTATTGAATAAAAATATAATTTAGGACAAAATAATACTCACAGAGAGTTCTAGGAAACTATCCCTTCCAAATGAATAGTATGTGGCAGAGCCATGCTCCCCACAAAATGGAGAGCCATGCTCCCCACAAAATGGAGAGAAACACAGAGCGAAAATCTCTCTCCCCCTCTCAGCTAAATGGAAAAAGAGAGTGAGATACAGGTCGCGACCCCAAAGTTAACTTTTTACAGTAATAATAATTATGTAAATCAAAAAAAGTTGGAGTACTGAGTTGAACACTGAGGGCGCACTTGGGTTCCCTACATTAATAAAACAATTATTATTCAAATGATATTTATTATCATTGAAATAAAATTAAAACTCAGGGGACAAGGATGCTTATTTGATCTTAACTTTTTAGAAACCCTTTTTATAAATCTACGCCCGAATAATAATGTGCAACCACTAAAACATTAACGCGTGATGCAGTTTATAGATGACGCTGCGACGCCTCAACGACCATAGACTGCAATGAAAAGGTAGATGCGTTGCAATTACAGCATCTGGCGATTTATCATCGTGCATCCAAAACAAGCATTTACATAAGTGTTTTGTGATCGGAGGTGAGCACAAATTCTAAATTGTTTGCAGTAACCGGAAGCTGAGGTCAGGTTTTAATTCTTGGGTTTTCTTCGTTATATTATTGTGAGTTGATTTTACTTTCATATTTTGTATCACTAAGTATTGGATTCCCAACAACATAAATAATTTTCATGGTCATAAACTACGTTAAACTAAAATAATTGACGAAAAAAATCTCGCCCACGTAAAACTCCATATTACGGGTTGGAACCACAATGGTACCGGAAGTTCGAATGCGCGCGATACTTGCACAGTCCCCCCCCCGGTCTATAGGTATTTTATGTCTGTGGGTGCACCCAATATAATTCCCCGATGAAAGCGCCCGCCCTCCCTCATACGGTCAAAAATAATGATGGTCAATATTAGTTGGTTGCGCCGCTATGATCAGCCCGAACATCTGACGTCACACTTCGAGGCGCGTGAATAACGCCAGATAGCGGCCTTGAGCTAATGGAGGGATCCTGGTAAGTGTACCTTGACCTCGCATCCATTCCACAGCAGAGATTCGTACTACTACAGTCAGGTCCGTCCCGTACGCATATTTTTTTTTACACCGCAGCGAGGGGTTTTGTACTTAAATACTGACAATTCCTGTCTTGAGATGAGACTACAAACAGTTATGCCTATAAAGGGTTAGGTTTGGGGTTAGGGTTAGGGTTAGGGTTAGGGTGAGGGTTAGGGTTAGGGTAAGGGTAAGGGTAAGGGTTAGGGTTAGGGTTAGGGTTTTGGGTTAAACGTAGTCTCCTATCTCAAGACGGAATTGACAGTGTTACAGTACAAAACCCCTCGCTGCGGTGTAAACAAATATGCGTCCCGTACACGCATTACATTGTGTATAAACAACATTGCATACAGCAAACACTTTATGTACACGGACGCGCGCAGCATGCAGCAGACGATCGAAAAGTTCATGCAGATGGAGTAGCTGACAAACACGTCACTTCGGAGCGGACCAATCATAACGCAGATATGGAAATTTAGCTAATTACGTCAATGCACGTTTATCCAATGAAATAATTGTATCAAATGAAATCATTGGGTCTGTAAGTACCTGTCTTTATCCTTTATCCTTGCGGATAAAGACAGGGGACCAGTCTACCCTATAATTGTTGTGCATTCCAGGCTAAAATAAAATGTAACGTCCCGGGATTAAGGCCGCATCCGAATTGGCGAATACAGCTACGGCTACGGCTGTTGCTAAGGAAAGGGTGTTGCTAAGAACGTCCTATTCGTCAACGCATGATGACGCGGAAATCTAGCCGTAGCCGTAGCTGTAGCTGCCAATTCGGACACGGCCTAAAGTACCGACACTTTAGCGCAGTGGGATAAGTGCCGTTGTGGCAGGAGACTGTCCCCCCCGGAAATTCTGTCCCTGGCGAATAGACCCTTCCCATGAAATATGCTAATTACATTCACGCATGCGTACAGACCATATTGGTTGGCAAACGCCATAGAGATGTGCACTAAGCAGACGCGCAAACGCTTCTGCGTCACGCGACTATCAGCCCCACACAAAAAGGCGCGTTGTTCCATCATTTTGCCAACCAAAGTGTTAGTGCGCACGCGCGATGTGCAATTTACATATTTCATGGGAAGGGTCTATTCTACCTGTGTACAAACTTTTTCTGATAGCGCCCTCTTTTGAGTCATCCTCCTCCTGTGACTCTAACGTATGATTTCAATGTTTCGATGTTTAATTCTCGGGTAATTGATTCATGAGTCTACTCGATCGAGCGGCTGGGAACAATGTCTGGGATTGTTCCCCCTTAAAATAAAAGCAATACAAGAACAACGTGAACTCTGAAAGATAATTCCCCATTTTCGAACATGAACAAGACTAAACAAAGAATATCGTTAGTGTTGTCTCATAATAATAATATTTCATCGAATTTACTGTCTCAACGGCTGTTTGATGAACCGAAATTTTATTTTGCCTGCATGAATAGACTTTTGGCCACGTTAGAAAAAGAGGGCGCTGTTGTAAATATTATCTTTCCTTAGCGACCACGTAAACGCATTTTGAGTGAACGTTCTTTAAATTTTTCGAGAAAACTTTACCCGAAAAACTCCTCTTATTTCGACTGTTTGGCAACGTCTACTTCATTCAACACCGACAAGGAGTCTTTGAGATTTACTCCCACATTCCAGGAATATGGCTGTGCCGTTTTCTAACACAAAGCTGAGGGTTCCGCGAGGGTTTCAAAATCTGCTGGAAGGACTTGCCCGTGAAACGCTGCGAAACCAGCCGGAAAACATCTACGCATACGCCGCGGCGTATTTTGAGAACCTCCTCAAGATTCGGGAAGGTAAACAGAGTCTCTCGCAGCATTTTTTTGGAAGTAATGACCTTAGTGAAGTCGATTATAATGACAATGAAATCGACAAGTTATAATTATTCGAAAATTTACCATTATTCAGGGCAAATATGAATTTTAGGGCAAAATTTTGTGTTAAAATTGTTACATTACACAATTTTTCACTTTTTAATTTCCAGCTGTCATTAAATAAGTCAGCATGAGCATGTGTTGTTTGTGTGTAACGTTGGTCATGTTAGTACTGTTGTTACAGGACTGTTAGTGTAAAGGTTTAGCAGTTTAGTAAGAGGTCGTTCAGACACAGTACTAAAGTCGGTTTTAAGCAGTTTTAAGGCAGTTTTAACTCATTCGGTTTTAACTTTGTGTGTCTGAACGCTCTTAAAACTTAAGTTAACTTAACTGTTCAAATCGAGTTAAAACCGAATGAGTTAAATCGGTCGGCGAGGGTGGTTTAAGCTAAACCACTTCGGTTTTATCTTTTAGCACCGTGTATGGACAGAATAAAGTAAACCACATCCGGTTTTAAGTCCTCCCCGGTGACCGGTGACCCAAGATGTGTTGCGTAACACACCATAAATCGTGTAGGGGTTTATGTAAATGTAGCGAATGTTGTTGTGTTGGGTCACGGTGCTGTTTGACCTCTTAAAACCGCCGATAAACCGTATCGGGTTTAACTTCGAGCTGTCTGAACGCAAGGTAGTTTTATTTTTACGACCGCCCCCCATTGCTCGTAAAGTTAAACTAGTTCGGGTCTAACTTTAGTACGCTGTCTGAACATGCCCTAAGTCTCGAGTGATATCGTGTGTGAATGTGTCACTGGTTCTACTGGGTTTATAAAATTATACAGTTGAGGAATGAAACCTCAAAGACAAATCCGCGCCAATGTCAACAGTTGAATGAATCTTGCCTAAGCGGCTAACGTACGTAGGCTAAGTACGGCAGGCCTAATGTCATGAATGTGGGTAAACCAAACAAGCATGACACTCAATTCTGGCTTACTGCAGTTTTAAGTTAGGGGGATGTGTGTTGTCTAGGGAGGCCAACTTTCATGGCTCTGCTTACCGTAACGTAAGCAAAAAAAATCAGCGCTTACGGAAGCAGAGAATTTCCATGCTTACATCAAGCATATTTCACAATCACAGGTTAGCAGGGAATATGTGCGTGTGTGTACTCCAAGTCATTAGGCATTCTTCGCTTACACAGCTAGCGCAGAAATTCGGCGCTTGACCTGTAAGTGAAGAATGGTGATTGCAAATGCAGAATGGCGGTAAGCAGATCCATGAAATTGGGCCATAGTTGTTTCAGTCACTCAGTCAGAGTGTGGGCTCGAGTCCCAGTCGTGACACTTGTGTCCTTATAAGCAAGACACTTAACCATTTTTGCTTTGTCCTTCGAATGAGACGTAAAGCGGTAGGTCCTGTGTGTTGTGTAATGCACGTAAAAGAACCCAGTGCACTTATCGTAAAGAGAAGGGGTTTGCCCCGGTGTTCCTGGTTTGATCGGCAGCATATTGCGCCACAGCACCTTGTAAACCATTACATGGTGCTATAAAGGAAGAGGTCTCATACTTCAACGCAGCTCCGCAAACCTTGCAGGAAAAAATACTGAGTGCCTTGATACGCCCCTAGGGGTGTGATAAAGCGCTATATAAGAACCCAGTATTATTTTAGTTGCCACTACCAAACCCTTGATCCTCCTGAGAGGTGTCTGAGGGTGACCAAGAGCTACGATTATCTCACCTTGTGTAGTTTGGCTAGCACTCCCACACTAAGTCAGCTTTCAACCCCCTTAAATATAAAAAAAAAAATAAGTTAAATAAATAAAAATTAATTTACCTGTTGAGTGTTTCCATCACAGAAACTCACTTTTCACACATTCACAAAAGATTATAAATAAATAAAAATAAATTTAGCCTACCTGTTGAATTGTTCAATCACAGAAATTCACTTTACAATTGCTTCAGTACCACAGGTCTAATATTGGCTTTTCTAATTGGGGTTAAAAAACTGAACGAAACCGTCTGAAAAGTGCTGCATAGAGGAAACCGCGTCCGAATTAATAAACAAAATTAAATTCATTTGATTTCAGAACAAGGGATTGATCCGGCTGAAATTGGAGCCGGACATGAAGACCGTTACTATAACAACCGAAGCTTCAGAAAGGTAAGTGTTTTGTTTCAGATTTTCCCCGCAATTCTCTTCGCAGATGTTCTTAACAAAGGTTTCATTAAAAAATATTAATTCTCGATTTTCAACGCAGTGTAAAATAGCGCTTTGTTAAATGCACAAGTTTAATATTGTCAAAATGTCGTATCCCACTTAAAAACCCCATATGTACACAAAAAACAAGTGTGCACCGAGATTTGTGCGCGATGCATGCGAGATGCAACGTTTTTGCGAAATCCACAATATTTTTGCACTGACGCGAAAATGTACGCGCATACCTTAAATACTAAACTTTAAAGACTGTAAGACTCGGAGAAAGTTTATAGTTCAATAAATGTGAAAATATCCCTAGCAAATCTTTTTCCATCAATTCAATAAATACATTCAACATAAAATTCTGAATTTTCATTGACACCAGCACTTTTTCCAAATGAATAACCTTTGTGTGCTTTAAAGGCACTGAGCACGTTTGGAAAATTGTCAAAGACCAGTGTTCTCACTTGGTGTATCCCAACATACGCATAAAATAACAAGCCTGTGAAAATTTGGGCTCAATTGGTCATCGAAGTTGCAAGAAAATGATGAAAGAAAAAACACCCTTGTTGTACAATTGTGTGCTTTCAGATAAGAATAAAAGGCTTCTTGCAAGAAGTTTTTATTATTTTAGTGAGAAATTACCTCTTTCTCAAAAACTATGTTACTTCAGAGGGAGTCGTTTCCTACAATGTTTAATATTATAACACCCCTTATTCTGCCTTTTCATTGGTTTAGAGCGCGTCACATGATATGTCTTAGTTTTACTAGAAACCCGGTGGCCGTGTGATAGTCATTTGCCATGCAATAGTCAAAAGACTATTACATGGCGCGCGCCATACCCAGACGTCTTTTTTACCCACCTCGAACCCAATCAGTTGTGCATCTGTGTATCTGAAATGCGCGTACGAACGTTACGTGTACGAGGATGATAAATAGTCTGTTGGGGTGTTATAAAACAAATATTGACTGCTTTTACTCGTGCTATGGTTAAAACTCCGACTCCCTCGGTGATCCCCGGACCGTTCCATTTTCCCTCGGCTGCGCCTCGGGAAAATATAATGCTCCGGGGATCACCTCGGGAGTCGTAGTTTTAACCATAGCACTCAAAGCAGTCAATATTTGTATACTATCAACAGCTCTCCGTTGCTTGTTACCAAGTCAGTTTTTATGCTAATATTTGTTTTGAGTCATTACCAAACGTGTACGATACCTTTAAAAGAATTGCATCTTATTACTGACTTGAATGTAATCTGAGCTTGTAACTGACTGTCGCCTCCAGGGCTAGATTTCACAAGGCGCTAAGTTTCATTTTAAGATGATTTGTATTGTGACACCACACTTAATTTGCAATTAAGATTGGTTCGCAAAGATCAATCTTAGCTCTATGTGAAATCGGTCCTACACCTGATATTAATTAATTTGTGAAAGGCAGATTTTTCAATATTAAAGGCCACCGTGTACTTGTACATGTACGTACTTTCAAAGAAAATGTAAATTACCTGTGGAACATTTCAAGGGGCAACAAGACAATTCAGGCCAGGGGTTGATTTCACAAAACTCTTCCTAACTTAGGACTAGTCCTAGGCAATGCTAAGAGATAGGACTAGTCTTAAGTACTGGTCCTAACTTAAGACTAGTCCTACATGTATCTCTTAGCATTGGCTAGGACTAGTCTTAAGTTAGGAAGAGTTTTGTGAAATCGACCCCTGGAATTACACAGAGGCCTCTGTTGCCCCTGGTCTTGGCCTTGGTTCCCCTCCAAAAGTTTCAAGTAGACTTTAAGATTTTCCAATGGATTGTGCCCTTTAAAAAAATGAAATTGACCTTGCCCTCTCAAAGATCAAATTCCAGGCTCACAATGACCAGGTGCATTGAGACAATAGCCTCCGTTGCCTCTGTGAAGTACAGGCCACCACCTACATGTATGCACAGAGTAGTTCAGTAAACTGCGTGTGAACTCATTAGATTTGAATGGAAAGTTCCCACCTCATAAACAGTGACAATCCAAATGGCATAAAACAGTTCGTCATGTGCCCGGAAAAAGGGCTTAAGGCTTTATGCCCTTCTTCCAGGCACTCAAAAGTACTTTTTATCAAAAATGGCTCCAGACAAAAAAAATATGGCATCACTGTAACATTTTTGTTGCTATAATTACCCCCAAAGACATATTTTACGATTGTCATGAATGCAGAATTTAACCTTCCTATAAGCTAATGACTTATAAATGGCAGAAAACCAAACAAACTTTCGCGCTCAGTTTTCTAGAAACACATCTTCACACCTTAATTGCTTACGCACTTTTAACGGTAAAACGTTTGTAACGTCCTTCTTCGAGATGGTTCATGTGTATTCAAAGCATGATTGAGTGGTCAATCAATTTTAAAATTATAGACTGGTGATAGTTTCCGTCCGTATTGATTAATCTAAGCTCTATTCCCTGGTCAGGGTGTCAAGGCTAACATCGGCGATGTCGGCGACCCACAGCAACAGGCTGCCGCCGTCACCATCCAGAGCTCCGTCCGAGGTCATCAAGAGAGACAGGCACTAGAGGGCGCCAAACAGACCGAAGAGGAGGAAGGGGCGGCGCTGAAGATCCAGGCGAGCTTCCGGGGGTATGAAGCCAGAAAGCGTGTGAATGCTTTGAAGTGCGTATTAACAAACCCCCGTTTTCTATCATTATTAACCAATATCACGGGGATGGGGGTACAGGTTATACATCCATTGTGTATTATTTGCTGTCTGAGCTTGCTTGGTGCGTTGCGGTATTCACCTCATAATTTTTGTCATATTGAATTTAAAAACCAGACCTACACAGCCACTCAAGATCGTCCAACGTGTACATGTAGACCTCTTTGTACCTCAGTCCACACTTCGTACACAAGAATTGTACGCACCAAATTTACGGTATAATTAGTACCACATCTAAATGAATCATTTGAACCCCTTAATCCAAACGGAAAACACAAGATCCAAGATGGCCACTGGATATGGGGAGCATTTTGATTTCTCACAGCATTAAATACTGTCACACGACACATCACTACCACTTTTTATGAAAACAAAACAGAAAGTTGAAATTTCATTGAAAAAGACAAAAAAACAACAACCAAAGCACAAAACACTAAAAACGTTAAGTATTTAACCCCAGGAAAAATTAATGGTTGCCATGGTATTAGCTGACCCCTGATGACAGTTATTTGTGTACAATAATGACCCTCGATAAATAGGCCCCTATTGGGAAAAGTCAAGTTGGTGATCGGATGTAGCGTTTAAGAGTTACGGCCAAAAATATAGTGGGGGCACATTGTGCCCCCCCCCCGACACTCCTGATAAAAGTTATTACAAAAATCCAAACAAAATTCAATTACACAATGCTAGAAATAAACGATGGATTACTTTCAATCACACACAGCACTCACAATTCTAAAAATAACCTTGGTCTGAAAAATCAATATTAATATTAAACCAACGTGTGTATATAAAATTATAGTTTGATTCCTGCACCTGCGTGTTGGTTTATAATCTGCACGTGGCCTGCGAGAGAGTGAACATTGAAAATGCGCATTTCCTGCAGCCAGCAGTAACTACCGGCTAATGCTTTCAAAACACGTCTGTGTCAACGCTGCGGCAGGTGTTCGGCTTCCCAGTCTGACACGTAGTGCATGAGAGGCCCCATTTCCTCTGTACTGAGCTGATCCTACTGTGAACAGTAGAGGGCGCTGTATCGATAAGTCAGTTAATTCTCCTCATCAGTCCTCACTGATTATGATAGAGACATTGCCGTAGTGTGCTGCTTGAATGAAGGGCACTACATGTATGAGATTAGTCTTGGTTCAAGACGCTCACTGTTGTTTATTATCTCGAAAGCTGTACTCCTGCTGTTAATTTCCCTTAAGGAGGGTCTTGAACCAAGACTAGTATGAGATATGTCCGTAATAAATTACTGTCGGCTTTGGTCCATGGATCCTACTGGTGCAGTACATTTCTGCATGGCTGTGTTTCCCTTGAGCATTGCAGACCTTGCGCTTAAGCTTTTTATAAAGTCGCCCACCGAGCTATGAAACTGTGTGATTTACTTGCCCTTAGGAAGTTTGAGTAGCCCAGATTTTAAACTTGTATTGTCATATCTTTCTGATGTGTAATTCGTAACAGTTACAACCAAATGAAGTTACATTGAATATATTCACACACTCAAAAATAAAATAGCACATTTAAAAAATGTATTATTCACATCTGAAAAGGACGAAATATGAGCATTATTTATAAACAAGTAGGTTGCACAGTTTTTCAGTAGCCCACACCACAGGGCAAGTTGAAAAGTGGTGCTTACTAGCCCGTAGCAGTCTTTACTAGATATTGCGCGCCAGGCTAGTGTTAATAAGTTGAGCCCTGCATGTGGAAATGTGTTATTTGTAACACACCATGTAGCCGTTACGCTTCAAGTATAAAACTCACCATACCCCCAAAAAATAAAAGGGTATTGCAGGGAAATAATTGCTATAGTTTTTCTGGTCTGTAATCAGGGTTCAAATTTTACATTTCGGTTCGATTCCCAGCTACGGCCAAATGTGAATTGAGTTGTGCATTGGTTATCTCCAATGCCATGATTTTTGTTTTTCTCCGGGCTTTCTGGTTTTCCTCCCTTCAGAAAAATCAAACAGTTTTGATCTCTGGCTGTGCTCTGTGGTCATTAAATGTGGCTGGCTGCCAAAGGCGTCCTTGCATACCGGCAGCTCGAGAAGATTGTAGCCGTGCTACCTTCGCAATTCTCAGCTGCGAGTAAGGATGATTAGCCTCAAAAATTATTATACATTTTGTTAGGCGTGTCGTGGCCGAGCGGATAAGAACACCAAACTCAAGCTCTGGTGTTTCTGGTCAGCAGAGTGTGGGTTCGAATCCCAGTCGTGACACTTGTGTCCTTAAAAGCAAGACACTTAACCACATGCTTCGTCCTTCGGATGGGACGTTAAGCTCTAGGTCCCGTGTGTTGTGTAATGCACGTAAAAGAACCCAGTGCACTTATCGAAAAGAGAAGGGGTTCGCCCCGGTGTTCCTGGTTTGATCGGCAGCATATTGCGCCATAGCACCTTGTAAACCATTACATGGTGCTATGTAAAGGACTTGGTCTCATACTTAAAAAACCTAGCTCCACAATACCTTGCAGGAAAATAATGAACGTTAAAAGCGCCTTGAGCGTCACTGAGTGACGGATATGTGCGCTATATAAGAAGCCACTATTATTATTATTATTATTATTAGGCGGCTCCTCTAACACGTGTTTGGTTTGTGATTGTGAGATTTCCTTAATTTGTGTTTGCGCTACTTAAATGTAAGTTTGGCTTATTAGTATTATAATTATTTTTATTGTTATGGTAGTTAGTCTACAAATGAAGAAAGGTCTCAGATAAAGTGGCGTCAAACTCGGGGGGCATATTGATCATGACAGAATGACTTGTTACATGAGAAGGGTTGATGTTTATTGGCTTTGGAGGCAATTAGACAGGTCTCTGTAATGTGACGACGGTAATTATTGGCAATTGTCGGCAAGCCATAATTTGACAATGTAGCACCTGCAAGTTGAGATTCCCAATTTAACCTCCGGTGAATTAAATTGAAGTACATTCAACCACAGTACTCTTGAACATAGAGGAAGCCACCTGCCAATTCTCAGAAACAATTTTTTGGTGTTATGGGGCATTTCCTCCTCCCCCCCAGTATTTTGTATGCCCCCTAATAAAACAATAACAATAATAATACCAACATTAATGACAACGGCGGCAGCAGCAGCAACAACAACAGCAACAGCACTAGCAGCAGAAGCAACAACAGCAACAACAGCAACAGCAACAGCAACAACAGCAGCAGCAGCAGCAACCAAAACAACAACAAAACAACACAACTGACAAAAAATCCCCACTGAAATTAACTTTAAATACAGTGAATTTTGGTTTTATATCATTTTCTTCTTGTGTTAAAGAAAGAAAAAAATTCCTAGACAAAACAATACTCCACACTGACACAAAGTTTTCCTTTAATTATTGCCCCCCCTAAAAATAAAAATAAAAAATACACATGTAAATAAAAAACAACACAAACATGCTTGCCTCTCACTTGTCCCTCCCACCAACCCCAACGCCCAAATATATAGTTTTAAAATCTGGCATGGCCCCTGGCTTTGAGTTGTTTCAATTGTGACTGTAGTGTGGCGTCTTTTTTTATTGTTAAGTCATAAACCAGAAACAAATTGTACAAATTAAGCTGCAATATTTTGTATTCATCCAGTGCAAATTCCACTTTAATGGCAATCGATTCACACAGGGTTTTGAGAAAAAGCAAAATGACGCACTTTGTGCCCTGAAACAAACGACAGCCCTTCAGTTTACAAACCAACTACTCTCGCCGCTATTATCAAATTAAGGGTTTTCCTGTCCCAGTCACATGACCTTGTCCTTCAGCGGCATTTTTTTAGCCCGTCCTTTAAAGCCCATCGTCGTTTGTCCACGGTCGAAAGAGCCGGTTAATGCCACTCGGGGCTGGATGGAGTTGGTATTAATCGCTATAGAATTGGTACAGTAAATCTTATTATTAGAAGGGTAGGTACAACTACACTGAATAAACAAATTTGTATTGAGGGCTTAAAGGTGTCGTAGACGTTTGGTGTTGTGTGTGCAGAGAGTTTTACGTTCAGGAGAACCGATGAGAAATTCTTTTTCCTTGGGGGTTGAAAGAGTCTCCAGAATGCGACTGTAGGCTGAATTTCTAGTCTCCAACCACTTCATCTCTGTCCACCAAAGAAGTGTATACCTGTGCCAAGTTTCATACATGTAGCTCTGCAATTCTTCAAATTAATTCTTCGAAATTGCTTAAGAACTAGCGTAACAAATCTACATGATCAGTGTAGGCGTGTACAAAATAATCTGTAGACACATTTTTCAATAGCATGGCGGCATAAATATATATTCATCATGCCATTGTTTAATTATACTTTGTTCTAAAATGATTGACATGTTATTCTTCATAAGTTGTTTGTTTGTTTGTTCCTTACCTGCATCTCGATCTACCTAGAGGGATCTTCTGTCGTTTGATATTTGTTTACAACCCCCTATTTATTATTTAACCCCCTGTGTATTATTTTGTTTGCCGTGTTTTTTTTCATAAGTTCATAAATTTTATAAATTTTTTAAATATCTCTTTATGAGTGTAATAGTTTTAATACAAATCTTAATTCTAATTGTAATCTTTTACTCCAGACTTTTCGTTCTGTTACTGTTCATGTTCTGCTGCTGGCGGCGATTTGAATAGTTTTTCAATAAACCATTGAATAATAATAATAATAATAAAATAAAAATATTTTAAATGTACTCAATTTGCACCTGTGTGCCAGGTGACTCAGTGCAAAAAACCAAAACCAAAATACTATCTACACAGTTTAACATTTAAACTGTTTTACATGTAATTTGAACAAGCACTAAGACAAGACTAATCTGATCTGTTTTATGGGTAAGTACAGTACACTTCTCAATACTCAAGAGAATTGAAAGATTTTTATCAGACTCAAAGTCAACATTAATTTGAACATCATTAAAAAATATATAATTACACAGTGAGGTATAATTATTCAATTGAATTTGAACCCCCCCCCCCCAAAAAAAACCAAAACAAAACCAACAACAACAAAGCAACCACAAAAAGCCACAAGACCGCTGGACTTGTCTGGTCGTGAGTTTACTAGCCTGACATTAAAATCACTGGCCTTTAGTGGTTTAGTGTAAATTTAAAGCCCTGATACATGTACATGTACATTGTTACTGAAAAAAAGTTCCTTCCTTAATGCCTACTGGCAGAACTGCAACTTTTCAAACGCTGTCAATTTTTTATCACAGCACATGACAGAGTTTGTGGATGATTTTGTTTAAAATGAGAAAATAAAATTAGCTGACATTGCAAACTGATTACCAACCAAAAGGGCCTATGGTATAATTGCAAAAAATTGTTAAATGATCTGATGTTTCGACCCTATAGCAGAGTCTTTCTCGAAGGTTAAAATGATTTTGTTTTAATTAAAAAAAAACCCACTGCCACAGTTCCTTTAAAACAAGGATCCATTTTCCACCAAGCTTCCCAAAAATCATAATCACTTTGTGTGTTTGTTCTCTTAATATAATCTGTTTACCCCAAGGAAGGGATTGTTGTTTTACGTTCAACATGATAAATTTGATCCATGCCTTTTAAAAAAGAAAAAAATTCCCTCGAGAAGAAACGAATTACTGCATTACAAACAAGGCCGCATTTTTTTGGTATTTTTTTAATGTGGGTGGCCATGGGGCATTCTTTTATTAAAGAGGTACTGAGATAGTGGGGAGATAAAATGCCGGAAAAAATTCTTTCAATTTTTTTGTTCAATAATACAGACTTGTCTTGTGCAGCTCCGATAATGGCTAATTGGCCAGTGGTCAGTTGTACAGTAGACTCTGTGTGAAGTCAATCAAATCATGCACCCCTTTTTGTATTGATGGAATCTTCCTACCCCCCCTCTCCCCTGTGTACTGAAATGGAACCTCCCGCATCATCAAATTCATCAGTCTCCAGCGGGCGGAGATAATGCTAAGTTTGTCCTCCATTAATTTGTATGTTTGGTTTCAATCAAGTCATGCAGCGGGCTAATTGGTTCGTCACCAGGTAATAATGCATGCTTAAGTAAACCCCATCCACTTCAATTAAGAAGAGATACGATTTTCGCGTATCGTAACTATATGAGAGTAAGAAGAAGAGTAAAAAACAATCACTGTCTGGGTTCAGTCATGCGGACATTGAAATGCTTGCCTGTTCAAGTGTTTTTTTCTCACACATACAAATGTGTGCATGAATAATTGCTGGGATCTTCTGTAAGTATTTATTTTGGCGAAGGAGTTATCCATCTTATTGCAAAAAAAAAATAAAAAAATAAAACAAGTAAAGAACTTTTTAAACAAAATTAAAGGATTTTTTTAAAATAAATTAAAATATAAAAAAAGTTTCTATAATGAAATAAAACTCCCAATACATATTGTTTGAGACCATGGATTTACAACCGGTCAGTGGAAATTTGCCCATTACGGGAAAAGTTTGCTTACTAGCATTCAGGTTTGCATATTAGTTGGTATACACATTTTCTTGGCACAAAACCCCCCCCCCCCCAAAAAAACAAACATTAAAAAAGGGTGGAACATAAAAAACAGCCTAAAATGCTCCATCATGTGCAGTTAATGTCTAGGTGCATTACTATACATATTGGCTGAATGTTTTTTTGCTTGAATTTTTAATTAAGACGAGCAAAATTTGCTGCTGAAATTGGTCCCCAGTCTCACTCATTTTACCATCACCGACCAACTATTACCAATCAAGTGTATCCAAAAATCATCATTATAATTCATGACTTCATTTGGGTTAGTCCATTATTAAATCTTGTGGAACATGATTAACCAATCAGGAGGATCGCATAATTGCTCATGTATTATTCATGATATTGGCTCTCTAAAGCACATTCAAGTGCATGCAGTAAGGAGTTCTCTGGTAGACAAACAAAATGCAAATGATATTCGGACCGGTCCATTTCTCTTCAGTGTAGGTGACTCTCTTGGCCACTCAGTGCTCCGTTTTTTTTTCTAGGCCACATACATAAACATGAGGCTGTAACTTTTCAGCGTTGAGTGCTGTTTCTGGGTTCAGTGTTTGAGTGTTAATAGCTGTGGGTAGGAGAGTTTCTGACAGCACAAGATCTTGTTTTGTGGATGCTATTTTTGTACGGACAAGGTACGTGTGGTTTACAATTTCTGAAGGTATGTGGACGTGTAGTGTATAATACTCATTTACACAGTATGTATTCAAAGTAAAATAGAATGCAGTATTTGTTGTGTGCAGTTTTCCGTACAAACACTGGCAAAAATTGCTGAAATTATTTCTCAGAACTTGAAAGTTATATTTGCTTGTAAACATACACACACATACACAACGTTTGTGGACTTCTCTTTGTTCTCTCATTGTTTGGACATAGTTTTTTTTTTGCGACATACCCATTGGTTTTGTACACAAAATCGAAGCGAGGACGTCCTCGCTCTGTCAAACACCCGGATCCCTTTTGTTAAAGTCCTCGGTTTCAACGGGTAGACATGCTCACACACACACGATGTACATAAATTAATTTGTAAATTATAAATATGTTTTTGATATGTTGTGTTACTTTATTTTTTTTTTATTCCTCGCCATGATAACATATTTCCCATGTTCCATTTGAATAAAAAGTCTAAAGTTAATACTACAGGATTGCCAATTAATTTGAAATCTGACATTTAATGTACAACTAGCCAAGCTTGCAAGAACTAGATTGAGAGTTGTGTGCCATTCCGACTTAACTCTAAGGTAGATTTGCAGCCTAGGGCCTAGAAGAGTTAATAAGGGAGCGTACCTCAAAAGTCGGAACGATGGGAACCTTCTAATTGGATTGGATTTAAAAGTATTCCAGTGCATGCATCATGGACCATTCCGTTGGACTGCTGGAACATTCCAATAATGCGCATATTTACTTAGGTGTAGGATTGCTCCCGAACTTCGACACAATGATGCGGTCTAGCAGAACGTTCTAGCGGTCCCATGGATTGCGGGGCGTTTGCCCATGGGTACGTTTTCGTTTGCAGCTAGAATGTGCCGGCTTTTGAGACGCACCCTAAGCTGCCTGCATGATTTTAAGATGATCCAGGATTCAAGATTAGTGAGGCTGCAAAATATGAATCCTTGTGCAGCGTCATAATGTTGACTTTATTTTTATAGGATTGACACATAGGCCCCTACACGTTTGTTCTGTTTGCTCCCAACTGCCTCCCTGCCCTTCTAAATGTTCCAAGTAGATATTTTAAAATCTCCTCAATAGAGGTTCTTGTGAGGGTAGAGCTTGATATTGTGTTTGAAAAAGCCTTTAGAGCACCACGGCAGCCCACAGCTGTACATGTGCATAGTCCCCAGGGAGCTGAGAAAGATTACAGTCTTGCTACTCTTGGCCCAATGACCAGGGCACTATGCAAATTAGTGCATTGAAAGGTTATTGTAAATTATGCTATAGGGGGCCTACATGTTTGAGGAGTACCGGTAGTTAATATTATTATTTAAAAGCAAAAGTGTATTTCATAAGCGATCGTAAAGAAGATTTGACAGTGTGTGTGCATGTCCACAACAATGGATATTTTGCATTAAATTGTCACTCGTACTCATACTTACACAATCTTTTAGCGTATTTTTGCTTGTTTACAGTAAGCGATAGTTGTGAAACAGAGATTCTGCTGACAGGCACTCTATAAGCAAAAAAATGTCAGCTTTGTACGATGATTATTGGGGCCCAGAGAACATAACTGTACACTTAATACTCAAATTAGGGGGGGGGGGCAGGCATATGTACATAGATATGTAGGCAAGGGGGGGGGAACACACACAGGCATAGATAGGGCGGTCCGTTTAATTGGTATCTGTTATCACCCCTTACTACCTCGCTAATATTTTCATTCCTGTGGGCATGTAATAACACTCATGTCTGATCCAGCTTTCCATTAGCACTGGCAATCTCTTCAGATGCCAGCTTCTGGGCCATGTAACAAATAATTGTTGGTTAGTGTCCCTGCTCTACTTCAGAAATCATCTTTTTTTAACCCACTTTTTAAAATCTTGTTTAAGGTAGTGGTTTGTTTGTCCATCAAACATGTGTCAGATCAGACTATCTGTCTAGCAAGGTTTGTGGTAAACACCTTGAAAGTAATCTCCCTATAAGGGTGTCTGCCATGCGTTGTGCATAATGCATAGTGTCCAATCCTTTAAAGGTCTTTTGAAGTGGTATTTTTTTCAACAGAATTTTCTGCTAAGCAAAAATGTGCAGGATACCGAAGTACAGATGGTATGATCTTTAGCCGGTACCTTATTCTTGTAAGCATATACTGTAATGTTAGTGTGCTTAGCTACTTTTTGTGCTTTAAAAGCAGCTCCGTGAAATTCAGCCCCTGAGAACTTTGCTAAACAAAATTATAAGCAGGAATCCAGTAACAGACAGTGTAGTGTGCTTATATTTTGGTCTGAGAAATCAAAGTAAGAAAAATGGAGTTGCAGGGGACAATTTTCTTGCACCTGGCAGTTTTTTTGAGGCAGATGTTTCTCCCTAGAGTTTTACTGATGGTAAGCTTTGGGAGTCAAAATCCTGATTATCTCTTTTCAATCATAACCAATCATGTCTCATAAAATTGTCCTGTGCCCTGCGGCCAAAGGACATGACGGAGGTGGGCCTGGCAAAAAAGGTTGTAAACAATTACTTGTAGGCCTACTCTACAAAATTTTCGGAATCGCAAAGTACATGTACATGGAGAGTTTATTCAAAATATTTTGGTTCTTATCAAGAAAAGATGTTTCTTGGATAATAAATCGATTTTCATGTAAAATAATATAATATAGGGGCCTAATATAATCTAATATAATATTAATAATTATGAATGTTTTTATATAGTTCCCATTTGATGTCACACTATGTAAATTCAGCCATCTATATGGGCAAAATTATTATTTACATTATATTTTAAATTCACAACTGTCTGTTATAATGTTATTTCTTATCAAAGATCCTTGCATGATCGGTTGGTGAACCACTTTGGCTGTGTAGAAAGATTAGAACGCATGACACATCTCAAAGCCCAAACCTAAGTTGCCCGTGATGATGACGTCTGTCGGGAACCACACATCTATCCATTAACGTTTTTGAACAATCCCGATGAATTTTTTTCATGTACAAAACAATTGTGTGTAAAGAAAACCTCCAGTGTCATTTGTAAGTCAGGAAACGTAAAGTCCGCATGGGTGTACATACAGGCATGATATTTGGTCCTTGGGAAAGAGTAGGAACATTAAGTGTGTAGACTGTACACGTGTACTAGGCTGTATAATAGACTTTTCTACACCATGCCGATATGTGGCACAGGGTGTTCCCCCCCAAAAAGAAAAAAAACACATCGAGGTAAAACCAAAATAATAAGCTTTATACCAGTTGCAATTTTTACATCAATTAAAATATGTATCTGATCAAAATTTGGACATAGGATGAATTAGAATAATTGACAATGTATAGAATAGAATTATGACATATGTTCATGGTAGGGAAAGCTGATACAGACGGTTGCCTTGTGTTCGCCAATTCACAAATAAGTTCTTCTTGAGACATTGGTATTTTAAGTATGTGCTTAGTAAAATACTAACAATGGAAAGACTTTGGCAGAAAGTGTTTACAAAGGGAAATTAGTAACTAAAAATGGACAATAACATATTATGACAAATGGACGAAATTACACACCCAACCAGCCAACCACACAATTTTTTATTTATAAATCCTTGAATTACATTGCAGCTCAATCTAAGTCCATGGGAAGAAGAGATCGAAGGTGCACACAGAAGAAGGAGAGGAAAGAAAAAAACCCTTAAAGCTCTGACATAATGCATTCCAAAGATTCCGTTGCTGTTAGGAATTCCTTGTAGTAGGCCACCATGGCTCGTGTGTGGGGAGACTTCAGATAACATTGATCAGCTGGCTGCGCCGAGTGCAAATACAAATTAATTATTCAGAACTTCACTGAAAGACGCTGATAATTGGGGGCCATTGCCATGGAAAAATTATTTCCTTTTGTGTTCGCGGATGATTTCCAAGTGACTCGTGTGCAATGCTATAATTGTAAATTGCATGTGTCCTGAAACGTCTGGGAAAATTCAAAAGCATCGGACTGATGGCCTCAAGTGGGGTTTTTTTCTGTGTGTATTTTACAAAGCGTTTTTATGTATGTTGTGCGGGCGTTTTATGGATCAATAATAAATTACTCTTAAAAATAATGAATATTTATATATTGCATAAAAATTTGCCCTAAAAGATGCCTAATGCACTTTACACAAAAAAGTAACAAAAATTAAGGCAATAGAAAAATTCTAACAATTTATAAAAATAACAAAAATTTACAGAGAAATTAATCAGAAAACGTAAGAAGTAGGTCTACATACAAGAAGAAAAAGGAAATCTTTCAACACAAGACTTTTGAATGTGAATGATAAAATGATTAAAAAACACAAAACAAAAACAAACAAACAAACTGAGAGGAGTCCTACAGTAAACAAAATAAACACACAACTTGAGAAAACCAAGACAAAGTGGAAACAAATAAAACACAAGAATAAAATCAAATTTGACAACATGGGTTGTCAAGATAGTCTAAGTTGGTAAAGGGCACTTCTATGAGGAAATTGCAAATTTCTGTTGGAACATTTCAAGGGGCACCAAGGCAAGAATAAATAGAGGAAATTGTAAATTCCTATTGGAACATTTCAAGGGGCACCAAGGCAAGAATAAATAGAGGAAACTGACAAATTCTTCTTGGAACATTTCATTTCAAGGGGCACCAAGGCAATGACCCTGAGGGGCAACATGGGGTCTCCATTGCCTCCGTGCAGTATCAGTCCTGAATAAATAAATAAATAAATGAATAAATTAAAAACTAAATAAAGAAGAAGATAATACCTTGGATGGATTAAAACATGATTGAAGACATATATTTTGTATATAGACACTAGTTAATGAACAGATGTGCTTGCACTATATGTGGCCATGGAATTTGATCAACGATGCATTATCAAAAACCATTCCCCACGCTTGTGCTTCTAATTCCCCAATTCCTCTGCAGTTCTATTTAAAAGATGAGGATCTACAAAATTCATGGCCACTCTAATTTGTATTGCTGTTTTTGATTGCGTTTGCGTTTGAGGTGTTCCCTGCACAAAATGTACATTTCTTTCTGTCAAAGGTTTTATTTGTCAAACGTTTCGCTTAAAGGTAGGGTCATAGATTGGTAAATACTCCGAATATTAATAACCGTAAAACTTTACTTGGTGAGAAGCACTGCAGCTGTTGATAGTAGAAACTATTTTGAGAAAGGATTCCCTTCGAAGTTGGTTTGGAAAAAATTTCACCCAAAAACCTTAGAATCTGAGAAACGATTCATGCTTGAAACGTTTCTCAGATTTCTGAGGGTTGTTGTTTGTTCGCGAATGCTGCGGTCAGAGCTGCCGTTGGTACCCGCTGTCACCTCGCTAAACGTGGATGGATTCAATATTCTTGTGAAGAATACAGTGACGTTTTTTTTTGCTGTTTTCCCAACAAGTAGACACTGTATTCAGCTGAAACTTTCACATGTAACTTGTATTTGTATCTTTCTTTATAATTTCCCTTTAAATCAACATTACGTTGACAAAAACCAATCTATGACTCTTCCTTTAAGTTAGAGATTGCTGTTGTTGTGAATTTGTCAACTCAAACCTCCCGTTTTAACATCTCAACTAATGATGTACTTTGCTTGAACTGTGTCTGAACCTTCGCTGCATAACTTGACTCTGGCTATTTTCCTATTTATTATTTGTTTTTGAATGATCAACTTCTCTGTGTTCGGTGTCAATGCAATTTCCAGCTGTTAATACATTCTGAACTCTCCATCTTGCACCGTACGCACCCCGGGGGTGTTCATCTTATGAATGGTGTTTCTTAAATTATGCATACTGTACACGTTTCCACAAGGCGTAACATTGATACATGTAATGAGTTATAGTCCCTCCATTTGGAGTACAGGACCCAGGCTCAATAAGCCATTTTGTGAGTTAGATATTGAGTATATGTCTGCGGTGCAGTGACTTGATGGTGAACATTAACCCTATTTAGAGACCATTCATTTCTGTATAATCATCGCAAAACGCCCAGACATGGCTAATATTGTTCATTTCTTTAATCAAATTTTGTCAGTAAAATTAAAAATGTCATTAGAAATAAAATGAAACAGAAAACTTAGTTTCGTGTTTAGAAATTGGGATACTATGTTAACATACATACATTGTGTATTCCAATTACGGATTATTCTTCCTGTGTGGACATAACCGCTCTGGATTTTCAGCGATATCTCAAAAAACGCGACCACCTTTTGAAATTAAATTTTTTCCAGGTTAGTTTTATTGTATAATCTACATTTATGTATAGGATTAAAACAATCGAACGGTTCCAAAAACCAAAGGTATACTTTCCCTTTAAAGGAACATTACAGAATTGTTTTTTGCTAACAAACAGTTAAGCACTTTATATAATCCACCATTTTTATACATAAACCTGTAGAAGTTTGAGATCGATCGGCCATCTGGGTCACGAGAAAATAGTGAAAAACCGATTACACATTTGCATGTGTTATACAATGCATGAATAAAACGCTCATGAGCGATAAACTCCAATCGGAAATTAGTTTTATTTATTTCTCATCAAATATGGCATTTCAGACAGAAATATGTCTAGGGATGTTTTCTACTATCATCATCATTAGACCATGTAAGTTTTATGTAATTCTGTGATCTTAAAGAAAATTTTAATTACCAGTTCTGTAGCGTTCCTTTAAGCGAAAAAAGCAATTTGTTACTTGTCAAGAAATTATGATAAATTTGTATGTAAAATTTTCCTGATTACTTTTACAGAGAAGAGAAGTCCAACGAATCAACAGAGGCATCAGAACCCGTAGCAGCCACAGCGACAGAAGAACCCGCCTCACCGCCCGCATCAACCACCCAGGGCAAGAACGCTGAGGAGGAGGAGGTAGACATCGACCTTGACGATCCCGAGGTGCAGAAAGCAGCGGAGAAGATCCAAGCAACGTTCAAGGGCTTCAAGACGAGAAAGACGCTATCGGAGAAGAAATTGCCCGAAGAAGTACAGGTAAGATGAATACAACCTGGGCCCAATTTCATAATGCTAAGCGAAAAATGAGTGGGGCACCAGCCATATAGCAATATAAACTGTATAGAATTTTAGCTGGTTGCCTGTTTCTGCTTAGCAAATGTTGTCTGTGCTTAGCAAGTTTTTGTGCTTAAACAGGCCTTATGAAATTGGGCCCTGGGTTCAATTGTATTTCTTTGCTAATCAAAAAATGAGTGGGGTACCAGTCCCAACATTGTAAACTTTTTAGAATTTAGCTAAGATTTTTCTCTGCTTAGCAAGTTTTTATGCTAACTGCTTACACGCTTATGAAATAGGACCCAGCTATGAAAATATTTGAACTCCCCCCTCCCCGACTAATGACATTGTAATGAAAAACAAATTTTACACAATCATCATTACTTGTAAGCAAATATAAAAGTGAACACCACGGATGCAAAGTGGTGCCTTTTTGTGTCTTGTCATTCGTGTAAGCTACATGTATTTGTTGATCTACATTCTGCACGAAACCACATTCTGCTCTTCGACATGCAACAACACAAACACAGAAATTCATTTCATCCAAATATAAAAGTAAATTCCACACAAACATCTCTCTGAAAAGAAAAAATTTAATAGCAATAAATTTGCCGCCACAACAACAAAAGCGGTTGAAATTTCAGTGTCATAAAAATGATTAAGATCCAAAACTGCAGTAAAGTTAATTGAATTGATTTTTGCCGCCTCAATCATGAAGTAATTTGCTTCCCATTCACTGGCTACATCATGAATCGATCAACACCCACAAAAACTACTGCTCAAACGGGCACCACAAAGTCAAAAGTGTGCGAGAGACGTACAGTCGGCAACGATGCCGGTGCACAACACATGTCTTCTCTTCACGCACTGCTGCCACCTACTGTAGTACACATCCTCTCCTTATCAAGTAGACCCAAGTGATCGTTAATTAAATTTCGGACATACAGCACTGACCTGTTTATGATGACATCAATCTATACAGGTCGATTTGACTGGCGTAATTCTCTCCCCAGGGCATTTAAGAGTAGATACTTTTAGTTTATTTCTCCCCTTCATCTGAGTGAGTAACATGCACTGTACAATGCACATGTAATTCTGGACACACGGAAGGGCATATGTGGGGTCCTGACAACAATGGAACAATTGACCCCACAAGGTCATTTCAATAGGAACAATTGGGCCCCACAAGGGAATTCTTCAGAAAAGGGAATAATAGAACAACAATAGCAGTACCCCACAAACCGGATCCGTAAGGATGGGTGCAGTCATGTGTGTGTGTGGGTACAAAAGGTATCCACATTCAAACCGTGGACCTATAACAAAAGGGACAATAGGTCCACGGTTGCTATCACAAAGGAAAACATTGTGGTCCACGGTTGCTATCACAAAGAAAGGAGGGTCCACGATTGCCGGTGTTTACACACGTGTGTGTGTGGGTAGGTATCCACATTCTAACCGTGGACCTATAACAAAAGGGACAATAGGTCCACGGTTGCTACCACAAAGGAAAACAAATGTGGTCCACGGTTGCTATCACAAAGAAATGAACAAAGGAGGGTCCACGTGTGCCGGTGTTTACACACGTGTGTGTGTGTGGGTAGGTATCCACATTCAAACCGTGGACCTGTAACAAAAGGGATAATAGGTCCACGGTTGCTATCACAAAGGAAATCATTGTGGTCCACGGTTGCTAACACAAAGAGTTGAACAAAGGAGGGTCCACGATTGCCGGTGTTTACACATGTGTGTGTGGGTAGGTCATTCAAACCAGGGACCTAACACACATGCTAAAAAATGCATCCCGGTGGAGCATTCTTTTCCTCTTTGTCTCTGCACCTAACATCTCCCCATAGACTTTGTACACAAATTTCCTTGTGGAGCACCCCAGTCTTTAGAATTCCCCTATATGGAGACCTTTTGTTTTTTCCTTTTTTCTTATTTTGTCCTCTGTCTCCATAAGGTAGCGAATATTAAAACACATGTATAACAAAAGAGTACAATAGGGTCGCCGGTTCGATGAAGGTCCCCAGTTGGAAAGTGTGTACAAAACCAATTGGAGCTGTCGCCAAAGAGTACAAACAAAAGAGGGACAATAGGAGGTCTCCGATTGCAGGTGTTTATACACTTGTGTTCTAACACATGCCAACTTATGGGGCACTTTTAACAATGGAACAATGGACCCCACAAGGTAATTTCAATAGGAACAATTGGGCCCCACAAGGGAATTCTTCATAAAAGGGAATAACAGAACAACAATAGCAGTACCCCACAACCCGGATTTGTATGGCTGTGTGTGTTTGTGTGTACATTTGCATCTTCGAGAGGGCAAGGCCATTTTCATTTTGCAAAGGGCACTTCCATCGGAAAATCATAAAGTCTATGGGAAACTTTTGAAGGGGGACCAAGGCCAAGACTAGGGGCACCAAAGCCAAGACCAGGGGCAACAGGCCATGGCCTCTGTGGCCTCCATGTAATTACAGGCCGTACATGTAGATCAGGATTCTGTTCCTTGCTGCAAAGGGCACTTCCTTTCGAAAATCTTAAAGTCTATGGGAAATTGTTGAAGGGGCACCAAGGCCATTAAGACCAGGGGCACCAAGGCCAAGACCAAGGGCAACAGGCCATGGCCTTTGTGGCCTCCATGTAATTCCAGGCCTGAGATCAGGGTTCTGTTCCTTTCTGCAAAGGGTACTTCCTTTGAAAAATCTTTATGGGAAAGTTTTGAAGGGGCACCAAGGCCAAGACCAGGGGCAACAGAGACCTGGCCACCGTGGCCTCCGTGTAATTCCAGGCCTTAACTCGGGGGTCTGTTCCAGCTATACATGCACCTTGAATTAATCTTCTGTCAATGTGGCCCCTTTATTTTACACGCTGAAAAACGAGCCATGGTTATGCATGGTCGGTTGTAGCAATTAGACTATCCCCCCCAAAAAATTAAAAATGAGAGCAATGTTCGAAAACAATGTTGGAGTATGGACTAATGGACTTTGCATCATGCCAGGGCTTGAGTTTAAGGGACAAAGCCACAGGCTGCAAGGCTTAGTAGGTAGCTCAAATTTTTTAATGGACCAGAATTTTGTTTTTTTACAAGACCAGAATCAAAAATGAGAAAACCCCCCAATAATACACAGTTCAATAATTAAACTGTTTTTATTTGAAAAAAAAGATGTAAAACTAACTACATGTAGTAGAAAGTTTAGACATCTTTCGTAGGTGCTTGTACCAGAGAAATACGTCTTTCTGGTTTCCTGTCTCTGGTTTCTGAGATGCACTCAGAATCATGGAAACCATTAACAGTGTTTCAAAGCTAGAGTATCTTAAAAAGATGTCAAACTTTGTATATAATTTGACATCTTTCGATGGTTCTCATACAAGAAAAAGACGTTGTCTGATTCTCTGTATCTGGTTTCTACGACCCACACACAATCACGGAAACCAGAAATGGCTAATTGGAAAGACATATTTTTATGATATTGAGAACTCGGAAATGAATTTTTTTATGACATGGAAACTTGGAGAGACATCTTATTTATCTACAAATTTTTACTTCTTTCTATGATGAGTTAGCTTGGAAAAATGAAAACTCAAATGGTCATTTTTTTAACAGTATTATAAAGGATCGGTAAGGATAAAAAACATACATTTTCCGTTTGATTTGAATTGTATGAAAGCTTACTGATTATGGAGTTAATACTGGAACATTTTTCTGAGAAATATTTCCCTCTGAAATGAAGTCATGTTGAAGAAAACTATATCTGAAAACCAACAAAATAAACAGTTTCAGCTGATTTCAGTTCAATGTTACAACCAAAATTAAGGACATGGTGTTTACAAATGCTGAAAGTTGTGCATGGTTTTCCACTATTTTCTCCTGACTCACAAAGCGGATAAAGCCCACATTTTCACGGGTTTGTTATTTCATGGTTGATCACACAAAACATGAAAAAACTGTCTGCAACTATTTTGTTCAGCTCTACCAATCCTGTATAATACCTTTAAGCTTCCGTAGTAGACAGAAGGCAGAGATGGTGGCATTTAAAAGGGGTCTGTACATTTATATGTACATGTACCTTGAAAATATGTATTAAATTTTCAAGAGCAAATTGCGGTTAAAAAAAGTGCTGTGTGCTAATTCATAAAATATACATGTAAGGTAACACGAGTACTACATGTATCCTCTATGGTATTAAGCACTTTAATATTGTCAATAATGAAAATTACCCATGTTGTCCCTGTACTTTAAACACTGAAGTATTATAGACTCAGCTTGCAGGCCCGATACCTCACAGGAGGTGACTGAGGTAATTGCCCCCATGGCCCTGGTCATTGCCTTGGTACCCCTTGAGATGTTCCATGAGAAATTTACACTCCTGTCGCTGAGGTGCCCCTAGGAATTTCTGTCTTGCCCTTACAAGTATAAAGCATCAGGCTTGAGTATTATATACTGTTAGTGTGCAATTGTCCCCATGTCCCTGGTCATTGCCCTGGTGCCCCTTGAGGTGTTCCAAGAGAAATCAAACAATTCCCTCACTGAGGTGCCCTTTACTATTACTATAAAGGGAATTCTGTCTTGCCCAATACAAGAATAAAGCATCATGTCTGAGTATATATAATGTATAGTGTGCAATTGCCTCCATGCCCCTGGCCATTGCCTTGGTGCCCCTTGAGATGTTCTCACTGAGGTGCCTTTTACTGACGGAAATTCTGTCTTGCCCTTACAAGTATAAAGCATCACGCCTGAGTATGTACTGTCAGCGTGCAATTGCCCCCATGCCCCTGGTCATTGCCCTGGTGCCCCTTGAGATGTTCTAAGAGAAACCAAACACTTCCCTCTCTGAGGTGCCCTTTACTAATTACTAAAGGAATTTCTTTCTTGCCCATACAAGCATAAAGCATCATGCCTGAGTATGTGTGCAATTGTCCCCATGCCCCTGATCATTGCCTTGGTGTCCCTTGAGGTGTTCCATGAGAAATCAAACACTTCCCTCACTGAGGTGCCCTTTACTAATTACTAAAGGAATCTCTTTCTTGCCCATACAAGCATAAAGCATCATGCCTGAGTATGTGTGCAATTGTCCCCATGCCCCTGATCATTGCCTTGGTGCCCCTTGAGGTGTTCCATGAGAAATCAAACTCTTCCCTCACTGAGGTGCCCTTTACTAATTACTAAAGGAATTTCTGTCTTGCCCGTACAAGTATAAAGCATCATGCCTGAGTATACACTGTCAGCGTGCAATTGCCCCCATGCCCCTGGCCATTGCCTTGGTGCCCCTTGAGATGTTCCAAAAAATAATAATGTATACTTCCCTCACTGAGGTACCCTTTACTGAAGGAAATTCTGTCTTGCTCCTACAAGAATAAAGCATCACGCCTGAGCACACTGTCAACATCCAGCCATTGATCATGTGTTTTCCACTCTACCTGAATACATGTGTACATACTACATCTTGTATTTTTGTCGTCTACCATGTCTACGCATGCAGGACGTGAGACAACAATATTGAGTGGTCTCGTGTTGACTGAAATAGCAGGCGATCTCTTCCACCGCAATTAACTAAATATTTCTAGCCTACATGTAATATTTCGTTTGCGTGTACATGTAACAAATTTTTCCGAAGATCAAGGCCAGTATGTGTCTGTTTTTCAAAAAATGACTCTGAAAGCACTGAGCATTCAGGCTTAGTTGTAGGTATAGGGGTTAATTAAAGAGCAACTATTGGTACATGTGGGGTTCCATTCTCTCTCTCCAGGTACCTGTGTGATTCCCCTCACCCCCAGGGCCCTGAACAGTAGCTTAACAAAGGGGGGACCCTTTCCCCCTTGCCCCCCTTTCCCCCTCCCCCCAAATGAGATTGGAAAAATGCACAAAAGAATGGTTCGAAACATTAAATAGCCCCCCAAAAAACCCCCAAGAAACACCCAATCCCCCCCCCCCCAACCCCAAAACAACCCAAAACAACAACAACAACAACCTTCCCCTCGCTTGCCCCCCCCCCCCCCACCCCCAATGAAAATATCTAGTTATATGCCACTGGCTCTGAAAGTCCTGAGTATACTGTAGTTTACATACATGTACATGTATGCGTTGCTAGTGTCGTGCGAAAAAAAGGAAGAAGAAAAAAAACATCAAATGAATTGACATTCACTGAACTGACCTTTCAGGAAAACAAAAACCAAATAAATTATCCTCCCGTTCATTTTAAGGTTTTGAAGGAGACTTTAAAAATCAATGTTCTGTAAGTCATGAACATGCACTGTTTGTCTTGACCTTGGCATGATCCAAGTCCAAGGACTTCAAATCAATATATTGCTCGGATGCTCGTCAAGGCCAAAAGGCTGTTCTGGCCCATTGTGCGGGCTCGTCAATAAACTCACTGTTATTATACGTGTACAATTACCACAGGAAACTCTTTGCACGGGGTTGCTGTTCATAGAATCGGATCTACACTGTAGACAAATTATTTTGTGCTTTAAGACGTATTGCTTTGTTGTCTCATCTGGGCCCAATTTCATAGAGCTGCTTAAGCAGAAAATAATGCTTAAAAATTATCCGCTAAGCAGAAATGAGCAGGATACCAGTCACAAATTGTACATGTGACATGGTAGTTTGGCTGGTAACCTTATTCTGGTAAGCATAATTTTGTTGTGCTTAAGCTACTTTTGTGCTTAAGCAACTCTATGAAATTGGGCCCTGGCGTTATTGTATTGGAGTCTAATCTTTGAAGTTTCTTGAACCGCAAAGATTGCATGGAGGATGATGAGAGAGTGGATGATGTTCAAAGTGGATTTGAAGAATGAGCAAATCTCAAGCTTCAGGGCTCAAATATGGACAATTTCCTACAGACCACATTTTGTTTTAATAGCTGGACCCTGAAATATTTGTGACAAGACCATAGAATTTTTTTTCTGTCTGGACTTGTTTGGTTTTAGGTTTACTGGCCCTTTCGGGTGGCTAAAGAGCTTGCCTCTCACCACTGTGGCCCTGGTTCGATACCCGGCTTCAGCCACATGAGGACTCTGACGTTGGTTCTCTCCTAGTACGCCACAAGTGTTTTTCTCCCGGCCCTCCGGTTTACCTTCCTCCGGAAAAATCAAAGACTTTCGATCTCTGGCTGTGCTCTGTGGTTATATGGATTAATGTGGTAGGCTGTTAAAGGTGTCCTTAAACGCCTGCATCTTGAAAACGTAGCCGCGTCCTTCACAATTCAGCTTCTCAGCTGCAAGTAAGGATGATTAGCATCCCAAATTACTGTTAATGTTATTATTTGCTAAAATTACTGGACTCTGGCTAGTGATCCAGTTGACCACAGGGCCTGTAGCTCAAAATTATTTACTGGACCAGAATTTATTTTACAAGAGCCGGAATCTAATGCGAAAGAACTTTCTACAGAGCTCAACAATCTGTGAACTGTTTTTATTTGAACAAGCACTAAGAGAATATCTCGTTTGTCTAATTTGCTATTAAGTTTACATGTACTTCAGTAACCAAGACAGTTGACAGATATTAACCAGACTCAAAGTCAACATTTGTGAGGCGATTTCAGTATGGCGAAACAAGCCAAAACAGGCCAACAGGGGTGAAATTTTCAAAAATATATTTTGTTGTAAATTTAAATGCCAAAACATATCTTATTTTATGTTGGCAACTTCCTTCCTGATAAATAACTTCAAAAAGGGGTTTGAAATTATTAGCATTGAAAGAAAATGTGCCGATCTTGTAGTTTCAAAACCAACTCGACTTAAGCCCCCTTTTCTCAGTTTCATTCTCTCGCATCTGTTAGTGTTTCTACTTTAAGAAAACAACTTTTGAACCAAAGGTGGTATCAACATAGGGTTTTAACAGTATTAAAGCATAGATTATGCTCATTTCAAATGTAAAAAAAAAATAAAAAATGACCTGGGACGACAAAAGGCTCTCTTTGCTTGATCACATTTGAACATCTTTTTCTTGCTCATTACACAGTGAGGTACTTTTAGTCAATTAAAAAAGGCATAAAATCACTGGCCTCAGGCCTGTGGTCCAGTGTAAATTTCGAGCCCTGCTCAGGTTTGAGGTTATCCGCCTAGTGCTAAAAATTACCGAACAACAAAATTTGCATTTTAAATTTTTTTGACTCGGTGAATCACAATCCGTTTTATGACGTCTGTGGCTTGTAACTGCTCGCTGTATTGTATGATTCTGCCTTGGCATTGGAATTGAGACGTCATTTTTTAATATGTCCCAGGAACAAAGACGTCATTTTCAATTGTGTAGAAATTCGTAGACAGCCTCGGGGGCGAGGAGCTGACGAAGGTCTTGCTGTCTGTCATGCGTGCTTACAATGACTTCTCCTACACAAGATGAAGGTCGAAAAGGGATGCGGGCTAACATTGACAAAACAAATTGTACAAAATAATATATTTTCTTCAGGGTAAAGTTTAGGCTTTTTGCATGGTAGAGAGACATTTAGTTTTGCCAAGTGGTACTATCCCTGTTTGAGAGCACTCCATATTTATGTAAATTATGTCCCTATTACTTTCTCATTATTATTCATTGTCCTGGAGTTTCATCTTTGAGAGGGCAAGGTTCATTTTCATTTTGCAAAGGGGCACTTCCATTGAAAAATGTGACAGTCTATAGGAAACTTTTGTAGGGGCACCAAGGCCAAGACCAGGGCAACATAATGTAAGACATGTGCTCTGTATAAGCACAAAAGTGTTTTTTTAGGACAGACAAATCTTGACAGAAAGAAATGGCTTATTACTTTTATGAAGTACATTCCAAAATACAATGATGTAGAGGTTGGAAACGTTGCACAAGTTTTTTATTTGTAAAAGGACATTTTGAAAACGACTTGACCAGCCCTTGCTCCCATGTTCTTGTAAGATTGTGTTGTTGTCATGTACCTGTCATCACCTGTCAGTAAGTGGTAAGGGCAAGAGTGTTCCCTTAAGTAAAGGGCACACTCTAGTGTACTGAAACATTTCAAGAGGCACCGAGGCAATGACCAAGGGGGCATGGGGGCAATTGCCTCCGTTTTTCCTCTGTGAAGTATCTGGCCTAAATGTTTTTGCTGTTTGACTGTTCTCCTGCAAAAGCTTTGCGTTATGACAAATAAATTAGCGAAGCGATTTTTTATGCTACAGGCCTAGCACCCATGAAATGATGAAATTAGATCCGTCTTCGTAGTGTAGATACTTTTCATGTTTGGCAGATTTTCAGGGTGCTCGACGGCTGTGTGAAATTGGTACCCTTTCAAGACGTACACAGTGTTTCGTATATTTTGTTACCACGGTGAACTTAACGCTGTATACCCATGATTCATTCGTAGTCTGATCAATACACACTATATAATATTACATCTCGCATTCTTAGTCTCCCCGAAAAACACTCGGTCATCCTATCATCAGGGGTGGCCCTATACTCTCCTTGTTTTTTTTCCCTTCCATTCATAACACGTAACTCATGTCAAACCGTGTTCATACTGTATGGCCCCTCGGGCGGTGTTTTTTGATTGTCGTTCGCAGTAGACAAACAGGAAAAGGGCTCGGTGCGATGGGTATAGACAGAGGGAGAAAACAAAGAAGGGAGAGAAAGAAAAAAAAATAGGTTCAAGAATTGTTCTCACATCGTTCACTTGGATATCGACTCCTGCAGGCGCAGGAAATGTTTGATATAATAGACAGCATTGAAGAAATATTCTGTAGTATGCGGCCGAATCATTTGCAGCCACAGGGTTTACATTGGTGCCTGTGTTTGTAAATTCATAATGACTGTTCAAATGGCGCCATTGGGAAATGGTCATGATGTAATATATAATTGGACATGGGTCTTCCTTTTAGTGTCATTGAGGAGCGTGCCTACAAATTTGTCAGAGTTTATTTTGTGGTTACTAACGACCAAACATTGAGAATTTTTTTTTTTTAAATGATGTGGAGATTGAGTCTGTTAAATCTCTTTAATGTAACCAGGAGGAAATTGTTAATTGTTGCGCAGTATTTGTAGTCCAAAATAAACAGGCACTACGTTAAAGGCACTGTACACGTTTGGAAATTGTCAAAGACCAGTATTCTCACTTGGTGTATCCCAACATATGCTTAAAATAACAAGCCTGTGAAAATTTGGGCTCAATTGGTCATCGAAGTTGCAAGAAAAAAAATGATGAAAGAAAAAACACCATTGTTGTACAAATTTGTGTACTTTCAGATAGGAATAAAAACTTCTTGCAAGAAGTTTTTATTATTCTAGTGAGAAATTACCTCTTTCTCAAAAACTACGTTACTTCAGAGGGAGTCGTTTCCTACAATGTTTTATACTATCAACAGCTCTCCGTTGCTTGTTACCAAGTAAGTTTTTATGCTAATATTTGTTTTGACTTGAGTCATAACCAAACGTGTACGATACCTTTAAAGTAACCAGGAGGAAACTGTTGTTGTGCAGTATTTGTAGTCCCAAAATAAACAGGCACTACATTAAGTATTGGTGCCTGGATTGTTAGTTTGTATTGACTGTTCAAATGGCGCCATTGGGAATTATGTTCATGACGTAATATATATAATTGGAAATGGGTCTTCCTTTTGTGTCTAACATACAGTCTAAAGGTATTAGTTTTGAGTGCTGAGGAGGGTTTGTAAAAATTTAGTTCTTTTTTACGACTATGAAATATCAGAAACAATATAACAAGATAGTTTATGCTTTGAATGAATTTAAATTGCTTGCCGGACATTTTTTTTAATGGTATACATCGTTAAAATATTTAGTTGAGAATGCATTAATTATGTACAAGTCCATAAACATGTATGACTATGGTGTGCTCAATTTTTTTTTCTCTATGAAACCGGTCATCCCTAGCCTACAGTGTGATTATAAATAATTGATGGAGTACAATGTGTGTGTTTTTTTTATTTCTGCCTTATGGTTGCTTTTTTCTTTTCAAAAGTATCGATTTTAGTTTGAAATTTTGTTAGAAATAATAACTTGCTCTAGAGACGCAACAATTCATTTAAGGATTTGTTTGTTTTAAGGTTAAAAAAAAAACCCACTTTCACAAAAATTAAATTGAGATTTTTTCTCTCTTTTTTCCCCACAAAACTTGCACCAGGTATGCTTTTGTACAGTGTAGATGCAAAGAGTATGGACTTTCTAATTGAGTTGACCTTTGCAAGGTTGTTCATCAGAGAATGAAATTCTAATTTCCCTAAAGAGACTTTTTGTCAAACAGAAATTGTATTATCAGTGCAGCTTTCAAAGAGGGTAGCAAAATTGCTGAGCCTTCCAATTTAGACAGTTGTTTTTTCTGGAAGGGTTCTTCATTCACCTCCCTAGTTTTCAATAAGCATGCAAAACAACAAAATTTGTATAAAATTACATGGACATGAAGCAAAATTATGACCAAACCTTGAGATGTTCTATTTGAAATGGTTGTGGAGAGTCTGTAAACGTCTAAAATGTAACTTCCTATAAATTCAGGGGGCTTCATCTCCCAAGGCTCTAATTTGGCGTAAAATTCCACAAGACCGCAGGGCTTGTAGCTCAAATTGTTTACTGGACCAGAATTTATTTTACAATACCAGAATCTTCATAAGAAAGAAATTTCTACAGAGTTTAACATGTACAATGTTTTGTATTTGATATTTGAACAAGCACTTAGAGAAGATTATAATCTCATTTGTGTTATGTGTTAGTATAATTTGATACTCAATGGAATTGTATTACCAGACTCAAAGTCAACATTTGAACATCTTTTCTTTCTGTTAAAGGTGTTACACAGTGAGGTATTATTATTCTATTGAAAAAAACACAAGACTGCCGGAACTTGTCAGTTCATGAGTTTACTGGCCCGGGGCTTAAATCACTGGCCTCGGACCTGCGGTCCAGTGTCAAATTCCAGCCCTGTCTCCACACGAAGAGGAAACTGTTATCCAATTTGCAGGAAAACGTTTCATTTTCATTTATTCTCGCCCCTGTGTTGTACGGTAACATCTGCTGTGTGTGGACACAACGTCTAAGCAAGGCCGACTCTCTTTCGGATGTTGATGTAGCCCTCATGAATTGCAAATAAATAATAAGAGAAAATATTATTTCTGGAGGCAGATCTTTTTTATCTCAACACGATCACAGACTGTAATTTAATTCAATTAGAACCCGGCGATCGTGATCGTTTTTTATTGTGGAGCTTTATAATTGGTCGCAAGTCCTTCGTGCTCGTATGATAGCCTGAGATATCCAGAACTGTACTGCGCTGTATTTATACACTGTTTCCACGTCTTAAAGGTATTATACAGGATCGGTAAGGATGAAAAACATAATCATTGTTTAATTTTAGTCTGAAAGCTTTACTGATTTTGAAGTTCATACCATTTTTTTTCTGTGAAATATTTCCCTCTGAATTGAAGTCATATAAAAGAAAACTGTATTTAGTATCTGAAAACCTAAAAAACCTGAAAGTCAGCTGATTTCGGTTGTTACTGCCAAAATTAAATGACACTGTTACATGCTGAAAATTGTGCATGGTTTTTCACTATTGTCTCCTGACTCACACAAGGGATTAATCCCAAATTTTCACAGGGTTGTTATTTCTTGTATATATGGTTGATCAGACAAAACATGAACACTGTTTGCGACTATTTTGTCAGCTCTCGAACAATCCTGTATAATACCTTTAAAGGCACTGTACACGTTTGGTAATTACTCAAAATATATATTAGCATAAAAACTGACTTGGTAACGAGCAACAGAGAGCTGTTGATACTATAAAACATTGTGAGAAACGACTCCCTGTGAAGTAACATAGTTTTTGAGAAAGAGGTCATTTCTCACTAAAATAATAAAAACTTCTTGCAAGAAGTTTTTACTCCTATCTGAAAGCACACAAATTTGTACAACAAGGGTGTTTTTTCTTTCATCATTTTCTTGCAACTTCGATGACCAATTGAGCCCAAATTTTTACAGGCTTGTTATTTTATGCATACATTGTATGTTGGGATACACCAAATGAGAACACTGGTCTTTGACAATTACCAAACGTGTACGTTGCCTTTAAAGAGGGGCTGTAAGGTTAAGTTCAGTTTTGTGGTGCACTCATTTTCCGATAGATACATGTAGAGTCCATGAAAGTTGGAATTTGAACCAAATTACTGTGAACAGCAAAAACTGATTTACATGTACCATGTCAGGGCCCAATTTCATAAAGCTCTTTAGCAGAAAAATGCTGCTGAGCAAATTTCTTTGCTAAGCAAAAAATGAGTGCAGCACCCGTGGCAACAGCATAAACTTTATGAAATGTTGGCTGGTAACATGTTTCTGTTAAGCATAATTTCTCTCTGTGCTTAGTAAGTTTTTGTGCTTAAAGGCTTTATGAAATTGGGCCTTGATGTTTTCAGGCATGCAACTTTTCAGCGTTTTGGGTTTCTCAGCTTTGCCATTGAAAGTTGAAGAAAAAAAAACAGTACAGAATCTTGCTAGCACTTTTTTGATATTTCCCCCCTTTTTTTTGGACCACCTGCAGGTACGTGATTATGTTTTTGAACTGAGATGTAAAGCCATTAAAAAAAATCATCAAGTCTGCAGAGAGTTCCAAACACTTCAGTTCGGACTCTCCTTAGCTGTACTCATAATCAACAGTTATAAATACTCTGTCCCTCAGATTCCCTCGCCAAAACACCTCTGTCCCCACCTCCTCCTGCCATCTCCGTCCCTTCACGCCACCAACAGCCCCCTCTCACATCAACTCGGCTCTCCCCACACACCAACGCCATAAATATTTGAACACCGATTTTCTCAGCACTTAACCACTTGAGGTCGCCGTGAGGCAATAGTGCAGAAAATGGGATAGCAGTAGGGCGTAGATGCAAGGTGCTACTTTTGTGCATCATGGCGAGATAATGACCAGAGGGGAAGGCGGGTAGTAGTAGCCTTGGCTTTTAGTAAGGTGGCACACACGTCGTCCGTCCGTGGGAGCAGTGTCAGGTTGTCATCCCGAAGGGGGCACTGGGGAAGATAGAGAGCATAGATTGAAATGTAGAAAACAAGCTACTTCAGGGTTTTTTTCTTTTGTGGGGCACAGATTAAAAAAGTGTATACGTATCAATGAACACAAAATACAAAACAGGGGATGAAAGCGAACCACTTTAAAGTACCCCCCCCAAACAAAGAAACACAACAACATCCAATAGTAAAATATGTAAGAAATCAAACTACATGCACTTTTAAGAAGAATTGTCCATTATTTTACAAATCTCATGTTGCAACTCGTGAAGTTGATCTTGACATTGTCAAATTCTTAAATTTGTATTGAATATATAAAATGTGCACATTTACACAGTCTGTTATAGGCTAAACATTTAAAACAGCTTGATGTCAATTTTGTTTTCTTCTAAACATTTTGTTTTATGTATTAGACTTCTGAACCAGCCACAGAGCCACCCTCAGAGCCAGCCGCAGAACCAGCCGCAGAACCAGCCGCAGAACCAGCCGCAGAGCCAGCCGCAGAGCCAGCCGTAGAACCAGCCACAGAGCCAGCTACAGAGCCAGCCGCAGAGCCAGCCACAGAGCCAGCCACAGAGCCGGCCACAGAACCAGACACAGAGCCAGCCGCAGAGTCAGCCGCAGAGCCAGCCACAGAACCAGACACAGAGCCAGCCGCAGAGCCAGCCACAGAGCCAGCCACAGAGCCAGCCGCAGAGCCAGCCGCAGAGCCTGAGACGCCTGCCGAAGCCGAAGAAAAAGCCCCCGCCCAGGAGTTGACAGAGGAAGCTCCAGCAGAGGTAAAATTTAAAATACAGAGATCACATCACACACCTGTGGCCAGTTTCATAGAGCTGCTTAACCCTTTAGAGACCATACTGGCCAGAAGCGGCTTGTATCAAAATGCCCATAGCATGACCGCAAGATTTGACCTACTTATGCTGAAACAAGCACAAGAGCAGCATTCATAGGTTTTTTTATGTATGTTGGGTCACATAAAGTGTGGATACTGGCCTTTGACAATTACCAAAGTAGTTGGCTTGCTTCAATCAGAGGCAAAAGACACCCACAAATCAATGTTGCTTATTTCAATTGCCACAATCGAATTAAGCCCTGATTTGAATTGAACAAAATCCTTGACATGATAAGCTTTTCTCAGTGCTTCCACTTTTAATTAAGCCCTGATTTGAATTGAACAAAATCCTCGACATGATAAACTTTTCTCAGTGCTTCCACTTTTAATTAAGCCCTGATTTGAATTGAACAAAATCCTCGAAATGATAAACTTTTCTCAGTGCTTCCACTTTTAAAGTATGCCCAGAGGTTTGTTGTACAGTATGGTGTGTTAACTACCAGGGTCCAGTTTCAACAGACAATTCTGCTAACACACAAATTGTTTGCTTAGGGAAAGTTAAGCAGGATACCAGTCAGAAATGGTGCATGAGACATGATATTTCTGCTGGTGACCTTAATCTAGTAAGCATAATTTTGTTGTGCTTGGCTACTGTTTGTGCTTAAGCAGCTCTATGAAATTTAGCCCAGAGGATGGGAATAAATTTTCCTTTTCCAAAATAAAAAAATGAAGGAAAAAAGAGTCCTTAAAAATATTGTCATTTCTGTGACGTCTTTGAAGACACTCAACAAAGCAGTCAAAGAATTGCTCTCCAGTAAAAGGTCTTCCGTTGTAAAGAGCTTTGCAAAATGAACTTTCATCGAGTCTTGTCCATAGGTTTGGAATCCTCTTATCATAATGCACACACATTCATTCATTCCAACGGCTTCCACCGTGCACATACAGAGAAGAATAAATACATTGCAGGAATATGTCAAGTACCAACTTTAAGTAGTAAACACTTGAGTTACATTAAAAACTCTCAACCCAAACCATTTTATTAAAAATTTACTCAGTCAGTTTCCCTTGTGGATTTTTACTGGCAATAGCTCTGTTTTCTTTTTAATAGAAAATTTCCAATAATGACGCATTATAGATCTTTTTCTAAATTGAAAATTTTTTAAAACAAAATTGCGTCATGTTTATTGGTAACTAGAGGATAGGAAAGAAATAAAAATTACAATTAAATTTCCCTGACAAATATATCAAATGCTCTACCATGCCTTAAAGGGTCTTTATACGTTTGGTAATAAAAACTCACTCGGTAAGAAGTACAGCAGCTTTGGATAGTATAATGCATTTTGAGAAACATTTCACTTTTCACTTCAAAGTACTGCGGTTATGGAAAAAGATATCCCCAAAAATTTGAGTCTGAGAAGTGGTACTGACAGTAACGCTTCTTCTCAGATATTGTATTCCAATTGCAGATTATTCTTCCTGCATAGACATAACCGCTTCAGATTTTCGGCAATATCTGGAAAACATTACCACCTTTTGAAATGAAATTTGCACAGGTTAGTTTAATGGTATATATCTACAACTATTTAGGATTGAAACAAACAGTGGGTTCCAATTACCAAACGTGTACAATCCCTCAAAAGATCTTTTTCTAAATTGAATTATTAATTTTTTTTAAATCAGGTGGGTTGTTTTGTGTCGTGCTTATTGGAACCTGGTGGATGGGATTGAAATAAAAATTACCATTAAATTTCCTTGACAATGTTATCAAAAATGCTCTACCATGCCTTAAAGTGGAAGAGGAGAATTGCATCCTCGAGATGGCAAACCTTACTCAAGTAGATAATAATTGGTGTGTTTACACCAACGTGACAGTTCCACATTTTTCCAAGGTCACAGCGTATTCTCGTAATCAAAGCTACAAGACGCTGTGCATGCATTATTTAATATCCTAATGGATCGGCCACATGGTGCCTGTTTCTTTTGACATGTTTCAGTTGGTCTCGATAGTCTTGGTTCTGTACTTCCATTCCCCCCTTTTTTCAAATGTCAACTCGAGGTCATCTCTCAATATTTTGAAAAGAATCTTTTATGTTACATGTAGAGACGGCTGTCCTTGATTCTAATTCTTATTGAATCTTCACTTTCACTGACAAAGGGGCTTCTGGAAACAGACTGAATACATTATAGATGGAGAGCATTGCACATAAAAACACAAAACAAACAAACAAACAGACACCCCGAACAGGCAAACAGACAAAAGCAATCTTGGCTTGAGTTGAGTTGAGTTGCAGTATTCTAATTTTTCCAGTTTTCCAAATTCAAAGTGGATGAGATAGTCAAATATACAATGGTCTAGAAACTGGGATTTATCGACAGATTAGAAAAACAACTATAGACCCCTTGCACAACGCGCAAGATACTCACATGCGCCTATCCTGTCCGCCATTTTTGGGTGTCAAAATCGTATACAAACATGCACAAAAGAGAGTTGACACCCAAAATGACGCGCATTGTTTGGAGGTGCATTCGGCGTTGTGTAAGGGGGCTGTAGAAATCAATTGGTCCCCCTTGCATAAGGCAAAACGCTACAGGTTGAGGTCACGCGCATGTTTTTTACGCACAGAGAACAGCTATCGTCCAATGATCTGCCTCTTTTTTGAGAGAGTGACGTCATATGCACATGGGTCTATAGGCCATGTGCGAATTAGCGACTCTGACTGTGGCTATGGCTTGAAGCATATAGGATGCCCATAGCAACAGCCGAAGCTGTAGCCGCAGCCATCAATTTGAATATAATCTTACCTGCAGTGTAAGCCATGTCCACCTCACACAGACTGGCTCCAACTGATGGATTACCAGAAGCCCATGCGAGTTGCATTGAGCTAGTTTTTCATTGATGATTATATGCAAGAAAAGTTCAATAATTAAACTCAAGCCTTTATAGAAACAATCTTCAAAGACTAAGATCTTCTCAAAGCTAAAAGTTTCTGTCATAAGAAATGCTGTTGAACGATGAAATGGGTGAATTTTTTGGGTAAAATTACACAAAAATGTATGGAGCCAGAAGTTGCCAAATCTTTGGGCGTGCAGCAGATACACACACGCGTGATGCAATACCTTTACCAACAAGATACATAATAGCTAGGGATTAATGATCATATTGTACATTAAATTACTTTAATTCCCAATTCTTACATTATCCCGCGTATGCTCAGACTACTGAGGAAACAAAGGAAGACGCTAACCAGGAGGCTGAACCAGCACCAGAAGCTGCACCAGCAGAAGCGGCAGAGCCAACACCAGAGGCCGAGGTAACGCAAGAGGCGGAGCAAGCACCAGAAGCAGAGGCGGAGCCCGCTAAGGAGGCAGAGCCAGAAAAGGAGGCGGAGCCAACACAAGAGGCGGAGCCAACAGCAGAGGCAGAACCAACAGCAGAGGCGGAGCAAACAGCAGAGGCGGAGCAAACACAAGAGGCGGAGTCGGCAGCAGAGGCGGCGCCAGTAGAGGCAGAGCCAGCATCAGAGGCACCAGAGCCTGCTGCTCAGGAGGCGGAACCATCACAAGAAGCTGAGCCAGCACAGGAGGCGGAAGCCGAGCCATCTGCAGCAGTAGAACCCAAGCAGGGGGAAGAAGAGGAGGTTGATATCGACCTCACTGATCCAGAAGTCCAGGAGGCTGCCAAGAAGATCCAGGGAGGATTCAGGGTAAGTTATGAAGGATCAACTTTTACCCCCCCCCCCCTAAAACCCCCCCAAACAAACCCAGAACTCCCCAAAACGAGCTTCACATCAAGGTGCGGGTTGCACCTTGTTGTAAAACTCGTTGCATGCCAGCAGCAAGCCAACACAATAATTTGTACACTCTTTATATATTTATGTTTTTTGTTTTTGTTCTACAGCGATTCCAAGCAAATAAAGCCAGCAAGGAAGACGTAAGCGAACCCAATCAAGATATGGAAGCAACTGCCACAGACGTTGCCCCAGCCCCAGAAGAACAGGTGAGTCTATTACCTCATTGGAACATGCCCCCCCATCTACCTTTTGACTCTATATTTTTGTTTACCACCAGGAATCAATTTCAAAGAGCTGATGGGCCCCAACTTCATGAAGCATGTTTTTAGCAGAAGATGGTGCTTAGCAAATTTTTCTGCCGAGCAATAATTAGCTGGGAACCAGTCACACACCATAATACAATACATGGTATTTTGGCTGGTAACCCGATTCTGATAGGGAAATTGTTTGTGCTTATCAAGCGACAATGTTAAGGAATAGTCTATTTCAGTGACCGGGACAATGTCACTGCCAAAGCCGTCAATTCGGTCAAGGCCCCTGTTGGCAAACAGTTTGTGAAGCATGTACTACCTGGGTTGCCAACAAGCTAATAATATGACGTTGGGTTGTTGAGTCGCTATCAATTTCTTTTGTCACTTCTGCATGATTTGCATGCAGTATGAATAATAATTGGTGATTTAGAGATTCCTGACTGTCCAGGGGCCGATTTCACAAAGAGATAAGACTAGTCTTATACTTAAGACTAGTCCTATCTCTTAGCATTGCCTAGGACTAGTCCTAAGTTAGGGAGAGTTTTGTGAAATCGACCCCTGGTCTTGTTTTTGTTTTGTGCTTGTTTTATTCTTTAAACTTTGGAAGTATAAAGCAGAAGTTTTCGTGAAAAACTTGATGGTTGTAGACTTTACTGGATGCACCCATTGTTCCTTGGTCATGTGTTCATACGCAGACTCATTGAAATGATGAATTGATGATCGGTAGGTCTGCTGCATGCCACCTAGTGTCATAAAGTCTCGCATTGTAACAACGAGAAATGTCACTTCCTCTAAGAGAGTTAAATACTAGAAGCTCCCCCCCAAAAAATAAACCACCCCCCAAAAAAAACAACCCCAAAAAACAAAACAAAAACATAAACCTAACAAATAAAAAACAAAGAAACAAACACATTTTTGAATGTATTTAAATTTGCATGCCTGTACTTTTAGGACAAAGTACGGGTTAGGTAATAACCAAAAACTGAAAACTTAACAAAACCATTAGTTCAATCTGACAGCTCCCTGATTATATACAATGTATTAGTTCATTAGCTCCAATCCTCCAGAGAAATATTTCTTGACTGTAAAAACACTTGAACCCTTGCAGCCTTCAGTGTCGGACAGGCCCACAGAAACAAACTTGAACGAAGCAGCAACGAAGATTCAGGCTGTATATCGCGGCCATTTGGTCCGAAAAACAAAAGAAGTGGTATGACAGCGTTTCAAATCTCATTTCATCCTCGCGTCAGTGCAAAAATGTCGTACCTCACTTTTCGTAAGAATGTTGTTAGGCCGGGTACATCTTTGTGTTAAGAGCAAGGCAGTATTTCCTAAGTAAAAGGCACCTCTGTTGAGAGGCAAATGTCACTTTTTCCTGGAACATTCCAAAGGGCATCAAGGCAATTATAACCAAGGGCGGGGAGGCGAAAGCTTCCAATGCCAGTGAAGTATCAGGCCAGGGCCCAATTTCATGGCTCTGCAAAACGCACAAGGAAAAAAATCCCCTGCTAATCTGTGAAATACGCTTGACATAAGCGTGAAATTCCCTGCTTACGTAAGCGCAAATTCTTTGCTTGACAGTAAGCAGAGCCATGAAAATTGGGCCCAGGTTGTCATCTTGTACAAGAGAGGCTCCTTGTAAACATGTCATATCTCAGTGCCATTAGTTCTGTGTGTTCGCTAAAATTTTTCAAGGTACAGCGTTTTTGCACTGATATTATTCAGGACTTCTTGTAGAGGTAGAGTTACTGAACATGTAGTACATTATAAAAGTAAAGTCATCTGAACACACACACACACACAACCAAGTGTAAACATCTGCAATCGGGGACCTCCTATTGTCCCTCTTTTGCTTGTACTCGTTTTTAACTTTTGGGCATTAGCTCCCATCGGTTTTTTGTACACACTTTCCAACTGGGGACCTTAAGCCAACCGGGAACCCTATTGTTGTCCTCTTTTGTTATGGGTCCCTAGTTTGAATGTGTACACCTACTCACACCCACATCCAAACAATCGAGTTTAGTAACATACACACACTCCATGCTCAACTAGTAGTCATTTAAAGTGATGCAACCATTATGTAATCTTTCCATAACCGTAATGAGGCTTGTAGAAGAAATAGTCTGGCTCCCATCTACTTTTATATGTATCATTCAATATTAGTAGTCAGGGTAACTCGTCAAGATCTAACTGATAAGTTGTAATCACAAGAATGAATTGCAGTTTTAATTGCTCACAAGTTTTCTTGTGGCGAGTCATGGCCGAGTGGTCTAGTGCTTTTAGACCATTCCTGGTCATGACATTGAGCGAGGAATTTACCCATAAATGCTTCTCTTAACCCAGATCTTACACTACGAGCGTCATCTTTAACTATATTTTTAAGCAGAACATTATAAATAACAATCAATATCCCAAAACTTCTACCCACAAATGTTTCATTTTCTGAATGCATTTACCGTAAGTGCAATGCAATACTGTTTATTTCATTTGGGACGTTACGACCTTCATATACTCGGCAAAATGTCAACATGAACATTAAAATGTCCACAATACTCTCGTTCTATATCTGTTGATGATGTTTGCATCCCGCCTGACATTTGAGAGAATGAGAAAAACATTTGAATGAAGTTTTATCTGTGCCACCAGACAGCAGGGTAAAGTGCACTTTTAGAACAGGGGTGAAATAAAAGTACAATTTACTTTGCTTGAAGTGAAACTGTGCCTTTGTTTATCCTTTTCCTCAAATTTTTTTTTACATGAAGTGATTTTTAATTTAATCAGGCCTTTGTGCCATTTAATGAAGGCCCAATTTCAAAGAAGCTGTTTAAGCAAAAACGCTGAGTATAGATCAATTATCTTGCTGGGCCAAAACTTTGCAGGACACCAGTTGCAACGATGTAAACTTGCATTGGTTGCAATCGGTTTCTGGCCAATTGTTGCTTAGCCTCATGGCTAGATATTTAGACCCCTAGTCTTTCTGAAAGGCTACTGATCGGTTTTAGTGTTTGAGAAAGACTTTGCAAGGGTCAAAACATGAGGCCATCAACTACAATGTATATATCATGTGTCTTTTTGGCTGGTAAGCAGTTTGCAATAGCGAATTCCTTTTTCTTTTGGTCAGTATTTTACACTGAAATTTAGTTCTCATTCCTAACCATAACTGGGTCCAATTTCATAGAGCTGGTTTTGAAGCAGAAAATATTGCTTAACAATTTTTTGCTGAGCATAAAGGAGCAGGATACCAGTCACAATTTTTACATGTGACATGGTATTTTGGCTGGTATTCTTATTCTGGTAAGCATAATTATTTTGTGCTTAGCTAATTTTTGTGCATAAGTAGCTCTAGGAAATTGGCCCCTGTAGCCGGCATTCATAATGAGAAACCATCTTTAAATCAATTTTTTAGTCTGCTATTGTAAAGCTGTTTCCTTGTGTATTTTCTTGCATGTTTATAAACTGTCCACAAATTTTTAAATACTTCTCATATTATTTGCTTATGGACTATGCAAGCAGTTCAGACACTAGCTCCTCATCAAAAACTCTTGTCTTTTTTTTTTCTTTTCGTTTGTAGTCGTTGACATTTTTTTTGTTATATGCATGTGAATATTTTGTTGTTTAGAGTCAACCTACTGAGGAAGCCCCTGAGGCAGATCAGGAACCCCAACAGGAGGAGGCTACGGAATAATTTTTGGTTTGTCCATGATTTTGTGGTTTCGTTGTTTGTTCCTGTGTTTTTCCTTAATCTCTTGGTGCTGCTCAGGATACACCGGTAACACATGTTCTGCCCCAGCTTTGCAGGCAGAACATGGTGCAGCGTTCTCCCTTACCTCTTTCAGTGCCAAGGTCATACATGTACGATCTATTTTATGTATTCTGAAAGTGCCATTATTTTACATGTACAATCTTTTTTATGTACTCCAAAAGTGTCATCAATCGTACATGTACGACCCATAGTATACATGTTATCACAAGAGGGCATTATCACTCAAGAAATACTATTGCCTTTGGGATGTACATGTACCAAGGCAACACAAATCAGCAAAATACATCGTGAGAAAGACTTTAAAAAAATATATATATATATACAGAATTTTGATTAACCTCAAAAAGCTGGGCACTGAAAGAGTTAACAGTCACGGGTCCGCTGGCCAAAGACCAGTTTTAACTTCAGAGGACCAGTCAAAATTCTGTCCGAGTAATCCTGCATGGCTAGTTCATTGATTCCCAAAGCTATGTTTTAAACCACTGCCTGCTCGGAATGTTCATGGGTTTCAAACTCAATTCCCATACAATCGAAAATGTTAGTAGACAACCTTAAAATAAGGACCAGTGAAAAACCCGGTTGACTAGTGAAATGAAAAGCTAGCAGGGCCCAGTTTCATGGAGCAACCTAACGGCTAATTTTGTGCTTACTGCGCGAGTTTCCATTTCATAGCGCTGCTAACCTTCCGTTGCTTTCTGTATGAAAATGGATGACGTAACAATGCAAATTCAAGGTGAATGAACAAGCTTGCTGCCTAATTTTCTTGCTAACTGATGAAATACGTTTACGCTTAATCAAATATTTCTGCTACAGTTAGCACAAAAATTTGGTTACAGTTAAGCAGCACTATAAAATTTGCCCCTGGTCCTGCTGGCTAGTCACTGATATAGTTAAGGGTGAACCCTGTGGTGGCAGAATACGTACCTCCCCTCTTTCCCTAAATCATCCATCACCTTGTGTGTGTGTGTGTCTCCCATCATCACTCTCCTCACTTCTTTGGAAGACCATCCCACCCCTTCTCTCGCCAAATGCACTGTATTCATTTCTCGGTGGAAGTTTTTTTGAACACTGTCTCTAGCTTTCAAGCACGTCATGCACATACAGTACCCCCACTTCTTTTGACTGTATACCTAACTGTGTCATTTTAGTTAGTAAGCAAAACAGCAAATTCCTTTTGCTTTTGGTCAGTATTCCATACTGAAATTTTAGCCCTCTCATTCTTAATAACCATAGCTGGTAGCCCTCATTCATAGTGAGAAACCATCTTTGAATCGATTTTGTTGATTGCTTTGTGACCCCCCTCCCTATGCACCTCGTACACCACTAGTTCTAGTAGGAGGTTTCTCAGTATGCAAATAAGTCTAACAATATACCTCTTGTGTGTATGATGCCCCCCCTTGTGTGATATGTGAAAATTTCGCCTCCTCCCTTTTTTTGACCGTGCATCATCAGCCATTAATTTCACACCCCCTCCATTTTTTTACCGGATTGACATTTTGTGTTTTGCTATTGAAATGAATCTTATAAATGAAACAGTAAAATGTGCATACAGTAAATGTAGGAATGAACAATAAGGCAAGTTCTGAGCAAAGGAAATTTGAAGGTCAAGTCACGCACAAGCCTCAAACGTGTCTGCACTCAGGTTGCGATAAATGTGTGCATTTATTATCAGGAGTAAAGTGCTCTAGTCATCTCTTTGGAGACCAGGGGCCAATTTCACAAAGAGCTAAGATTGATCTTATCTGCGAATCAATCTTAATTGCTATAAAGCAAAGTGTGATGTCACAAAACAAGTCACTGTGGTGGTACTGACAACTTACGCTTGAGATGAATCTTAGTGCTTTGTGAAATCTAGCCCAGGGCCTAATTTCATAGAGCTGCTCAAGCACAAAATTTTGCTTAACATTTTTCTACTAAGCAGAAACAAGCAGGATTACCAGTCATAGTCGGTACACGTGGAATGGTATTTTGGCTGGTAACCTTATTCTTGTAAGCAAAATTGTTCTGTGCTTCGCTCACTTTTTGTGCTTAAGCAGCTCTATGAAATTTGACCTCTAATCACAACAATAATTGAAGCTTGATTACAAATTGTCACACATTTTAACTTTGTATTTTTATCCACAGGGTAAAGTCACCTCCCTCCTGATTTCACCCCCTAAAGCCTTAATCTTTTCCTTATACTAACTCAGACCCCTTACACACCGTGCCATGCTTTAGTGCCCACAACATTGAAGTAACCCATGCCACACTTAATTTTCTATCATTGTATTTGTATGTGTGGTCGATCAGTGCCACAGATTGCCACTGCAGAAATTGACAAAGGTTGATGAGAACCTTATCTCTTTCTACAGTGACTTAAATTCTATTGCAATTGGGCACAGTTGGTGGCTTCTCCAGTTTACCACTTTCATTCAAGCACTACATCAGCATGTATATGGCTCAAAATGACACTGTTGTGGCATAGTGAGGTGTTGGTTTGTCGTCTTGAGAAACACACTGATAGTAGGAGGGTTAATTCACAGCAAAAGGCTTACACTACCAAATTACTTTGTTATCTTTAGATGCACTTGTCCTGTTAAATGTGTAACTTGTTCAGGGACAGTCTTAAGAATTTGAATGGCTATCAGCATGGAACTCAGTCATGTTTTGAGAGAAACTGTTCAGCCATTCAAAAACTATGTGTAAAACCCACTGTCTGTCACCTTGTGTTGTTTCTGTTTGTATTTACCCCTAGGTTTCACCTTCCGTTCTCCGAGATACCACTGCACCAGACGCACGTCAGGATTTAGGAGAGGATGTAGAGCAGGCAATTAGTCAGGGGGAGGGTAGAGTAGAGCAGGAGATTCAGAAGTCTAGGGTTGTAGGAACTGAGGTTATCTTAGCTAGTGAGGCACAAGAGGGAATGCAGGCTATTCAGAATCTAATAGAAGAGGCTAAACAGGTTCCATCGGAGGCTATACCTGAGGCTACTCCAGCTGACATTACTACCCAGGATGCAACTCCTGCAGAAACCGCTGACGTTGTCAGCGAAGAAGCCACCAACACTAACGTTGAGGAAACACCAACTGAGCCGCTTGCAGTACCTGACACCGCAAATGAGATTTCTGGCGATGTCCCGGCTGAGGTTATTTCTGAGGTTGCAGCAGAAATTGATGACGTTTCAAAGTTGGACAGTTCACCCGAAGCTCCTAAAGAGGAAGCTGCTGAGGATGTGAAGGAAGTTGGGGAAGCAGTTGCATCTGAGGCAGTTCAAGAATCTCCTCACACTCCCGCAGAGGTCATTTCTGATTCTCCGGTTTTCGCTCGTGATGAATCTAGTGATGTTCCAATTGAGGTATCCATTGAAGCAGCTGTGGAAGATGTTGAAGAGGGTGCTGCACCTGTTTTGGACGAGGTCGCAACTGCTGAGGTAACAGAGGAAGCTGCCTCTGATCAGCAAACCTCCAATGAGTCTGAGGCTGATGGTCCTACTGCAGAGATAACGGCTGCGATGTCTGTTGACGTGCCTGCTGAGGCAACAGAAGATGCTGCAATTGAGGTAGCTGTTGAGGAAGCCAGTACAGTAGAAGCCACAGAGGTAACGGCTGAGATATCTGTTGAGGTTCCTGCTGAGGCAACAGAAGATGCTGCAATCGAGGTAGCTGCATTGGATGTTGAGGAAGCCAGTACAGTAGAAACCTCACCAGAGGTTATTGTTCAGACAGCTGAAGGGGAAACATTTGAAGTTGCCTGTGAAGTTCCAGCCGAGACTCTTGCTGAGGCTACGGTAGCAGTTGTTTCCCGGGAGGGCCCTGAAGAAGCCTGTGAAGTAACTCTTCCCGCTGATAAAACTATTGAAGGAGTAGATGCAGTGGCGATGCCTGAAAGCAAATCAGAAGAAGCCCCTGATACTCCTGCCCCTGAAATAACAATTGAAGAGAAAGCAGCTGAGGAGATTCTTGATAGTGAACAAGCTCCTGTTGATTCAAGTAAAATTTCCGAAGAGGCTGCCACAGAGCCTTCCCCTCAGGTCGATGAAGATGTTGCAGCAAAGAGTGAAACTGTTCAAGAAATCAAAGCCATGGATCAAGAGGTAATTGCTGTTGAAGCAACCGCCACTGACGTCACCTCTACAGAAATCTCAGCTGTAGTTGAAGGCAGTGCAGAAACAACTAAAGTTGGTGCTGCTGAGGCTTCCACAGAGGTTGAAGTGCCTGAAAATGCTCCAGAGTCTGACGTTCCAGATCCAGAAACCAATGCAAAACAGACAGAAATTCCTGAGGATTCTGGCGACGTTGTGGTAGAGAAACTTGAGAAAGTGGATGTTGAAAAGCCAGCAGAGCCTGTTGCTGAAGAATCTGAAAAGAATGCTGTGGAGGAAACGGTAAAGGATGTAGAAGAAGGAGGTGAGAAGGTTGAAGCTGAGGAATCTGACAAGGGTAAAGATGAGGGATCTGAGAAAATTAAGGACAAGGATCCTGGCGAAGTTACTGGGAAAGGAAGTAAGGTAGAGGCTGTTGTCACTGCAGATTCTGTCAATGCTCCTGTTGAGGAAGCCAAGGACGGTGATGTTAGAGAGGCAGTAGAGGCTAATAAGAGTGAGGAGACAGAGATAAACACTGCAGAGGAATTAGGAAAAGATGTAGCTGAGAAACCTGAGAGAGAAGTAGTAAAGGATTCTGGCGAGAATGTGGAGGAGCCAGTTGCAGCGGAGGGACCTGGGGAGGGTGAGGCAAGGGAAGGTGTAGCTGAGGAGGCCGAAGCTACGAACGGTACAGGGTCACAGATAGAAACAGAGATGGTAGATAGTCAGGTAGGATTAGGAATTGTCCAAAGGAAATTTGTTGTTTAAATAGGGATTTTATAGGAATACAAATTGACTAGTTGTTTTCAAAGTTTCATTTTAGTTTACTAGGACTAGGATACAGTCTCTGGATTCAGTTGCAGTTACATGTAGGATAGTTATAGATACTTGTAGATGTTTGTTAATGCTTCAGAGGCTTATGTCAATGCAGGACTCGCTTGGTACTGAATAACAGTCCTCTAATAGCATCGGTTAAGGGAAAAAAACTAAAACTCAATCATTGCAAAACATTTCCATGCCCTTTTCACATCCCCACATTTAACTCTGGCTAATTCTCCATGCAAAAATGTGTGAGTGGTTTGAGAGTTCATTTAGTAAATTTTAGTTTTCAGTCACAAGAAGAAAAGAGGAATCTCATAGAGAGCTTTCTGGTGTAGCAAGTTGTGGCAAATCGCATTCGTTTCAATCTGCCAGTCTTCAAGAAAATACACCCACGTCTGGGGTATTTGCAAGTTTAGATTTGATTGATGTCTGGTACAATGACTTGTTCGGTCACAAGTGAATGCTCACCTTGAATTCCTCAGACTAAATCCAGTGTTGCCTTGTCACATGGTCAACGGCAAACTGTTGCATTGCAACCTGCAGAGCAGCAAAAAGACTGGTACCCCTGCGTCACAGATTTCTTCTAGAATTGTGTACGGTATTTTGTCGTCTCTTATGAAACTTTGTCGTCCCCTGACGATGACTAGAGCAAGCTAGTCGAAACGTTGAGACCTATTTAGACTCACTCCGCGGCAGTTTAGATATTAACGAGAAGTCCCCCCGATCCACTTAGCGAAAGTAGTAGTCCCGCCCGATTTCCTACCTCCCACCCAGGTAGTAGTTAATAAGAAGGACAGTTCTTTTCAGAACTGAGAAGTCTCCCGAATTCAGAATATTCTACTCTGCGGCAGTAGAATAAAAAGCAAGACAAGTTCTCAAAGAACAAAATCTACCTAGCAAGTAGATATGGTGTTACCGCAAACCAAATATATATTGATACCTCACCATGCAATGCCTCAAATCCTATATCTTATGAAACTAAGACAAAGCTTGCCCCGAACCATTTGACATAGCAACATTGGTCGTAGTCTGAGGAAGTCATGTTAGCATTCCATTGTGACTAAACAAGGTACTGAACCAGATATCGTTCAAATCTAACTCGCTAAGTTATTGTGATATTCTAATATATAGATATGGCTGTTGAAATCTTGAAGACCGATTGTCAGGAAACGTTTACTTCTTGAAAACTGTAGGAATGAATGCGTTTTCCCACAAACCAAAGCTCTACATTATGATATTCTAATTTTGTTTTATATAGTAGAATAAGTCTTCTTTGAATGGCTGTTGAAATCTTGCGGCCCAATTGACAGGAAACATTTACTTCTTGAAAACTGTAGGAATTAATGCTTTTTCCCACAAACAAAAGCTCTACATCAGTCTGTGAAGTAGACAACCACAAACATATTTTTTAACGGTCTGAATCTCTCTCTTCTCAGGTCAACAACAAGCCCGTAGCAGACAAGAAGCCTGAAGAGGAAGAGGAGGTTGACATCGACCTAACGGACCCTGACGTCGAAAAAGCCGCCGTCAAAATCCAATCCAGCTTCAAAAATCTCATGTCTAAGAAGAAGAAGACCCAGTCAGGGGATGGGGCGACCGGCGCAGCTCAGTAGTGACTCTAGCTACAGGCGGTCAAAATGATTTGGAGGTCTTGAAATATAGTAATATATATATATTCATCAAGGTTTTTTTTAAATTTAGATCAATGCAGTGAGTTTAAATGAGTATTTAACCTAAAAGCAATATCACGTGGTGGTGTACACAATTACCTGAGATGCTTAAGCAGAACAAGTAGCTAAGCACAACCAAATTTTTGCTTAGTTTGTGAACTTTGAAGGTTATTGTGTACACCTCCCTTAAATTTGTAGTACAATTTTTACAGGGTTTTCATAACAAAACGCTGGTATTTTTCCTCTCTTCGTGGTGTTGGTCAGTCAGTACAATTTTTTAATTACAGTAGATTGCTGTTGGTATCGTTAATCAATAGATTGACACTTTTTACTGACATTTTTGTTCACCTCATCAAGTTAATTGCAACTTTACTCAAAAACAAATATAAACAAAAGTAAAATGAAAGTGGGGGTATTTAATTCCCCAAGGAGAGTTGACGGTCGACAAAAAAATATTTCAAGACCTCCAAATCAGATTTTCTATGCACTTTAAATAAAAACGTTCATTTTTACAAAGGAAAACAAAATGTTGTTATTTGGGTTTATTTTGGAACTGCTAGAGGTATTCAACATCAAGATCAGTTTAAAAATTCCTTTTTACAAACGAACATAACAAGTACCTTTCTCGGACACCCTGGGTTAATATTTAACCCATGGTTAATCCATTTTGAAAATATGCTAAAAGTTTCTGCTACTTTCAGAATCATCACACTATTGTGTCTTCAGTTGATTTCAGACATTTAACAAAATTTCAGAAATGCAATAAATTCTGTCGGGTTTGGGTACCTTCAACTTAATTGTTCTTCGAAATCTAGTTTTGTCATATTAATTTTTTAGTTTTCAACAAAGCTATTTATTCGATGATTTATTTTGTACATGGTAAGTTATTCTTAACGTCCTTCACATTATACTTATCATCTCTAATCAGGTACTTTGTACAATCTATATACGAGTAATGTTGTAAAGTCTGAAATAAATAGACTTGTGGACAAGTCGTTTATGTTTGTTGCGGTGATAGTCGAGTCGCAGCAGCTCTTCTAGATGGAAGACTGCTCTCGCGAGATCACTGCTACCACGAGAGGCTGCTGGCTACTGGCAGTTGTCTCGCGGTGGCCAGCAGTCTCGCGAGAACATCGCCCGTGTCTCGAGAATCGCGGAGAGAGTCGGAACGCTATCATTACGACAAACATTTAACGACTTGTCCACAAGTCTAAAAATAAAAAGCACAGTGTTTTTCTTCTTCTCGGGGAGGGGTTGGGGGATGGATTGAGCGGGCAATGTAAAAAAAAAACTTTCAACCAATCAGAGAGCTCTTTAAATGAGTCACGGGATGTTCTGACCAATTGAATTCACTCTTAGAAGTTTCAAATCAGCAGGTTGTGGTTTGACGAAATTAACACAACAGAGTTTTCAAAACTTGCTTTTTATAAAAAAAAACACGTTTTGATTTGAACTGTTTATCAGAAATACACTAAAAGTTCTGTTGATAAAAAATAAATTAAAAAACTACACAACAAAATGCACTCATTATAAATCATTGTTGTAAAATGAAACCATATACTGTACTTAGATTTGTTTTTCTTCTGTGGATACAAAATTCTCTAGTTTTACAAAAACAGTACATGTACAGAAAGAGAGTTGTGCTGTTGACAGTTGTACATATTTAATCGTTAACGATATTGTAGAAATTAAACAATATTTTACTCTTTACGTTTTTAATTACAATTTCAATTAGCTGTGGTTTACTTTACCCAAAGCCTTAAAAGCAGTTTATTTTTGGTAATTACTCCACAAGTTAATGACCATAAAAACTTACTTGGTAAAGAGCACTGGGGAGCTGTTGTTAGAAACGACCCCTTTGAAGTAGTGTAGTTTTAGAGAAAGAGGTAAAATGTTTTACCCCAAAATTTGAATCTGGGAAAGGCTTCAAGCATGAAGCCTTGCTCAGGCATCTGAAATCACACAGTTCAATGCAACAAGGGTGGGGTTTTTTTCTTTCATTATTTTCTTGCAACTTCGATGACCAATTGAGCCACAATTTTCACAGGTTTGTTATTTATGCGTATGTCTGGATACACCAAGTGAGGATACTGGTCTTTGACAATTACCAAAAGTATACCCTGCCTTTAACCAAGAGAAGGTTGGACGAGCAAAAGAAAAAATTGCTGTTTACTTCTACAACTGAAAAGAACCAAGCAGATGAGTTTCAGTTATTATTCTTTTGATTTAATTATCATTTTTAAGTGAAAGAAAAGAGACAGACTGTTTTGAAACAAACGTACACACCTTTCAGACTCATTAAAATGCTTTCGTTGTAAAATCCTGCAAAAGCAAAGGAACAATTTGTGAGCCGCCTTTAAACCTTGCACACCATTTTCAGTTCATGAAATTCAGTCAACTTTGTGAAGGTGTACATGTCAGACAATGTTGTTCTTATTTTTATCCAATCACCCGTGGTTCAAGCAAAAGTTTCTTATTTTATAAACCAAGACTACTTATCACAGAACAAACAAAAGTTTGTTTATTTTCATTTGTGTTATTTTATATTTTATATTCCATTATAATTTGATGGTAATAAAATACTGAGTTTGTTCACATTTTGCTAAAATTGAGAATTTATTTCAAATTTCGGGCCTAAAATTGGAAAAATCCATCAGTCCAGCATTTTTATCAAATTGGGTCAGCATTTGAAAAAATCACAATGGGTTAATGCCAGCATTTGTTTATTATTAATTTTGGGTCCAAAACATCAAATTTGGCCGGGTCCCAAATTGAAAAAATCACAAGGGGTGGGTCCAGCATTTTTACCAAAATTGGGCCAAAAAACATCACAAGGGGCAAGTCCAGCATTGTTTCTTCAGATGTTGGCCAAATATTGAAAAAAATGACAAGGGGGCAAGTCCAGCATTTTCTTTTCCAAATTTTGGCAAATATCGAAAAAATCACACAGGGGGTTAAATATAGCATTTTTACCGAATTTAGGTCAGATTTAAAGTCCTTGTGATTATATGCTGTAAAATGATGCAGTGGGCAATACTGATAGCTTTTCATTAAAGCTGGCGCAAGACTTTATCTTAACTGGCGGAAATATTGACACTTGATAACCGCAAGGAGAAGCACGGCAATTTTATCAATTTTCGACTGCTTTTTGATATCATTCACAATGGGTAGGCCGAACGAAGCCTTGCAATTTCGACTGTTTTTTTTTATATGTATACATTTTGTAAATCACAACTGCAATTTTGACTAAATTGCAAGCCCCCCCCCCCCTGTGATTGTATATAATATATATAAAAAATTAGCCAAATATTGAAACAATCACAAGGGGTAAGTCCAGCAATTTCTAAAATTTAGGCCAAATATTGAAACAATCACAAGGGGTAAGTCTAGCATTTTTTTAAGAAATGTTGGCCAAATATTGAAAACATCACAAGGGGTGAGCCCAGCGTTTTCATCATTTGGGCTAAGTTTTCAGTTGTGATTTTATGCCGTAAAATGATGCAGTAGGCACTAATATTGAAAATTTGCAGAAACATTTCTGCTAGGCAAATATTGAAAAAATCATAAGGGGTAAGTTCCGCATTTTAATCAGACTTGGGGAAAACTTTAGGTTGCGATTTTTACTCTAAAATGATGTAACTGGTGCCTTTTTATAACTTGACCCTTGATTTCAGCTAAATTTGCGGAAATATTGACAACGGGGTAAGTCCAAAATTCTTATCAAACTCGGGCAAAATTTTGGAAAAATCACAAGGGGTAAGTCCAGCATTTTTACAAAATTAAGGCCAAATATTGAAAGAATCACAAGGGGTAAGTCCAGCATGTTTTTAGAAATGTTGGCCAAATATTGAAAAAATCACAAGGGGTAAGTCCAGCATGTTTTTAGAAATGTTGGCCAAATATTGAAAAAAATCACAAGGGGCAAGTCCAGCATGTTATTAGAAATGTTGGCCAAATATTGAAAAAATCACAAGGGGTAAGTCCAGCATTTTTACAATAATTAAGGCCAAATATTAAACAAATCACAAGGGGTAAGTCCAGCATTTTTACAATAATTAAGGCCAAATATTAAACAAATCACAAGGGGTAAGTCCAGCATGTTTTTAGAGATGTTGGCCAAATATTGAAAAAATCACAAGGGGTAAGTCCAGCATTTTTAACAAATTTAGGCCAAATATTGAAACGATTACAAAGGGTAAGTCCAGCATTGTTATCAAATTTGGACAAAATATTGAAAGAATTACAAGGGGTAAGTCCAGCATGTTTTTAGAGATGTTGGCCAAATATTGAAACAATCAAAAAGGGTTAGTCCAGCATTGTTATCAAATTCGGACCAAATATTGAAAGAATCACAGGGGTAAGTCCAGCATTTTTATCAAATCCAAAATTGAAAAAAGCACGGGGGGGCGGTAAATAAAGAATTGTTATCAAATTTTGAAAACAAACTAAAATAATGACAAGGGGTAAGTCCAGCATTTAATCAAATTTTGGCCAAATATTGAAACAATCACAAGGGGGTAAGTCCAGCATTTTTATAGATTTTAAGCCAAATATTGAAAGAATTACAAGGGGTAAGTCCAGCATGTTTTTAGAGATGTTGGCCAAATATTGAAACAATAACAAAGGGTAAGTCCAGCATTCTTTCAAATTTGTACCAAATATTGAAAGAATCGCAAGGGGTAAGTCCAGCATGTTATTAGAAATGTTGGCCAAATATTGAAAAAATCACAAGGGGTAAGTCCAGCATTTTTACAATAATTAAGGCCAAATATTAAACAAATCACAAGGGGTAAGTCCAGCATGTTTTTAGAAATGTTGGCCGTATATTGAAAAATTCACAAGGGGTAAGTCCAGCATTTTTATAAAATTTAGGCCAAATATTGAAAGATTCACAAAGGGTTAGTCCAGCATTCTATCAAATTTGTACCAAATATTGAAAGAATCACAAGGGGTATGTCCAGCATTTAAAAAAAAAAATTGCCAACAAAATGAAAAGATTGCAAGGGGTAAGTCCAGCGTTTATATCAAAAATGGGTCTAAAATTGAGAATCACAAGGGGTAAGTCTAGTATATATATTACAGAAATGGGTCCAAAGAAAAAATCATAAGGGGTAAGTCCAGCATATATATCAAAATTAAGGCCAAAAATTGAAACAATCACAAGGGGTATAGGCTAAGTAAGTCCAGCATTTTTATCAAAAATGGGTCAAAAATTGCAAAAATCATAAGGGGTAAGTCCAGCATTTTTATCAAATTTGGGTCCAAATTGAAACAATCACAAGGGGTAAGTCTAGCATTTATATTTCAAAAAATGGGTCAAAAATTGAAGAAAAAAATCATAATAGGTAGGCCTAGCTCCAGCATTTTTTTTCAAAAATGGGTTAAAGTTTGAAAAAATCATAAGGGGTAATTTCAGCATTTATATAAAATTTTGCCAAAAAACGAAAAGATTGCAAGGGGTAAGTCCAGCATTTTTATCAAAAATGGGTCCAAAATTGAAAAAAAATCACAAGGGGTAAGTCCAGCATTTTTATCAAAAATGGGTCCAAAATTAAAACAATCACAAGGGGTATGTTAGTCCAGCATTTTCATCAAAATGGTTCCAAAATGTTGAAAACTTGCATGGAGTAAGTTCAGCATTTTTATCAAAATGGTTCCAAAATGTTGAAAACTTGCATGGAGTAAGTTCAGCATTTTTATCAAAAATGGGTCCAAAATTAAAACAATCACAAGGGCTACGTTAGTCCAGCAATTTTATCAAAATGGTTCCAAAATGTTGAAAAGATTGCAAGGGGTAAGTCCAGCATTTTTATCAAAAATGGGTCCAAAATTGAAAAAATCATAAGGAGTAAGTCCAGCAATTTTTATCAAAAACACGGTCGAAATACTTTGGTATATATTGTTAAAATTAATTAAAGTAAATTTGTGCAGAAAGTTAGTCGGAGTGACGACCAGGCGTTCAGGGGACTCAAAGTCTGGTCGAACCAGCAGGGTGATCACCCATGTAGTTCCTTTCTGGGATTGGCTAGTCCCGGTCCCTCCTTTCGCTTTCCGACCCGGAATATTCACCCTACTTATTTTGGGGAGAGACATGACGGAACCCCAATCCATTACAGCGGCCAGCAGTAAAAGTCATGTCCCTTTGGGTACGAGTAGGATTCGAACCGGGTCTCCCAGCTCTGGACTGCACGCAATTGAACAATCCAGTGCACCGCAGTGCCCGTTGGTGTTTGGAGGTGATTTTATATACTACTTAAATGATTCACTACGTCCAAGGCAAAAAAGAAAAAGACACAACTGGGAATTGAACCCGGGTCTCGTGGCTCCCAGTCCGATGCGTATTTCATCTAGCTACGGCGCCACTAGCTTCTCCAGAAAGAATAATTATAGTAAAACACAATTTAACACGCCACTATATACGGAATTATTAACATAATTATTTCATTTATTTAAACTTGGAGGTTTATTTCCTCTGGGTAAATAGTTTATTATTATTCAAAATTATTTTACTGATAACTTATTTCAGCTAAACTTGCGGAAATATTGACATTTGAAAAAATCATAAGGGGGTACCAGTGTTTTCATCATTTGGGCCAAGTTTTCAGTTGTGATTTTATGCCGTAAAATGATGCAGTAGGCACTAACGTTTACTTGAGCCACGGTTTCAGCTAATTTTCAGAAATATTAACATTTCAAAATAAGGCCGAAAATTGAAATAATCATAAGGGGTAAGTCCAGCATTTTTTTCAATTTGTTGACCAAATTTTAGGTTGCTATTTCATGCTCTAAAATGATGCAGTAGGCACTACTGATGCCTTTTTATAAAACTTGACACTTCATTTCAGCTAAGTTTGCGGAAATATTGACTCTTGAAACTTAGGCCAAAAATTGAAAAAATCATAAGGTATTATTTGTTATCAAATTTGGACCAAATTTAGAAAAAAAATCACTAGGGGGTAAGTCCAGCATTTTGTTCTAATTAGGGCCAAATATTGAAAAAATCACAAGGGGTAAGTCCAGCATTTTTATCAAATTTTGATCACAACATGAAAAAAATCATAAGGAGTATGTCCAGTTGTTTTATGAAAACCCTAACATGAATAAAAATTGCGATAATTGTTTGGTTGTTACAATTGAAACTAAGGTTAGGGTTAGGGTTAGTACTGAATTCTCCATTAGGGTGAAAATAACGGGAAGGATAAGGCTTTTTCAGACAATGCACAAATTAAAATCAAAATCCTGACTGTAGTTCTTTTTAAATCTCTCTTTATTACTAACCAGGCTGTTCACCTTTTACATCTAAAAAACAAAAAGTTCATTACAATTGACGACTTGAAATTCACACATTATAAAACACATCTATCTACAACAATCGTAAAGTACATCAAGGTGATAAATTTAATTAAAAAAATCATTGTCAGTTTGAGTCTTGGTAGAGAAACAAAAACCCTAATGGGACGGAATTATAATTTCTGCAAAACATGTCGACAGCATAAAGAAATATATGGGGTGAACAAAATACTAACTAGTCAGTCTGCACTTAGCTGAAGATCACATTCTTTAAACATTTTTTTAATTGGTGGCAAACCTATAGTTGTCCTTGGGCTTTGTGTATTATTGGACGGACGGAGGCGCCTAAGCACAGTAATTGAAAACATAATAATATTAATAATAATTCTTGAGAAAAATAACATGGTGTGTACACTGAGTGAGCTTTTTAAAGGGGCGGTAACAGATTGTTTTTTTAGAACTGTAATAATATTAGGTAATACTGCGCTTTTTAAACATCTCAACTCCTTTGGAGTTTGTAGTGCTTTTTAAATCTCTCTTTATTACTATCCAGTTAAAGATGCTTTTTAAACATCTCAACTCCTTAGGAGTATGCAGCACCGGCAGCCAAATGGGCGCGCAGGTTGCTAAATATTCACATCAACGATCTTTACCCTCGCAGGTAGCCATTTAGTCCAGTGGTGATGAGAAGCAATTGCAGTTAAGAGTCTTGCCAAGAACATGAGCGCCACAACCGGGATTCGAACCCACACCCTGATGACTTGGCCGTCAGAACTTGAGTTCGATGCTCTCTAAACCACTCGGCAACGACACACTACATATAAAGAACTAAAAAAAAAAAAAACCGAATCTAAACTACTATCAAACTTTACATTAAACAATAAGCTAAATTTGATACGTTGATTTTGACTGTTGAATCTAATATAAATATCTTTTAAGATAATTCTGTACAATCTTAATTTCCAAAAATTTACAAAAAACAACCAATCAGATTAAAATCCTGAGTATTTTTATCAGACTCCAATAATTACATTCTATTTTAGACTGCACTTTGAAAAGAAACATCTACAATTAAAATAGATCATTGCAAGTTATTTAAACATCTTGTTATAAAATACACACCTCATTAAATTATTAATCGTTAATATTCATTTTGATGCATTCATCTGAGATGCAATGACCAAGTGATCACGGGCTGGCATAGTTCATCATTCAAAACCATCCGGATGATAATGAATGGCCAAACAGTAGGAGGGTTGACTATAATGCAGATTCATTCGTCACAAGATATCATATAACAGACTAGTCAAGTTTATCATTCAAAACCAGTGAATGATATTGAATGGTCAGATAGTAGGAGGGTTGACTGTATTATGCAGATTCATTCGTCACATGATATCATATCGCAGACTAGTAAAGTTTATCATTCAAAACCATGTGGATGATATTGAATGGTCAGATAGTAGGAGGGTTGACTGTGTACTATGTGGTTGTGCATTCACCGCATAGTACACATATTGCAGGCTGGCATGGTTTGCTATTATTCAAAACCACAGTGAGTGATATTGAATGGTCAGGCAGTAGGAGGGTTGACTATGTACTGTGCAGATCGAGCACTCACCACATGACATCATGATAGGAGGCTGGCAAACTGCATCTACCAAACGTGCTTGTTTAGAAAATCTTAACTCTTTAATGAGATACAAATCTCTTCTCTACTAAACTGACAACATAACCAATACTAACAAAGTTTCATGTCTCAAAAACTAGCTATCTCTACGTTCAAGTAACAATTACTCAATAAATAACTTGGCAGAACTCGACCAACATTACTTCTTTATAGAAATTTTGTATAAAACTTGGACGATATAATTAAATTATGAAATAAGATTGCAATTTAAGAATTCTTAAAATAATATTAACTACTTTTATATACACAATGTTTTAAACTTCAATTGGACAAAGTTACAGATTTGTATTTTATTGGACGGTAGTCAACAAACTGTAAAACATCAATTTTATTTGGACGGAATACGTGAATATAAAAATACAAAAATATTTCATCGATGTCGAGATCAGGCTGATGTTTTATCAAAGAAAAAAGAGAAGAATTCTACCACCATTTATTTGGCATTCTTATAAAAATTACGAATTGTGCATCTCTGAGTAACAAAAATAGCTATCAAAATGTGTATTTTCAGCGTTAAAAGTTTGCGTAAAAACTACTAAAATATATCTTTATAGTGATGATTATGGTTTGTAACCACCAGTTTTTTGTTCAGGTGTACTGGTCTAATTAAAACCCCACCACACCAGGACCCCTGATGCATCGACAAAAGAACAATGCAGGCGGCAGCTTGTATGTATAGGGGATTTTACCGAGTTACGACGCAGTCACAGTTATCATTATTCATAGCTGAATGGATCGGGTTCATTCTTTTGGGCGATATGGCATGTTTATTTCTTGCTACTCTGGGTTTGTGTGACCAGCGCCTTTCTTTAGACGACCAGTTTAGGACACCTGCTGCATCGAAAAAAGCACAATGCAGACGGCAGCTTGTATGTATAGGGGATTTTACCGAGTCGGCACGCAGTTATCGTTGGTCATAGCTGAATGGATCGGGTTTATTCTTTTTGGGCGATATGGCTTGTTTATTTCTTGCCGCCCTTCCGGATGTAGGATTGAAGCTGCTGCTGTTTCTCCTCCAGCTGGCTACGATGAGCGTTGAGTCTCGTTGAGATGTCCTCTCGTCGGACGGTCAGACTGGTCAGTTTGTCCTGAGCATCACTCAGTTTGGATGTTGTGGCTCGGATCAAGGCAGGCTGTGACATGAAAAGACGATGAACAAATATTAAGTGTTATTATTATTAATTATATCTTTCTGGTAACGAAACCGAGGAACCCTCTGTAACCCGTAGAGGTGATGATCAAGAAATATCAGTTTTAGATGTGGAGGAAAGCTCCATTTTGGGAAAAATCAGGTAGGGACTGAAAACCCAACCCACATGCTGGGCTCTTCTCCAGGATCCCAACGAAAACAAAAAGGAGGAAATTTCTCAGCTGATCAGGTGACATATTGCATGCCCGACTTGAATATTTAGTCCCACTGCTGTTAGATGGTTACACCCCCTATGTTCCAACACACTTAGTGTATTTTCCCACTCCTTACCCTAACCCTAACGTTAACCCTTACCCTAACCTTAACCCTAACCCTAACCTTAACCCTAACCCTAACCCTAACCCTAGCATGTAAATTACGAGAGGGTTTTTCAGAATAAAGGGTAGTTCGGAACATAAGGGTGACGGAATATAAAGCAGTCACTCTCTTAGACATGTTTAAGGTTTAATGTGCATACTCATAATCAATAAAGTAACAATGCACCTTTCTTGCTAATTGGTTAAGGCCCCCCCCCCACCCATTGAAAGAAATCTGAAAGAGATCATTACATCATGTGTGGCTATCATGAGTGGCCACCTCTAAACAAAACTATGTTTCTCACCTCAGATTCATCAAATTGTCCCTCCATCAGTTGTTTCTGTGACTGTAGCTCCTGTGCCATTTGGTTGATGCTGTCATGAAGCTTGACGGATTCCATGTTAAGGTCGGAAAACTCCTCGCACATCTTGTCCACTTTGTCTTCCAGTATCTTCACCTCCGCCTGAAGCAAGCAAAATGAAATAATGACCGGATTAATTACTTATTTTAGGGGATCCCTCTCCTGCCGCTTCCCAGGTTGTATCGAAAACTTGGGTTTGATCCCTGGCTATACGGTAGTTACAGGTTGAATGGCTTCTGAATGGCACCCCCGAACAAAGATATTGACAAAATAGGAAGACCGCCAACATTAGGGTTAGATAAGTTGGTTGGTAGAGCGCCGGCACACGCTCAAGTCCTGTTCTAACCCCAACTTTTCTTTGTTCAACCCAAAATTATAAATATTTAACTTCACTGTAAAACGTTTGAAGGGAACTTCAATTATGATGGTAAAACCATTTCAGCAAATGTTTTTAAGTTCCCTCCTTAAAATCCCAAAATATACATAAAATACGGGAGGAATGCAAATTTAAACAGGCAGTAACTCAAAGTTAGCCTCAAAGTTTTGTTAAAGATTTTCTGGGGTTTAACCTCAAGTTACCGCTTGTTTATTTCTGCTTTTCTGCATGAGCATCTTTGTTGTCTTTCCTTTGTCAAGTCAAGGTTTCATTGTGGCAGCGATATTTCAAAGGAAAATGATTAGTCAAAAAGAAATAAAATAAAAAATACTGACGTGCAGTGGTAAAACAACAATCTACTCACCTGTAGCGCATTTTTCTGCTGATCTGGACCAGTAGTTGACCTCTGTGACCTCCGCTCTGCTTGGTTCCGTACTCCACCTCCCCCTGCTGCGACACTCTGCCACATGGCTGTCCCGCTCAGCTCTCCCGGTAGCTCCAGCAGGGCCTTCTTAGAGAGCGCCTCGGGTGTGTTACTCACCGGCGGCGCTGGGGTGCCCATCAGAGTCGCCAGACGGCTCTCAATCTCGTCGTCGGTGCCGTGTTGCCTGGCCAGGTGGGATTTGCCTTCCGTCGAACCAAGCAGGCTCTTCATGGCATCGCTGACGGCAAAACTGCTGTATTTGGATAATCTGGTTGGCAAGAAATTACGTTTGAGTTATGGAACAAACTTCTGGATACCATTTTAAAGTGAGGTTAGAGACCTTGAAAATGTTTCCCCACTTTCATGAGGACTCTATCTATTGGAAAATGAGTGCATCACAAAACTGAATTTGACCTTGGACACCATACGCCCATACATGGTTTTGTTGTTGATTTTTTGAAACAATTTTTTCTTGTAATTTTGTCTTAGAAAAAAAACACTTTAAATCAGAAATGTTGTTTTGTTTTCAGAAACATAGATATTATGTTAACATGAGAAACATTGGAAAATGTCAATTCAGGTCATGACCTTTTCTTTGATCTTTTTTGAGTTGAGTGGAAGTAGATCAGATCTTGCAGCCGTTTGCGGCCGCTAAGGGCATTTTGGTACAAGCCGTTTGTGGCCACTGTGGTCTCTTAAGGGTCAATCAAACAAGCCACTTACCTCTCTTGGAGTCTATCATTGGTGAAGCGAACACCATCCTCATCTGTTCCTCTAAGCAGCTTGACATCCAGTAGTTTCTCCACGCTCTCATCTTTCTCACTCTCCGTCTCCGCTGAGCCCATCAAGGCTTCTAGGACCTTGTGGCCGCCTTGACCGGAGCCAGCCTCTGGGGCTGCTGGAAGGGTAGCGTTGTGGCGGTAGCGGGCGAAGAACAAGTCATTGCAGATTACCGACAGGGCCTGGTGGAACTCCCGGTTGAAACTGGCTGAGGTGTCATCTCTCATGTCACCTAGTTCAGTAAGAAAATCATCGGCAGTTATAGGTTGAATGGCTTCCGACTGGCACACCCGAACAAAGATTTTGACAAAATAGGGAGACCGCCAACATTAGGGCTAGAAGATAGCTCATCTGGTTGAGCGCCGGCACGTTAATCCTGACGTTGCAGGGTCAAATCCCGCTCTACTCAATTTTTCTTTGTTCAATCCCAAATTAAGAAAATTTCATTAAGACTTTCCCTTTGTACTTCAATTTTTGGTGGCTTGTTTTTTGCATTAACATTTTAGGTTAAAAGTATGAGCAGGAACCCAATTTCATGGCTCTGCTTACCGCAGAATTATGCACTTACATCCAATGGAATTCAGTGCTTTACAAGGCCCGGTAAACGCAGAATTCCCCGGTAAGCAGAGCCATGAAATTGGACCCAGGTCTTACAAGCAGTGGAGAAATAAATTGGGTGACACTGATTTCAATTTTGAAAAAGCATTCAAAAAAATGTCAAGAAATGACCTGTACACCAAATTGCCACATATCTGACAACCGGTTAAAAAGTACATGCAACAAGGAAAAAAGAATAATAATAATACCAATTTGGGAGGCTAATCATCCTTACTAGCAGCTAAGAGCTGAATTGCAAAGGACGCTGGCATGCAAGGGCACCTTTGGCAGCCAGCCACATCGACCCATTTATGACCACAGAGCACAGCCAGAGATCGAAAGTGTTTGATTTTTTCCGTACGGAGGAAAACCGGAGGGCCTGAAGAAAAACCCTTGTGGCATAGGAGAGAACCAACGCACAACTCTACTCACATATGGCCTTAGCCGGGAATCGAACCAGGGCTATATTGGTGAGAGGCGAGCGCTTTACGCTCTACGCCACCCATGCCACCCTAAGGAAGACAACTTCACATCCAAGAGCAAGAGAAAGAGAGAGTCGTACCTGTCTTAATATGAGCCAGAGCATGGATCAAGACGATGATAAACTCCCCGACGATATCCAGCCTAGCCTGTCGGACGTACAGGATACGGTTCTCGTCATCATAGTGGTACGAGTTGCGGTAAGCGTTCCTGGCCAGTTTGTCGTTGACGGGTATCTTGTTGGCCAGTAGGAGGGTGACGGGGTTGTGGGAGCAGTTGGTGGCCACCAGCTTAATGACGAAACAGCCGAACTTGTAGATGATGAAGTTGCGGGCGTTGAGTTTGCTGAGGTCCACGGGGATGAGCTCGGTGTCTTGGGTCCAGGCGGCATCGTGATCGTCAACGAATGGTTCATCTTAAAAGACAAAAATACACAATTGGTAATCTTCAGAAGTTATCTCTCACATCAAATAATAATAATACTGAGCATTTATGATGCGCCAAAATCCATATACAGAAACTCATGGCGCAGCGACACATCAATAGAGGGGAATACTTAATGCAGTCCCCATTAGGTGAGTTTTGAAGGAAGTTTTGAGACCTATTCCTTTACATAGCACCAAATAATGATTTACAAGGTGCTTTGGCGCAATATGCAGCCAATCAAACCAAGAATACCGGGGCGAACCCCATTTCATTACGATAAGTGCACTGGGTTCTTTTACGTGAGTTACACAACACACGGGACACGTCCCATCCGAAGAACGCAGCAATAATGGTGAAGTGTCTTGCACAAGGACCGGGACTCGAACCCACACTCTGCTGATCAGAAACAGTTCTTATCCGCTCGGCAACGACACGCCAAATGCATTAAAGTCCTACCTTGTCCTCTTTTCTTGGGAGGCAGATCTGCATCGTTCATGGTCTTCTTAATGTCCTCTAGTTTCTTGTAGAGAGGAGAGGCCATGAGGAGGGCAGCCAGGTCAGCATCGCTCAGCGGTGCCACCGATGAATACCCCGATGGGAAGGCGGCATTCCCTTGGCTGCTCTCGTACGTGATGCCCGGGTGAACTCCCTCAGAGAGAAGGTGGTCTGTGTCGACACACTCCCTCAAGACTATCACCTGGTACAGAAAAAGAAAAGTAACATAAGACTGGGGCAAGCGTTACATTCGAAGTGTGGACCTGAGAACAAAAGAGGTCCACACAAGGCAGGGTTTGGAAGCACCATGTGGACTTACACACGTCCACACACACACGTGTGTAAACACCGGCAATCATGGACCCTCCTTTGTTCAACTCTTTGTGTTAGCAACCGTGGACCACAATGATTTCCTTTGTGATAGCAACCGTGGACCTATTATCCCTTTTGTTATAGGTCCACGGTTTGAATGTGGATACCTACCCACACACACACGTGTGTAAACACCGGCAATCGTGGACCCTCCTTTGTTCAACTCTTTGTGTTAGCAACCGTGGACCACAATGATTTCCTTTGTGATAGCAACCGTGGACCTATCCCTTTTGTTATAGTTCCACGGTTTGAATGTGGATACCTACCCACACACACACACATGTATGTGTAAGGTGTACACCGAGGACTTCTCTTTGTTCTCCCATTGTTTGGACATACTTTTTTTCAGCGACGTCCCCATTGGTTTAGTACACGAAATCAAAGCGAGGACATCCTCGGTACACCTTTTCCCCGGATCCCTTTTGTTAAAGTCCTCGGTTTGAATGCATAGACATGCCCACAGCTCTGTGTTGCAGTCACTCTGTGGACATTCCTTTTTTGTACACTTAAGGAAAATCCTATTCTTCAATACTGTAGAAACACAACGTGGACATGTGTAAGTCCACATAGTGTTTTAAGTCCCTTCATTATGTGGACCTCTTTTGCTCTCAGGTCCACACTTCGTATGTAGCATTAAAACAGTGTTTTCACCAGTGTTGAAGAGTAAGTCGACAAAATTTCACAGGTTCTTGTTTATAATGTGAAGTATTGGGAAACAGTGTTAAATGCTATCATGAAAGTAACTTTGATTCATAGTAATCGACCAGATATATCTTGAGAAGTCAAATAAGAAACGTAGGACTTTTCTCTCTGCTCTTCAGCATTTCGGTTATTTGACACCAACAGTAGGCTTGTGGGTCGGATCACTGGCCTTGGGGAAGTGGGTTCCAAGGTGAATGTTTATATTACAACTACTTTACTGGTAACAACTGATAAGATTCACGATGAAACCGGTGAGTAGAATTCAGAGATTTTGGCTAATGGGAAATTCACGTAATGTCTACAAAGACAATCCCTGTGCTCCCCCCCCCGGTATAAAACACCTCTCTGAACAAGTTTACGAAATGAGGTCTCTGCTGCTTTACCTCGTTGGTCCTCATCTGCTCTTCCTCTTGTTTGATTATCTCCTCGTGCTCCTGTCTATTCTCCTCTTTCTGATTAACGAGATGTTCCTCCTTCGCTTTGCGTCGTTCCTCACGTCTCTTCTTCAGACGATCCTTTAAAAAAAAATTCAAACAATAACGTAGTATAGTATATTCGATTTGCGGTAACACCCGTGCCCGGTAGCTACAGGCCAACTCCAATCCTATAAACTAGCAGCAGGTACCACAACCATTTAATAGATGCATATTCGGTTTGCGGTAACACCATGTGTATATATCTACTTTGCTGTGTAGATTTTGTTCTTTGAGAACTTGTCTTGCAATTTATTCTACTGCCACGGAGTAGATTTTGGAATTCGGGAGACTACTAAATTTTGAAAAGAACTGTCCTGCTTCTTAACTACTACCTGGGTGGAAGGTAAGAAATCGGCCGGGACTACTACTGTCGCTTAGTGGATCGAGGGAACTTCTCGTTATTAACTTCACTGCCGCGGAGTGAGTTCTTAATTGGTCTCAACGTTTTGACTAGCTTGCTCTCGTCATCGTCAGGAGACTGTAGTAGTAGTCTTTTGGTTTTTATGTTAACATCGCTGTGTGAATAAAGCAGTGTTTACAATAAACAGAGTTTGTAAACATGCAAGGCTTTTTGATACCAGCAGTGCAGTGCCAACAAAATGCCCGTTACTATATTTGGCGGAAAACCAACCGTTGGGCAGGAAATCAATGTGTACGTCATACTAATAATAACTAGTTCTTATATAGCGCATTTTACAATAACGTATCATAATGCGCTTTACATTAGTGCCCTGGTCATCGGGCCAATAACATTCCTTTAATCTTTCTCAGCTCCCTGTGGGGTTACGCCCCTATGTTCCGACACCCCTATGTTCCGACACCCCTATGTTCCGACACCCTATGTTCCGACAACCCTGGTGTATTTTCCTATTCCTAATCCTAACCCTAACCCTAACCCTAACCCTATGTAAATCATGAGGGGGTTGTCGGAACATAGGGGTGTCGGAATATAGAGCAGTCACCCCCTGGAGAGTATACAGCCCCGAGCTGCCGTGGCGCTCCGAAGGCTTTTTCAAACACAATCCTCTACCCTCGCGTAATGCGCAGTGTGTAAAAATACAAAAATACACAGCAAACAACGCATATAATTCCATTTATCCGTACTGCGCACCGCGTTATCCGTAAAAAAATCATGTGCATTGCCTTGGCGTGCTAAAGTTTCAAATCCTACCAACTACCAACCGTTTGTAGTTCTTACCTGGAGGTCACTCTGCATTCGTACCCGGTCAGCATCCATCTTATTCTTCATCTTAGAGAGATCTCGCTCGTACTCCTCGATCAACCTCTCCTGATCTTCCTTGCTGCCTCCACTCTTCTGAAGTGCCTCCAGTTTCTCCTTCAAGAAAAAACAAAACAAAACAAAAAACTCATTAATTTCCACATCGTTTCTCTTCCTGAAATCTTTACATTTCGTCGTGTCAGTGCAAAAAAATGCTCCATGCAAAACGTTGCATCTCCATTTTGCAAAAAACATAGTATCTCGCACGAAAATGCTCCGTGCAAAAACGTTGTATCTCCATTTTGCAAAAACGTTGTGTCTCGCATGAAATACTCTGTTCAAAAACGTTGTATCTTCAACTTGCAAAAACGTTGTATCTCTCATGAAAATGCTCCGCGCAAAAACATTGTATCTCGGCTCGTACTTGTTTTGTGTCTACATCCGGGCTATTTTAAGTCAGATACAATGTTTTGACAATTTCAAACTTGAGCATTTAGTTAAGTGTTATTTTAGAAAACCCGATCCCCCATAATGGAAAAACCAAACCTTTTCCACAAATTTGTATAGGACTTAATGTCAAAATGTACCTTGTGTTCTTGACTTCCGTACAAGAAATTTCTAATTCTCCCATAGCCTTTCCTTGACTTCCAATAATGGAAGCCCCGAACCTCTCCCATAATTTTGTTCAGGACTGCATGTCAAAACAAACTTTGTACTTCTGACTTTCTTAAAATGAACTCTGTAATTCTCCTACAGCCCTTCATGGACTTCCATGTTGAATATAACGGAAAATCCGAACCCATTCCACAAAATTGTATCAAAATGTACCTTGTGTTTTTGTTGTTTTTCTTTGACCATCTCCTCTTTGCGCTTGTTCAGAGCGGCGAGTCTCTTGGCGTTCCTCTCTTTCTCTTTCTTCTCCTCGTCTGAGAGTTGATTGTCAAAGTCGGACAGCTCCTGGGCCATTCGCTGCTTCTCAGCTGCTTCAAAGTCTATCGATAAAAAAACACTACCAATCAGAATTTTCTACCATCCCAAAACTCCTCCCTTATTTTGTTTTAGAGCTATTCTATTAAAGGTAGGGTCATAGATTGGTAAGTTCTCCAAAAATCAATGACGTTAAAAATTTACTTGGTGAGAATCACTGCAGCTTTTGATAGAATAAACTATTTTGAGAAAGGATTCCCCCTTGAAGTAATATGGTTTGGATAATTTTTCACCCAAAACATTTGAATCTGAGAAGCGATGAATCGTTTTGCAGATTTCTGAGGGTTGGTGTCCGCTCACGAATGCTGCAGTCAGAGATGCGGTTTGTCACCTTGCTAAACGTTGATGGATTCAACATTTTTGATGAAAATACTGTGACAGTTTTTGCTGTTTTCTAACCAAGTAGGCACTGTATACAGCTGACACTTTCACAGGTGACTTTTACTGTATTTTTCTTCGTAATTTGGCCTATAAATCAGCATTACACATTCACAAAAACCAATAGATGATCAGATTTGTATTTTTATTCATTGAGGTGCTCTCGATGGCGACTTGGCGCTCGGCTGCAAATTTGGTGTCAAGATCGTTGAGCTCTCTCAACAGCAACACCAACAATATACAAACCTTAGGCTAAATACTTCTTAGGAAAACAATCGATATGTTCCTACCTTCTCTGTCTTTCTTGATTTTCTCCTCGTTGGCCTCCCTCTCCTTCTCTAATCTCTGGCGGACTTCTTCCAGCTCCTGGGCTGCCTTGGCGGCTTGCTCTGCACTCACCATCTGGTTGTCCTGGTCTCCGCTCAAATCTCTCAAGGCATCAGCGTACTCCTACGCACATCGAAGAAACAGAAAATCAACGATGACAACAATATTTGTTAAAACCCAGGTTTTTTTCAAAATCTTCTTATAAAGCCCAAATGAAAAAAACCCACCCCATAATAATTGGGTAAAAAAAAAAAATAAAAAAAAAAAGTTATTAAAAAATTCCTTAGAAAATATGACGCAATACTAGCTTTTTATATTTTTATATATTTTAGTTTTCAGTTGGGGTGCCAGTCAATCTTTTACTGCCAAATAAAAAGTCACATCCCCTTAAGGTGATCCCTCTGCTGCCGCTTCCCAGGTTGTATCGTCAACTTGGGTGTGATCCCTGGCTATACGGCAGTCACAGGTTGTATGACTTCCGACTGGCACCACTGAACAAAGATATTGACAAAATAAGTAGGCCGTAGGATCAAGTCCCGCTCAAGTAAATTTTTCTTTGCTCAACCCAAAATTATTTAAGCTATTATTTTGCGACACTTTTTAAAGATTTTTTTCCGATATCAAGCACTGTATACCAACAGTGTAGAGCTAAAATAAAAAGTTGTTTTTTTCCAGAGAATCCCATACCTGGTAGTGCCTCTCCTTCATGGCCAGCTTACTGCGAGCATATCGAAGCTCCCAATCAGCCAGGGCACCCTGCTCTATCTCTCGCTTCTCCTGGGCAAGCTCCCTCTCCAGCTTACTCAGCTCAAGCTGCTGCTGGTTCATCAGGGCAGCCTTCTTCTGCTCCATCTCATCTGGGCTCAGGTCCTTCTTGCTCAGGTCTGACAGCTCCCGCTCGTGCCGCTGGAGCATGGACTCCCGCTTGCCGTGGTACTTGTCGTTCAACTTGGTCAGGGCGCCCTCGATGGCGACTTGTCGCTCGGCTCCGAACTGGGCGTCAAGATCGTTGAGCTCTTGTGCTTGGCGCTTATCCAGAACCTGAGGTGTAATTTTTATCATATTTGTTATTAATATAAGTTTATTATTTTTAGATGCAGCATTTTCAGGTTTTTATAATGAAACAAACTTTGAGTAATTGTTACAACACTGGTTCTTTCAGAACCACAACTCCGTAGAGAAATCATTGCAAGGTGTCACCAAACCCTAGTCTCTAGAAACTTCCAAAATATGGAAAGACAAATCCTGCAAAACCTACCGCTCGGATAACCTTCTCCGTGTTTGCAGCTCCTTGAGTCTGGATGCCCTCCAGCATGGCTTCATGCTCAACCTTCTTGACGACGGAGGACTTGACCTCAGCTAGCTCCTTCTTCTGCTCAAGGAGCTCCCGCGCCATCTCCACACCCTGTTTGTGTTTCTGCTCGTTCAGGAGACGACGGCGTCGCTCTGCGAGTTTCTCACGGGCGGCGAGTAGGGCCCTGGCGCGGTCGTTCTCTACGCGGTCTTCCAGTTCCTCAAGCTCGCGAGCGTGGGCTGCGAGTAGCTAGAATGCAAGAGAGGTACAGAAGGGATAGTAGAGGCTTTTTTTTTTTTTACATACAAATGTTGTCAGGCTTGCTCAACCAGGCCCCATCCTCGAACCCAGAGTTATATTAATTTTTATTGGATATTACATTATTCCAAAACCAAAGACAACAAAACGGTGAATATATTCAGGACACAGACTCATATGAAATGTGTATAACTATCTTTTAAATCTTTATGACTACACAAGTCAACAGATAAGTGTATTGGGTTCTTTAATGTGCATCACACAAAACACAGGACCAACAGCTTTACAATCCATCTGAAGAATGAAGCAACGGTAGTCAAGTGTCTTTCTTTAGGACATTAGAGCCAAGACCGGGACCTGAACCCACACTCTGCCGATCAGAAAACACCAGAACTTGAGTCCATTGCACTAGACCACTCGGTCCTGACTACAGACCATGCCACACAGGGCAATTTTTTCAGGCAACCACTTGCACTGTACACAAAAGGAACACTTTGGCAGCACAAAAGAATCTTCTAGCTGTAAATTACTAACTGGAGAGCCAGTAACTAGTGGAACCTTCCTGCATTTGTGTCCTGCACTTAGGGTTAAAACCTCTAGTTATCCTACCTGTCCAGCCTCTTCGTCAGACATGTCTCCTCTCCGTGCGGCTAGTTCAGCAGCTTGCTTGTTCCTCTTCTCACTCAAAAGCTTCGTCCTCTCTCTCTCAAACCGCTTCCCTTCTGCGTCCTCTTTCTTTCGAGTCTCCTCGGTCAGTTTCTCGGCCATTTGCTCTCGGTCTTCCTTCTGACGGATCTTCAAGTCTTCCTGGATGCGTTGGTGCTCACGAAGGACAGACTGAAAAAGGAATGGTTTACGTGTTAACCAGGAAAATGATTGGTTGCTGACCAACGGTGGTTTTATCACTCTCTTTTCTCAGGTATTATGTTTTTGATACATGTGTACAACAACTCTGATTAATACCTGTTCCTCAAGACTCAGACCAGCGATGTCAGCTGGCGAGAGACTCTGAAGGCCTTCAACCAGCTTGCCTTCGTTCATCTTGTCCATCTGCTTGGCCTGTTCAGCGAGAAGCCTCTTAGCGGCCACCTCTTGGGCAACACGCCTGGCTTCCATCTTCTTCCTCTCCCGTCGAGCATCCAGCTTGGCGTTCAGGTCCGACTCGTGGCGATCTTTCTGCACGCTGAGCTCGTAGGTGATGTTCTCGTTGGTGCGGCGGAGCTGGTCCATCAGCTGCTGCTGGAGTACCTGATCCACATCGTGGTTCTTTGAGACCTGTGTTAGATAATATTGTTGATGTACAAAGCCCATTCTATTATTTTGTTCTCATTTTCTGTTGGAGAGGGTCATGAAACCATGTATTATGGATTGGACTCATTTTGAAGGAAGTTTGGTTCTGAAAGACTGGTTTCAAGAAATGGTCTTACTCTTCATGTTTTGGAACCGAATCCATGGCCACCTTGAGAGGAAAAGCAAGGTTCAATTATTGTCTGTCCCAATGATAGGTGGTGTATCAATCAGTAGCAAGGAATACATGATACTTTGTCCTTGGAAAAAAGTAGGAATATTTTTATCGAGTACAAGGGCTGACCTAAATGTCCACATGGTGTAGGCTTTAATAAACTTTTCAGGCTATCTAATCACAATTTTAAAGTTTTTTCCAAGGGCAAACAAATCAGAAATCAGACAAAAGTAGGAAGAATATCATAGCTGATACATGTGCACTCTCCCAATAAAAACACGTAATTTTTTTTGGTCGAAAAAATAAAAAATTACTAGAGCAGGATTTGAACCAACAAACTCCGGTTTAACATGCCGGCGCTCTACCAAATAAGCTATCAAGCCCTATGTTGGTGGTTTCGCTATTTTGTCAATATCTTTAGTTCAAGTGGTGCCAATCAGAAGCCATGCAACCGTTAGTTGCCGTGTAGCCAGGGATCACACCAAAGTTTACGATACAACCTGAGAAGCGGCAGCCAGAGGATCACCTTAAGGGGACGTGACTTTTTTATTTCAAATATCAAGTTATGAACCACAAGGGAAACTGACTGGGTAAATTTGAAAATAATTTTTGGTTTAAAAAAAACCCCCAAAACAAAAACATAATGAAAGAAAATGATACTTCCAAAGAACCTGAGCCCAAATTTCATGGCTCTGCTTAGCATGGAATTCAGTGCTTAACCCGAACAATCAATAACATCTTTGTGTATGAGCATTTTTGGTTTTCCAGGTCTGTCACTGCACCACTCACATTTTCTAAGATGTCTTGATGTCCCTTCTTCATGTCCTTGGAGTATTCCTCATTCACTTGTCTCTCGATCTCCTTGATCTGCTCAGCTTCTTCTGCCTCCAGCTTGGATTCCAGGGCATCCACCTCTTTACGTTGCCTCTCCTCTAGCTCCTTGATCACCTCTGGATCAGCGAGTGGCCCCAACTGGTTAAAGAAAAAACGAGAACAGTGGTTACATGTTAAATATGCATCTGGACAATGAATATGTTTTAGTTTTACCCATACACCGATGTGTGTAAAGCACAGTATTATAAATAAAAACCACTCGGTGAAAAAATGCCAACAACTGCAAAAATAGTTCTGCGCGGAGTCAAAATCTGGTCCCATTGCCACAGAGCTGGTTAGCTGAGAAAGAATTTTAATGAACCCGGGAGTTCCGCGTTTTAAAAACCGACAATGGCAACACTGAACGACAACAAAAATATTTGTCAATTTTTTTTGTTATAATGCCTGGTAGCAACAAACTAATACTACTGGGGTTTTTTATGGGTTTTTTATTCTACTTTTTTTTGGACAAGAAACTGCAATCTAAGGTTTTAATTTCTGCAGCATCATGGATAATTTTTTTTGATAACTTCTACTTTACAGGCGAGCGTGACAGACATTCCCATGTACATGTATGGCGTAAATGCAAGTGGTCACTATGGCAAATGTGCAATTATTATTACTATTAATCTGAGGTTTATTAATGTTTAATTTCCATCACCGCCACAGAGAACATTTTAAACACATCAAAATACACAAATCCAAAACTGCTGCATTAAGGCTTGGAAAGGCACATGAAAATAAAAGGGGAAATAGAATGTTCATTGGTGGTTAAGCAGAGGATTCACAGGGAAAACGGCTGTGGAGGAGGATACACATACAAGGATTCACACTGAGGATGTGTCCAAAATGGCTGCAGCTGTTGCTAAGGCTGTTGCTATGGGCATGCTTGAACGCCTGTTCACGTGACGATCAAGCGGCAGCCACTAATTCAACATAGCTATGGCTGCAGCTGTTGCTAAGGGTGTTGCTATGGGCATGCTTAAAGGCCTGTTCGCCTGACGATCAAGCGGCAGCCACTAATTCGGACATGGCTGTGGCTGCGGCTGTTGCTATGGGCGTTGCTATAGGCATCCTATGCTTCAACGCCTGTTCATGTGAGGATCAAGCCACAGCCATAGCCGCCCATTCGGACACTGCCTGAGGCCTAACAGAAAAACAGCCTGGTCGCTTCTTGATGATCTTGATGTCCAATATAAATATGCTGACAAAACGTTTGTAATTGCCGTTTACAACACAAAAATCAATAAACCATATGCACAAGCGCCATCTTAAAAATATACTGCAATGCATCTTTGGAAACCGAGTACAGTTACAAAATAAACTAAAACTGTCAAGATGTACGCCATGCTGTAGTTTACATGTGCCAGGTTTTAAAGTTGTGTACCGCATTGCTTCAAAATCAGCGCGCCAATCATGCGCATTGGAACATGCATATGGGCTATTATGGTATTTTGCAACAGTTTTAACAAATTTGAGCAAAAATGCAGATAGCAGGTTGAACATTTCTTTTGACAGCTATGTAAGCTTTTCACAAAACATTGCAAAAATCATCCAAACAATTCACAGTCTGGAAGCTCACTGTTTATGAAGTTTATTATGATTGTAAAAAATCCTCTAAAGACATATTTCCGTCTGAAATCCTGTCCAAGTCAAGAAAATGGCATTTAAAGACCCAAATTCATCATTGCAAGATCACAAAAGACTTTCACATGTCTGTGATGTTTTCACTGGAAGGTTACCGCCTAAATTTTTGAATTTTGTACACGTTAAGTGGCAAGTCTATTGAACACTAGAAGAAAAGAACAACCTTAAAAAAACTTCCAACAAACCAAGAATGGGGAGTATCCCTTTAAACAGTTAGATCTTAGTAGTGCATCATTAAATTAAGATAATCTTTACATATACAAATAAACTAAAAAAAAGTAACAAAGCAATTTTTGTTTAGCATCACCGCAACCAGCCACACTTTGAAACCGAGAATATTTTCTAGCAAACCTCTTCAGCATCCTGATATCCGCCCTCTGTTTGCGACGACTACTCGGGGTAAAGAGGAAAAAGTGAAGAAAACAACAATGATGAGATGGGATGGATGAACAGAGGGGATGAATAGAAGGTAATTTGAGGTGGGGGGGGGGTTGATGGATATTCATTGGCAAAGTGGTTTAAGGGGGCAAACTTGCAGAGCTGCCAATATTTGCATCTTGCAATCAGGGAGATTTCCAAATTTGTTCTTCAGAACATCGTAAGATTGGTTTATCCTCATTGGTTTATTCTCAGGAAACTTTCTGCAGAATCAGAGAGAGTTGGCAGCTCTGCAACTTTAAAATTAGTGAGGGAACCAGTCAAGAATTCCATACATGAAGTGTTACTTTGGCTGGTAACCTGTTTCTGCTAAGCAAGCTTTGTTCTCTGCTTAGCAACTCTGTCTCCTCAACTGCTCTCTGGAATCAGCCCCTGGAAGTGGGCCCAAATCTAGGCCAAGTCTGTGCTGCTTGTCCGGTTGAGCAAGATAATTGCTTCCCTTCATCCGGGAGTGAAAATGATTACCTTTGGGAGTTTATTAAACCCAATCACAGTCTAGAACCCTGTTCATGAATTGAGAGTTTAACATGAATGAATACAAACCTGGTGCTGGAGATCGGCTCTCATCTCCTTTGTCGTGTGAGGATCCTACAAAGATTATGAATGACAGGAGAGGAAAGTGACGATGATAATGATAAGAAAATGTCTACATGAAGAAAATACTATGAAGAATCTACAAATGAAAAGAACTACGAAGGCAGATGAACACGGTTCAAACTTTCAAAAAGTGAATCTCAATTTCAGGTTTTAGAGGACCTCTATAAAGCGAAAGGCAAAGTAAAAAGTCCGATTTCTGGAGAACAACAAATATTCCAAATGGCTACACTCTCAAAAAAATAAATAATAATTATAAAATAGAAAATTAATAATGACTACTACATAAAACAGACAAATGGGGAAAATAAAACTGGCGATAAATAAAGATTCACTTTAAAGGTAGGGCCACAGATTAGTTTTTGTCAGACATAATGCTGATTTATAGGTCATGTTATTAAGAAAGATACAATAGATTAGATTAGATTAGATTAGATTTATTTATTCATCATGTAAACATGAAAAGTGTTTTCCCAGTCATAAAAAACACTTATTAAAAACATTCACAAAAATACAGACAATAAAAAACAATCATATAAATACAATCAAGAGTAGTTAATTAAAACAGTCAACTTCTCAAAGCAGAAAGGCAAATAAGGCAATAAAAGTCACTTGTGAAAGTTTCAGCTACCATTAAAATCTTTTTAAAATATTTGTTATTGGGGGGCAGGGCGGTAATTACAAGTGTATGACCCTACCTTTAAATTTAATCTCAAAGTTCATGTGGAGTTAAATGTTTGTATTGGTACTTTGGAATACTGGTGCCAAGGGCTTAGGAATACCGGTACCTAGGGCGAATGGAACAATAAATACTCTCCCCCCCCCAGCCCCCCGAGAAAATATGCTTTTTACTTACAGCGTCCATTTGGTCTTTATGTTCATGCTTCAGCTTACGGAGTTTCTTGCGTCTCTTCTCTGCCATCCTCTGCTTCATGTTTGCAGTCAGCTGATTCCGACGTTTGCTCATGCGATCCTCCAGAGCCTTCTCCATGTCCGCCTGGTCCTTCACGATCTCCTGGGTGGAGTTGGCCGTCAGTACGCCCGTCGCGGCAAGACTCTCCTGGTTGGGATAAAAGTAAAGGGTGTGCATCACATAGATTAGATTGAGAAATATAAATGTTCACAGATTTACACATGACTTACATAATAATATAAAGCTGCCAACATTTGAATCTTGCAAATCAGGGAGATTTTGTACAACAATCAGGGAGATATTTAGAAGTACATTCAACATAATAGGAACAAAGTTTCCAAAATCAGAGAGACTTTCCAAATTTGTTCCTCAGAACATGGAAAGATTGGTTTATTTTTAGGGAACTTTCTGCAGAATCAGGGCTGATGTACACATGGTGTAGGCTTTAAAGTTTTTTCAGGGCTTTTTCTGATTTTTCCGAGTTAAAAAAAAAAAATCGAAAAAAAATCGAAAAAAAGAATATCATGACTGTAATTACCATTACATGATGGAATCTAATCCCCCTTTAATTTTTAATTTGTTTATGAGTTATCGCTTAACATCACAAGGCCGGACGGCCACTTCAAGGTGAGGGCTACACTTAACTGATTTGGGTTGGGACCCAAATCAACTCTCACCAGGGGCACGTTGCCATATAGGCATGGTTATCATCCACTAGGAGCCTGGCTGGTAGAGCAGAATGCACTACCTTCAAAACTTTGTACGAAAGCAATTATGGTTAAGTGCCTTGCTCAAGGGCACAAGTGACATGACCAGGATTCGAACCCACACTCTGCTGCTGACAACAACAGAGCCTGGGTCCCGTGAACTAGACTGCTTGGCCACAACACGCCACCATCACCCTGGTGTCAGTTATTCTAAATCCAAATGAATCAAGGACTTACAATGGCCGCTGTCAGGTTCTCAGACATCTTGTGTTGCTGCTCGATGGCTAGTTCTCGGTTTTGCGAGGCTTGAGCCTTGGCTCTCGCCAAAGCCTCGTCGGCCAGAATGATATCAATCTCTAACTCTTGTTCCTTGAGAATACCCGCCGCATTCGAGCTGTCGTCTTGGATCAGGGTGATACCTGCCTCGCTTGCCTATCGGGGTAGAAAACAAGAAAATATTTTAACTGCTTTTAAAATGCATTCTCCAGAAAGACAATCAGAGCACACTGGTTACACAACACCTTGGACCGACAGCTTCACATCCTATCTGAAGGACCAAGCAATAATGGGTTAGGTATGCTGTGATCAAAGATGCGAGATTGCGATGGCTTGGTCATGTTCTAAGGACGTCCCCAAACAGAATACCGAAGGTTGCTTTGAGATGGACTCCATCTGGCAAAAGGAAAAGATGCTGGCCAAAGGTGCTTAGACCGTCATAACTGACCTGGAAGAGATGCGACTTACATGGGGAGAGGCACAAGCCAAAGCTAGCGCCAGAACTCAGTGGCGTCAGTTGATTGCGGCCTTATGTCCCACTGGGGACAAAGAAGATTATGGCCGTGTCCGAATTTATAGCTACAGCTCTGGCTACGGCTAGATTTCCGCGTCATCATGCGTCCTTAGCAACACACTTAGCAACAGTCGTAGCCGTAGCTGTAGCCGCCAATTCGGATACGGCCTAAGGGGAAGTGTGAAGAATGGGACCTGAACCCACACTCAGTATATCAGAACACCAGAACTTTGAGTCCGTTGTTGAGTCCGTTGTGCCAGACCGCTTGGCCACGACAACCAATCAAGTATTGACCCCTTGCACAATGCGGAACGCACCTCCGCAAAAGGCGCGTCTACCATTTCCACCATTTTGGGAGTCAATTCGCCGATTTTTTGACCGGTGAGGGCGTTTTTGGACCAATTTTTACGTGATGAAAAACAAGTAAACAAACAGGGTTTTTAAATTTTTGTTATTATTATGTTTATGTATTTCGTCATTGGTGCGAGAAAACTACATACAGGCAATTAAAATAAGATGAAACTGTAATTGTGTTGCAAGACATTTCCTGAAGAAAGCGCCCTCACGCGGTCAAAAATATGGTCAATTCTTTTGTGTAAATTTTGTGTGCTGCAGGCTGTGCAAGGGGTCCATAAGGTAGAACTCCATGTACATAACTCCAACTGAGTTTTTGTTATTTAACATTTGATTCTTTTAAATGTGTTTTTATAACGAACTTTGTTAGGGTACCTCTTGCTGGTGTCTGCTCTTCATGTTGGCCTCGGCAACCTGCCTCTTGTCGGCGAGCCTCTTCCTGAGATCCTCCACCTGTCTCTGTTTGGCCGCGTCAAACTTGTCCAGGGCTCTGGTCATCTCCTTCTCGTGGGACGACATGATCTTGTCGATCTCCTGCTGGGTCTCGGCGCCGTCCAGCTTGGAGGCCAGCTTGCAGGACAGGTCTGAGATCAACTTCTGACGCTTCTTATCCTGGGAAGAGAGAGAGATGGAACGAAATTTAACTCGTTGAGATTGTAGTGAAACTTTCTTGAATACACCCTTTGTGTGTATACCTGTTGATAGCTGTTTATTTACGTTTATTTTCCTAAACGGTAAAATGGAAATTATGACTTCCGTTTAATCGTTTAAACGTTTCTACCAATTCCAATCAGAACTATGAGCCCATCTGTAAAAGAAGGAGATGTCAAAACACTTCCAAGGATTAATAATAGAATACTGTAACCCAGTCTTTACAGTCACAAAACCACAAGCCACAGTGGGGTGGCATACACAGCAAAATGTATAACAATTTTTTAGGGTGTAGTTGTGAAAATGATGTATTAAATTTGTAGTGGGGATTAAGATAAGAAACATTCCACCAACAAAAGGGATGTCTATCATTCTCCCTGAGGCTAACATTTTTATCACGAAAAGGCAGGTCTCTTTTTTTAAACTTATCGGCTTCGTTAAACCATTAAGGAAATTTGGATTTCACTGATTGTTTACAGTTAAACGTCCCAACCCTAATCAGAATCTGAGTCTGATGCAAAATACGCCCTGATACTTACAAAGTCAGTCAGAGAGCTGTTAATCTCGTCCTCCTCCTTGCTCCGCAGGTCGTTACCCAGCTGCACCCGCTCATTGGTCTGCCTCTTCAGGAGGTTATCCACGGCCGCGCCCTTCCCGCTGACCACACCCATGCTGGTCACGCCTCCAGCGGGACCGAGCCCCGCCTGCTGCAGCATCTCGGGGCTGAGGGGAATCTTGCCGGAGTTGAGACGTTCCAAGAGGACCTGAAGGGCTTCCATCAGGTCATGCTCGCGAGAGGATGCACCAGTGGCTGCATGTAAGAAATGGGACAAGAGGGTGGAATTCTGTAATGCGACTGCTTCAATACAAAAATATTTGTAGGTATTTTACAGGATTGGTAGAGCCGACAAAAAAGTCGCAGACAGTGTTCATATTTTGTGTGGTCAACCATATACATGAAATAACAAACCTTTGGGCTTCATCCGTTGTGTGAGTCGGGAGAAAATAGTGATAAACATGCCCAATTTTCAGCATGTCAATACATTGTACTTTATTGTGGTTGTAACAACCGAAACCAGAAGGATCACCTTTTTTGTACGGGGATGTTTTGGTTCATAACTGACTTTTGATAATGTTCAATCAAAACGGCCTTGAATTTGACTTTTTGACTGACGAAAAATTACTCCTTGGAATATAAAGACCAATTGGTTGTTGAAATCCAATGACGTTGTGTTTCAAATTTCATTCTGAAAAAGTCAGGAATGAGCCAGAACATCCCCATACAAAAATGTGGAGACCCATTTTTCTCATAATGATGTCATCAAATGTTTTGGATATTGACAAATTTTGCACTGGAAGGGTAACAAATACAATGGCAAATTTACACCATTTTAAAGTGAGACTTGTAATTTTTTACCCACTCACATGATGACCATGTCTATTGGAAAATGAGTACATCACAAATTGAATTGGTCATTTCCCTTGCTCTTTAAAGTAGAGGATGGAGATGATTTCATCCTTCCAAAAACTACACCTTACCTGTGAAGTTGTACTGTCTGCTGGTGTTGACTACATGCGTGGTATCCCCACTAGTCTGGTATCCTTCACGCTCGGCCTTCCTTGCACGTTCCTTCTCGATCTTCTCCAGCTTGGACATGTCCAGGCTAAGCAAGAGACCCTGGAAGAAGACAAATCATAATGATGTCAAATAAGATTTTAAACTTTTGCAAGGTGGAAAATACATTCTAGTCAGGTTTGCAGTGATACCATGCAGGTTTCTCCCCAGGATTTTTTTCAAAACTGCGGGCCATTCTGGATGCAAATTTTCAAAGTTTGCCAAAGCACGCTGAATTTAAACGAGGTCCTCAGAATGTTTTGAACTTGGTGTTTTTATCTTGGTTTTGAAGGGAATGTATACCTTTGGCTTTTGGAACCGTTCGATTGTTTCAATCCTATATAAATGTAGGTATGTACAATAAAACTAACCTGTGAAAATTTCATTTCAAAAGGTGGTAGCATTTTTGAGTTATCACAATCTGAGAAACGAATCTGACAGTAACGTTTCTCAGATTCAAAAATTGGGGGAAAAAAACCTGATATCTTTTTCCATAACTACATTACTTCGAAGTGAAATGCTTCTTAAAATGCTTTATACCATCAAAAGCTGCTGCACTTCGTACAAAGTAAGTTTTATTGCCATTAATTTTAAGAGCGATTACCAAACGAATACCTTACCTTTAAAAACCCTATTGTGCAATCTGGAGCATTCTAAACAGTTTTATCTCAATGATTTCTTACCTTCACCCCGTCTGTCTTTTGGCTCATCTTGGTTTTAAAAGCCCTATTGTGCAATCTGGAGCATTATGAATGGTTTTATCTTGATTATTTCTTTACCTTCAGCCCGTCTGTCTGTTGGCTCATCCTCTCGTAGAAGCCTCTCAAGTCTTCTTGTTGTCTCGTCAGCTGCTGTGCCAGATACAACGTCTGATCCTCTAGCTTGTCGTACAGAGTACGCACGCTGAAGTCTTCCAGTTCAACCTTCTCAGTGCGAGCGGTCGACTCGGCGCCCTCAACAATGCGAGGACCGAGCAGGAGAGACTCCCTGAATTGTCAACAATGCGAGAAAAAAGAGAGGTTTAATAGATGTTAATTTATTAAAGGTTATCAAGAGATAAAGTAATAATACACAACATTTAGTAGGCGCTTAATACAGATGTTTCTAAGCCCACCATTGTCTGATTACAAATTCTTTCCTGCAAGGTATGTGGAGCTACATTTGAAGTATGAGGCCTATTCATTTATAGCACCATGCAATGGTTTACAAGGTGCTGTGGCGCAAAATATGCTGCCGATCAAACCAGGAACACCGGGGCGAACCCCTTCTCTTTACGATAAGTGCACTGGGTTCTTTTACGTGCATTACACAACACACGGGACCTACGGCTTTACGTCCCATCCGAAGGACGAGTAAGCTATGTCTTATTAGAAGAAACTTCTGGAGGTCCACTGGATTGCTGGCGTATGCCTACAGGAGCAGTCCTTTGCGCCTGAAACGTGCCCTTCTTTTGAGACGTTCTCTAAGTCTCAAGCAAAGGCTAATTTCCAAGAACCCGTTTAAAACTGATAATTTGATTTGCTGTGTGAAGGAAACAAATTCGGGCACTTTAACAGATACCAATGTTTGAATAAACACAATACTTGCACACTCAATTATGGGCATACAAATCTGCAGTTTGCCCCCAAAAAGGAAAGGGCCGGGTGGCAAGACTTTGTACAGTGTTTTTTTCAATTTTCAATGGCACAGCTGAGAAACCAAAACACGAAGAAATCAGCTCAGCCAAATTTCATTGCGTTGCCTAATGTGGAATTCTGCGCTCCATTCCCATGGAATCATGTGCTTTTACAGGGCGAAGTAAGCGTATAATTCCGTAAGCAATGCCGTGAAAGTGGCCCCCGATCAGCTGAAAAAGGTACATGCCTGCAATTGTGGATGTGTAAACTATTCTTTGCCTCAGACTTTCCAGTTAAGGCCTTGTCACACGGGGCAACTTCTACAGGCAACTCGGAGGCAACCAAATGCAGTGCATGCTACAGGACAACTTTGGTGGCACACGAGTACATTTTCAAACAGTGTCTTACGATCCCCAAGAAAAATATGTGAACTGTCAAATGTGAATGCCTTTTCTTTTTTGAGATTGCCTGGAACTGGTTGCCAGTAAAATGCCTCGTATGACATGGCCCTTAGAGTGACAATTAAGAGAGCGTACCTGTCTGTATCTTGATACTGTAGGTACGGAGGGATCCTTGGTGGGGCCCCGAGGGCGCGGTACTTCGGCTTCCACATCTTGAGTGGGTAGATACCGGCGCTGTGAGGGCGCCAGACGATGACGGCGATGACGAGCATGATGATACAAGCAGCCAAGAATGAGAGCATACCTGCAAGAGAAAGGAATTCACTGGTCTTGAAATGCTGGGAAAACACGGTTCCTACAAGAACCATATCCAATAACAAAACTAAACGTAGGCCATGTCGGTATTAGTGGCTGTGGCTTCATCACCGTGACAGTTGAATGTTGAAGTAAAAGTTCCTTTTGATTATTACAGAAATTGCAATTAATGACCTGGACCCAATTTCATAGAGCTGCTTAAGCACAAAAAGTAGCTAAGCACAACAAAATTATGCTTACCAGATTGAGGTTACCAGCCAAACTACCATGTCACATGTACAATTTGTGACTGGTTCCCTGCTCATTTCTGCTTAGCAGACAATTGTTAAGCAATATTTTCTGCTTAAGCAGCTCTATGAAATTTGGCCCTAGACCCAATTTCATAGAACTGCTTAAGCACAACAAGTACACGTAGCTCAGCACAACAAAATTATTCTCACCAGTATAACATTACCAGCCAAAACATCATGTCACATGTACCATCTGTGACTGGTATCCTGCTCAGTTTTACTTAGTAGGAAATTGTTAGGCAATATTTTCTGCTTAAACAGCTCTATAAAATTGTGCCCTGCAGCCCATTTCACGAAACTTTATGCAACTGCGTAAGTCCACTTACGTAAAATTTATTGCGTAAGTTGTGCACCATTTACACATGAAATCTTGCACAATCGACTAAAGCAGTTGTGCAAAGTTTCGCAAAATCGGCTGAAAGAATCAACTCACCGATGATAAGACCCCAGTCTGGTTCCTCGTTCATCGCTTCCTGTTTCTTGACATTCTGGATGGCCAGATTAGCGGCAGTTGACGGCTGGACGACAGACTGTGTCGTGTCGCATGTAGCCCCGGGCGCCTGCACGGAGACGATCACCTCCCACTGCGACTCCTGCGCGTCGGCGAACACGTACTGCCCGGACTCGGTGAAGACGTGTGCGAACGACGAGATAGCCACAGCGGTGCTCTCCACGTAGAAGCGCAGGTCACGGAACTCGCTGTAGTCGTAGGTGGGGTTGGTGTTGAACAGGTGATCCTTCTGGTAGACGGGGTAGTTGCTCTGGTTGCGGTTGATGGAGTTGATGGAGACACGGAAGATCATCATGTCCTCCATGGCTAGGCAGATGATGGGGTTGGGGATGCCCGGCACCGTGGTGGGGGTCTCGGCCAGGAGGCGACGTCGCCTGTTTGAGGTGATGTTGAAGTCGGTCATGGTGGTTGATATGACTGTGGTCACCTCAGAATCATCTTCAATAAAGTAAAAACAGAGAAAAACACATTCTTGAGTTGCCCTTCAAATAAAAAAACGTTCTATCAATGGTAGACATCTTTCTATAACCAAGTTATGCAAACATACATCAGTTTTCTTTTAAAGATGCTGTAACCCATTAACAATTCAGGTATTTAAAGTTTTTTTTATATAACATTTACACCTTTAAGTATGTGCTCAATGTGTTTATTGTATAAAATTTGTATATCTGTGACATTAACAACCCTACATTTCCTGAAAACAGTGTCAATTAATGTTAGAATCATTAATTTGTTATAGATCATGATATCTGTGTTATCTTTAGGTATTCATTTAATAAACAAATCAGCTCCTGAAAATAAAATCTATGAGAATGAAGTCAATGAAACATCCTCAAAATGTTGCAAAATGAAGCCCACAGTTTGTAGCATCTCGAGAACCCCCCTATTGTACAGATGGTATGACCCGAAAGCTAAAAAGATTCATCAATGGTTATGAGTCTGCACTTCGCACTTCCTGCATGAAAGGCTTCTTTTGACACCGATTGTGGGTCTGAATCCCCTCACAAGGGATTATGGTCTTTATCCACTAGGGATTACTGGGAAAGTTTATCCACATAAAGTTATAATCATTCATAAGCTAATAAACTTGTAAATTTGAAAATATCAAAAACTAAACATTTTAAAAAATGTGGGTGTCGTGGTGACGGTTTGCTCTTGTTTAAACTTGTTAACCGCGTTGTCTTGAAGAAAGCCAAACTTAAGTTGGGGGGGGGGTTGGGCAAGTTACCAAGGATTAGCTGTTGTAGGTCATCCATGTCTGAGACTATATGGCCCATGGCTCCAGTTGACTCAAAGGAAACTATCTGGATGTTCTTAGTTCCTGAGGTGTGGACACTCGGGCCAATCACGTTGGGAACAGGCTGGAAAAATATAAAACAAAGCGGCATATCATTATATTTGATATTTCACTCTTTTTGTGCAAAAAATTGTTAATGACCTGACGTTTTGACTCTAGCAGAGTCTTTCTTGAAGGCTAAAAGACAACACAACACAACACACATAGGTATACTGGTGTAACAGAAGCAGTTAAGTGGAAAGAGATGAAAAGAGAGAGAGGCAGAAAGCACACAGAAAAAGCAAGGGATGAACAATGAATAAGGAGACTTGGGGGTAGAGGAAAGGGGCTGGTTTAACCACAACAGGTTGGAAACACAAAAGACAAAATCAAAGGAGGGGAGAGGGAGACAAAATAAATAATTAGTGAATAAGACAGACTAAAAAGGAGATGACTGTTGGAAAAGGAGAAGCCAACGACAAAAAGTGTTTTCCTTCTTGGATGATCAGACCATGCGGTTGAATGGTCTGGAGGCACCTTGTGATGCCTTGCAACATTACAGCGAACAAATAGCCCTATCAAACATAAAACCATTTCCATTTTTTACACTAACGTTTCTCCTACAGTGAGAAGAAACAAAAACTCTGGTGTTTTAATTTCCAGGGGAAGAGATTTGACAAAATGTGGAAAATCCTGAAAATGGCTTGCAGACCTGGGTTCTCCCTTTATTCCGGAACCTCACAGATGTTACAAATCAGGAGGTTTAAGGAATCTGTGCAACACCAGAAATATAAAAAACTACAGGGCCCAATTTCATAAAGCCAGTAAGCACAAAAACTTGCTAAGCACAAAATAGTATTGCTTAACAGAAACAGGTTACCAGTTAAAATTACATTAAATTTGGATTGTTGTGGCTGGTGCCCCACTCAATTTTTGCTTTGCAAAGAAATTTGTCAAGCAGTATTTTCTGCTTAACAGCTTTATGAAATTGGGCCCTTGGCTTGATTTCACAAAGAGTTAAGATTGATCGTAACTGCAAATCCATCGCAGTTGCTTAGCAAAGAGTGATGTCACAATACAAATCACTATGGTAATTACTGATAACTCATCTTAAGATGAATCTTAGTGCTTTGTGAAATCGGCCCCTGGTTTGGACACAATGTGGACTATTTCTTTTTCCCTTTTGATGATTGCTTCACTTCTTCCAATAAAAATTAAAGGCTAAAAGGAGATTCTGAAAAAATCCTGAGATATCACACGCCTGTATGTTCCTTCATCTACAGTGAATCTTCTCACCATGGTCATTGTGTTCCCACTGCCGTCGTTGGCCGTACTTGTGACGACGAGCTGCCCTGATGCACTCAGACTACCCTGCACCAATGGCTTGGTCTGCTCACAGGTTGAGTCACAAATCTCTTCCGAAGCTACGTAAGTATTGCATGTGCACCTACATGTACAAGACAAGAAGAAAAAACCAACCAGAAAACTAGTTAGCAGCTGCAGTGATCGCAGGTTTTTCCAGCGCATAAAGAGGAGAGAACCAGAACACCCTCGAGCCAGTTGGGTGAACAAATTGACACGGTGGATGGAGTAGTCTTTCCGTTTCCGATCTAATGGACGCTGGGCTGCACACATTTGAAATAAAAAAACTCTCAACACAGCCAATTCGCAGAGGTGGGCGCCTACGGGCCAGACAACAGCTCTTGGCGTTGTGATGATGACGAGTAAATATAATTAAGTTTGAAACTTTGACACATGTTTGTCACTGTAGTAATCATCCTTAGACTTAGGCACAATTACATAGAAGCTGCTTAAGCAGGTGTTATTGCTTAAAACCTGCTGCTAAGCAAACATAAGCAGGAAACCAGTTCCAAATGGTACGTAAGACATGGTATTTTGGTTGGTAACAAAAACAAACAAATAAATAATTGAATAAATACATAAAAAAACCCTCTAACCTTCCAAGATCCACGTCAAAGGTTCCACCATCAGCTCCACACATTGTCGTACAGTCATATGTATCCGGATTCACGCATTTGCGATCGCTGGCGTCGCGCGCCTGGCTGAGCTCGCAGCGGGCATCCACCTTGAGCTGACAGTCTCCGTCGCTGTTGCCTTCAGTCTCCGAAAGGTCTACCTCGTTGTAGAAGACGTACCCTGACCAGCACACACAGGAGCCACTGGTGGTTTGGAATGAGCGGTATTTACCTGTACAATCACATGTTGCACTCCCTGGAAGAAAAAGAATAATAACAATAATAAAAAACTAGACATTCATTTTTTGTAACATCACAAAAAAATAGGTGTTCAGGTTTTATGAATAGGAGGTTAAACACCACAGTGCAATTCAAGTGCCGTCTTTTTGTTGGAGTTTAAGTATACATAGTGTTTCAAGGCTCATTTCAGTTTCAATCTAGAGTTATTTGTGGACTCAAGTTTGTCAGAAGAAGAAGAACAGCGTATTGAAACATACCTTCTTGTGCCGCTGCTGAGCTTCCACATGGTCGACATGCCTTCTGTCCCAGCATGTTGTTGAAGGTATTGGCTGGGCAGGGTTGACATTGATCTGATGTCACTGCCTTGATGATGTTACCGTATAACCCAGCCGGGCATGGGAATGGCTCACCAGACCCAGCAGGGCAGTAGTACCCGATGGGACATGGGTAGTCTTCAGGGGTACCAGTACCTTAATAGAGAGTTTGAGAGACAGAGAATAAATTGTTGGGGAAAATTTTGAAGAAAACTTCTTTTTTTTTAAGTGCGAAAGTCTTATATCATTGTAATCCTTAAAAAGACGTATCCCCTTAAGGTGATCCCCTGGCTGCCACTTCCCAAGGTGTATTGTAAACTTGGGTGTGATCCCTGGCTATACAGCAGTTACAGGTTGTATGGCTTCTAAACTGGCACCCCGCCAACATTAGGGCTAGATAGCTCAGTTGTAGAGTGCTGGCACTTTAATCCAGATGTCGCATGTTCAAGCCCTGCGCTAGTCAATTTTTCTTTGTTCAACCCAAAATTATTTTAAAATTTACCTAGTCAATTTCCCTTGTAGTTTAAAGACGCGAAGTGGTTCAGAAATTACACTATAGACCTTTCCATTGCAATGTCACAGAAAAGTTTGCAGAAATTTTGAATTCAGTCACGACATCTGTTAACACGATTGAATGTTTCGCTAATATTCCAACCAGTGCGGCTTGTTTATCAACAATAGAAAGGTCTATAGGCCTTACCTATAGGACAGTAGTATCCTTCAATACACTGTGCACACTCAAAGCGCTCGGTGTGGTTCCCGTACGTCCCTGCCGGGCACAGGCTACAGCTCTCGCTGGAGTGGTTACGCAACCCGGCATGATTCATAGCCCGGCTACCCAGGGGGCACTCCAGGGGTACTTCACTCCCTTCTGGGCAGTACTTGGGATAGAAACACCGGGTTAAGGCGCTGGAGCCCAGGGGGCAGTAGTACCCACTAGGGCATATAGGGGGTTCGCCTGTGACCCCTTCACAGTAGTGGCCAGGGCGACAGGTGACTTCCATGGCAGCTCCTGTGCGATGGGATAAAACAGAGGGGGAAGAGGGCGACATAGGGTCAAAGTTCATCAAGTTGTTATGCAGAAAACATGAATATACTAAGTCAATTACTCTGAGGCCACTAACAAGGACAGCCGACATAAATTGTAATGTAAATACAAGAGATTTGAGTAAAACAGCCTTAGAGAAGTCGATCAAAGGGCAGGTTTTCTTAAGATCTGAAAAAAACAAAAGCTCTTTTTGTTTCCATCAGACAGACATAAAAAGTCTAAAATTTCTCGTCCCTGGACATTTCAACCAAATCAAGATATGTTTTGTGCACACAGCTTCACTGTGCAAAATGAACCGTAATTACAAAGTAAGATATGTTTTCAAATGGAGCTTCTCTGGTGCAAGATACAACGTTGTTACAAAGTAAGATATGTTTTTAAACTGAGCTTCTCTGGTGCAAGATACAACGGTATTACAAAGTAAGACATGTTTTCAAACAGAGCGTCTCTGGTGCTAGATACAACGTTATTACAAAGTAAGACATGTTTTCAAACAGAGCGTCTCTGGTGCTAGATACGTTATTACAAAGTAAGATATGTTTTCAAACTGAGCTTCTCTGGTGCAAGATACAACGGTATTACAAAGTACGATATGTTTTTGATTGGAGCTTCTCTGGTGCAATGTTATTACAAAACCAAGATACAACATTTTTCCACTCATGCCATAAACGAACCTTCTGGGCATTCATACGAAGGTCTGCACGCTATCCCATGTATATTGATTGTGTCGTTTGGACAGTAGTATCCCGGTGTACATAGAGGGCAGTCTTCATTGCTGACGCGGCCTGTAGTGGTACTCATGCGTCCACCGGTGCACGGCTGGGGTTCGGTGGTCCCCTCTTCGCAGTAGTGGCCCTCGTAGCAAGGCAAAAATGAGGAATTTGTCATTCCTGTAGGGAAAGGATGAAACATTTTAGAGGCGAGGTAAAGCCTATTGGCCTATTGCTTCTTCAATGCTTGCTCTCTTTAAACATCTTAAACCAAATTAAAACAAACGAACAACTGGAAACTTTGATTTTGTATTCATTTCATTCAGAGTATTCAACAAGTTTCCTCTTTCAAAGATTTAGCCAGGAAAAAGAGTGCCTAAAATTGCTGAAAAAGAAAAAGAGAAAAAAGGAAGTCCACACTGTTCATGTATTACACATTTACACGCAAAAGAAGGCTATATTAGTCTGTCTACATGCAGGGTGTCCAAACGACACCCAGACACCCCTCTGGCTAACACACTGTTCTAATTGAAATATTGACTGTTATTCAAATCTTTTTGTCAGCAAAAACTGTCCAAAGAGAAAAAATGGATCCTTATGGAATTTAATTTGGGTTGAGAAAAATTGATTAGAGTGGGATAGACAAATTGACTAGAGTGACAAATTGACTAGATTTGAACCTGTGACCTCTGGATTGACGTTCCGGCATGTTAATCCGGAGTTCGCAAGTTCAAATCTCGCTCTAGTCAATTGTTCTTTGTTCAACCAAAAATTAATTTAAAAATTACCCAGTCAGTTTCCCTTGAGTGGTTTATTACTTGATTTATAGAATTTACATTGATAATTAAGTTTTGTCCTGAAGATTTCAAGATTAAATATTTAGGGGGAAAACAAAAAAAGCCAAAACCTAAAATACAATACCATAGCAGCAAAAATTTTCACATTTCCTACGAAGGTATCTACAAGCAAAAAATTCCGCTAAGCTACTTTCACTTGTTTGAAATCTCTGTCACCCTTGAATGAAAACAGATTGGTGCTTACCAGTTTCTGGGCAGTAGAATCCGGCCTTACAGTTGAAGCAGTCACCATCGCTGGCTGCCCCTACAACGTCTCTGTAGTGGTAGATGGGGCACTCTACCGGGCCAACACCTTCTTCGCAATAATGACCAAGAGGGCAGTGGTACAAGATGGGGTCTCCTAATGAAAAAAAAATACCATAAACAAATATCACGTCAAAAATGCATCCATAGACAACAACAAATTTCTGTATATGATTGAGATTTGGCACTGTACTGAAGTTGAATCGCCCAACTTCTTGCCAAAATTCCAGTTAACTATTTATAGCGCCCTCTTTTGACTCGGTAAGATCAGGTCATGTTTAATCACTTCTAACTGTGTTTATATCGCACGTTTAAATATGGCCATGTGATCTTCTCTTGACCAATCAAAATGGATAAACTGTCCCAGGTATTTATGAATAATATATTATGTTTTCTTTTTGTTCAGTGTCTTAAATGAAAGTTTGTAATCTTCCCCGACTAATTGAAAACGAATATCTAATATTTAAATCAATTTTGTTTACCATCAATTTGGCAAAAATTTATATTTAGTTTTTAATGACCAGGGGCTTGTGGAAGATACATCTTTTCGATGACAGTTTAAAAACTTGTGTATTTCCCTGGACTACTCCCGGTCAAGATGTTTTTAGTGTCCGAAGATTTAAAAAAAAAACACACCAAAAAACAACAAACTCAGGTAACGTATTTAGATTTCAGCAGCAGGGTTTGATAATTAAGAAAAAAATCACTAACCCTCTAGGCAGTAATTGCCAGCCGGGCAAGGCGCGCAGTCCTCCACTCTACTCCCAAACTCGTCAGGTCTCCAGGTGTTATTCTTGCAGGGTACGGGATCCTCTATCCCTGCCGGGCAGTAGTGACCGGGAGGGCAGGGGCCGGCGCAGGTCGTGTTCGGTGGGCACTGTGCCTGGTCAAAGTTATTGGCGTCAGACAGCAGGCCGTCTGGGGTGAAATCGTAACTTCGGCTGAGACAGAAATACCCCTCGGAACAATTTCCTTGGAGTTGACCACCCCTGCGAAGGAAACAAAAAACACAACATTTCACAACCTGGGCCCATTTTCATAGAGCTGCTTAACTGCTAAGAAGAAATGAGCAGGATACCAGTCACAAATTGTACACGTGACATGGTAGTTTGGCTGGTAACCTTATTCTGGTAAGCATAATTTGGTTGCGCTTAGCTACTTTTTGTGCTTAAGCAGCTCTATGAAATTGGGCCCTGGCTTCAAAGTTAAATTAATAGCAAGTTACCAACTGAGAAAAAACTTGGTGCAAACTTTGTTCAAGCACATCACCCATCTTGAGAAACAAAAGGGTGTCTTCCTATGTTAAAAATAACAAACCATAGTGTCAGTGCTGCAAAGCTGGTATTAGGTCTTGTCAAAATTAATCCAGGACAGGTAGTTGTACAACAATTCTCTGATGTCAAGTTTTTGTTGGATCTCCGTCGGACTGTATTTCTATGACAGACATGGTTTTATTCGCTGAAACACAGTACTCTGATGCACTAAAGACATGCCCTATGCCAATGCACCTCGCTGAGCGCTCTGCGGTTTGACTGGCTGATTAAATGTAGTATAAACAAACTTGCGGTTTTGGAGTGATCTGGAAGGTTTGGAGGTCATTGTATTTCACTAAGATGTGTAGTGTACAGTTGATTATAGTGAGCCATGTAGAGACAACCTGCTTGTTTTCCAGTAGATAGCGATCTAAGTCTCTGCGGTTTGTAAACAAATGTGACCCCAATCACTGTGAACTTCTCCCATGGTTTCTCCGACATCCATGAGTAAAAAAAAAACTTGTCCTGGACGCTACTTATCCGCTGGTTGTCCTGGACTAATTTTGACAAGGTCCCTAAAGATAAAATAATCAAACAAAATATGATGACGTTTAAGCGTACTTACCTACAGTAGCTCCCTGCTAAGCATGGCAGACATTCGTATTGCTCCTTCAAGCCTTCATCCGTGTCGTACGTGAAGGTACCGTTGGCGCATGTTATAGGGTACCTTGTTGCTGTATTGAACAATATAAGAAAGCCACCAATAATATTAATACAAAAAGACACTGCTTCTAGTTTTTGCAACTACCTTGGAAAACGACTAAAATAACCTCCAAATGTTTGTGAATGCTTTGATGAATGCTTTGATCTTAATCATGACCTACATTAAATGTAATACATTATTTTCAATCCCTTGAGATTCGTTATACGTTTTGCTTTGTACTCCGCCACGCCTGTGGTATGTGGTTTGTGACTGTAAAGACTGGCTAGTGTTCAATCCTGGAAAGTGTGTTGACATCTGTTCCTTTTGCAAATCGGCTCATACAGTAAATGTAGATCTGATTGGAATCAGTAGAAACGGCTAAACGGTCAATCCCCAACAATTTGTTATACATTTTGCTTTGTACGCCTCTACGCCTGTGGTATGTGGTTTGTGACTGTGAAGACTGGCTAGTATTCTATTTTTAATCCCGATCATCCTGGAAAAAGTCTTGACATTTGCTTCTTTTACAGGTCGGCTCATAGTTTGGATTGAAATAGGTAGAAACGGTTAAACTGTTAATAATAATAATAATAATGGACTTTTGTAGTGGGCCATGTCTGTCAGAAAGACACTCCTGGCGCATAGAAAAAGAACTTTGCTAATGAGGGTACTTAAAGCCAAGACTGAACAAGTGTGTTGTCAAGTTAGTTTTGAAGCTGGAGAGAGTGTCTACAAGTCTGAGGTTCAGTGGAAGAGCATTCACAAGTTCCATACAGATGTTTAGGAGTATAAATGTAGTTGCACAACCCTAATTCTAATTATTGTTATGGTTTTGCAAATTTCAAAGAAGATGCCATTAACAAGAATTACCTGCAGGGCAATAGTGATAGGCCGGGCACGGCTTCGGGTCCGGGAACAGAGCGCTCTCGCAGTAGAACCCAGCCTGGCAGTCAATGCACGAGTCCCTCCCAATGTTGGGTTGGTACGTCCCCACCGAGCACGGCGTAGGCGTGGTGGTCTGGTTGGTGCAGTAGTGACCGATCGGGCACTCCAGTCCGATCGGTGCAGGGTTGGTGGTGGAGTGGTTAGCGGGGCAGTAGAAGCCTGCACTGCAGGGACCGGTAGGATCGATTTGACCAGGGTCTTCGCAGTAGAAACCTCCTGGACAGGGCTGGCAGTCATCGATTGACGAGGCCCCTGGGTGTGGACATTGTTAAAAAAGAGAAGGTTTATTTAGGTGTTTTTTTATTTGGTTGTCAAAGCCAAGGATTCTCAGAAAAACAAACTTAATCACTATACTAGTCAAGAACCCCATGGAGAGAATACAAGGAAGGATGTTTCAGTTTTAGATGTGGGAGGAAAACCCCAGAGAATTATTCTATAAAACCCACGCCATCAGGTAGGGACTGAAAACCCAATCCACATAGTGACCCCGGCGGGAATCGAACCTGGGTCCTAGAGGTGGAAGGTGAGGAAAGAAACCTCTACGCCCACCTGACGGCCCAAAGGTTACTGTTAAAGAAGGGTAAACAAATTGCCTGAATGAAAAGGCCTTTAGCATTATTATCCAAATGATATTTTTATGATGGCTGGTCTCAGTACAAAGTGGTAGGCAGGTAGGCAGTTAGGCAGTCAGTCTGTGGAAAGATAAGATACTTATGTCATGTCCGAACAACATGTAGATAAAAATGATATTGATGGACATTTCTAAAAACGGACTTCTGGCAAAATTTACTATCCTTATAAGATTTCAGAAATTCTTTGCTAAAACAGCATGAAAACTATCAAACATCAAAAGTTACACAGTTTATTTTTAAAGCTTTGCATGGTATGGATCATAAGAAAAAACTATATTTGTAAACGTGCGAGTACAACCATGTATAAAACTCTTTTTGGAGAAGTGTTGGTTCTGAGAAGAACTGATGTGGTCTCGAAGTTTGGAAAAGTATACTCTGCTTTCTCCTGAAGACGAGCAGAGTATACTGTTCGAAACGTCCAGACCCCACTGGCTCTTTTCAGAACCAACACTTCTCCATAAAGAGTTTTAAACATGGTTGTACCTGCAAGTTTACTACTATAGTTTTTCTTACACAGGTTATGTTTATGTACTGTGACCCGTCAAGCCAATCCGCGCTAGAAAGAGCTATTAATGCTGGACTTACCCTCTACTCTGCGGACGGTGCCCACAGGGCACTGAGTCGGGGCAGGTATTCCTTCGTCACAGTAGTACCCCGCAGGGCATGGACCGTTCTCTGGATAGTCTAGGGTTGCTACAGGAATCTTCGTCTCTGCTTTGCCTTGGCAGTAATATCCAGCATTACAGAGACCTGCATTCATTGGTAGTTGGAGGAAGAAAAACAAAAACGGACTGTCAGATTTGAAGCTCTGCATGAAGTACAGACCTGGGCCCAATTTCATAGAGCTGCGTAAGCACAAAAACTAGCTAAGCACAACAAAATTATGATTTACCAGAAAAAGGTTGCCAGCTAAAATACCATTGGCTGAGAGATTTGCATGTGTGCACTCTTCCATTGTTTGACCTCAGCGATGGCGGCATATGGAAGGGGTCGACACCGTAAAACCATCATGTCAGTGCAAAAACTTCGCTTCCCGGTTTCGCTGTAACAACTGGTTACCCATCCAGCAGTGTGTTTCATTCAAAGTCCTTTTTACTTTTATTATAATAGTAACGGGCATTTCTAGAGTGGTCTTACACTGGGTACCACAGCACTTTACAATTCTTGTACACGGGACCTATGACTTAATGTCCCATCCGACAAAGGACAAAGCAATTATGGTAAAGCAACTTGCTCAAGGATACAAGTGTCATGACCGGGACTTGAACCCACACTCTGTCGATCAGAAACACCAGAGCTTGAGTCAAGTGCTCTTAACCGCTCGGCCACGAAACGTCTTTAAGGGGGAGTGAACCTATATCTCACCTGTCGGGTAGCTGTTACCAGGTCCTTCACAGTACATTCCAGGGGTGCAGTCTGTACACTGTTCCACCAGACTGAGTGCCGTGATGTTGTTGAACGTTCCTGGTGGGCAGGGGATCGGAAGGGGGGCACCCTCCTGGCAATAGTGACCTGTTGTGGGTCAGAAGAGAGGTCAAAGTTCAATTTCAGATCCTGCTGGAGTGCTAGAAAAGGTTTAAAGTTTCTAATTGTGTATAAGGGGAAAGTTTGTTTACTATAAGTATCTCATTTGGGAAAAGTTATATCAAAACAATTTGCAGTATTTTGATGAAGTGGCTGTCGTACAAAAGCTCAAACTTTTTGTTTTTATTTCGTTTTTGATTGCTCAGCAAAGAAATTATCTAAGCGTTTTTTTTTGTGCTTAACAGGTTTATAAAACTGGGCCCTGTACCTGTCTTGCAGTCCGAAGGAGCGGTCAAGTTGACCTTGTCACACATCTGACCGTCGGGACACAGCGTGCAGTTGGCTTGACCGGTGTTGCTCTGGTACGTTCCCACTGGACACCCCAGCTCACTCAGGGTCCCCTCGGGGCAGTAGTGACCAGCCGGACACGGGTAGCCCATTCCGGAGTCTGCAGTGGGTGTAGGGGTTGTACTGCCTCCTGTGCAGACGTAGCTGAGGAGAACAATACAAAACAAGTCAAACCTAATGTCATTGTGGTCAAGTGGTTAGACTGCAGGACTTGCAATCACAATGTTGTTGGTTCAAATACTACCAAGCTAGTTAGAGCCAGTTTGAACCAGTTTTGTTTGGTTAACGGCAGTTGCATGCAACTACAACTGAATGTGTACAAATTAAAAAGGATGGTTCACAGTACTTCCTCAGTATTGACAAGTTTCATCTGGTTGGATCTAGTTTGAACCAGTTCAGGTTGGGTTACATGTATCCAGAGTGTTGGGGGCATTACTCCATTTATTGCATTTATTGCCAGACTGACATTTTAAAAATACAATTAGATTAATTAGAAAAACCAAAAGACAAAGTCATGTTATCTTCACTCAAATGACCCCGCACAGTTGTCTTAGGAAACTTCAAACGGTCATGTTGATATATATTGTCTCTAAAATATTTCCCTCAACTCACCCGGGTGCGCAATCTGGTGCCGAGTCGACCTTGACGAAACCTTGCATGTTACAATAGCGCCCTCGTGGGCAGTCTTCACAGCCGTCGACCGACGTGACCCGCGTGTTGGTGGAGAACGTTCCTGGCGGACAGGGTTCTGGGTAGGCAGTGCCATTGGTGCAGTAGTAGCCGATGGGGCAAACGTCATTACCGGTGAACGTGGAGTTGTTATCGGGGTCCACCTGAACAGAAAGACAAGTTATCATTACGGGAAAGCACCAGTTTGGCCACAAAAACTCGGAGCGTAAACATCCTTTTCACCAGTGGGTATGTTTACATTGAATTACTTGGGTCGTTCTGGCGGTCCAATGGATTGCAGGCGTGTGCCCACGTGAACGTTCGTTTGCACCTAGAGACTTTTGAAACGCTCCTTAAAACGGCAGTGACAGAAGGCAAATACAGAAACTTATTTCAGTTCACACTTTTTTAAATTCCAAACCTACCATGTCATCATACGGCGTTGGGCTGGAGGAGCCACTGGTGCAGTAATATCCAGCGTAGCATTCCTCCGTAGGTGCCTGGAGTGCAGGCGTCCCGCAGTAGTACCTCTCGGGGCACTGCACGCAGTCCTCGATGGCATCATACCCGACGGTCTCCCCGTAGGTACCCTCTTGGCAAGGGTTGGTGGTGTTTTCTCGGGTACCAGGGGGGCAGTAGTACCCCTGTGGGCAGTTGGATGGGACGATAACGGGTCCAACTACAGAACAGACAACAACAAATCATCAATTTGTAATTTAAAAAAAATAACCCCCAAAACCCCTAGATATTACGCGTTTGTCCTTTGGATGAACACAAAGCTGTTTCGGTTTTATTTTATTAATATTACGATTCAGACCCCAAACAGGACCTGAATTTGAGGCACACCATGACCAATGTTCTGATAAATTGGCCTATGAAAATCATTTCAGTAGCCAAAAAATGAAAGTGACTGCTGTATTTTGTATAACGTTCCTGTTGAAATTTGATGCAAATGTCATAAAGAGGATAAATCACAGTGTAAGAAATGTCACACTTCTTCAGATCTATCAGCACAAATTTGTAAGACCTTCAATTTGGTGCAAAACCTTCATTTTAAATTTGTATCAAAACATTTGTTTAACTTCCTATTAAGACCGACAGAAGAGGTCAAGTCTGGTCGTGTTGGTAAATAAATTGTAAGTTGGGTTATGATCCAGTAGATTCTACATACATAATTTATTCTTCAGGTAGGTTTGGCAGCTCAGTGGTTTTGCCAGAGTTGGTCTAATTTATAAACCAAAAATGGTGAGTTCTGCTTTAAAGGTGAGACCTTGCTCGCTTGAAATAATAACCTGTGTAGAAAGTTATCCTCACCTTCGTAGGGGTCACAATACGACCCACCAGGGCATATATCACATTCACCCTGCGCTAACTGCCCCTGGTAGGTGCCATTATCACAAAGCTGTGGCTCCCATGACCCGAGGGGACAGGAGTACCCTCGAGGACATTTCAGGTCGGTTGGGGTCGCCGAGGTTTGACCTCCCGGGCAGTAGTATCCCGTGGTGCACTCTGCGTCTGGTTCTTTGTTCCCTACACCTGAAAAAATAAAATATAAAAAATATATGGGTGTGGAACATAGGAGAGGAGGATATTGGAGGATTGAGGTAACCTGCTGGCAAAAAGGCCAAGGGAGTAATAATAATAATAATAATAATAGTGGCTTCTTATAATATAGCGCAATATACATCAGTCAGTACGCTCAAGGCGCTTCAACATGCATTATTTTCCTGCAAGGTATTGTGGAGCTATGTTCTTGAAGTATGAGTCCAATTCCTTTAAATAGCCATGTAATGGTTTACAAGGTGCTGTGGCGCAATATGCTGCCAATCAAACCAGGAACTACGGGGCGAACCCCTTCTCTTTACGATAACTGTACTGGGTTCTTTTACGTGCATTACACAACACACAGGACCTACGGCTTTACGTCCCATCTGAAGGCACAGCAATAATGGTTAGGTGTCTTGCTTAAGGACACAAGTGTCACGACTGGAACTCGAACCCACACTCTGCTGAAAAGAAACACCAGAGCTTGAGTTCGGTGTTCTTATCCGCTCGGCCATGACACGCCAATGGCTTTAAAGGCGAAAATACCATACCTTCACAGTAATATCCAGCGGTACAATTCTCACAGTTCTCGGGACCGGTGTTCATCTCTGTGCGGCTGAACATTCCCTCAGGACAGGGCGTTGGAACAGCGGTACCGACCTCGCAGTAATGCCCGGCGGGGCAGATGTACTGGTCAGGGACTGCGCTGGTGTGGTTACACCAGAAACCAGCAGAGCAGTTTCCTGTACAAAACACAAATACCAAGGAATTTATGATTTGATGTCACAGTAAAGCCCAGTTCATACTCCCTGCAAACGGACGTCAAGTTCGCTTCACACGAAGCGATCACAGGAAGTATGAACTGGGCTTAACTTATTCACAAGATAAGGGTTGCAAAAGAACATCCTTTTCTGCTTATTGAGTGTTTTTGTCTGTTGTCACTCACAGACTATCCCAGGTGCATAATGCACCCTTTTCAGTCAATATATGTACATTATTTCCCTAATAACACCAGCTGCCCTCAGTCGCAATAATTATTTGATTATATTGCCCAGGCTGCATCTGTAGGTTCCCCAATGTCAGGTGTATACCATTGCCCTCAATCTACCAGCTGCCCTCTGCAGCAGTCACTGTTTGGTTAATAATAATAAATAATAGTGGCACACATATCCGTCACTCAGTGATGCTCAAGGCGCTCTTAACGTTCATTATTTTCCTGCAAGGTATTGTGGAGCTACGTTTTACATTATATTGCCCCTAACCTACCTATGGGTTCCTCAATGCTAGGTGTATACTATTGCCCACAATCTACCGGCTGCCCTCTCAGTCACTATTTGATTATATTGCCCCTAACCTACCTGTGGGTTCCTCAAAACCAGGTGTATACTATTGCCCTCAATCTACCAGCTGCCCTCTGCAGCAGTCACTATTTGATTATATTGCCCTTAACCTACCTGTGGGTTCCTCAAAGCCAGGTGTATACTATTGCCCTCAATCTACCAGCTGCCCTCTGCAGCAGTCACTATTTGATTATATTGCCCCTAACCTACCTGTGGGTTCCTCAAGGCCAGGTGTCTCGCAGTACATCCCTCCTCTGCAGTTCTGGGGTGCAGGTGACCCTGTCGGGCAGTAGTACCCTGGTCCACACAGACCCCCTGTGCTCATGTCAAATGCGGGGCACACACAGTCAAAGGTTGGGTGACAGGTGTCATTTGGAAACAAATATCTAGAACAAAAAATTTGGAAAATAGTTTGTAAAACCTCAGCAAACTCTCTGAACAGAAAACAACCCATGTGAAATAAAGTACTCATTAAATATTCAAGTACTCATTTAGTACTCATTGGATATCCTAGTACTCATTTAGTACTTCATAAATATCCTAGTACTAATTTAGTATTCATCAAATATTCCAGTACTCATTTAGTACCCATTAACTATATTAGTACTCATCAAATATTCAAGTACTCATTTAGTACTTATTGGATATCCTAGTACTCATTTAGTACCCATTAAATATCCTAGTAATAATTAAGTATTAATTAAATATTCCAGTACTCATTTAGTACTCATTAACTATACTAATACTCATCAAATATTTTAGTATTCATTCAGTACTTATTGGATATCCCAGTACTCATTTAGTACCCATTAAATATCCTAGTAATAATTAAGTATTAATAAAATATTCCAGTATTCATTTAGTACTCATTAACTATATTAGTACTCATCAAATATTCAAGTACTCATTTAGCATTCATTAACTATACTAGTACTCATCAATGAAATAAATGAAAATGACCTACCCTGACGTTGGTAGTGATACTAGTTCCCCTTCATCAAACGGTCTCTTCTCGTCCGATCCTCCGCTACAATAGAACCCTGGATCACACTGCCCCGACGGCTCCACGAGGCCGGTCGATTCACAGAACCACCCAGGGGGACAGTACTTGCAGCTCGTTACATTGCCTTGACCTGGTGTTGGGAAGGGAGAAAGAAAGCAGGTGAGTTAATAGACTGCTGCCACCATATTGGTCATGTTCCCTGTATCCAACAGCAGTACTGGATGCTAATATTCATTTTACAAAAAGGAACCAGACTATTTACCCTTCCAGCCTCGGTTTGGTTGCATTGAATTGAATGGGAGAAAATCAAAATGGCCGCACCATGATAAAGGTCTATACGCAACATGTCAGGCATGATACTTGGCCCTTAGAAAAAGTTGAAGAATTTTATTGAGTACAAGGGTTTGCCTACATGTACATATGGTACAGGCTTTGATAGACTTTTCAGGCTATTCAATAACAATTTTGCTGGTTTTTCTGAGGGCCCCAAAAAAATCTGAAATCAGAATTGAGTTAGAAGAATATCATGCCTGCTTTTACAATATGTGCATAACATGGTTCCAAAATTGTAGACATCGTCGCAGATGTTTGATGTGGTCCGTATGAAGGTTTCCTTTGATAAAATAGAATCACTTCACAAAGCCCAAAGCCAGCTGTAATTTCAGAGTCCTCTCATACATGTTCAGAGCAATTTGTTATTTATGGGGGGAGGGGGGCAACCACCTCCAACTTGACTAATTACAATCTTGTACCAAGTCCAGTTCATACTTCACGCGAATTGCGAAAGCGAAGCGAATTTCTTTGCGACACAACTGGGTAAACAATGCGAACCTAATTGTTTGCGTCACGTAATTTACTTCGCCTGAACTATGAACTGGGCTTTATGTTATCAGTGTATTTGTACCTGTGGCATTGTTGTAGGTGCCAGGCTGGCATGGGTACTGATCACTGAACTCAGTCCCGTCTGGACAGTAGTGCCCCGCTGGACAATCGGACGGAACCACTGTTATATTCTCACAGTATTTGCCTGAAAGAGAGAAAACATAAATATAAGTAATAATAACAATTCGTTAGGCTTATCACGCTTTCTTTCAGCTGAGAAGCTGAAATGTGAAGGACGCGGCTACAACGTGTTTGAGCCGCAGTCATGCAAGGGCGCCTTTGGCAGCCAGCCACTTTAACAGCGCACAGCCAGAGATCAAAGATTGTCAGGGAAAATATGTAAATCATTGAGAAAGACACCTTATTCACATACAAAGTTAAAAAGACGACAGTTTTTCCATGTCTTCGTGTACAAAACCTTGAGCTGCCAGCATCCCAGCGATTAAGGCACAGCCTTCCACACTTGCGGCGCTTTCTCGGACTTTGCGTTCATCTCAACAGTCATTGCTTACCACAACTACAAGAGCTTCTTCCATTTTTTATGGTCAAAGATCAATAGTCTTCCTGTGCAAATTCGCCAGGCTGGTTCTTTACACTGTTTTAAGTCTCTGTTAAAAACTCATTTGTTTGAAGCTGCTTATTTGTAATCTGCTTACTTGTAATGTTTCTTTCACTCATTGTATAATTTATTGTTCTCTTTATGCGCTTGGAGGCTTTTGCATTAGGCGCTTTACAAATGTCTTTATTATTATTATTATACTAAAGAAACTCACCTTCTGGGCAGATGTCACAATCATCCTTCTGATCTTGACCCGAGTACGTCCCGGCGTAGCATGGGACCTCCGCTGCCGAGCCCTGGGGACACTTGTATCCCGCTTGACATATCCCACCAAAACCCAAGTTGACAACTCCATTTGGCGTGCGTATATTAACACCTGTTAAAAAAGTAAAGACAGTTGTTGAATCCCTCTTTGTCCTTTCTCTTTACCCAGGTTATTTTTTTTTCTAAGTTAATAATTATAATAATAACTAGTTTTTATACAGCGCTTTATCTTCAGGCGTCTCACAGCACTTATCATTATTTATTTCCAGACAAATTTTTGAAGTTTTTGAAATATGAGACCCATTTTATGTAACACCATGTAAGGGGTTTACAAGGTGCTGCAGCCACTGCCAGACGCACTGGGGCAAACCCCTCCTCTTAGCGATAATTGTAACTGGGTTCTTTTACGTGCATTACACAGCACAAGCAATAATGGTTAAGCGTCCATGAGTCCAAGTATAAGTACAATGCAACATTGACAAATATTGAGAAAACAAAATTGTACAATGACTGCAAAATGCAAACAAGTATTTAAAAACTAATATTAATAATATTCCTAATAATAATACATAGTCTTATATAGCGCACGTATCTACCAATAAGTTACTTAAGGCGCTTGAACAAACAAAAACATTCTAAGACAGGTTTTTGAATTTTTTGAATTATGAATGAGACCATATTTGTGTAAGGGTTTACAAGGTGCTGCAGCGCATTCAGCAGCCATTGCCAGAAACACCGGGGCAAACCCCTTCTCTTATCAATAAGTGTAACTGGGTTCTTTTACGTGCATTACACAACACACAGGACCAACGGCTTTCTGTCCCATCCGAAGGACGAAGCAATAATGGTTAAGTGTCTAGCTTAAGGACACCAAGTGTCATGACCGGGACTCGAAACCCACAGTCTGCTGATCAGAAACACCAGAGCTTGAGCCTGGTGCTCTTAACCGCTCCGGCCACAACACGCCATTATTGAGATGCTATTATTGAGAAAATGAAATTGTACAATTGACTGCAAAATGAATGCAAGTATTTCAAAACTCACCTGACAGACAGAAGAAACCCGGGTCGCAATCCCCACTAACAGAATCCATGCCGGGGGTATCGCAGTAGCTCCCTCCGGTGCACGCTGAACAGTCATCCTCCTTTCCCAGACCCTCTGACGCGCCGAATGTACCCTCGGGGCACGGCCGGGTGTCATACCCAGTACCCATTGGGCAGTAGTACCCGGCTGGGCAGGGATCAGGTCTGTCACCCTTGGTGCAGTAGCTGCCCGCTGGACAGTCCAGGCATTCGGCGGCGCCGGTGCGGTTCATGTAGGTGGCGTTGAGGCAGGGTAGTGGTCGGTCGATTCCTTCCGGGCAGTAGTGACCGACCGGACAGATGTCGCCAGTTACTCCATCTGAGGGGGAAACATTACACAACATAAATAAATTTATAAATTTATATCAAACGAATTCATTTCATTTCATTTCATTATTCTTTCTGTGAAGCCAAGGACTCTCAGCGAACTTAATAACTGTACTAGCCAAGAACCCAATGGAGAGAAGACACTGAGGAAGGAAGTTTTAGATGTGGGAGGAAAACCCCAGAGAACGATTCCAGGGAAAACCCACGCAGTCAGGTAGGGACTGAAACGCAATCCGCGAAGTGCCCCTGGCATGATTCGAACCGTGGTCCCAGAGGTGGAAGGCGAGGAAAGATACCACTGCGCCAACCTGACCACGCATATTGATAGGTTCAAATGCACATCACAAAAACTATACTATAATCAATTCAGTTCAATCAATTCAATTCAATTCAACATTAATTTCCAAATTGGTGAAAGAGAAAGAAAAATAAAGAGCTTGGAGAGGGAGAATGAAAAAATGTTCAGTTTTAGACGTGGAAGGAAAACTCGTATGGGGCAAACCCATACAATAGGGACTGAAAACCCAATCCACATGCAAGGCTTCGGTCCGAGGTGGGATTAGAAACCGGGGTCCTAGTTTGAGTGGATTAGAGGAAAATGCGTGTATTTGAATGCGTGTTAGCGAAATTGAATGAATCTTTGCTGAAATTGGCCTGGAAAACCTAAAATATTATTCTAAATCCTTTTCTTGAGGGTTGGGTTCCCTACCTTCAGGGTTTGGAATGCTTGCATTGCCGGAACAGTAGAATCCTTCGTAGCACTTGGCGGTGACGTTGGCCTGACCGTCGTACTGACAGTAGTAACCTCCATCGCAGGCTGTGCAGTCACTTTGCTCGTCCTTGCCTGGAGGCAGAAGGGAGAGATGGTGAAAATAAAATATGGACTTGGAAAAAGGTGATGTTACACTTAGAAAGAGGCGTGGGGTAACATCACATGTAAAACAAAACAAAATTGAGGATTTGTTGTTCCCCAATTGCCTGGAGGCAGAACGGAGAAATGGGGGAAATTAAATATGGATTTTGGAAAAGGTGATGTTACACTAAGAAAGAGGCGTGGGGTAACATAAACATGTAAAATCTTTTTTTTTTTAGGTTGTGTCGTTCCCCCAATTTTTTTGTTGAATGGCGAATCCTTTCAAAGTATACAATAAAATATATATACATTTTTAAATATGAAATGATTTTTAAGTATCTTTTCAAAATGATAGAATTTTCCTTTTTCATATCTGTACCAATCAGACCTGAATATCTGGAAAAAAAAAAAAAAAAAAAAAAAAAAAAAAAATTCAAGAAAAGAGGAAATGTGATGATCAAAAGTTTCCCCCCCCAAAAATACGCAAGATGGAAAAAAACCTACCCCAAAAGGTATGAAAACTTACCAACATCAGGATTGTATGTTCCAGGAACACACGGCACAGGTACGGGGGTACCAGTGGGGCAGTAGTGACCCTCTGGACACTTGTACCCAAAGGCTTCACCGTCTGGGTTGCCATAGGTCGCCCCGAGGATGCAGTAGAACCCGGCAAAGCAGGGCGTACCGGGGGATGTCAGCCCAGTCACCGGACAGAACCAGCCTGGGTCGCACAGGGGGCACTCTGAAGAAGTCGTAAGTCCCGTGTCATTGCCATAGCTACCGATGGGGCAATCCTCACCTGAATTAAAGAGCAATTTGATGAGAAAGGCAAAGTTCATACCTGCCAACATTGAAACCTCAGAAGGAACACCAGTTTTACGAGTCCACAAATAGCGACGCAAGAAGTCGTGCGAGTAAAGCTTATTACATATACACTTACAAATGATGTATGTAATTAAAAACAATGTATCAGATTTTAAAGACAAGGAGTATCATACCTGTCTTTTTGAAGATTTTTTTATTTATATGATAAACTTCATACACAGGCCCCAATTTCATAGAGCAGCTTAAAGGGCTGTATATGTTTGGCAATGACTCTGAAAATTAATGGCAATAAAAACTTACTTGGTAAGAAGTACAGTAGCTTTGGATAGTACAATGCATTTTGAGAAACTTTTCACTTCGAAACTTTTCACTTCGAAGTACTGTGGTTATGGAAAAATATATCACTTTTTATCCCCAAGATATCACTTTTTATCCCCAAAAATTTGAATCTGAGAAGCGTTAATGACAGCAACGAATCTCAGATTGTGTATTCCGATTACAGATTATTCTTCCTGCATGGACATAACCGTTCCAGATTTTCGGTAACATCTCAACAACGCTACCACCTTTTGAAATGAAATTTTCACAGGTTACTTTTATGGTGTATATCTACAACTATATAGGATTGAAACAAACAGTGGGTTCCATTTACCAAACGTATACAATCCCTTTAAAAACACAACATACCCGTCGCTGATCCCTCGAGGCAGAATTTCCCCATTGGGCAGATGTCTCCTGTAAAGCCATCCTCTGGGTCTGGTTGCTGTGCTCCTCTCTGGCAGTAGTATCCTGCTTGGCATTGGGCTGTCGGTGCAGTTAGGCCCTCGTTGTCACAGTACCAACCAAAGTCGCAGTCGTCGCATTGGTCTAAGGGTTACCAGGAAGAAGAATACAAAAATCAAACCAAAGGAGTTGAGAGAAAAAGGGGACCTTAATCAACATTTCCAGACGTTATGGAAGTGATGCAGGATTGCAACAGTTTGTCAATATCTTTGTTCGGGAGACGCCAGAGATTATGCCTGGGTTGCGATACAATTTTTTATTTTTTATTTAAACCAATGTAGCTGAGGCTTGAGGGAAACCAGCCTGGTCCTCAATGTTCGTTATTGTTATAGAAGTCAGGGCACATGACATGGCAGACTAGCCTGGACCCAATTTAATACTGTGATCCACACTGTTCGTTATTGTTACAGAAGTCAGGGCACATGACCTGGCCGTTTAGCCTGGTCCCATTTTATACTGTGATCCTCACTGTTTGTTATTGTTACAGAAGTCAGGGCACATGACATGGCAGACTAGCCTGGCCCCAATTTTATACTGTGATCCTCACTGTTTGTTATTGTTACAGAAGTCAGGGCACATGACATGGCAGACTAACCTGGTCCCATTTTATACTGTGATCCTTACTGTTCAATATTGTTACAGAAGTCAGGGCACATGACAAGGCAGACTACCAGTTACTCACCCTCTCTGGCCAGAGCGGTCTTGTTGGAGTATGTACCGATCGGGCACTTGTTCTGTTGAGCAAACTCGGTCCCATTGGGACAGTAGTGGCCAGGGATGCAATCCGGTGGGGTGATGACCCCGGTTACGTTGCCCAGCTCGAACGGGTCACAGTAGGTGCCCTCCAGACAAACCTTACATGACCCTTGACCTTCCTCTGATTGGTAGGTACCTGTAAATTAAGAAACGATTAGAAGATTAGAAGAAATGGCAGGATTGATAATTATCAAGAGGAAAAATTTTTTATTTGTTTAAATTTGCAAGTTTACAGATTTTAAAGGTAGAGTCATAGATTGGTTGTTGTCAACGTAATGCTAATTTACAGGCAAAAGTATCAGAAAAGATACAATAAAAGATCAAAAAATAAGAACAAAAAAGTTGAGGCACATTTACAGTTCAGGGCCAAATTGCATGAGCTGCTTACAAACAGTAGTTAAGCACAATAAAATATTTGCAAGAATAACATTACCAGCTAAAATACCATGTCACATTTACCAAATGTAACTGGTATCCTGCTTAATTTTGCCAAGCAGAAACAAATGTTAAGTTATATTTTCTGCTTAAGCAGATAGAAGCACAGAAAGTAGCTTAGCACAATAAAATTATGCCAACCATAATAAGGTTACCAGCCAAACTACAATGTCACTTGTACAATTTGTGACTGGTATCGTGCTCATTTTGCTAGGCAGAAACTTTATAAGCAATATTTTCTGCTTAATAAGCTCTATTAAATAATAATAAAAATACTGATACAGCATTTGTAAGGCGCACTTTCCAGTAAATACATCAAAAGGCGCTGGTTTAGTAGAAATTAAGTTAAAGTATTATCAATATGTTGGAAAAGCAAACGTAAACAAGTGTGTTTTAAGTGGTGTTTGAAGCTTTGCATGGTGTGAACAAAATAAGAAGTAACTATAAATAGTAAACTTGCAGGTACAAGCATGCTCTACTTGAACTGCATCACCATCAGCAGTCCAGCATTCTCCTGAAGATGAGCAGAGTAAACTGTTCGAATGTCGAGACCACACCTGCTTTTTTCAGAGCCAACACTCCTCCCAAAAGAGATTTTACACATGGTTGTACCCACAGGTTTACTTCTTATAACTACTTCTTAAATGTGTTTTAAGTTTCTGCTGGAAGAGAGTGATGTTGTGCATCTTGTCTGAGGTCTTCAGGAAGTAAATTCCAAAGTCTTGGTGCTATGTTCGGGAAAAGGCCCTGGTTTTTGAGTAAAACAGCTTACCTCTTGGGCAGAGCTCAGGTATCGGGGAGCCTACAGGACAGCGGAATCCCTGCCAGCAGAGATACTCAAGCGGCTTGTCGGTGATCTGACCACTGGGGCAGTAGTATCCCTCCCCACATTGAGCTGATGGTTTGCACAAATGCTCACCGGCACAGTAAGATCCTGCATCGTTAAACGAGAGATGAAGGTTACAGAAGTGGAATAAAAATAAACATGCTTGTCAAACCGGTAAAAGACCTAAAGGTGTTTGTATCTAGTGACGTCTGCATTTGTTTTGTACAGAAAACCAAACAGAAACCCAAAGTCTTTCCTTCATTCTACACCAATAGGATGAACAATGTACTCAGTGTAATCTTTAAAGGTATTATACAGGATTGGTAGAGCTGACAAAATAGTTGCAGACAGTGTTCAGTGATCAACCATTATACATGAAATAACAAACTTATTAATTTTGTCTTAATCCTGTGTGTGAGTCAGAAGAAAATAGTGAAAAACCATGTTCCATTTTCAGCATGTAAACACATTATCCTTAATTTTGGTTGTAACAAACGTAATCCGCTGAAGCATTTTTAGGTATTCAGATAGTTTTCTCGAATAGAACTTCATTTCAGAGGGGAATATTTCACAAAAAAACAAAATGGTTCTAGTATAAACTTCATAATCAGTAAGCTTTCAGACCAAACTAAAGAATGTTTTTGTATCCTTACCAAATCCTGTATAATACCTTCAAGTTTTGTATAAAATATGTACAACGAAGGAGTCCAAAGCTTTTACTTGATATGAAATTATTAACTTGTAACCCTTTCTATACCCACCTGGAGTGCAAGACAAACAGTTACTAAGCTCAGTATTCTTTGATGTGTTCGAGTAGGTCCCATTGGGGCAGGCTATAGGATAGCCCACACCCACTTCGCAGTAGTACCCAGGGGGGCATTCCATGCCGGGGGGTTCCGGACCGTCGTTACCCCCTGGGCAGTAGTAACCGGCATTACACATTGCTGTAGTAGAGAGAGAAAGAAAAAGTGTCAATGACATGAACAATCTTGTGGGTTTTGAGGCAATGCATGGTGAGGTATCAATGTATATTCGGTTTGCGGTAACACCATGTGTATTCATCTACTTTGCTTTGTAAATTGTTGTTCTTTTGAGAACTGTCTTGAAGACGAGCAGAGTATACTGTTCGAAACGTCGAGACCCCACCGGCTCTTTTCAGAGCCAACACTCCCACAAAATAGTTTGTACACATGGTTGTACTCGCAGCAAGTTTACTAATTATTTTAGTTACTTCTTATTTGTCCACACCATGCAAAGCTTCAAACAACACTCAAATGTCTTGCTGTTTATTCCACTGCCGTGGAGTAGATTTCGGAATTCGGGAGACTTCTTAGTCTATTGTGAACCCTTGGGCAGTAGTATTCTATATTGCACATTGCAATTCTGAAGAGGGGGGGGGGCATGCTTGGGTATCCCCGGTCATAAGTACCTTCTAGGTTGTACTACCCAGTATTACACAGAGCTATTGTAGAAAACAAACAACGAAAGTAAAGAGAGAAAACAATATCCGCGGCACTCTGAAAAATTACCTTTTGGAGTAGAGAGTTCATAATCGTCACAGTACCACCCTGCAGCACAGTCCACTGGGGCCACAGAGCCTGCAGGACAATACGTCCCTGGATAACACTTATTGCCAGTGTAGTTGGCGGCGGGACAACTGCAGTCCGATATCACTGAGGCGTTACCTGTGACGATAAACATGAGGTACATGATTTCAGTTTCATTCCAAAAAGAACGATAAATCAGACATTTACAACTATATTGATTAAGACAAAAATGTAGTTACAGTGTAAGGCAAAAATACTTACTAACTAGGGCCCAATTTCATAGAGCTGCTTAAGCAGAAAACAGCGTTACAAATTTTCTGCTAAGCAAAAAATGGCAGGATACCAGTCACAGATTGTACATGTAGAATAGTATTTTGGCTGGTAACCATATTCTGGTAAGCATAATTTTGTTTTGCTTAGCTACTTTTCGTGCTTAAAGCAGCTCTATGAAATTGGGCCCAGGACCAATTTCATAAAATTATGCTTAGCAAATCTTTCTGCTAAGCAGAAGTTGGCAAACAGGCAAATGGAGCCTAAGCCAAAGGAGAAGCCGTGCAAAATGAAAGGAACATAGACACTGTCTGAAAGCCTTGAAACTACATTATATCAATACAAAAACCAGACACTCACCAGTTGGTAAAGGTGTGGAAGTGACTGCCCCTCCAGTACAGAACCACCCCTCACTGCAGTTACCAGTGGGCTGGTCCAGTCCTTCTCCCTCACAGTACATGCCAGGGGTACAAAGTTCACAGGAGGAACTATTCTGCTGGAGGGTGAGCGAGTTGTACGTTCCTTCTGGGCAGGGGAATTCGGTCTCGTAAGCCGTCTCCTGAGGGCAGTAGTAACCCATCGAGCACGGGTACATCGTCGGGTCGCTCGTGTTTGCCGGGCAGTAGTAACCAGCGGTGCACGGAGAGCACGAACTCTGACCTTCCGAGGCTGTGAACGTCCCCGCGTCGCACTCATGTGGGGTGACGGTACCTGTTGGGCAGTAACTCCCGGCGGGGCAGATCCCTCCGACCCCTTTGTGGCCATCTGATGCCGTGGGGGACATGGTGTCCACACCCAACTCACAGTAGTGGCCTGGATTGCATTCAGCGTCTTCAACTGCTTGGCCGGGGGTAGCGCAATAGTAACCACCTATTAAGAACAAGGTAGTTGTTGATTAAATACTGAATACTGTGATGTAAAGATGTGGAAGATTCCACTTTGACAATGGTTTTCATCTGTTCCTGACAGAAAACAGTCATCTCAAACAAGACAATTTACCTGTGCAAGGAGTGCATTCATCTTCTCTCTGTAGACCTTCACGGTTTCCGTAATACCCAGTTGGGCACAGTCTGAGGTCGTAGCCCGTCCCTGTAGGGCAGTAGTAACCCTGGGGGCAGGGGTCCGCCGTATCACCGTGTATGCACTGGTAGCCGGCTGGGCAGATGTCACACTCCTCTGCCCCGGTCTTGTTGTAGTAGGTGCCGTTGGTGCATGGGGTTGGGTGGGAGGATCCCACCTCGCAGTAGTGTCCGACCCAGCATCTGTCACCTGGGAGTTCGAAGGAATTGGCGCAAATTTTATAATTTTTTTAATTCCTAGTAACTAAACCACAAGGGGAAACTGACTGGATAAATTTAAATATTTTGGGGTTGAACAAAGAAAAATTGACTATAGCGGGATTTGAACCTGCGACCTCCTGATTAACGTGCCAGCGCTCTACCAAATGAGCTATCTAGACCTTATTTTGGCAGTCTCCCCATTTTGTCAATATCTTTGTTCGGGATGCCAGTCAGAAGCCATACAATTGTTAGCTGCTGTGTAGCCAGGGATCACACCCAAGTTTGCGATACAACCTGGGAAGCGACAGCAGAGGGATCACCTTAAGGGGAAGGTCACATCCCCTTTTCTTTGTTCAACCCAAAACTATTTAAAATTTACCCAGTTTCCCTTGTGGTTATTACTTGGGATTTGAACCTTCAACCTCTGGAGTAGCCCAATCCACATGCAAGGCTCCGTTCCGGGCGCAGAATTTGAACCAGGGTCCACAGAGGTGAAAGGCAGGAACTATAACCACTGAGCCAACCTGATCCCCAAATCTAACAGTCGGCCTTAATTCTCACTAAACCAGCAAGCAGAAAATATAAATTAAACAGTTTTATAATAAAACTTCTTTTCACAGTGAATGTTACCAAAGAACTAGTCACTGGCAGTGGATAACATGCTACACTTGACAGTTCCACCAGAAGATTTTGTGGTAGACCTGATGACATTTTTATGCACAAACTATTTTTAACGACCGAATAATGCAAATTCAAGACGCTGATTTAGCAGAGAGACCAAGACGCATTAAAACAGTTTTTTAAAGGGACAAATAAATTACCTGTGATGCCATCAGTTGGGGCGCTGTTGTTGGCTCTCAGACTGCAGAAATAGCCTGCGTCACACTCCGCTGTTACGTTGGTTTGGCCAGGCTGGTCGCAATAGTAACCTGCATATATCAAATGCATAAATACCATCAGTTGTTAGAGACCATAGCGGCCACAAGCGGCTTGTACCAAAATGTCCATCGCGGCCGCAAACAGTCGCAAGGTTTGACCTACTTCCATTTACATAAAGAGGTCAAAGTAAAGGTTATGTCTGGATATGACATTTTCCAATGTAGTATTTTAACATAGTATCCCAATTTCTAAACACAAAACTAAAATGTTCATGATATTTCTGTTGACATTTTTACCGACAAAATTTGATTAAAGAAATGAACAATTTAAGCATGTCCGGGCGTTTTGTGATGATTATACAGAAATGAATGGTCTCTAAAGGGTTAATATTATTGGATTTTGGTAAAGTTATTACAAATTGGTTCATACTACATTGAAAGTGAACGACAGGCGAACGAGTGACACCTGCACAATTTTCAGCAGAGTCTTACAGAGGCGAGAGTCACTGCTGACAAAAAAGTCTGAAATCTGGGCCCAATTCAATAGAGCTGCTTACTGGCTGATTTTGTGCTTACTGCGCGAGTTTCTCTATATCATAGTGCTGCTAACCGTTAAGCACAAGAAAAGGCATGCTAACCTTCCAGTGCTTACTGTATTATAATGAATGACGTAGCAATGCAAATCCATAGTAAATGCGAAGGCTGGCCGCCTATTTTTCTTGGTAACCTGTGAAATACGCTTACGCTTTAGCAACTTTTTATGCCGTAGTTAGCATGAAAATTTGATCACCGTCAAGCAGGGCTATGAAATTGGCCCCTGGATTCTGATCTTAGAAGGTAAATTGAAATGATGGCATATCCGCCTTTTGATAACCCCATGAGTTATAGATTCCAAGGAGCTTTTGGGAACAGAATCCTCAGCACTAGAGAAGTAGATCAGAGAGAATGACTAATTTAATATGGAGGAAAAATACAGCATTTTTAGGTTTACCATAGGGTTGACTCTAAGTAGTCTGAATTCAGATTAGAAAGCCTGAAATTTCTCATCCTTGAGTCTTACCCGGTCTGCAAGGGATGCAGTCGCTGATATCACCCTGTCCCTCAGCATCAAGATAGGTCCCCGGTGGACAAGTCTCTGGGTAGGCCGTACCATTAGGGCAGTAGTGACCTCGCCAGCAGAGGTCACCGTAAGGCTGGTTGACCGGCCCAGCTTCCTCCGAGGAATCGGAACAGAAATGACCTTAGTGGAAGGAAACAAACATGAGAGGGTGTAATTAAATAGCCGTAGCAGTGCAGTGCAGTGCCGTAGCAGTGCCCTGTATTAAAGGCAAAGTATACCTTCGGTTTTTGGAACCGCTCCGATTGTTTTAAACCCATATAAATGTAGATATATACAATAAAACTAACTAGTGAAAATTTCATTTCAAAAGGTGGTAGCGTTTTTTCTAAATATATAATCGAAATTGTGGTTAGGTCCTTACAAGAACGATAATCCATACTTGGAATACATAATCTGAGATACGTTTCTTGCAGAAACGTTTCTCAGATTGAAATGTTTTTGAATCCCTCTCTCTGAAACCACATTCCTTTGAAGGGAATTGTTTCTCAAAAATTGTATACATTATCAACAGCTGCAGTGCTTCTTACCAAGTAAGTTTTTATGGTTAATAATTTTTGGAGTAATTACCAAAGGTATACCCTTCGTTTTAAATGCCACACATTTAAAAACCCTTAAAGGTATCGTACACGTTTGGTAATGACTCAAAACAAATATTAGCATAAAAACTTACTTGGTAACAAGCAACGGAGAGCTGTTGATAGTATAAAACATTGTAGAAAACGACTCCCTCTGAAGTAACGTAGTTTTCGAGAAAGAGGTATTTTCTCAATAAAATAATAAAAACTTCTTGCAAGAAGTTTTTATTCCTATCTGAAAGCACACAAATTTGTACAACAAGGGTGTTTTTTCTTTCATCCTTTTCTTGCAACTTCGATGACCAATTGAGCCTAAATTTTCACAGGCTTGTTATTTTATGCATATGTTGGGATACACCAAGTGAGAACACTAGTCTTTGAAAATTACCAAATGTGTACAGGGCCTTTAAGTGTGGAAGTAACCCCACAAATGCAGGAAGGTTCCACTAGTTACTGGCTCCCCAGAAAGCCAAAAGGTTTGATTGGCAGGGGGAGGGGTGTTGGGAACCTCAGAACCTAGCGCAGGCTGTCAGCAAAACATCTGGAAGCCTGCTACAAAGAAGGCTGGCTCCACTTTATCAGAGGGTTGGTTCTATAGGTTGGTCTGTATTTCTGTACTATTTTGTGCACAAAGTACGCGAGTGAAAATATTTGTCAGGCCGCTCAAAAACAAAACTACACAAATTTGGGACTTGATATCCCTCTTAGATATGGAATGGTCCAGTATAGGATATCAAGGACTTTGACTCCCCGAGGGCATTGCACTTTAACAAACAAAAACAGTGTCCAATGACTTTACTGTTATCAGCGCTCACTTAAGGGTTAAAACAATTTTTTGAAGGACAACAACAACAGAGGGACGTTGACAAGATTACTAAAAAAAATGTATGTTTTCCCCAGAGATTAATAACCAAGGAAATTTGTTCGACAACTCCTACCTGCCCAGCACTCCCCAGACTCGGCCTTCAGGCCAGAACGGTCGCAGTAATACCCCCCAGTGCAGTTCTGGCACTGTCCGGCATTCTTCAGCTCCAGCTCGTTACTGAACGTCCCCTTCGGACACTGCTCACCAGCGACACTACCCTGAGGGCAGTATTTACCCGCAGGGCAGATGTCACCAGTGACACCGTCGTTGGGCGTTGAGGAGGCGGCGCCGGAGGTGCAGAAGTAACCTGCAGTGCATGGCTCATAGGAGAAGGTGTTTCCTGCCAGACAAAAAAAAATTACAGACCCAATTTCATTAAAAAGTGGCAAACAATAATAACAATTCTAATAATAATAATAATAGCAACCTTTATAAAGCGCCTTTTCCTAGGAATAAAAAGAGAATGAGAATGACCAAGAAAATACAAACAAGGGAATAATAGCAGGAAATCAAAAACTACTGCCAGGCCCAGCCAGCAGGACTCAAGACAAGAGAAGCGTATGCCTAAATTTACTAGAATTCAACAATTTGTTGCCAAACTTAAGAAGTAGTGTATTTCTTCTAACCTCTAGTGAGTTTACTAGATGTTATAATGGCGTGTCATGGCCGAGCGGTCTAGTTCACCGGACCCAAGCTCTGGTGTTGTCAGCAGCAGAGTGTGGGTTCGATACCCGGTCATGACACTTGTGTCTTTGAGCAAGACACCTAGCCATAATTGCTTCGTAAAAAGTTGGGAAGGTCGTGCATTCTGCTCTACCAGCCAGGCTCCTAGTGGATGATACCCATGCCTAGATCTTTACAGACTGTGAAGGGGTAACCCTGTTTCAGCCCCAGGAGTGGGTGGCAACGTGCCCCTGGTGACAGTTGATTTGGGTCGATAGCCCAAATCGGTTAAGTGTAGCCCTCAGCTTGAAGTGGCCATCCGGCTTTGTGATGTTAGGCGATCTCTCATAATTATTACTATTTTTTTAAAGGCAGTGGGAATGAAGAATATAATTCTGGTTTTAATAAGTAATACCATTTACCTTCACCGGGACAATACATCCCCGGATCACACGGCGTGCACTGCGTGGCGTTATGCAGCCCAGTCTTATTACTGTAGGTACCTTCAGGGCATAGGTACTCCGTCTCGTGCTTCGTGCCCGCCGGGCAGTACGAGCCCGGGGGACATATCTCAGGATCCGACACTCCTCGGTAGCTGCGATAACGACCGGAGAAATTCCCGCTCGAGGTGACATTTTCATCGTCTAGAATTTCATAATCGCCTAAACGAGAAGTACGATAGCAGAGAAAAGATTGTGAATTTAAACACCAAGTTAATTTTTCAAATAATAGATTTTGTAAACAGAGAATTACTCCAGGGAAAACCCACGCAGTCAGGAACTGAAAACCCAATCCACGTAGTGCCCCCGGCGGGATTTGAATTGGGGTCCTAGAAGTGGAAGGCGAGAAAAGATACCACTACAGATACCACTACAGAACCCAATGCAGAGCTGCCAACATTTGCATCTTGCAATCAGGGAGATATCTAGAAATACATTCAACATAATGGGGACAAAGTTTCCATAATCAGGGAGATTTTTAAACTCAGGGAGATTTTTAAATTTGTTCATCAGAACATGGAAAGATTGGTTTATTTTCAGGGAACTTTCTGCAGAATTAGGGAGAGTTGGCTGCTCTGCTAATGCATAGCAAATGATAAGCATGGACATCAACCTAAATATGCAAGCAATAGTAGGATTGCTGACGCTTTTGCCTTTTGCATGTGAAGGAACGCTAATCCTTTTAGTTTGTACAAAGATCTGAACAGCGCTCAGCTCTTACCATAAGCCCTGCAGTATGCTCCCTTGGTGCAGAGGTTACAGTCGTACCGTCCCCAGTGCTGCTGGTACCAGCCGCTGGGACATCCCGTTTGGTTCCAGCTACCCGCCTCGCAGAAATGACCGGGGCTACAGGCGAGGTCAACGGGTCGTAAGGCGTCTTGACCGCCGGGGCAGAAGTAGCCTCTGGCGCACTCGCCACTTGGGATTTCCATGCCCCACTCCTCGCAGTACATGCCTGCCGTACAGCTCAGACAATCCGATATGTTTGTATTCTGCTCTCGATCTGTTAACGAAGAAATTAATAGAGGACTGTGAAAGTTTACTGTTAACGATGCTGACCTGGAAAAGAATGTAACCTGAGAACCCACTTTGTATAACTTCAAGTATGGACTAAAGAAATAGAACTTGAGAACACTAAGCTGTATCATAAGAAAAACTTTAGTAGTAAACTTGTAGTAAAATAAAAAATAAGAATTTGGGAGCTAATCATCCTTACTCGCAGCTGAGAAACTGATCTGCGAAGGATGCACTACAACGTGTTTGAACTGCAGGCACAAAAGGCCACCTTAAAGGGTAACACTTGCATCTCAGGTGAAGAGAAAATCGCTATCGCCTGTGGATCATGTCATTGTTACAAAATTACGATGTCACCTGAAGTAAGAAGCGAACTCTTTTGTTAACTTTTCTCCAAAGTGTCTGTGAATTAGCGCCCTAATTTTTTCCCTCCCCCTATTCAGAAATCGGATTATTTTGATTTTTTAGGGCTTTAAAACTACAAAATAAGGATGATTCCGATGAAATCGGAACGTTTGGCAGGTATGAATTTACCACATCATCTACGAGAAAGCTGAAAAGGGCCAAGAAGGTGCACCAGTGTAGATTATGATGAATAAAGTGTTATCCAGGTTCTATTCTTGCTGTATAAATACTACAAAACAAAGGCCGTGTCCAAATTGACGGCTACAGCTACAGCTACATGTACAACTGTAGCTAAGGGTGTTGCTAAGAACGTCCTATACTTTAACGCATGATGAAACAGATATCTAGCCGTAGCCGTAGCTGTAGCCGCTAATTCGGACACGGCCAAAGATTACTGTACCTGAGTATGTCCCTGGTGGGCACGGTTCCTCCACCTCAGTCCCCTGAGGGCAGTAGTGTCCCTTGCTGCAGGGTACTGGGTCGGTGACAGACGCGCTGCCGTTACAGAAGAACCCGGCTGTGCAGGGGCCGTCGTAGATCTCATTAGCATACCCTTCGCAGAATTGACCTTTCGGGCACGGGATGGGGTACTGGGAACCTTCTGGGCAGTAGGTACCTGAGAGAAAACGGACGAGAAAAACAACTGCTTATACCAACTGCTTATTTTGTTATTAATTTATTTATATATAAATGATGACTAGAGCAAGCTAGTCAAAACGTTGAGACCTATTTAGACTCACTCCGTGGCAGTGTAGTTATTAACGAGAAGTCCCCCCGATCCACATAGCGAAAGTAGTAGTCCCGCCCGATTTCCTACCTCCCGCCCAGGTAGTAGTTAATAAGAAGGACAGTTCTCTTCAGAACTGAGAAGTCTCCTGAATTCCGAATATTCTACTCTGCGGCAGTAGAACAATAAGCAAGACAAGTTCTCAAAGAACAAAATCTACCTAGCAAGTAGATATACACATGGTGTTACCGCAAACCAAATATATATATATATATATTTTTGTTCATGAAAAATGGAAAAATCGCCCAAATAAAAGCCAAAGGGCAACTAAAGGTGAAGGCTAAATAGAAAAAATTTGAGACAATTTAAAGAGAAAAAACGTGTCTGTTTACGTTTCTCTCAAACTGGATTAGATTACAAGATGGTGGAAACCAAGATACACAGGAAGTAGGGAGGGAGGAACGGTAAGGAGTTCCTAAGTGCACAGTACGAAGGGGGGAGGGGGAAGCTGTTTAAATATCTCACAGTAGCGGCCTATGGAACGGATACAGTGAATGGGTGAGAAGATTTGGCAAAAGCTTGTGGTGCCAGGAGGGCATGTCTTGTGTATTAATAAACGCGTACATGGCGCAATAATCCTGAGTCTCTATTGCAAAACATGCTTTCATTTCATTTCATTTCATTTAATTTATTCTGGTTGTGAAGCCAAGGACTCTCAGAAAAGCGAACTTAATCATTATAGACCCATTACATATGTGGGTCTATACTAGCCAAGAACCCAGTGGAGAGAAGACGAGGAAGTATAAACTTCAGTTTTAGATGTGGGAGGGAAAACCCCACAGAACTATTCCAAAGAACAGCGCTGCAGTCAGGTAGGGACTGAAAACCCAATCCAATCATACATGTAGTGCCCCCAGTGTGATTCGAACCAGGGATCCTAAAGGTGGAAGGCGAGGAAAGATACAACTACGCCAACCTGACCACTGATTACTGATGTAACATGAACTACTTACCAGGTGGGCAAATGTCTCCGGTATTATTCAACGTGTAGATGGGGCATTCACTGACAGAGAAATCACCAGTTGTGTTGTCGTTCGGGACGGGTCTCTTGGCGAATGCGCCGCCGCTGCAGTACCAGCCTGGATCACACTTAGCAGTGGGTACCTCGTTGGCCTCTCCTTCACAGTACATTCCACCTGTCCAGATAGAGTTAAAGGTAGGGTCATAGATCGGTAAATACTTCAAAAAATTAATGACCATAAAAGCTTACTTGGTGAGAAGCACTGCAGCTGTTCATAGTATAAACTATTTTGAGAAAGGATTCCCTTCGAAGAAATATGGTACCAAACATATTTGAATCTGAGAAACGATTCATGCATAAATGCTTTCTCAGATTTCTGAGGATTGGTGTCCTTTAGCAAATGCTGCGGCCAGAGATGCATTTGGTACCCGCTGTTTTGTCACTAAACGTGGATGGATTCGAACTCTGCTAGGGTCGAAACCTGAGGCCATTTAAAATGTTGTTGTGCTTTGAATGAGGTCAGATGTTCAAAGAATATCATTGACTGATGGTTGTGCTTACAGGCTTAAATTGTTTAATCTCAGCAATAAGTTGAAGCAATTCATCAACCAGCTCCCAGATAAATAGACTGTGGAAGTCTCGCACGAATTCAAACATTTTCGGGACCACTTCAGTCCCGCGTACATTATTGCCTTATTGCATGAAGGAAACAAACTCTCGTACTTTATTGGGTCCTCATGTTCGAATACGTGCAAGACTTGCACAGTCTATTACATACCAGTGCAAGGCAAGCAATCGTAGGGATCATCCGCCATGGTCTGGTTGTTGTACGTTCCAACTGGACATGCGAACTCAATGGCATGGGTTGTACTCTCTGGACAGTAGTAACCTGTGTAGAAGAAAAAAGGTGAAAGGTCAACAAAATATACATGGGTTGCATGGGTGGTGGTCTCCAGTCAGTAGTTACCAGAGCAGGAAAATGTCAAAGGTCAACAAATTTAATATGCGGAGCAAAGGTTGGAGGTCAAAGGGTGCATAGGTAGTACTACTTGGCGAGTATTGTTAAATGTTTTGCAGCATTGCTTGGTGAGGTACCAACATATATTTGAAAGTTCACCCCAAACAAGGCTAAAAGCCACTCTTGGTAATGGGCTACAAGAAAACGTTTAAGATGAAAATAACTCAGGAAAGCTGAAGGTAGGAATTGATATTCCTCTTAAAACAGTCTAGATTGCAGGATGGAGGGAAACATGCACCAGGCAAGGAGTTCCAAAGAGATGCAGTACGTGGAATAAAGCTGTTGGAATGGCTCTTTGTTCTACATCCACTCATCAAAGCAAGAGTTTATACTAGGTGAGAACAAGCAGAAAGCCTGGTTTCACGCTCAAACACCCCGATAGGAGGAACCAGGTTTCAAGCTCAAATAATATGAGGTTTTTTATTCTTAAGGGCTGTCCATTTTTGTTCATATTAGCTAACGTTTCATTATTTTCTTTATTTTCATTGTTTAAGAACAATTAAAAACCCCAAATTCTCAACAATGTCAAGAAGGGTAAAGTTTGCAGGGCACTGCTATCGCCACCCTGAGCTTCCAGTGAGCAAGCTTGTGCTTTGGGAGCCCAAGCAGGGTCGAGCCCAAAGAGGTTGAGGTCACCAGAAAGCCATGTGGACATACTAGGCAGGGACACTGGCTTTGTGACAACAGATGAAATATCTACATGCAATGAAGGACAAGGAGATCTGGGGACACTTCTCTCGTGACATAATTGGCCGAGGACACCACTCAACATACATGTATCAATCAATCAATAAATCAATCAATCAATCAATCAATAAATCAATCAATCAGTCAATCAATCAATCAATTGTAACATTTATATGGTGCCATATTCCAACGGTCATTGCTTATGGCGCCGTACAGTAAGCTCTTTTAAACAGGTGAGCACATAGAAGAAATAGAGGGAGCTATCTTACCCTTCCAGCATGGTGTGGAGAGATAAGTGGTTGAGTTGGCAGGGCAGTAGTATCTGGGTTCACATGGCTTGCAGGAGGCCTGGGTCGTTAGGTCGTTGTATCTGCCCGCCTCACAGCCCAGTGGCTCTGGGTTGGCACCAGGGCAATAAGTCCCCTCTGGGCATGGCCCTGAATGATCAAGAATATGAACAGTAATTGAATATGTGTTTAAAGGCACTGTACACGTTTGGTAATTACTCAAAATATATATTAGCATAAAAACTGACTTGGTAACGAGCAACAGAGAGCTGTTGATAGTATAAAACATTGTAGGCTACGACTCCCTCTGAAGTAACGTAGTTTTTGAGAAAGAGGTAATTTCTCACTAAAATAATAAAAACTTCTTGCAAGAAGTTTTTATTCCTATCTGAAAGCACACAAATTTGTGCAACAAGGGTGTTTTTTCTTTCATCCTTTTCTTGCAACTTTGATGACAAATTGAGCCCAAATTTTCACAGGCTTGTTATTCTGTGCATATGTTGGGATACACCAAGTGAGAACACTGGTCTTTGACAATTACCAAACGTGTTCAGTGCCTTTAAAGGTATTATATACAGGATTGGTAAGGATAAAAAACATCATTGTTCAATTTTAGTCTGCACTGATTATAAAGTTCATACTAGAACCATTTTTTCTGTGAATAATTTCCCTCTTACATGGAGTCCATATTCGAGAAAACTGTATCTGAAAACCTTTCAAAAACACAACAGCTGATTTTGGTTGTTATACAATCAAAATTAAAGACAATGTGTTTAAATAATACAAATTGTGCATGTTTTTTCTCCTGACTCATACAAAGAATTAAGCCAAAATTTTCACAGGTTTGTAGTTTCATGTATAATGAACACTGTCTGCGACTATTTTGTCAGCTCTACCAATCCTGTATAATACTAGTAGAGCTGACAAAATATTTGCAAACAGTGTTCATTTTTTTTTTTGAACAACTATATAGAGAGAAGACAAGGAAAGGAGTTTTAGTTTTAGATGTGGGAGGAAATTAATAAATATATCTACATCAAAAGTTTACAAAACGATTAGAAACATCCTTTTAACATTTTAAGTTCACAAATAAAAAGTAAGGGAAGGGGGGAAAAAAAAAAAAAAAAGGAAATACCTCCAAATCCAGTGTTGTTGTTGTTTGGGTAAGCAGTGTCTACGCCAATCTCGCAGTAGTATCCTGCGGCACAGTCTCCCGTCACTGAATCAGCGCCAGTATGGTCACAATATTTACCACCGTCACACTGAGTGCATTCATCAGCAGTGGCTAGCATCATGACAGGACCGTAGGTGCCTAGTACAGAAACAAAAAGACCCACCGTCAAATATATTAACCATTCTTAACCACAGAGAGACTCTGTTCGTCCGAGTATAGGGAGAAACTGTGGATAAGATGCCTCCAGACCGTCCACGTGTAGAAACAGAAAGACCCACCGGCAAACAAACAAAATATGAACCATTCGTAACCACAGAGAGACTGTTTGTCTGGGTAGAGAGAAACTGTGGATAAGGTACCTCCAGACCATCAAAGTATAGAAAAAGAAAGACTTATCGTCAAACAACAAAAATATTAACCATTTGTAACCACAGAGAGACTGTTTGTCTGAGTAGGGAGAAACTGTGGATAAGATGTCTCCAGACCATCCAAGTATAGAAAAAGAAAGACCCACCATCAAACGACAACAATATTTAACTCTAAAAACTAGCAATGCGAGAAACGCTTTTTGAGAGTACAGTCACTCCATACCTCTCTTTAAAAAATGGAAACAAACCATACATGTACAACCAATGTTAGTTATCAAACAAGGCAAGTGAAATACCAGAAAATATAGCGCTTCTGTGTCCCATATCTACTGAGGCCGAAGGCTGAGCTGGATATTGAAGGCACACGCGCTATATTCTACGAGCAACGCGTGTGATAATGAACTTATCTCCAAGCTAACTTGATGCGTACCTTAAAATAGCGAAACACACAGAGCTAGAACAGCGTTGGAATAGGGTTTGATATGGGCCGTGCAATCAAGTTTTACATCACACACTCTTGTTGCTATGGATCGACCAATCAGAATCAAGAATTTAAGTTTGCTTGACGATAATATTCAACACATGTTTTATTCAAAATAACTGACGATTGGGGGCGATTTCCTTGCACATTATGTTTTTGAAATGAAAATTTTCCTAAGAAAAAATGGTACTTGTGTGAAAATAATAAGTAAAACAAAACAAAAACAAAAACCCAAACTCACCGATGGGACACAACTCGTAGTCGTACCCTCTACCAGATGGGCAGTAGCTACCCAAGGGACAAGGATCAGCACGATTCTTGTTGACGCAGTAATAGCGGGTGGGGCACGTATCACACTCCTCGGCTTGGGTGTGGTTCATATAAGTACCTGCGGAATTAACAGGAATATATAATTAAGGCGATATTTATCAGATGATATCGAGGACATCTCGACTCCCAAGTTCGCAGTTTCAGCAACGTGTCGTGGCCGAGCGATCTAGTTCATCGGACCCAAGCTCTGGTGTTATCAGCAGCAGAGTGTGGGTTCGAATCCCGGTCATGACACTTGTGCCCATAATTGCTTCGTAGGAAGTTGGGAAGGTAGTGCATTCTGCTCTACCAGCTAGGCTTCTAGTGGAAGATACCTATGCATACATCCTTACGTAGCCATAATGTAGCCGCAAATTCGAAGTTCTTAAAAAAACAAAACAATGGTTTTACCAAGTTAAAGGTATCGTACACGTTTGGTAATGACTCAAAACAAATATTAGCATAAAAACTTACTTGGTAACAAGCAACAGAGAGCTGTTGATAGTATAAAACATTGTAGGAAACGACTCCCTCTGAAGTAACGTAGTTTTTGAGAAAGAGGTAATTTCTCACTAAAATAATAAAAACTTCTTACAAGAAGTTGTTATTCCTATCTGAAAGCACACAAATTTGTAAAACAAGGTTGTTTTTTCTTTCATCATTTTCTTGCAACTTCGATGACCAATTGAGCCCTAATTTTCACAGGCTTGTTATTGTATGCATATGTTGGGATACACCAAGTGAAAACACTGGTCTTTGACAATTACCAAACGTGTTCAGTGCCTTTAAGTCTGCTGCCAACTAGCGTCTCCAAAACGTTTGCCAGTATATCATCTTACCATCAGCACAAGGCTGGTAGATGGAGCTGCCCGTCTCACAGTAAGCCCCAGGTGGGCACTCGTCCCCTGTCATGCCGTCCGTGGGTGTAGCGCTGGAACTTCCATTGATGCAGTAGAAACCTGGATCACACTCGGCTGTAAGGAACCAAAAAGCACAGAAGTTATCAGTTTCGCTCTTTTAACCAGACACCATAGTCCCGGCCTTACTTCATGGAGATGCTTGGACAACAGTGCTTAAACATTTCCAGTCAAGCAAAATTGGGCAGGAAACCAGTCACAAATGGTTGATGTGACATGGTGTTTTGGGCTGGTAACCTTGTTCTGGTAAGCAAAATTGGACTGTGCTTAGTTACTTTTTTGATCAACCAATATTTTCAAGATCTGGGCCATATTTCACAGACCTGCTGAGCACAAAAAGTAGCTAAGCACAGTAAAATTATGCTTACCAGAATAGAGTTACCAGCCAGAATACCATGTCACAGGTACAATTTGTAACAGGTACCATACTCACTTTTACTTAGCAAAACAAATGCCAGCAATATTTTCTGTTTAAGTAGCTCTATGTCATTAGGCCATAGACTATATTTTCATCAAAAGTCGGTCAAACTGACTAAAAAGCTATTCATCGGTTTTGCAGATTTGCGACGATTTGTATGTTATTAGGCCATGTCTGAATTAGTGGTTGCGTAGGCGGCTTCCAGCTTGATCCTCAAATAAACAAGCACTGAAACATAAGAAGCCAATAGCAATACCCTTAGCAAAAGCTGAAGCCGTAGCCCCAGTTGTCAATTCGGAGGTCTTAGATAAACTAAAAGTAAACATACTGCCCATCTTGGAATTGCTTACTTCCAATTCCTCGACACTAACTCATCCTATAAATGAAAGAAAATGTGGTGAAGAGCAGTATGTTGAAGAGTGTTTGACAAGATTTCCAAACCACAGGGACCCCTTCAAATAACGCAAGAACTTGGTCTTTGGTTCTACTCCAGTACGACTCTTACCAGTGAAGTTGGTCTGCCCGAGCCTGTCACAGTATTTCCCCTCCGTGCACGGCTGGCAGTCCGTCAGTGCTGGCCGCTGTGTCAGAGGGTTGAACGACCCGATCGGACAGGCCACTGGGTCCTCGGTCATCTCCGGGCAGTAGTAGCCGGCTGGGCAGATGTCACCGTAGCTTTCGCCTGATGGGTTAGGGTCGACAGCCCGGAGCGTACAGTAATGCCCGGCAGTGCAGTTACCAGTGGGTGATGTCAGACCTGTTGGTGATATAACAAAAAAAACCGATAAACGATGGTTTTTATTCTTAACCCATATCTACCTGACTTGTCACAGTACATAATAATAATAATAAGAATTAAAATTTATATTGCGCCCCTTACATACAAATGATCAAAAGCGCATAACACATGTTAAAATGCACAGAACGGAAGAAAAAGATAACGAAAAAAGATTGGTCACCAGGCCAGTGCCCAAACCACAGTATCGGGATACGTCTGTCCCGCCAACAGAGAATTAAAAGTTACTAATTACATATCGGCCATAAACACTGTTTCTGCCTAAGCACACGTCGCACTTTTTGCTGCATTACAATAAACATTCATTATTTAAAATAAAAGGCAAGTTTGTTCCGTTTTCCCGCCAAGACATCACCATTCAGTTCCTCTCAACTTACCCTGTGTCTGGCAGTATTGCCCGGGTGTGCACGGCTCACACTCGGTCACATTCTCGAGTCCATAACGGTCACTGAATGTCCCCTCGGGACACTTGATTCCCTGGTCGCTTCCCTTGGGGCAGTAGTAGCCCGGTAGGCACTCGTAACCGGTAACCCCATCACCGGGTATAGAGGTATTGGAGGCTGACACACAGACGAAACCAGCGTCGCAAACATCGGCGAACACAGTTAGACCTGGAGAAACGATACAAACATTGTTTTGCTATTGAATTGATTGGATACCAAATTTAAGCACATATCTGCTTAAGAAAATACAGAATTGGGCTGCACGCATTATCACAAAGGGCTACTTCTTTGACCACATAACCCCTGTAATCAATGAGCTGCACTGGCTCCCCGTTCAACAACAAATCAAAATCAAAATCCTTCTGATAATCTGGAAATCCATCAACTCCCAGGCTCCATCTTACCTTTCTTGGCTCATATCATTTTATCACCCTGACAGTAGACTATGATCAAACCGTGATCCACTCACTTAGCAAAACTTTGCAGGACACCAGCCAAAAACTGTGTAAATGACATGGCATTTTAGCTGGTAACCATATTCTGGTAAGCATGATTTTGTTGTGCTAAGCTACCTCTTGTGCTTAAGCTGCTCTATGAAATTGGGCCCAGCTGCTTAAGCAGAAAATATTGCTTAACAATGTTCTGCTTAGCAGGAATGAGCAGGATACCATTCACAAATTGTACACATGACATGGTATTTTGGCTGGTAACCTTATTCTGGTAATCATAATTTTGTTGTGCTTAGCTACTTTTTGTGCTTAAGCAGCTCTATGAAATTGGGCCCGGTATTGGTTACTCCGGCTGATTTGACTTTTTTTCTTACCTTTTCCATCACAATACGTCCCCCCAGGGCAAGGTTGGCACTGGCCAACATCTTCAAGACGAGTGACGTTACTGTAGTATCCCTCTGGGCACAGGTGTTGATGAGCGCCCTCTGTCATCTCGGGACAGTAGGAGCCGGCCGGGCATTCCGTTGGTACGACCACACCATGGCTGGGCACGCTGAACGAGAGAGCAGCTTCTGTTGCATCACAGTAGCTGTCGGGCGGAGATAAGATCACGGGGTTAAAACACTTTAACTCTTTAGAGACTACAGTGGCCGCAAGCAGCTTGTACCAAAATGCCCACAGCGGCTGCAAAATTTGACTTACTTCAACTCAAACAAGAGGGTCAAAGAAAAAGGTATCGGACCCAATTGAGTTTTTCCAATGTTTCCCATGTTAACATAGAAATGTACAATTAAAAAAAACCCCATGTATTTCTGAAAAGTTTTCTAAAAATAATGGAGTCAAAAAAGATTAGCAATGTCTGGGCATATGGTGATTATACAGAAAGGAACGGTCTGTAAAGGGTAAAAGGTAAGTAAAGTCTGTCCCGAGCCAATATGGCTCATCAGGCCGGTGTTTATACCTGATTTCCTTGGCATTAAACAACTGAGAATATTTCTATTCCCCCAAAACTAAGCATGAAGTGTTGCTCAGAAGAACTGGCTTTAGCAGAATGACTTTCCTCATATAGCAGTTTGATGAAATTGTTCAAGGAACCAGCCTGAACCGGCTAGAACTGGTTCACACTTGAGTCATGACTACTTACTATTCCCCGGGACAGGGTTTGCATTCTGATGATCCCTCTTCGTCCTGGTACTTTCCGGAGACGCAAGGCTCTGGCGCTGGGTTCCCACCGTCGCAGAAGTGTCCCACGGTGCAGTTGTACTCCAGCGGCGTCGCCGTGTCCTGACCGCCGGGGCAGTAGTACCCCGGATCGCAGTCGGCTGTTGGGGCAATATTCCCCGTCCCAGCGCAGTATTGACCAGGTGTACAGGACAGGCAGTAGGTCACATTGATATTGCCTGTAAATACAAATAACAGTATATTCAACTGAATTTTCTTCAATTTCTTTACAATTTTGTTTCTGTAAAAAAAAGAGAAGAGAAGTATATAGCAGTATTCCACACAACAGAAATTTCTCTACACTTCTTTGTTAACTACTTCATATTGGGCAACTCCAACAATTGTAAAGAACGTTTTTAAAGAAGTTAACAGCAGTCCTCTGGATATATTCCACAAAGAAATGACTTTGAAACATTTCAGGCCAGGAATTACTCAGAGGTCTTTGTTGCCCCTGGGCCCAGTTTCATAGAGCTGCTTAAGCAGAAAATATTGCTTAACGATGTTTTGCTTAGCAGAAATGAGCATGATACCAGTCACAAATTGTACATGTGACATGGTAGTTTGGCTGGTAACCTTATTCTGCTAAGCATAATTTTGTTGTGCTTAGCTAGTTTTTGTGCTTAAGCAGCTCTATGAAATTGGGCCCTGGTCTTGGATGTGGTGCTCCTTCAAAAGTTTCCCATAGACTTTAAAGGTTTTTTCCAACGGAACTGCCCTTTGCCATTTGGTAGCAAAAGTTTCACAAAGGAATTGACTCCCAAAATGGCGGAAATGGTAGATGCGCATTTTGCGGAAGGTGCGTTCCGCATTCGGCAAGGGATCAATAATTAAAATTCAAAGGATTCTAAGTACCAGTGTGAACAGAGAGTGTCATACCTGTGGTGTTTGAGAATGTCCCGGCTGGGCAAGGCATGAAGGTGCTAAAGCCTTCCTCACAGTAAGCTCCCGTTGGGCAGAGACGATGGGGTGGATCAGGTCTGTCTATACCACCATCGCAGTAATAACCTGACCACAAGCAAAATATACAAAGAGTAATATTAATTCATATTAAACGCAACAGCTGATTTTTGTTGTTTTATTACAACAAAAACTAAGGACAAAGTGTTCACATGCTGAAGATTATGCATGGTTTTCACTATTTTCTCCCGACTCACACATCAGATTAAGCCCAAATTTTCACAGGTTTGCGACTATTTCGTAAGCTCTACCAATCTTGTATAATACCTTTAAGCATTCTTGAAACTATCTCAACTCCTTAGGAGTATGCAGCACCGGCAGACAAACTGGTGCACAGGTTGCTAATCGTTCACATCAACAATCTCTAGTACCCATTTACTCCATGGTGATGAAAAGTAATTATAGTTAAAAACTGCTTTGCCCAGGAACACAAGTGTCATGACCGGGATTCGAACCCCCACTCTGAAGACTGAACCTACCTGCATTACAGTCGCCGTTGGGCTGGCTAAGTCCCCATTCTCTACAGTACTTCCCTTCAGTACAGGGTTCTGGGTAACCTGTACCCAGGGGGCAGAAGGTACCGGGCCAGCACTGACCTCCTAAGAGAGTAGGAAAGAAGATAAATATTCATTAAAAAATGCACAATTTATAATAACAATAATAATAAGTGGCTTTTACAAAGCGCCCTTAACCCCCCCAAAAGGTCCTGAGGCGCTTCACAAAGGTTACAAATAATTGGAACAAATGAAGAAATACTGAACAATTTAAGATAAACAGATTAAGAAATACTTAAGAAAAAGCAAAACGTACAATTACAATGATGTGAAGTGTCAGTCTCAAATGACATGACATACATTGTAGGCAGAAACTTTAAAAAGCCATGGTCAGTTTTCTTCAGCACCTGTTACATCATACAAATGCCCACTAGTGACTGGTGGCACGCTCAGCACTTTCTGCTACTTCCTGTTTCAAAGCTCCTAAATGTATATGCTTGTGTGTAAAGTGAAATAAATTCTTATTTACCACAGATATCCCCCTCTTAGTCTGCCTCCTTCACTAATTAATTTCTTTTTTTTCTCCCTCTTCCCATCATTGACTTTTTCTTTAATGTTCCCCACCTGTTGTTGTCAAACAACTTATCTTAAGATGAATCTTAGAGCTTTGTGAAATCGAGTCCAGGGGTCAATTTCACAAAGAGATAAGACTAGTCTTATCTGAAGTTAGGACCAGTAACTGGTCTTAACATAAGACTAGTCCTATCTCTTAGCATTGCCTAGGACTAGTCCTAAGTTAGGAAGAGTTTTGTGAAATCGACCCCTGGTCTATCTTTACCCGTGTAATTCGCTGAGGGGCATGTACACTCGGACAGCTCAGTGGCATTTGCTGTCGGTAGCGGCTCTTTCATGTAGGATCCGCCGGTACAGTACCATCCCTCACTGCAAGGACCACTCGTTGTATCCATACCATCATCTGTGTTAAAAAAGAGAGAGAGAGAAAAAGCAAGAAGATTATCATTAAGACCTTGACATTCTGGAGAAAAGGTTGAGGACATGAAGGAGGTGAAACTGAAATAAAGCTCTAGTAACAATTTTGGAAAGACCATGCATTGAACATTTTTATGAGGAAAAGAGTAAATTTGTATTGAATCTTTATAAAGAGCAACACAGCAAACAGCAGTAGAGGCACTTGCCGTGAGCTGCTGGGGTTAACTTGAGGCCTGATTGGTCAAAAGCTCAGCCAATCCTCTCAAAAGACTAATCCCAATGGATTAGTTATGTCATGTCAGATGTTTTATAAACCGATGATGTCCAGGGGGACTGAAAGACTAAATAGTATGGAATCGTCACGTCAGGGCAAAACGTTGTACCTCTATATTGCAAAAACGTTGTATCTCGCTCATAAATACTCTGTGCATAAACGTTGGATTTTGAAACATACTTGTTTTGTCTGTTACATCCGGGGACCTTTAAGCGAGATATGACCTTTTGACAATTTCAAACTTGTGTGTACATAAGTGCCATCTTAGGGGAGATACAACGTTTTTGCACTGAGACACAACGAAATTTAGGACAACCCGCTTTCAAAGTCTTATGCGACCTCGTCTACTTATGGCTTAACATCACATTGGCCGAGGACGAGGCAAATATAGCTAAGTGTCTTGCTGAAAGGACACGAGTGCAATGACCAGAACCCGAACCCACACTCTGACAATGAAGCAAATATGGTTAAGTGTCTTGCTCAAGGACATGAATGCCCTGACCGGCACCCGAACCCACACTCTGACAACGAAGCAAATATGGTTAAGTGTCTTGCTCAAGGACATGAATGCCCTGACCGGCACCCGAACCCACACTCTGACAACGAAGCAAATATGGTTAAGTGTCTTGCTCAAGGAACATGAATGCCCTGACCGGAACCCGAACCCACACTCTGACAACGAAGCAAATATGGTTAAGTGTCTTGCTCAAGGACATGAATGCCCTGACCGGCACCCGAACCCACACTCTGACAACGAAGCAAATATGGTTAAGTGTCTTGCTCAAGGAACATGAATGCCCTGACCGGAACCCGAACCCACACTCTGACAACGAAGCAAATATGGTTAAGTGTCTTGCTGAAAGGACACGAATGCCCTGACCGGAACCCGAACCCACACTCTGACAATGAAGCAAATATGGTTAAGTGTCTTGCTGAAAGGACACGAATGCCCTGACCGGAACCCGAACCCACACTCTGACAACGAAGCAAATATGGTTAAGTGTCTTGCTCAAGGAACATGAATGCCCTGACCGGAACCCGAACCCACACTCTGACAACGAAGCAAATATGGTTAAGTGTCTTGCTCAAGGACATGAATGCCCTGACTGGAACCCGAACCCACACTCTGACAACGAAGCAAATATGGTTAAGTGTCTTGCTCAAGGAACATGAATGCCCTGACCGGAACCCGAACCCACACTCTGACAACGAAGCAAATATGGTTAAGTGTCTTACTCAAGGAACATGAATGCCCTGACCGGAACCCGAACCCACACTCTGACAATGAAGTAAATATGGTTAAGTGTCTTGCTGAAAGGACACGAATGCCCTGACCGGAACCCGAACCCACACTCTGACAACACCAAAACTTGAATCCTGTCTACTACACCGCACGACCACGTCACTCTACACTGACCCGTCTTTCTATCAAACTTACATTCACAATACTGCCCTCGAGGGCATGACAGGCAATCTTCTGGCCCATCGCTGCCGTTGACTGGATTGTAACTCCCCTTCGCACACGGGAACTCGTACGCCCATCGTGTCCCTGGAGGACAGTAGTAACCTGCAGATAAACATGAGAGAAAAATCATGACTAATTAGTAAAATGCGTGACACGAGGGACAAACTAAATGAGTGATACTTAAGGTCTTGTCACACGTGAATAATTTTTCTTCTTGGAGATTGCCTGGAACTGGTTGCCTGTAAATTGCCTTGTGTGACATGGCCCTTAGTCTGAAGGAACTTGTCAGACAAGGCAATTTTTCTTTTACAACTTTGAGCCAACCAACTGCACATTTAAGTAGCACAAATTTTTTCTTGAAAAGTGTAAAATTAATCCTTATGCATTGATGTCATCCCACTGCCATCTCACAGGTAACACGATGACGATAAAATGGAAATGCAGAGATTTGTACGAGCAGCGCACAGGTTGGGCAAATGAGCAACCTCCATTGACCTCTACGTGGGGGCGCTCTGAACAAATGACGTCAATGCCCAATTTCATAGAACTGCCCAAGTAGATAAGATCGCTTGAACAGAATGCTGCTAAGCAAAAATGAGCAGGAAACCAGTCATAGATTGTACTTGTTACAAGGTATTTTGGCTGGTAACCTTTAGTCTGGTCAGCATCATTTTGTTGTGCTTAGCTACTTTTTGTGCTTAAAGCAGCTCTATGAAATTGGGGCCCAGGGACCAATTTCATAAAGCTTTTCAGCAGAAAATACTGCTCAACACGTTTCTTTGCTAAACCAAAAATGAGTGGAACACCAGTTACAACAATGTAAACTTTATGGCATGTTGGCTGGTAACCTGGTTCTGGTAGGCAAGATTTTTCTATGCTTAGCAAGTTTTTTTGCTTACAGGCTTTTAGAAATTGGGGACCAGGTCTATTCCCTCATTACCATTGAGTCCAACTCACCTGACGGGCAGATGCTATCCTCATATGCCGTGGCGTTCTCCACGCAGTAGAAGCCTTCCTTACATTCTGTACACTCGGATTGCTGCTCTACGTTGGCGTAGTATCCCGCAGGACAACCTAGAGGGACGGACGTCCCCTCTGGACAGAAGGACCCGATGGGGCAAATACCACCCAGGCCTGTGTTGTTACCGGACGGCTTGTCCGTGTTCACACCTAAAAAAGTGAAATACAAGAATAGGAAAAATTAAAATCGTAACTTGGATGAGATTTGAGGAATGTAAAAACTCCTCTAAATTGGTTTGCGGGTTTGGGTTCCGACTTATTCTAGACCTGGAACGTCTCAGATTTAATAATAATAATAATAACAGTGGCTTCTTATATAGCAATCAAATCCGTCACTCAGTGACGCTCGTGGTGCTCCAACATTATTACCCCTGGCCACTGAGCCATTTATTTCGTTCCTTAAACCATCTCAGATCCCTTGGGAGTGTGCTGCCAAGTAATGTAGAGCACCAAGCTAAATCAATCACATGAACCATCACTGCCCCTCACAGGTACCCATTTACCCATGGGTGAAGAGAAGCAATTCTGGTTAAGTGTCTTGCTCAAGGACACAAGTGTCACGACTAGGATTTGAACCCACACCCTGATGGCCACCACTCAGGAGGTTTATAGACTCTGTGAATCACCAATAATACAAACCTACAGGTTTGGAAACAACGTGGACTATTTCTTTTTTCCCTTCAGTGACAACCTTGATTCTTTCCTGAAATCAGGAAAAAAATCCTGAAAAATCTCACACCTGTCGTAATTGATATATATAAGTTCATGGACATACACCATTCAGTTCTGTGTTTCTCAGGCTGTGTTTCGATCTGACGGCAACAGCTATGGCTACAACTAGATTCCCACGTCATCATGTGTTGAAGTATATTACGTCTTTAGCAACACCTTTTTTTTTTCTTTTTTTTTTCATAAGTATTTCTTAGCCTGCATGGTTTTCTTAAATTGTTCTGCAGGCCTATTTCCTAAATTGTTCCATTATTTTTAACCTCTGTAAACCGCCTCAGGACCCTGTTTTGGGTTAAGGGCGCTATATAAAAGCCGTTTATTATTATTATTATTATTAACAGTCATAGCCGTAAGCTGCCAATTCGGATACGCAGCAAACTTCCCACTTTCAAACTTGAAAAAAGAAAAGAAGCTGCAGTATTTCCTGATTCCATACTCACCTATTTGGCAGTAGTAACCAGCCGCACAGTTCCCAGTGTAGTTGTCCATCCCGGGGTAGCGACAGAACTTTCCGGGGTCACACTGCGTGCACTGGTCCTCGTTGTAGATCCCGTAGTCCGGATTGTACGTCCCGGCGGGACACAGACGCAGATCGGCTCCGGTTTTGTGGGGGCAGAAGTAGCCGGGTGGGCAGGGGTCAGCACGGTCACGATGGATGCAGTAGTGCCCTGGGGGTTAAACATAAATTCAATGAATCACCTTTAAAGGCACTGAACACGTTTGGTAATTTTCAAAGACCAGTGTTCTCACTTGGTGTATCCCAACATATGCATAAAATAACAAGCCTGTGAAAATTTGGGCTCAATTGGTCATCGAAGTTGCAAGAAAATGATGAAAGAAAAAAACACCCTTGTTGTACAAATTTGTGTGCTTTCAGATAGGAATAAAAACTTCTTCCAAGAAGTTTTTATTATTTTAGTGAGAAATTACCTCTTTCTCAAAAACTACGTTACTTCAGAGGGAGTCGTTTCCTACAATGTTTTATACTATCAACAGCTCTCCGTTGCTATTATCAATTAATTTTTCATGCTAATATTTGTTTTGAGTCATTACCAAACGTGTACGATACCTTTAACAGCCACTGAAGCTCCATGTCTGTTCATACCCTATACTTTAACCCTCAAACTCTTCAGAGCATTTTCAGCAAGTGGAACAACCATTTCAGGCCTTATGATTTTTGTAAAAAAGCCCACCAGGGCTAGTAAATTGTGCGTTTTACTTGCCCCCAGGCAGGTTTAGTAGCCCAGATTTTAAACATGTATCGTCATAAATGTATCTTTCTGATGTATTAATGGTAGCAATCACAACCAGTTTAATGGTCAAACGAATTTACATTCACACGCTTAAAAAATACATTTAAACAATTTATTATTCACATCTGAAAAGGAAGATGAGCATTTCAAACAAGTAGGTTGCACAGTTTTTAGTAACCCACAGGGCAAGTTGAGAAGTGGATTTTTTTTTTTAGCTCTTAACTTTTTTACTAAACAATGTTAAGGGTGAGCTAGGGTGTTAATCCAACATAATACCGTTTCAGCCCTAGCCATTTATGCACTCTGGTTAAGAGAAGCAATTTATGGTTAAGTGTCTTGCTCAGGGACACAAGTGTCTTGACCGGGATTCGAACCCACACTCCGATGACTAATCCATCAGATCCTGAGTCCAATGCACTAGACCCTTCGGCCACACCGCGCCGATATCAAAGATAGCGTCCAATATTTACCTATCGGACAGTCTTCGCAAGCATCTGCCATGGAGAAATTGACGTACGTCCCATTGGCACAGAACTCATGGTAAGATGATCCGACTTCACAGAATGAGCCTGGCGGGCAGATGTCACCAGTCACGCCGTCTACCGGGGCAGAGGAGGAAGCTCCGCCCACGCAGTAGTAACCTGGGTCGCATTCACCTGTAGGTTGATGGAACAATGGAGAAGTGAATGAGTAAAGGGTGGCAGGAAGACCGAGGAAAACGCTGTAAACATAATCAAGGCTGTTTAATTTGAACCAGAGACATTGGGGTCAACCCCTGTTTTCTTGACATGATATGAAGTGATGTTTGTAGCTTTGCATGGTGTGCGTAAATAAAAAAATAACTATAACCAGTAAACTTGCAAGTACAACCATGTGTAAATTTCTGAATCTCAGTATTGGCTCTGAAAAGAGCTGGTGTGGTCTCGACGCTTTGAACAGTATACTCTGCTCATCGTTTCGAACAGTATACTCTGCTCTGTTCGAAACGTTGAGACCACACCGGCTCTTTTCAGAGCCAACACTCCTCCTAAAAGAGATTTACACATGGTTGTACCCGTAAGTTTACTAGTTATAGTTACTTCTTAGGATATGAAGTGTTCTGGGTTCTTTTCCCAGGTACTACCCATCCTAGTAAATGTTCCCCAGTACATGGTCTTATTCCAGAACAGAAACACTGTGACCGGCTAGGCCAGGATTCCAACCAGCATTCAGGACTTGAATACTATGCTCTATTAAAACTGGCCTCTTCACTAAACATTATTCCCCCCCCCCCTTTTGTGGCTGGCTTTGACTTTGGCTGAGGCTCTATCCCGTGCCGATATGGCTCATCAGGCCGGTGTTTATATCCGTGTCCATTGGCATTGAGAGTATCTCTATTCCCCCTAGACAGGATGCCAGTCCATCGCAGGTCACTCCCCAGCTCTCGTCGAGACCCATTTGTACTCCTGGATGGAGAGAAGCAATTATGATAAAGTGCCTTGCTCAAGGACACAGGTGTTGCGAGTGACCAGGCCAGGATTCGAACCCACACTCTGTAAATTACAGAGAACTTAAGTCCACCGCCCTAGACACCCCCATCCCCATGAGTCATACCTGCCATATTCTCTGCTCCTGTCGCATTACAGTACATTCCAGGTTCGCAGGGTAGGCAGGCGCTATCGTTGGTCATCTTCTGCTCTGGCTGGTAGCTCCCGGCCGGGCATGGGTACGGGTCTGAGGTGTTGGATGGACAGTAGTGACCAACTGGACAAACGTCACCGTATGTCTCCCCAATCGGATTAGGCTTCTCAGCGGCTCCAGTGCAGAAATAGCCTGGAGAAGGATAGAGAATGAAGTTACTTTTGATTCACTGACATTAAAAGGCACTGGACACGTTTGGTAATTGTCAAAGACCAGTATTCTCACTTGGTGTATCCCAACATATGCATAAAATAACAATTCTGTGAAAATTTTGGCTCAATTGGTTACTAGTTGCAAGAAAATAATGAAAGAAAAAACACCCTTGTTGCACAAATTTGTGTGCTTTAAGATGTCTGAAAAAGGCTTCAGGCCTGAAGTTTTTCTCAGATTCAAATATTTAGTGGGAAATTACCTCTTTCTCAAAAACTACGTTACTTCAGAGGGAGTCGTTTCTCACAATGTTTTATACTATCAACAGCTCTCCGTTGATTTTAAAAATGTCTGAAACCATGCTTCAAATGTTAGGAGGCATGTTGAAATGATGGCATTTCCACCTTTTAGTAACCCCTGGAGTTATAGATTTCAAGGTGCTTTTGGGATCAGTATTCTCAGCGCTAGAGAAGTAGATCAAAAAAGCAGGTTTTCTTCAAAATAACAACTATCTTTTTCCAGAAGGCAGACATAAAAGCATCTGAATTCAGATAAAAGACTGGAAGTTTTCATCCCTGATAGTTCTTAAAAAGAGATTCCTCACCCGGAGCACACCCTCCATTCGGCTCTGTCAAACCAACTTCCGAGCAGTACTCTCCAAGCAGACAGTCCGTACAGTCGCCGATCTTCGTCAACTTATCCACTGGTCCAAACGTTCCCTTGGGGCAGTACTCGTACCATGCGTAGCCCGACTCGCAGTAGGTCCCCGCTGGGCATGGACCGCCCGTCTCATCGACAGGGTCGGGGGTGCTGGTCACGGCTCCCAAGACGCAGTAGAACCCTTCAGCGCACTGGGCTGTGGGGGCGATCTGGTTGGTCGCCTCACAATAATACCCTACGGTGGATTTAATGTAATAATAACCAAGGAAGAGATTTGATGAATGTGAAAATTCCTGAGAAAATGGCTTGCAGGCCTGGGTTCCCCCCTTATTCTAGACCCAGAACCTCCGCAATGTTACAATTCAGGAGGTAAACAGACTCTGTGCATCACCAGAAACACAATGTGGACCATTTTTTTCTCCCTTTTCGGCGATTGCTTTACTTCTTTCAAGAAAATTGAAAGGGTCATGGAGATCCAAAGAAAATCCAGAACTTCTATGAAATTGGGCCCAGAACTCAAGTCCAGTGCACTGGACTTCTCGGCCATGACACTACACAATGCAACAATAATAGGCATTTACTACACGCTTTAAAACCAAAGTATCATTAAGTATAGTACCTTTCCCAAAAACTTTCTGGTCGACAAAGCAACCCATCATTCAAATCTTTTGATTCTTTATAAAAGAACTTCATACCTGACCCCTAAAAGAATTTGATATATGGCATGCTTGGTTTGGTGCTGTACTAAATCTATATATAATAAACAAACAAAAAACCAATAGGCTGAAACCACAGCATATGTACCTGCTGTGCAGAGTCGACACTGGGTGACGTTCTCCAGGCTTGTGATATTACTGAAGGTACCAACTGGGCATGGATTCTGCTGGGCTGTCTGTGTGCTTTCGGGGCAGTAGTAACCTGTAATAAAGACCAGTCAAAAAGTCATTATGGATAAGTAATGATTAATGGACTTGCTACTGTTAAGCTAGGGCGACTACTAGTCAGATAGTCGCCAATATTGATTGCTATGTCTAGTCGCGACTGCCATTTTTTCAACTACCTGGGGCCGATTTCACAAAGAGATAAGACCAGTCTTATCTGAAGTTAGGACCAGTAACTGGTCTTAACTTAAGACTAGTCCTATCTCTTAGCATTACCTAGGACTAGTCCTAAGTAAGGAAAAGTTTTGTGAAATCGACCCCTGGTTAACCGCGCCGCCATGACTACTTCATATACTTCACATTTTAGCCGGAGTTTAACAATCTTGCCCCTGCGGCGATACACAATCTTTGGTTTTGAAAATAGTCACGACTAGTGAAAAGTCGTGACTATAATTAAAGCGCGACTAGTCGGGTAGTGAATTTCACTAGTCGCCCAGCACTAGCCGCTGCTGGGCTGTCTGTTGTCGGTGTGCCTTCGAGGCAGTAGTAGCCTACGATTAAAGACCAGTGGAAGAGTCAATATGGATACAATTTGCATTAATGGACTTGCCAATGCGGCATGTATTCTGCTTGGCAGTCTGTGTGCCTTCGAGGCAGTAGTAACCTATGATAAAGACCAGTCAAGGCATCAAATACAGATGATAAATGGGTTTGCAATAAGCCATTTTGAGATATGGTGGACACATACTATGACACTATTAGGTTTGGGTAAATTTGTCTGTAAACACCCAAACCAAACAGTGCACTCCTATAGTGTCCACCATACCCTCAAAAAGGCTAATGAGGTATGGGGGTCTGTCTTACCTGCAGGACATTCTTTCGGAGTGACCACGCCATGCGAGGGCGCTCCAACTCCACTCTGCTCCTCTGCTATAGCCTCGTCTTGGTCACAGTAAGAACCTGTGAGATGAAGATAGAAAATGTGACCACAATCTCTACGGCAAGATATAGTGTACGAAAAATCTTTGTCTTTATATTTTTTTTTTCCGGAAACCTCAAAAACCTGGGAACTAAAAAGAGTTAAACAATCCTGTATAATACCTTAAACTATCAAACTATTTGTAATTTTTTTTCTGATATATGCGCCATTTCTTTCTTAAGAAGTGGATTATTTAAATGGCAGCTTCACGTTCCAATCAAACGCGAAAAAATGAACTATCTGGACTAGAAAGAAACCTACCTGCTGGACATATCAAGCATTCACCCTGTCCGGGAGAGGGCTGGTACGTCCCCGACAGGCAAGCGGTCTGATCAGGGCTCCCTCGGGGGCATTGATGTCCAGCTAGACACTCAGCTCCAGGAGGCTGAGGCACGGTGGAGTTCTCCCAACAGAACCAGCCTTCATCGCAGTCATCGTTAGGTAGGACTCGGCCCCAGCCGCTACAGTACATCCCGGCGGTACACGGCAGGCAGTCCGTCAGGTTTTGGTTGGCAAAACGGTTGGAGTAGGAACCTGGAAGGGAAAACAATAAATATGCCAATGAACTAGCTCATGCAAAATCCTTATGATTTGGGAGACTAGTCATCGCAGCCGAGAAGCTGAATTGCAAAGGATGCGGTTACAACGTGGTTGAGCCGCAGGCATGTAAATAGCGCCTTTTGGCAGCCAATCACATCTACCCATATATGACCACGGAGCACAGCAAGAGATCGAAAGTGTTTGATTTTGGCGGGGGAGGAGCACTGGAGGCCCTGGAGAAAAACCCTCGTGGCATAGGAGAGAACCAACACACAACTCTACTCCTATTATAGCCCTAGCCGGGAATCGAACCAGGGCAATAGTGGTGAGAGGCGAGCGTTTTACACATTAGCCATCCAGGCCATCCAATTTGTCAAATGCTAATATTGCAAAACGATGTGTAATGAAAAAGAAAAAACAGACACCATGAGAAATGAAATGAATGGTGAACCAAATTATCACTCACCAGGAGGACACGGCTCTGGACTGCTACTGCCCTCCTCGCAATAATGACCCTTGGGGCAGATATCACCGGTGGTGTCATTCTCAGGGTTAGGCAGGATCGTGCTGCCCGTGCAGTAGTACCCAGCTTGACAGGGACCGCTAACGTCGGCGAGCTCGTCGTACCGGCAGTGGAAGCCCGGGGTGCACGGCGTTGGTGCTGCGGATCCACTGGGGCAGAATTCACCAGCGATGCACATTCCACCGGTGGTCTGATTTGGACAATGGCAGGACGAGTCTGAGTGGTGCGAGGAGAAAGGAGTATAAAAATGTTTCATTAGTTTATGCAGGATGCAACATACTTGTATAGGGCCCAACTTCATAGAGCTGCTTAAGCAGAAAATAGTGCTTAACAATTTTCTGCTTAGCAGGAACGAGCGGGGTACCAGTCAAAAATTGTACGCGCGACATAGTAGTTTGGCTGGTAACCTTATTCTGGTAAGCTTAATTTTGTTGTGCTAAGCTGCTTTTTGTGCTTAAGCAGCTCTATGAAATTAGGCCCAGGCCTGTGAGTGGATTGTGAAAACTACACAGGAGCAGAACTAATGCTGTTTAATCGGAATATGGACGGACATCCACATGTGTGATAAAAATCGCCTCACACAAAAAAACAACAACAAAACAGACTAAGAAGGAAAGAAATCTTACATTTATACTGTCAACAAATCCTTTCATTTATCCAGGGTATCCTACACGTTATTCAAACAAAACCTACACGTTGTGTAACAAGCTCAAGTTTCTGATAGACCGTGATCAACCCCGATTATTATTCACTTTGGTGATATATGCCTTGGAACTCTATAATTTGTTCACCTGTGATACATTTTCAGGATGAAAACCCCCCAAAATGATTGTTCCCAGGTGGACAAGTGCGCACAGAATGGTAAAATTTGGATTTGAAATTAGCACGGCCAATATCACACCCTGCGTATTGCACTGTTCTTACTCCAATATACGCAAAACGTACAGCTGTTCCAACACTGCGTATTGCGTTAAGTTGTGCATCAAGTTGGCTTGAAGATAAATTTGTTATAACACATGCCCTTGCGGAATACGGAAAAATAGAGTGCGTTAACATCCCATATCCAACTCGGTCTTCGGCCTCGTTGGATGTGGGAGGCAGAAGCGCTTTATATTTTCCGTATTCCACTCGTGCTCGGGTGATAAGTAATAACTTCAGAAGTGTGGATAAAGAATAATCTGATTTGTTTTCTTTTCCGACACATCAATTGGTCCTCACCCGTGTCATTTCCAAGCGTGGTCGGTTTGTTCTTCCACGCCCCCAGGGTGCAGTACCACCCCTCGGCGCATTCCCCTTCTGGTACCTCCATCCCGCGCTCGGGACAGTACATCCCCGGTGTGCAGAGCTCACAGGCATCCACGCTCTCCCCGTTGGTGTTGTTGTTGAAGGTGCCGTTGTTGCATGGATACTGGGTGCTGAACTCCGTGTTTTTGGGACAGAAATGCCCTGATGGAAAGAGATATTTGTTTATTATTGTTATCTATCTCACCAAGACAAACCTCTTCAATCTGCTGCCTACATATCCTTTTCTATAGCAGCTCAATTTCATAGAGCTGCTTAAGCAGAAAATATTGCTTAACAATTGTCTGCTAAGCAGAAATGAGCAGGATACCAGACTCAAATTGTACATGTGACATGATAGTTTGGCTGGTAACCTTTTTCTGGTGAGCATAATTTTGTTGTGCTTAGCTACTTTTTGTGCTTAAGCAGCTCTATGTAATTGGGCCCTGGACTGTTGAACAACCTTCCCATCTCCATACACACCTCAAATTCACTACCTTTTTTCAAGGCAGCACTTAAACAAAAAATCTTTTTCCATAGTTGCTTTCTTCTAAATTGCTTTTTAAAGTGCAATCAGTCTCCTCTGCTCTCCTTAACATTGTCTGAGGAGTGCGAAAATACCACTCCTTAAAATTTAAAGTTGATTTATAAAAATCTGGAAACAATTTTACCAAAAAAAAACAGTTCGCCTATCCAATCCTGAAATGTGGTGTGCATATATGAATCAAGTTAAAAAAATAATAAAAAAAATTGAGAAAAAAATTAAAAATCGGTCGCGACGCAAATGATGGTCGGTCAGACGAGGACAAACAATTTTTTTTTTTTTTGGCCTGATCACTAACACTTAGTCTAAACTTCAACATCAACCTACCTTTGGGGCAGTCTTCAAACGTGACGCTCCCACTAACACAAGAATATCCCATGGGGCAGTCTAGACACTCGCTCTGCTTATCCACCGGGTTGTAGTACCCCGGCAGACACAGCGTGTGGTCGCTGCTTCCCTGGATACAGAATGACCCGGTGGGGCACGGTCCACCGGACTCTGTCGTGGTGCTGGGGTTGGAGGAGTTGGAGCCAAGCTTGCAGTAGTAGCCGGCCTCGCATTCGCCGGCCGGGTAGTCCAATCCAGGGACGTCGCAGTAGTAGCCTACAGTAGCAAGGGGAAGTATAAACAGTTTGGATTATTATATTGTATATTCGGTTTGCGATAACACTATGTGTATATCTACTTTGCTGTGTATGATTTGTTCTCTGAGAGCTTGTCTTGCTGTTTATTATATTACTATTGTTTGTTTGATTTGTGGTAACAACATGATAGTGAACAAATATAACATGGTTTGAAAGTGGACAGTAGATATTAGATCCCCAAAGTATTGGAAGTTGACAAACTAGTTCTCTTGGCTTCACCTGGGAACTCTTTTTGGTGTGGGGGGGGGAGAAGATGTTCATAGTGTTACAATCTTCTCGTCTAATCTTAGATTCCATCGACTTTAAATCCTGAATGGAACTCTGTGCATCAATTGTAATCATCTTTCTCAAGATCTTTTCAAATAATACTAATAAGAAAAAAGAATCAGCTGTTGCACTTAGAAATAACTATAAATAAATAGTAAACTTGCGGGTACAACCATGTGTAAATCTCTTTGTGGGAGTGTTGGCTCTGAAAAGAGCCGGTGTTCGAACAGTATACTCTGCTCGTCTTCAGGAGAATGCTGGAATCCTGATGGTGGAGCAGCTTAAGTAGTGCTGGGTGGATGCACTTTTGGGGGGCAAATACTATTTATTTGCAGTTATTTCTTATTTCTCAACACCATGCAAAGCTTCAAACAGCACTTAGCTGTTGCACTGCTTATTAACCAAAAGGACCTATGGTATAAATGCAAAACATTGTTAATGGCCTGACGTTTCGACCCTTGGTCTTTCTCAAAGGCTTTTTTTAGCCTTCGAGAAAGACTCTGCTAGAGCCAAAACATCAGGCCATTAACTATTTTTGCAAAATAATACTCATGCAAATTTACCTTCCAGACAAGTCTGACATTGATCGACACTCTCGCGGTTTGTCTCATTGTTAAAAGTGGACGCAGGGCAAGCCTCCGGTTCGCCGGTACCTAGTAGAGGGAATATTGAAACAGTTGTTAGCAAACCATGGTAGTAATGCAGTGTAAAGTTAAAACCACAGTAATATTCTGCTAATAGACCATTAAGCACAGCGCTCGGTAAACATCCAAGGCCTAATGAACATTGATCAAGTGCCAGTGTTACACGGCACACTGGTAGAAAAAAAATGGAGTCGCGTAAATCAAGGTCAGTTATCAAAATTTGAAAAAGCAAGAATTCAAGCTTATTTGATCGAATTCAACTAGTATGAGTGACTTCAGCCATGAAGTTGGGTCCAATTCCTGCAGCAAAAAATCTGTGGAATTTAAAAAAAAAAATTAATAGCTTTTGTAGCCAAAAACTTTGCAGAAATGTTGTGTTTACGTGCAACTTTTTTATGTGGTTTAGTTGGTGAACGTGCAGTTAGTGATAATTGCACGATGGCATACAGCCCCTGGCTTCAACTGCCTGTTACTTATTGCAGTAATTCTTTGGTAGAATTTGGTAGCCAATCAAATAAACTAGCTTCGTGACCACTTGTTCACGTTCGAGATATTCGGCCAAAAAATGGTCTATTACAGGAAAGGTTGTGGGTTTGAATCCCACCCGAGTAGTCATTAGATTTGTTCTACCCAGTACTTGGAAATCACGGAGTAAGTGGTACTTATTCCACACTGTAAAACCAAAGTAATATTAATACATTACCATAAATACATGTACATACACAGACTCCACTGTCACGGGAAGCCATTTTATACAAACTGTTCCCTTACCTTGCTCGCAAAAGTAGCCTGGTGGACAGATGCCAGCATCACCACGCGACAGTTCGGAAGGTGTGCGTGAGTCCGAGCCAAGACGACAGTAATGGCCGGCAGCACAGAGACCTGAGAATCAATCAATCCATCAATCAATCAGTGAATCAATTACTCCATAAATCAATCAATCATTCCATCAATGTGCGAATCAATCAATCAATCAATCAATCGACCAATCAATCAATCAATAAATCAGTCAATCAATCAATCAATCAATGGGTGAATCCATCAGTAAATCAATCAGTCAGTCAATCAATCAATGAGAAAATCGATCGATCAATCAATCAGTGAATCATTTCATCAATAAAACAATTAGTCAATCAATCAGTAAATCAATCAAACATTCAAGCAATCATTGAATCAATCAATCAGTCAGTCAATCAATCGATCAATGGTGAATCCATCAGTCAATCATTGATACTTTTTCTAAGAATCGGTTTGACAAAAAGTCTGAACGTCACTTACCAGATTCTGAGGTTGCGTTGAGCTGATCGCAGTAAAAGCCAAAGGTACACTGTGTGCATTGAGTTTCATTGGACAGGCCGGTCTGGTTACTGAACGTCCCCAAGGGACAGGGCTGCCACACATGGCCGGTACCCTCAGGACAGTAGAAACCCTCCGGACAATCCTGTGGATATGGACATAATATGAAGGTAATACACTGCAAGACTTGCAATGCACAAGGATGTGGGTTTGATTCTCAAGCTATTAAACCATATTCCCAGAATGCTTCAGAAGTGTCTCAAAAGTTTGTTTGTTTGTTTGTTTGTTTATCTTCCATAAAAAACAACTAGACAATCTGTTAATACATGAATAATACACAAAAAGAGAGCACCTCTTATTCTTACCGCATACATGCCTGCAAGAAACCTCCCTTCAGCAAACAAAGACACACTTGTTATTCCAACCATTGCCACCAAAACATTTGGTGATGGTAGTTTTCAGTTTGCTGGGCCTCATTTATGGAACAATCTCCCTCTTCACATCAAAAAAGCTACCATCGTCTCACACATTTCAAGACTCTTCTCAAAACATTTCTGTTCAATTCATCGTATATGTAATTTTCTTTTTTGTTTTTCTGAGCGCTTAGAGACTTTCTTCTGAAGGTGTTAGGCACTATATAAATAAAGTTGTTATTATTATTATTCATTTTATAATATTTCAGTGAACACTTTTTGTTACTTTTGAGATTAAATACCTGTGGATTCGTTCCCATGGTGCAGTAGTGACCCGGTGTACAGAGGTCACACTCTGCATTCTGCTCAGTGTCAGTGTACGTCCCTGGGTCACAGGGAACCGGTGAGCTGGTACCGGCCGGGCAGTGGAAGCCGATGGGGCAAATATCACCTGATTGTGGTCGACAGAAAGCAGACAGCATAATTTATTTATAAGTTTTCATAAATTACATCGATTCTAACGTATTTTTAAACACTTCTTGCTTCATGCTTTGGGTCCAACTTCATAAAGCCTGTAAGCACAACAAATTATGCTAAGCAGAACTATATCTTTAAAGGTATCGTACACGTTTGGTAATGACTCAAAACAAATATTAGCATAAAAACTTACTTGTTAACAAGCAACGGAGAGCTGTTGATAGTATAAAACATTGTAGGAAACGACTCCCTCTGAAGTAACGTAGTTTTTGAGAAAGAGGTAATTTCTCACTAAGATAATAAAAACTTCTTGCACAAATTTGTACAACAAGGGTGTTTTTTTTGCAACTTCGATGACCAATTGAGCCCAAATGTTCACAGGCTTGTTATTTTATGCATATGTTGGGATACACCAAGTGAGAACACTGGTCTTTGACAATTTCCAAACGTGTTCAGTGCCTTTAAAGTTTCAAATTTAACTGACCTGTGATACCATCAACCGGTGCGGCAACCGATGCATTCCCAGTGCAGTAGAATCCCTCCGTACAGTCACCGGCGGTCTGGTTCATGCCGTACTCCGGACAAAACTCACCCGGCTCACAACCCTTACACTGTAAGACAGACTCACGACCTGAAACATGGTTGAAATGAGATTGAGAGGTTTTTAAAAACATTACAGGAAAGCTCCATTAAAGAAAGAGGCTAGAATAAAACATCCTTTTCTATCTGACAACTAACACCTGTTATCTCCATGTAATTCCTTTTCCAAACAGTTGACTTAATTGGATCATGCACAAACCAGTAGGACTGCTGACTACCCCAGGCAGATAAACTGCTCATCCATTAAGTTTAATGACCCAAGTAATTCAATGTAAACATACCCACTGGTGAAAAGGATGTATACTTTCCGAGTTTTTTGTGGCCAAACTCAGAAATTCTTTATTGGAGCTTTCCCGTAATGAAGAGAGTTGCGTATTCTAGATCAATCCACTTAAAGTATTAATGTCATACACTCGGTAACAGTGTATTCCGCCATTACTTGGTCGCTTTTTAGGCTCACGTACACGTAGCATTGTCTACGTGTAAATCAAGGAAACCGGCCTACTACTTATTGCGCTCAATTACATGTAGGCTCTTTTACCATGAGTGCTTTCTTTTCACTGACAAACTACTACGTATGCGCTGTTTCATGCGCTACAATTTGCACAAACAGTCAGATACCAAATACATTTTAGTAATACGTGCTATGAAAATAAATAGGAGTCAAGACACAACATGTTAAATGGTCTATTACTTGATAATTTATAAAATCGTAAAGAACGAAGCGAGGATCGTATAGTCGTAATTGGCTAAATAAATTGTACAAATTACGCCTAAATCGTAAATGTTGGAATCTCTGGTGGAGACGTGTCAACATCCTTGGTCGTAGATGCCCATTGTGCTTCACAAAAACAGGCGTATTTAGCCCTTGGAAAAAAAAGCGGGAACATTTGAGTAAAAGGGCTGACCCACATGAACATATGGTGTAGGTTTTGGTATGCTCATCAGGCTATTTAATAACTATTTTGCTGATTTATCTGAGGGCAAACAAAACACAGTGTCTTGCACAAGGACACAAGTGCCATGACCAGGACCCAATTTCATAGAGCTGCTTAGCAACCGATTTTGTGCTTACTGAGCGAGTTTCCATTTCATAGTGCTGCTAACCGTAAGCACACGAAAAGGCATGCTAACCTTCCGGTGCTTACTGTATGAAAACGAATAATGTAACAATGCAAATCCATGGTGAACGCGTAAGAAGGCTACCTAATTTTATTGCTAACCTGTGAAATACACTTATGAACGAGCAAATTTTTCTGCTACAGTTAGCACGAAAATTTGCTTAGCGTTAAGCAGCGCTATAAAATTGGGCCCTGGACCGGTACCCACACTCTGACAAGACCAGAACTTGAGTCTGGTCTACTAGACTGCTCCGTAAGAAAACTTCACAGTGATCTGTCGTTACCTGCACTACACAACACACGGGACCTACAGCTTTATGTCCAACCTGAAGGACAAAGCAATTATGGATAAGTGTCTTGCTTAAGGACACAAGTGTCATGACAGGGACCGGTACCACACTCTGACAAGACCAGAATTTGAGTCTGGTCTACAAAAACTGCTCCGCAAGATAATTTACAGTGATCTTTCTTCACCTGCACTATACAACACACGGGACCTACAGCTTTATATCCCACCTGAAGGACGAAGCAATTATGGATAAGTGTATTGTTTAAGGACACAAGTGCCATGACCGGGACCCGAACCCACACTTTCAACTTGAGTCTGGTGCATCGGACCGCTCGGCCACGACACTCCACAACTGTTTATTGATTCTATTACCTTCAGTGGGGTTGTAAGTCCCTGGTGGGCAGTCATAGGTACGGTTGGTTCCTGTCGGGCAATACGCCCCTACCGGGCATATCCCTCCAGTGGCTCCATTCACTGGTGTTCTTAATATGGCTCCACGGACGCAGTAGTACCTGAACATCAGTAAGATAAAGTACAATATTAATAGTTTAGCAAAATAGGCTTGGGCCTAAAAACAAAAAATGTTTTGTTGGCGTAATGGGGCAACAAAAAAAGGGTAGGTAGGTCGGGATTTTTTTTTTAAATAGTTAAACGAAACTTGTGAATATCTGTTAACTGTTTAACTGTTTCTACCGTTCCAATAAAAACTTCAAGCCAGCGGATGTCAACAAACTTTCCAGGTTTAATAGAACACTATACCCACTCCTAAGGGTCACAGAACCAGGTCATAAAACCACAAATTTTTGATTGAAGTAAGAGTATTACAAACTGAAACAATGTATAACAAACTGCAGAGGATTAAGATCAGATGTAATTGGACCTCAATAGTAGGAGTGTCAATCATTGACAAAACTTCAGCTGGGGGAAAAAAAGTTGAAAAAAAATACATATATATATCCAGGGTCCGCTGTGTTTTTAGGGTAGTTCGGTTACGCAAAAAGAACATTTTTTTTTTTAGGCCTTAGTTTAAACCTAAAACTTCACAGGCTAAGACCTCAAATAACTTAATTTAATACTTTGAAATGCTTCTTAAGGCCTTCAATTTGGATAGTTCAGCTTAAGACTTTTTTAAGGATCCGCAGAAACCCTGATTGTTTGATGGTCCACTCACCCTGCCTGGCATGGTCCAGTTGGGCTCTCCAGTCCCTCGGTCTCACAGTATTCACCGCCAGGACACTGGATGCATTCGCCCGATGCCTTCAGCTTCAACCCATCATTGTAGGTGCCGCTTGGACATGGGTACTCGGTGTCGTACTTGGTACTGTTCAGGCAGTAGTGCCCAGCTGGACAGGGTACCGGGTTCTGCACCCCGTGGGAGCACTGGCTGTCATTCTGCAGGGTGCCGTCGCAGTAGTAGCCCTCGGGACAGAGTTTACAAGATGACTGCAGGTAGTAAATGAATACAAGATAAATAACAAGATAAATGCACAGTAAAGCCAGGTTCATACTTCCTGCGAATGCGAAGCGAATTTTGACATCACAAATTTGCGTCAAACAATTCGCAAGAGTTGCCCTTTGTCAACTCTTGCGAACCATTCGCAGCGAAAACAGAGCTGTGATCTCAAATTCACTTCGCACAGGATGGGTTTGAATCCCACTCGAGTAGTCTGTGAATTTTCTTTTACTGAATACAGTACTTATCACACATCAGTGTAAGGGTATAAACTAAAAGAATACTCTTTCCTTTCTTTTTAAAGAACTGCCAAATCTATACTTGTTCTTTAAAGAGTCTGTATACGCTTTGACTCTGAAAATTTATGGCAATAAAAACTTACTTGGTAAGAAGTACAGCAGCTTTCGATAGTATAATGCATTTTGAGAAATTTTTCACTTTGAAGTACTGCGGTTATGGAAAAAGATATCACTTTTTATCCCCCAAATATTAATCTGAAAAGCGTTACTGCAGTAACGTTTCTCAGATTGTGTATTCCAATTGCAAATCCTGCCTGGACATAACTGCTCCAGATTTTCGGCAATATCTCAAAAACGCTACTACCTTTTGAAATAAAATTTTCACAGGTTAGTTTTATGGTATATATCTACAACTATATAGTATTGAAACAGACAGTGGGTTCCAATTACCAAACAAATACAATCCCTTTAAATATATATGAATATAACTTACCATTCCCCATTCGTCTTGGTACGATCCAGACTCACAAGCGACCTCATCTGAACTTTGACCTGGACAGTAGTGACCTGGGGAGCACTCGTAGAGGGCTGGTCGGCTGACGTTCTGGCCGTCTGGGCAGTAGAATCCAGCCTCGCAGGGTGCGGTGGGCTCTGAGAGGCCACTGTCTTCACAATAGAAACCTAAAGGAAGAGACGGAAATATTTTGTTTTAAAGTTGATTCAATTAATTTTGTTTTTATTTACGCTTACTAGGTGTTAATTTGAAATCTCTTATTCCGATCTATTTGATGAGCAAATAAACCTAGTTTTGAATTTTGTCAGGAAGTGCCTTGTTTAGGCATGGCGCGCCAGATACACGTGTTATTTCTTTTCTATGTGCTAAATAGCTCAGCTTCACTCATCTTTTAAAGAACTTCTGTTAAAAGGTTGGGGTTTTTAATCGTTTTTGAGAATTTGTCGTATTGAGGGCATATGTGGACCAAATTCATGTGATGCAAAACAAGTTAACATTGTTGTTATTATCGTTTGTAAGTCTTTCGTCATCGATGGAAGAAAACAACATACTGACAGTTAACATAAGATGAAACTGTAATTGTGGTGCAAGAAAACTCCCTGTTGAAAGCGCCCTCATGCGGTCAAAGATATGGTCAATTCGCCGTATTTTTGACCGCGTGAGGGCGTTTGTGGACCAATTTTTACGTGATGAAAAACAAGTAAACAAACAGGGTTTTTTCATTTTTGTTATTATTATGTTTATGTATTTCGTCAATGATACAAGAAAACTACCTGCAGGCAATTAAAATAAGATGAATCTGTAGTTGTGATGCAGTACATTCCTAAAGAAAGCGCCCTCATGCGGTCAAAAATATGGTTCATTGCAGTTTAGCATCTCATTTTAAAAGATATGAAGAAAGAAAGAAAGCAGATCCCAGAACTGACCCTTAGAGCAAAGTTTGCAGTCTTCAAAGGCGGTGTTCCCAGTGGCATTGCTGAAATAACCCGCCGGGCACGGTTCAGGGTCGTAGGTCCCTCGTGGGCAGTAGTGACCCGGTGTACACAGGGCACCGGTGATGTTATCGTTGGGGTCTGGTCGCCAGGCGCCCTCTACGCAATAATATCCCTCGTCGCAAAGATCCGTCTCGTTTTGCTGACCCGCTGAATCGCAGTAGTAACCTGGGGGATATTTTATAAACAATGTTAATTTTTTGTTTTTTTATGCTGTGAACATTTATCAGGGGTGAGAGTCGCTGCTGACAAAAAAAGTCTGAAACTGGGATCCAGATCTTAGCCGAGGTACGTTGAAATTATGGCATTTCCAGCTTTTGGTAACTCCAAAGGAGCTTTTGAGAACAGTATCCTAAGCACTTGAGAAGTAGATCAAAGAGCCTGACTTACTTAAAGGCATCGTACACGTTTGGTAATTACTCAAAATATATATTAGCATAAAAACTGACTTGGTAACGAGCAACGGAGAGCTGTTGATAGTATAAAACATTGTGAGAAACGACTCCCTCTGAAGTAACATAGTTTTTGAGAAAGAGGTAATTTCTCACTAAAATAATAAAAACTTCTTGCAAGAAGTTTTTATTCCTATCTGAAAGCACAAAAATGTGTACAACAAGGGTGAGTTTTCTTTCATCATTTTCTTGCAACTTCGATGACCAATTGAGCCCAAATTTTCACAGGCTTGTTATTTTATGCATGTGTTGGGATACAACAAATGAGAACACTGGTCTTTGACAATTTCCAAACGTGTTCAGTGCCTTTAAGACAAGTGCCTTGCTCAAGGACACAAGTGTCATGACCAAGAATTGAACCCACACTCCGATGATTCAGAACTTGTCTTTGATGCCTTTAATTTGAAGAAAAGCATTTTTTGTTCACCAGACGGACTTTTAAAAGTCTGAATTCAGACAAAAGTCTCATCCCTGGAATGAGGAGGGGTTTTTTTCCTGCGGAAATTTGTTTTGACTGAATTTTCAAACAAGAATCCTGTATCAAGTTATAAAACACAAGGGAAACTGACTGGGTAAATTTTAACCATAATTTGGTGTTGAACAAAGAAAAATTGACTAGAGCAGGATTTGGTGAGAAGCACTGCAGCTGTTGATAGTATGAGCTATTTGGAGAAAGGACTCCCATTCTAAGTAGTATGCTTCGGAAAATGTTTGCACCGAAAAACATTTGAATCTGATTCATGCATGAATCGTTTCTTAGATTTGAGAGTTGGTTTACGTCTGCAAATGCTGCAGCCAGAGATGCTGTTGGTACTCGCTGTCACCTCGCTAAACTTGGATGGATTCAGCGTTCTTACGAGGACACCAGGACAGTTTGTTGCTGTTTTCTCAGCAAGTAGACACTGTATTCACCTGAAACTTTCACATGTGACTCTTATTGTATCTTTCTTTATAATTTTGCCTATAAATCAGCATTTTGGTGACAAAAACCAATATTTGACAATACCTTTAAACCCATGTCCCCTCCCCTTCAGAATTTTACTCCTAACCCACCCTGACACCAAAATCAAAACCCTGATGTGATTCTTCAAACCATCTCCCCTCCCCCTGCTTTACGCAGCAGCAAGACCTACCCCTGGTGCATGGTGTCGGGTAGTTGGATCCCTCTGGGCAGAATTCTCCAGGTTGGCATTGCCCTCCCGTAGAGTTCCCCGGACAGAAGCAGTTGGTTGAAATATTGTCGTAGCCGTAATCCGTTGGCATGTCGGACCACGCTCCACGGATACAGTACCAGCCCGGTGCGCATTTCTCTGTCACGTTCTCCTGACCGGGACTTCCGCAGTAGTACCCTAAAAAATAAAACGATTATAAAACAAGTTCAGGAAGAGGAAGTTTACTCGTAGTCTAGTTGTGCTGAAGGTGCTTGGAGTAAATTTAAGCCATATCCGAAATCGCGGTTGCGGCTGTGGTTGTTGCTGAGGCTGTTGCCAGAGCTGCCAACATTTACATCTCTCAATCAGGGAGGTTTTGTACAACAATCATGGAGATATTTAGAATTAGGACGTATCCGAATTGGCGGCTACAGCTACGGCTACGGCTGTTGCTAAGGGTATTGCTAAGGATGTCCTATACTTCAATGCATGATGACGCGGAAATCTAGCCGTAGCCGTAGGCTGTAGCCGGTTTTTCGGACATGGCCTTACATTCGACATAATAGTTGAAAAGTTTCCATAATTATGGAGATTTTCAAATCGGTTCCATCAGAACATGGATAGATTGGTTTATTTTCAGGGAACTCTCAGCAGAATCAGGGAGAGTTGGCAGCTCTGTGTTGCTCAGGGCAGGCTATCTAGAACTTTCAAGCAAAAAATAAGACATATTACATGACGCGCACTAAACCAATCATAAGGGAGATTCTTTGAACGGGGCATTATAACAAATTTTACACCCTTCATATAGGGCCCGATTTAAAATAAAGTTGCACGGTTCGGCAGAAATTGGTTACAAACAAATAAGCCATCAACGTAAATGTACGTGTACATTTTTGCAAGTGATGCCTCGCTGCTGTTTTGCTCAGCATAATACTGATAAATCGCTAAGCAAAAACTGTCTGCATAACGGCTTTTATATGATTGGGTCCAATGTGTACACCATGCCCGATATGGGGGCAGAGGGTGTGTGTCCCCCCCCCCCCCACCCCCCTAATGTTCCTGTACTTTAACACGCTATTTTCCTCTTGTACAAAAGTACCCCCCCTAAAATCCTCCAAAGAATTTCTGAGATTCCAAGCACGCAATGAAGACACAGTAGGGGGGTAACCACCAGGGCCCACTTCATAAAGCCTGTAAGCACAAAAACTTGCTAAGCAAAGAAAAGTATTGCTTAGCAGAAACAGGTTACCAGCCAAAATTACATTCAGTTTGCATTGTTGTGACTGACGCCCCACTCAATTTTTGCTTAGCAAAGAAATTTGTCAAGCAGTATTTTCTGCTTATTAACAGCTTTATGACATTGGGCCCATGCCCCGTGTCAAGCACCAAATGCCCAAGTGGGCCGTTGAATTACCAGGTTCACAGGGTTTACAGTCTTCAAGCTGTGTCTTCATCTCGTAGTCATTGTAATAGCCCTTGGGGCAGGGATGCTGCGTTGGGTACTCAGTCCTGCTGGGACAGTAATGGCCCTTTGGACACAACAGACTGGCCGTTGTGGAGTTTACTGGACACCAGAATCTAAAGACAAAGGGAAAACATGTTTAGAACATTGAAAATAACTATTAAGACCGGGACCCAATTTCACAGAGCTGCTTAAAAGCACAAAGAGTAACTAAGCACAACAACATTTCGCTTTGAAGTAACGTGGTTATGGAAAAAGATATCAGTTTTTATCCAAACAAATTTGAATCTGAGAAGCGTTTCTGTCAGAAACGTTTCTCAGATCGTGTATTCCAACTGCAGATTATCCTTCCTGCGTGGACATAACCGCTCCAGATTTTCAGCGATATCTCAAAAACGCTACCATCTTTAGAAATCAATTTTTCACAGGTTAGTTTTATGGTATATATCTACAGCAACAAACAAACAGTGGGTTCCAATTACTAAACGTATACAATCCCTTTAAGAAATGCAAAAATCCCGCCTCAATCATTATACCCACCCTTCTTCACAATCCTGGCATTCATATTGTCCTTCCAGTGGGTTATAGGTCCCGGCATCACACCCCAGTGGGAACGATGTACCCATGGGGCAGTAGTGTCCAGCAGGGCAAGGCCCACCAGTGGCATCTTCAGTGGGGTTATTTGGGTCCAGGGACCCTCTGAGGCAGTAGAAGCCGGGATCGCAGTCGCCGGCTGGCCAGGTCAGCCCCTCGGCGTTGCAGTGCATGCCGTACAGGCAGCTGGTGCATTCGCTCTGTCAAATACAAGGTTACGGGTTGAGAGTCAAATGTGAACGGAAAAGTGTGAAACTTGGATCCAGCGCCCAATTTCATAGAGCTGCTTAAGCAGAAAAAGTAGCACAGCGCAAAAGATTTTTGCTTACCAGAATAAGGTTACCAGCCAAACTGCCATGTCACGTGTACATTTTGTGACTGGTATCCTGCTAATTTCTGCTTAGCAGAAAATTGTTGAACAATATTTTCTGCTTAAGCAGCTCTATGATATTGGGCCCTGATCCTAGGAGGTGTATATTGAAATGATGGAATTTCCACGTTTTGATAACCCCTGGAGTTAAAGATTTTAAGGAGCTTCTGGGAACAGAATCGTGCTAGGGAAGTAGATGAAAGAGTATGACTTATTTTTTATCTGGAGAAAATAGCAGCATTTTTTTGTCACCAGGCATATGTAGGTGTGTCTTGCTGGTAAGTACGGAGTGAATCCCACTGCTATTTGGAATTAAATGAATATGGTTGGAAAGGTGTTTTAAAGGTGGAATATAATGATCAACACAAAATATATACCTCAAAATTGTGTGCTTTTCCTTTTTACTATGTGAACCAACGCGGTCCGCCATTTTTTAGAACCAAATTTTGACTCCACAAAATGGCGGACGGTGTTATTTCACAAAGTAAAAGGAAAAACCATTCAATTTTGAGGCATATTTGTGCAGATCATTATGTTCTACTTTTAAAACATCATTCCAACCATGTTCATTTCACAAACAATCGCTTTTTATAGCCCAAAGCGCCCATAACAAAGGCAACGTGTCCCTTTAATTGTACATACCTGAGCTTGTAACTTAGTCTGGTTCCCGAATCTGCCTCTTGGGCACGGAGTGGGCGTGTCCGTTGCTGCTTCACAGTACGAGCCCACTGGGCACACCCCTGCCACGCCTAAAGATTCAAATCAAAGCAGAAACAAATGGTCACCTTCAACATTAACCCAACCCCATCTCCATTGAATGTTTTACTAGAGTATTCTTCCTCACTCTAACAAAAAATCCAACACGGTTGAATGGCTTCTGACTGGCACCCCTGAAACAAAGAAATTGACGAAATAGGGAGACCGCCAACATAGGGCTAGACGGCTCAGTTAGAAGAGTGCCAGCACGTTAAACCGGACGTCGTTGGATCAAATCCCGCTCTAGTCAATTTTTCTTTGTTCAACCCCAAATTAAAAATCCAACACCATACATGTATGATAAATCAACACCCAAACTGTTGAACTCCGATTATGATGTCCATGCCCCCCCCCTCCCCTGGGTGCCCACCCCATTTGAATGCTGAACTTTTGAGATTAAAAATACTAGAGTAAAATGTTACATTTTATGAGCTTTGATGTGATATTTTCCTGTTTCCCTAAATCCAGGAAGATGTGGCATCCATTAAATTAAACACGAATGAAATTCATCCAGACTAATTTGATTCACCACAAATTGCCAGGGATCTGTAGTTTCTCTGCCTGTCAACCTTTCGGGTCCAGAACAACTAGATAGTATACATTTTGGTGATAACTTTGAGTGTTTATAATTCTTTATCTCTTGCCTTTTGTGTATATAAATGTATATTTTGTTGATGTATTTGTGATGTTTTTACCTGTAAAATTAATTAATGAAATGAAATGAAAAGACCCCTTGCACATGACGTCACAAGCCCAAAAGAGTCCCCTCACTGAGGTCAATGAAGAGTTATCATTGGCTGAGAGTCGTGCGTGTCCATTGTTTGATATCAACGATGGCGGCCATTGCAAGAGGGTCAGTTTCTGAACCCTTGTCTACCTGACCTAGAATGAAGAGAGTTATCAATGACTGAGAGTCCTGCACAGCACGTATGTTTCCATTGTTTGACATCAACAATATCGGCCATTGCAAGTGGGTCTGTAAACTGAACCCTCGTCTACCTGACCTACAAAGAAGTGTTATCCCTTTACCACCGACAAAATTCATCAAGGACAAGTGGATTCTCTAATTACTGTTGGAGGGCACTGTAGTTTGTTCGGACTTGACCTCATTTATAAATTGCCACGGTGGCAATATTTTTTTAATTTTCCTACGATCTTCTTTGATTGTCCCTCAAGCTAAATAGCTAGGCTGAAATACTGATATGACTTCCTTCACCGGTCTGACAGATTTTTAATTAAATAATCCTTTTGTACTCATCCTCCTGCAAAACAGAGACAACTTACACCCCGGAAAATGGGTGTTGAGAAGACAAAACCTTAACCTGACCGTTTTTGTTTAGCTAGCGCTGGTTTAAAACAGGTCCAAAGACGACCTCAGGAAATTAAAGGTAATGAGGCAAAAGGAAAAAAGTCTTTCTTTGCAAAAGTCAATTTAAGATCTCACAATGATGAGGATACTGGCCAATCACAGGCCACGCCGGCAAATGTTTTATTCATAAGATCCCTAAATAGACCAATCAAAACGTTCTACTTCAGGGGTGCAACAAAAAGATGAATGCTACCAAGCAGGGATACCCAGAAACGTGCTCAGCATATTCTGGTTACCAGTCAAGGTTTCATAAGTATGAACACAGTTTTTCCATGGTAGTCTCTGCCCTAACCTGTTGACTTTAAACACTACGTATTTAAATTTACAAACTCCTTCAATTATGCCCTTTCACAAACGTAAGCTTGACCAATCAGAACCCGACAACTACAGGCTTCCTTGACAGTTTTCCAGTATAAGAGTCACACACCTACAGTGGTGACACTCACAGCCGCAGCAGCAACAAGTGTAAGATTAAAATTCTGCATTCTCCAATCTCCGACAAAACTGCTACACATCTTAAACAAAATCTACTCTGGATCAACCACACCGGGCCCTTCATCCTTCAGCACAGACCCCCACACACCAACGATCCAAAAATGACGTGGAAAGTACTCTTGGCGGTGTCCATGCTCCACCTTACACTTTTCGTGTTGCTGGGGACAGCCCAATTTGCGAGTTTCCCAGGGTACAGTCATCCCCGTGAGCTAAGACTCTTCAACGCAGAAAACAGAGCCATCAAAAATGTCAAATACCACATGAAAACCGCGAGCAATTACGTTATCTGTGGTCGAGACTGCAGTATGGACAAGGAATGTAAATCATTCAACTACTATAAATGCGACAAACTGTGTGAGCTGAACAATTCTACACGGTTTGACTATCCCGAGGGCCTTCGTTGAAGTTCAGGGTGCTGTGTACTTTGATAGAAATGAAGAAACACCTCTCTTCTCATTGCCTGATAACCCAGTTGATCGCTACGGTAGTTGCAAGAAGCTCATGGAGGCTGGATACCACACGAGTTGCATCTTCAAGATCTACCCAGCCGGTTTGGCTGATGGTCTTGATGTCTACTGCGATATGGAAACTGATGGCGGAGGATGGATCGTGTTTCAGCAGAAACAGGACAGCAGCGTTTACTTTGACCGTAACTGGACCGAGTACCAGTCTGGTTTCGGTGATATTAGCGGTGAGCATTGGCTAGGGAACGACAACCTACTGCGTCTGACCTCCGACAATTCACATGGGCCATGGGAACTCCGCATGCATCTTATGGTACATCCAAGTTTTGCTACTGTAAAATACACAAATTTTAAAATAGCAGGTGAGACCTACACAATGAACTTTGACACATACGATGTCAGCAGCACTACAGGTAATTGTCTTCAGTTTTACAAAGGAACCCCCTTCTCAACAAAAGACTACGACAATGACGCAATGTTGTTTTTTAACTGTGCTCAATACTACAAAATGGCGTGGTGGTTTGATACCTGCAGTAATTATTTTACTCTTTGCGACACAAACATGAATGGGAACTGGGGTTTTCATTCTTTCAAGTTGAATATGAAGATACGTGAAACAGACCATAACTAGAGTCTTCACTTAAAATACAGTCACCCTGAAGAGCGGAGAGCAAATTCTCACCTTGCCCAATGCATACATGTAAATAGTAACTATTTGAATAAAAAGTTCCCGATAGACGCAGTCTTTATAGGCAACTTGGGTTTGTGTCTTTAACCCATTAGAGACCATTCATTTCTGTAAAATCATCACAAAACGCCCAGACATTGTTGATATTGTTAATTTCTTTAAGCAAATTTTGTCAGTAAAAATGTCAACAGAAATAACATGAAACAGAAAATTTAGTTTTGTGTTTAGAAATTGGGATACTATGTTAAAATACTACATTGGAAAATTTCATATCCGGACATGACCTTTACTTTGACCTTTTTATGTGAATGGATGTAGGTCAAACCAGGCATGCAACTGCCCGATGAAAAAAAAAGAGGAAAATTTTCAAAGGCACAACGCAAGCGCAGAGCGAGGCAGCCAAAACGCCAAGGGACATGAGACCCACAATGGTACCCTAGAAAATGTTGAGGTTTATTATGCTCTTAGCATGTACAGGCCTGTGAATGGACCCTTAAAAAAATAGCTGAAACACTACATGATGTAAGAATGATCGTGGAACGTCAAGTGAGCGCGCGTAACACACTTACGCTGGTCGAATTGGGGCACCCCGTTGATCCAGTAACTAGGCTTATTTCACATTATTGTAGTTGTAGATTGTTGTTGCCAAGCATGTATTAGGCTTTTTTTTTTAAATCGTAAAAAACCCCCCCAAAAAAAAAAAATGTTACTTGTTAGCCAAATAAAATAAACTTAAGTACTTAAAGAGATTGTACACGTTTGGTAATTGAAACCCACTGTTTGTTTCAATCCTATACAGTTGTAGATATATACCTTAAAACTAACCTGTGAAAATTTCATTTCAAAAAGTGGTAGTGTTTTTGAGAAATTGCCGAAAATCTGGAGCGGTTATGTCCACGCAGGAAGAGTAATCTGCAATTGGAATACACAATCTGAGACACAATTCCGTCAGATTCAAATTTGGGGGGATAAAAAGTGATATCTTTTTCCATAACCGCAGTACTTCGAAGTGAAAAGTTTCTCAAAATGCATTATACTATCCAAAGCTGCTGTACTTCTTACCAAGTAAGTTTTTATTGCCATTAATTTTCAGAGTCATTACCAAACGTATACAGACCCTTTAATTGTTTAAAATTGTAAAACAAATCGTGCTTACTTACTGTTTTGATGTTACTTGTTAGCCACCCTTCATAGACTAAAGTACTTAATTGTTTACTAATTTAAAACAAATCGTGCCGACTTACTGTTTTGATGTTACTTGTTAGCCACCCTTCAATAGACTAAAGTACTTAATTGTTTACAAATTTAAAACAAATCGTGCTTACTTACTGATTTGATGTTACTTGTTAGCCACCCCACGATGTACTCAAGTACTTAATTGTTTGCAAATTTAACACAAATCGTGCTTACTTCCTGTTTTGATGTTACTTGTTAGCCACCCTACAATGTATTCAAGTACTTAAGTGTTTGCTAATTTAAAACAAATCGTGCTTACTTACTGTTTTGATGTTACTTGTTAGCCACCCAACAATGTACTCAAGTACTTAAAGAGGAAGGGAAATGACCAATTCATTTTTTTGATGTACTAACTTTCCAATTAATAGAGTCCTCATGTGAGTGGGGAAAAAGTTACAAGTCTCTCAAACCTCACATTAAAGTAGTGTAAATTACCATTGTATTCGATACCCTTCCAGTGCAAAATTTGTCAACATCCAAAACATCTTATGACACCATTCTGAGAAAATTTTGCACTGGAAGGGTATCGAATACAATGGCAATTTACACCATTTTAACGTGAGATTAGAGACTTGTAATTTTTTCCCCACTTACATGAGGACTCTATCTATTGAAACATGAGTACATAGCACTAAATTGTATTGGTCATTTCTGTTCTCTTTAATTGTTTACTAATTTAAAAGAAATCGCGCTTACATGTAATTACTCTTTTGATGTTACTTGTTAGCCACCCTACGATGTACTCAAGTATTACAATAAAATACACTGGTGTGTGTAGTGACACATTAGCAAGGACGCAACCTTTGTTTTTGTTGATGAACAGTTTTCCATTGACTAGAAACCTACCACGGCCAAATCTTCATTGCAGGTTGTTCAGGGGACCAGGTTGACTTGGTGGTGTCTGAACCGCCCCACCCCACCCCCTCGGTCAGACTGTAGCATGGACAGTGGCATGACTAATGGGGAGGGCACCTGCCTCCACAATTGATGTCTGCTGTCCCCCCCCCCCCCCCGGGTGCCCACCCCCCCCCATTTGAAATGTTGGTCTTTTGAGATTACAAATTACCAAGCTTTAATGTGATAATTTCAATGTGTTTAAAGCAATTTTTCCATTTACACACAGACAATGTATTTGTTTTTACACTCACGCCAGATTATCTGATAACAAAATAATAGTAAATGGCATAACAAGAGCGCTGAAAATGGGCTTGTTTTAGAGACATGCAAACGGAATCTACAGTGGCCAGAAGTGCCCCCCAATAAAGAATGGTGCACCCCCTCATGCCCCCCTGAAATGTTACCCTAGTTTCGGCGCTGAGCATAAATTGCATTTATAGTCCCTCCCTGACGGCGTGGATTTCCTCTATTTGGGATTTTCCTCCTACATGTAAAACAGCTATTTCTCCATCATCTTCTCCACACATGTATATTCAGGCATTTGGATCACAGTGCTAATATCTTTTCAGGGTCCATTGGTTTCACTACAATAAATATTTAAAGGTATCATACACGTTTGGTGATGACTCAAAAACAAATATTAGCATAAAAACTTACTTGGTAACAAGGAACGGAGAGCTGTTGATAGTATAAAACATTGTAGGAAACGACTCTCTCTGAAGTAACGTAGTTTTTGAGAAAGAGGTAATTTCTCACTAAAATAATAAAAACTTCTTGCAAGAAGTTTTTGTTCCTATCTGAAAGCACACAAATTTGTACAACAAGGGTGTTTTTTCTTCCATCATTTTCTTGCAACTTCGATGACCAATTGAGCCCAAATTTTCACAGGCTTGTTATTTTATGCATATGTTGGGATACACCAAGTGAAAACACTGGTCTTTGACAATTACCAAACGTGTTCAGTGCCTTTAAATAATCACGACTGGTAGGCCTACTGTGCAAACATTTTTATTAGCAAAAAATCAATTTGTTAGAAAATACTTTTTTCCCATAACAGGTTTCTGAAATTGGGCCCTTGTCAGGCGGAAAATTTAATTTCTTGTCTACCTAACTCCGGAAGATGTGGCATCCGTTAAATTCAAAGTGAATTTCATTCACTTTTAATTAAAAGTGAATGAAATTCATCAAGACCGATTTGATTCACGTTGGGTTGGTTGTGTAGTTTGTTTAGACCAATTTTCACCAGAGGTGTTACGCTCCCTTTGCCCGGTAAAAAGAGCGATAAAAGATACTGGAATTTATGATCTAAATCTTCCTTTTTACCAGGAAATAAAGTCTGTCCTGAGCCAGTATGGCTCATCAGGCCAGTGTTTATATCCGGTTTCCTTGGCATAAAACATTTGAGATTATTTCTATTCCCCCTGGACAGGCTGCCAGTCCATCGTAGGTTACTCCCCAGCTCTCACAGGTACCCATTTGTACTCCTGGGTGAAGAGAAGCAATAATGGTTAAGTGTCTTGCTTAAGGACACAAGTGTCACGACCGGGACTCGAACCCACACTCTGCTGATCAGAAACGCCACAGCTTGAGTCCGGTGCTCTTATCCGCTCGGCCACGACAAGCCACCCTTTTACCAGGAGTTACTGTGTAATCCCCAATTCCAAACCTTCGACCTTGTTTCTGACGAACAAGGATTATGAGAGATCAATAGGCTGCCGGAATGTTTTCTATTGTGTTCGGTAAGGGAGGTGAATCCGAGGTTCCAGCAAGACATGGAAATTATCGACCGTGGCTCAAGGGAAAAGGTTCCGGCAAAATCACTATGAACAAAACACATTTTCTCAAAAGAGAAGAAGAAATCCCTTTTTAGAACGTCTGTTGTCTTTACTCAGTCATGGTTTCCTTGTGACAATGATGTTCTCCCAAAAAAAGCTGTCTCGAATTTCCAGAATTTTTTTTAAAATTCCGAGCGACAAGTGGTTGAAATAGTCCCATGAAAGAAAAACTAAGATTATGTTACCTTTGAATGTTACTTCTGGAGTTGCCGTATCCGAGCCCTCGGTGCAAAAGTAGCCAGCGTCGCAATCTCCCGTTACCATGGTTGCGTTGATATACGCACAGAACTTCTTTGGATCACAGAGCGTGCACTGGGACTCGTTCTTGAGGCCAACTTGATTGCTGTAGCTACCGGTGGGGCATGGGCGCCAGTCATAGCCGGTGCCGTTTGGACAGTAAAATCCTTCAAGAGTGACGAGTCAAATAAAGAAAATACTGAGTATACAGTGCCTAACACACATTGGTGTATGGGTAAAACCAAATAATATTTTTTATCCACGATGCAAATATAACATCTATTAAAATTGCCTCTAGCTACCGGGCAATCTCGGTGGTCTAGTTGGAAAGACATCTGCTCTAGAATGGCAAAGGTCGTGGGTTCGAATTCCACCAGAGTAATATGCCTGTGATTTTTTTTCACAGGACTCGGGAAAGCACTGAGTATACAGTGCTTTACAGACATCAGTGTACAGGTAAAACTCAAATATAATAATCTATTAAAATCGTTGTTATTGGTTTAAAATAAAGGAGACTTGAACACTAATTACGGGAAAGCTCCAATAAAGAATTTCCGAGTTTGGCCACAAAAACTCGGAAAGTATACATCCTTTCACCAGTGGGTACGTTTACATTGAATTACTTGGGTCATTAAACTTAATGGATGAGCAGTTTAATCTGCCTGGGGCAGTCAGCAGCCCTACTGGTTTGTGCATGATCCAATTAAGTCCACTGTTTGGAAAAGGAATTACATGGGTATAACAGGTGTTAGTTGTCAGATAAAAAAGGATGTTTTATTTAGCCTCTTTCTTTAATAGAGCTTTCCCGTAATGTGAATCCGATAAGAGTAGAACCGAGGTCGGGAAAAGGAATTACATGGATGTAACAGGTGTTAGTTGTCAGATAAAAAAGGATGTTTTATTTTAGCCTCTTTCTTTAATAGAGCTTTCCCGTAATGTGAATCCGATAAGAGTAGAACCGAGGTCGGGCCGTTTGGACTTACCATGTGGGCACGGTTCAGGGTCATATCCAGTGATGCAGTACGACCCTTCAGGGCAAACGTCACACTCACTACGATGCGTCGTCGTTGTATACGTCCCTGGTTCACATGGGATGGACGAGGTGGTTGGACCCGGACAGTAGTGGCCGGCCAGACAGGGGTCGCCGGTCACCCCACCGTCTTCGGGTGTCGGGGAGGTCGCGTTACCAAGACAGTAGTATCTGCGGCAAGAGGGTGGGAAAGGGAGGAAAGAAGATATCTGCTGGTAACCTAACTTTTAACCTACTTTTATCATGCCTTAATTATCAGGATCATTTGTCAGATTCAGTTGCAAGGTATCATACAGGATTGGTAAGGATAAAAAACTTCATTGTTTAATTTTTAGTCTGAATTTTTGCTTTCTCCTGTGAATTACTTCCCTCTGAAATTGTGTCATTTTCGAGAAAACTGTATCTGTAAACCTAAAAAAAAAAAAAAAAATGCTGACTTGGGTTGTTAACCAAAATTAAAGACGGATTAAGCAAAAATGTTCACAGGTTTGTTTTTTCAAATATTGTATTGCTGATCCGTTACGTGAGTCAGGAGAAAATAGTGTAAAACCATGCACAATTTTCAGCATGTAAACGCATTGTCCTTAATGTTGGTTGTAACAACCGAAAGCAGCTGTTGCGATTTTTTTTAGGTTTTCAGATGCAGTTTTCTCGAATATGACTTTATTTCAGAGGGAAATATTTCACAGAAAAAAATGGTTCTAGTATGAACTTCATAATCAGTAAGCTTACAGACTAAAATTAAAAAAGTTTTTATCCTTTCAGTGCCCGCTTTTTAAAAATGTTTTGAACCTAAAATGCCCAGCTTTTTGAGGTTTTTCGAAATTCTGTATAAAAAAATAAATAAATAAGTCTTTCTCACCAAACAAAATGTATCTTGCTGATTTGTGTTGCCTTGGTACATCCCAAAGTCAATAGTTTTTCTTGAGTGATAATTCCCTCTTGTGATAACATGTATATTATGGGTCGCACATGTACGATTGATGACCCTTTTCGAGTACATAAAACAGATCGTACATGTACGATAATGGCACTTTCGAAATACATAAAATAGATTGTTATTTTATTTGATTTTTTTATGAGATATCGCCTAACATCACAAGGCCGGATGGCCACTTCAAGGTGAGGGCTACACTTAACTGATTAGGGCTGTCGACCCAAATCAACTGTCACCAGGGGCACGTTGCCACCTACTCCTAGGGCTGAAACAGGGTTACCCCCTTCACAGTCCGTAAGGATATAGGTATGTACGACCTTGGTACTAAAAGAGTTAACAAACAAAAGACAAAGTGTATTAGGTATTAGCATTAACTTACCCGGGATCACATGGTCCACTTGGTTCAGTCAGCCCAGTGCCATTACAGAAGTAGCCCCCTCGGCAAGGTTGGCATTCTGAGGCCGTCTTCAATCCCGTGCTGTCGGACATCTTACCAACGGGACAGTCCTCTGGTAGTGGCACACCTTTTGACCGACAGACAAACATATAATAATGATAATAGTAATAATAATACCAAGCATTTTAATTTGCTCAACTTGGTGAACAAAACCACACCGCTAACAATAAGTGAATCAGAAGAAAAAAACACACAGTCAAAATCAAAATTTTAATAAAATCAAAGATCGAATGAAAGAATGCTGCATGGGATGCCATTCGACGCATTTAGGTCATTTTGGTCATCATCTGTGCATATCTGAATCTGAAATTTGTGCAATTCATAATCATAGACGTTAAACCAATGTTTGTATGAGAGAAATTGGTTTTTGCCAGCTTGGCATTTACATCCCCCTTGTGGGAGCTTTGCCGAGTTCCCTTGTTGGGAAGATCATCTAAACAAACAAACAAACAAACAAGAATAACTTGACGCTTACCGGCGGGACAGTATTGTCCAGGAGGGCAGTCTTCACCCGTCACGCCATCTGTGGGGGTAGCTGTGGAGGATTTCCCCTTACACCAAGAGCCAGCCGCGCAGTCACCTGTGGACAAACAAAGTCATCATCAGTAAGTTGGTCTTATCTTCAATTCAATGCAATTCAATCAACTTCAACGGAAAATTCATTTCGGCCTTTTACATTCAATAAGTTATGAATATGTTAAATTACAATACGTCCTACACAAAAACATATAAAAACCACGGCAGTTCACTAAAAAAAAGGGAATGATGCAAGAAGTTATAGCCCAGGTGCTAAAAAGTTCATTCATAAATACCCCAGACAGTTTCGCTACTCCTATTGGTGGAGAACGCATCACGTGGGGGTGTTTAAACGGTTGATAAAGACACAGCTGAAGCTGTTTAAGACCGGCTGGCTTTGCGTGTTGGGCGCGCAAGCTCATGTACACCAATTTAAATTACGAAGAACGCAATTCATAGCTATTAGTAACAGCGCGTAATATGTGTGTACACGCGCGTATACACACCGACCGACGCGCACAAAACATTTTTACAAAAGTTTTTGGAAATTTGCAAACTTCGAAAAATTCGCAAATGAAACAGTGTGACATTGTCTATAATTGTGATATTATATTGCTTTTTAACATAAGGGCATTTATGAATGGGAATAAAAGAGTAGTGACTCGTTCTTAAACGGCCGTTTAAAACCTTGCAGGGTCGTGGCTGTGCGATAAAGGCCCTCGCCTTCGCTCGGCCTTTATCACACGGCCACGACCCTGCCGGTTTTAAACGTCGCCTACTCTTTTATTCCCTTATTTACAATTGCTAGTGAGCACATTGTGCTTCGCAAATTTAAGAGGAAAACAAAGATGATGTAGGTCTTAAAGGCACTGAATACGTTTGGTGATTGTCAAAGACCAGTGTTCTCACTTGGTGTATCCCAACATATGCATAAAATAACAAGCCTGTGAAAATTTGGGCTCAATTGGTCATTGAAGTTGCAAGAAAATTATGAAAGAAAAACACCCTTGTTGTACAAATTTGTGTGCTTTCAGATATAGGAATAAAAACTTCTTGCAAGAAGTTTTTATTAATTTAGTGAGAAATTACCTCTTTCTCAAAAACTACGTTACTTCAGAGGGAGTCGTTTCCTACAATGTTTTATACTACCAACAGCTCTCTGTTGCTTGTTACCAAGTAAGTTTTTATGCTAATATTTGTTTTGAATCATTACCAAACGTGTACGATACCTTTAAGTCTAAACACCTATGTGTAGCAGGCATTTTTCCACAAAGTTGCAAATCAGTCTTTAACATTTGGTAAACTGATTTTTGTACAAATTCTTGAAACATTTCAACTAAATTTCAGGAGCTCACACATAATAGTTTTGTAGTAAACAATAAATAACCTTGACCGGCTCTGACCTTTGCCATCTCCAAGTGTTGGTCTCAGTCTCGGACTCATTACGTAAATTTCCCATTAACCAAAATCTCTGAATTCTACTCACTGGTTTCATTGTGAATCTTATCAGTTGTTACCAGTAAAGTAGTTGTAATATAAACATTCAACCTGGAACCCACTTCCCCCAAGGCCAGTGATCATGACCCACAGGCCTACTATTGGTCTCAAATAACCGAAATGCTGAAGAGCAGAGAGAAAGTTCTTCTGTCTCTTATTCGATTTCTCTCGATATAAATTGGTCGATTTTTACGATTCAAAGTTAATTTCATGATAGCATTTAAACACTGTTTCCCAATACTTCACATTATAAACAAAAACCCTGTGAAATTTTGTTGGTATCTGTGTCAGTAAACTCACAGGCAGTGACACCCTAAACCACATGTTTACACCTCATAAACTTTTGATCAGATAAGAAAAAGATCGTGTTGAAAACTGCTCTTTCTCAAACCGGTGAGTACCAACCCGAGTTTGTCATAGGCAAACTCGGGTCTGCTTTAAAGGCACTGAACACGTTTGGAAATTGTCAAAAACCAGTGTTCTCACTTGGTGTATCCCAACATATGCATAAAATAATAAGCCTGTGAAAATTTGGGCTCAATTGGTCATCGAAGTTGCAAGAAAATTATGAAAGATAAAACACCCTAGTTGTACAACTGTGTGCTTTCAGATAGGAATAAAAACTTCTTGCAAAAAGTTTTTATTATTTTAGTGAGAAATTACCTCTTTCTCAAAAACTACGTTACTTCAGAGGGAGTCGTTTCCTACAATGTTTTGTATCAACAGCTCTCCGTTGCTTGTTACCAAGTAAGTTTTTATGCTAATATTTGTTTAGAGTCATTACCAAACGTGAACGATATCTTTAAAGGGTGATTCACGTAATGTCTAGGTCCCAAAAGTCAACCACTTCAAAAATGAAATAAAGATAATCCCATCTCACCCTTGTAGCTGGACAAGCCGACCTCGTCGCAGTATTTCCCGGCGGGGCAGTCAATGCACTGGTCTTCCCTCTCCAATAACGTCTGGTTACCGAAGGTACCAAGGGGGCAGCCGTGCTGTGTGTCGTACTCGGTGCCGTTTGGACAGTAGTATCCGATGGGACAAGGGTAGAAGGTGTAGTCACTGATCGGAGCGTCGGCCACATTGCAGTAGTAACCTGTTGGTCATTGATGTCATAATTGCATGAGAGACATAAGACATAAGAAAACTTTATTGATCTACAAAAGAAGAAATTGCATTGCTCACACAAGTAATGCACGTATCTACCAATAAGGTACTCAATGCGCTTCAACAAAGACAAACATTTGAGATAGGTTTTTGAGATTTTTGAATTGTGAAACCAAGGTGCTGCGGCGCATTCAGCAGCCACTGCCAGAAACACCTCGGCACACCCCTTCTCTTTAGCGATAAGTGTAACTGGGTTCCTTTACGTGCATTCCACAACACAAAGGACCTACGGCTTTAGAGGGAGTTTATACTTTTGGTAAATTTCAAAGACCAGTATCTTCACTTAGTGTATCCCAACATAAACATGAAACAACAAACCTGTGAAAGTTTAAGCTCAATCGGTCATTGCAATCACCAGAAAAAAGTGGGGAAAAACCTTCAGTGTTTTCATTGTTTTCAAACATCGAGTTTTCGACTCATGAGATCAAAACTAATTGTTTTACTCATTTCTCAAAAACTACAGCACCTTAGCCAGTAATATTTCAAGGGAAGCTTTCTAACATCATTATCTTTAAACCATGTAAGTTTAATGTAAATCTATGAGCTTTTCTGTTTTGTGTTTTACCGGAAGTATAGAGACCCTTTAAGTCCAATCTGAAGGATGAAGCAATAATGGTTAGGTGTCGTTATTAAGGACACGAAGATCAAGACCGGGAGTTGAACCCGCACTCGATTAGAAACACCGAAGCTCGAGTTCGGTGCACTTGACCGCTCGCCACACACCAGGGGTACATTTTCGCGATCGTAACCAATAACTATTTCAGGTGAATCGGCTATTGGTTAATCACTGGCCAACAATGACCAAAACAGTTACTGCATCCAGCCATGAAAATGTACCCCAGATATGCGTTAAGAGCTCAGGGCCAAATTTCATGAAGCTGCTTAAGCACAAAAACTAGCTAAGCACAACAAAATTATGCTTGTCACCAGAAAAAGGTTACTAGATAAAATACCATTTTACATGTGCCAACAATGACCAAAACAGTTACTGCGTTCAGCCGCGAATATGTACCCCAGATATGCGTTAAGAGCTCAGGGCCAAATTTCATGGAGCTGCTTAAGCACAAAAACTAGCTAAGCACAACAAAATTATGCTTGTCACCAGAAAAAGGTTACCAGATAAAATACCATTTTACATGTGCCAACAATGACCAAAACAGTTACTGCGTTCAGCCGCGAATATGTACCCCAGATATGCGTTAAGAGCTCAGGGCCAAATTTCATGGAGCTGCTTAAGCACAAAAACTAGCTAAGCACAACAAAATTATGCTTGTCACCAGAAAAAGGTTACCAGATAAAATACCATTTTACATGTGCCAACAATGACCAAAACAGTTACTGCGTTCAGCCGCGAATATGTACCCCAGATACGCGTTAAGAGCTCAGGGCCAAATTTCATGAAGCTGCTTAAGCACAAAAACTAGCTAAGCACAACAAAATTATGCTTGTCACCAGAAAAAGGTTACCAGATAAAATACCATTTTACATGTGCCAACAATGACCAAAACAGTTACTGCGTTCAGCCGCGAATATGTACCCCAGATACGCGTTAAGAGCTCAGGGCCAAATTTCATGAAGCTGCTTAAGCACAAAAACTAGCTAAGCACAACAAAATTATGCTTGTCACCAGAAAAAGGTTACCAGATAAAATACCATTTTACATGTAGCATCTGTGACTGGGTATCCTGCTTATTGTTGCTTAGCATAAATTTGTTAAGCACTATGATCTGCTTAACCCTTTGGAGACCACAGCGGCCACAAACGGCTTGTTCCAAAATGCCCATAGCGGCCGTAAACGGCTGCAAGATCTGATCTACTTCCACTCAACTAAGAAGGTCAAAGTAAAGGTCATGACCTGAATTGACATTTTCCAATGTTTCTCATGTTAACTTAGTATCTATGTGTTTCTAAAAACAGAACAATTTTTTGATTTATAGTATTTTTCAGACACTTTTAGGAACAAATTGTTTCAAAAAAGTCATCAACAAAACCATGTCTGGGCGTATGGTGCTAATTATACATAGATGAGTGGTCTCTAAAGGGTTAAGCAGCTCTAACAAATTGGGGCCCCAGGACTGTGAGATGCCATATAAATTTGAATACCTTCGTTGCAGACTTTGCAAGAGCTCTGAGTGGTCTCGTCCTGGTAGGTACCGGAGGGACATTCCACCTGGTCCGGGAAGCCATCCTCGCAGTAATACCCGGCGTCACATGGAAACGGATTCATGATGGATTGACCAATAGGGCAGTAGTAGCCTGCAAAAGAGAATGGAGGGTTCATGAATTATTCATGAATTGCCGAGGGAACGGTCAATTGGTTAAGTATGTAATAATGAATTATTCATAACCTATCCAGCAGTCACAATAACTGAACATTAATCTGAAATTCATGAAATAGTTATTATTATATTATATATATTAATTAATTCTACATAAACTGCAGGGCATACTAATAGGCACATCCTGAAACATTCATTTGATGAAAATTGATGAAGATTTAAATTTAGTTATTCATTAGTGACTAATATTCATCATGATTTGCAAATCGCTATCCTTCGTAATGGGTGTGCATTCATGAATTATTCATTTTTGATCAATATTCATGACTTGCACACCTCCAAAATGGGTGTACATTTATGAATTATTCATTTGTGATCAATATTCATAACTTGCATATCGCTATCCTTCAAAATGGGTGTACATTCATAAATTATTCATTTGTGATCAATATTCATAACTTGCATATCACTATCCTTCAAAATGGGTGTACATTCATAAATTATTCATTTGTGATCAATATTCATAATGTGCACACCTCCAAAATGGGTGTACATTCATGAATTATTCATTTGTGATCGATATTCATGATTTGTACGCCGTATTCCTTCTATTTGGTATACATTCATGAATTATTCATTACCTGCTTGGCACTGGCCAGTCGGCTGCGTGAGTCCTGGTGTCTCACAGTAGTATCCCGCCGTGCAGTTCTCACACTCGTACACTGACGTCAGCTGAGTTGTGTTGGAGAAGGTTCCAATTGGACACATGGGCGGATTGGCACCAGTCCCAACACCTGGATCAGAAACATTACAAAAGGGTAAAAACATAGAATGTTGGCTCAGGCCACAAGCATGCAATTGCCCGATGAAAAAAAAAGAGGAACAACGCAAGCGCGGAGCGAGGCAGCCAAAACGCCAAGGGACATGAGACCCACAATGGTACCCTAGAAAATGTTGAGGTTTATTATGCTCTTAGGTGCATTCTTAGCAAGTACAGGCCTGTAAATGGACCCTTAAAAAAAGAGCTGAAACACTACATGATGTAAGAATGATCGTGGAACGTCAAGTGAGCGCGCGTCACACACTTACGCTGGTCGAATTGGGACACCCCGTTGATCCAGTAACTAGGCTTATTTCACATTATTGTAGTTGTACATTGTTGTTGCCAAGCATATATTAGGCTTTTTTTTTTAAATTGTAAAAAAAAAAGTAGTTTTTTTTTTTAACGATTTTGTTTTTTTTAGCGCTGATCATTTAAAAAAAACCGCAGAAATCCGCGGAAACGCGGAAGGGTTGCATGCCTGAGGCCATTAGTGCAGTTTGTATGGATTTCATAAAATTGCTTCTGTACATTTTGGAGCTCCTGGTAAAATAGAGTTTCATTGATCAAGAGTGGTCTTCATAGTATTTGTTTGGCAAAAAAAGAAACATTCATTTTCTAAGTAAAACAATTATTTGTTGATTTTGATTAATTTTTTTCCAAGTTGTGAAATTGCAGTTAAAGGTATCGTACACGTTTGGTAATTACTCAAAATATATATGAGCGTAAAAACTGACTTGGTAAAGAGCAACAGAGAGCTGTTGATAGTATAAAACATTGTGAGAAACGACTCCCTCTGAAGTAACGTAGTTTTTGAGAAAGAAGTAATTTCTCACTAAAATAATAAAAACTTCTTGCAAGAAGTTTTTATTCCTACATCTGAAAGCACACAAATTTGTACAACAAGGGTGTTTTTTCTTTCATCATTTTCTTGCAACTTCAATGACCAATTGGGCCCAAATTTTCACAGGCTTGTTATTTGATGCATATGTTGGAATACACCAAGTGAGAACACTGGTCTTTGACAATTACCAAACGTGTACGATGCCTTTAATGACCTTATAGCACTGCGCTGACGAGAAACAGAACCCGGAGAATGCTATGTGTGTGTAAGTGTTGTTTGAAGCTTTGCATGGTGTGGACAAATAAGAAGTAACTAAAAATAAATAGTAAACTTGCGGGTACAACCATGTGTAAAAAAAAACTCTTTTGTGGGAGTGTTGGCTCTGAAAAGAGCCAGTGGGGTCTCGACGTTTCGAACAGCATACTCTGCTCGTCTTCAAGGAAGAAATTTTATGCTAAGCAAATTTTTGTGCTTAGCAGCTCTATGAAATTGGGCCCTGCTTTTAGGCAATTCATGCGCGCTTCCATTTTAGCTTGATGCAGGCATGATATTTGTCCCTTTAAGAGGAGGAACATTTCTACTGGGCTGACCTTACACATGGCAGTGCTGTGTATATTGTGTAGATTTCTAGCATAGAGGGACCAGTTTTCTTTGCTGGGCGCCATTTTCAGGTCAAAATGCAGCACAGCCCAATGAGCAGACTAATCAAAATATATTCCCAATGAACTATTACGTGCATTAAAACAAAACAAAAGATAAATATAATATCTTTACTCACCGCAGTATCTGCCAGCAGGGCATACGTTCCCATTGACTCCATCAGTAGGGTCTGGTCTGGTGGCAGTCCGGTCACAGTAATACCCCGCCCAGCACTGCCCTGATACATCGTCTAGACCTGAAAGAGAAAAACAAGACACAGACACAAAGTTAATCTCAATTTCAATTCAATTCAAACTCACTATCATCCAGTTGCCCCACCCGCACCGCCCCCCCCCCCCCCAAAAAAAAAAAAAAAAATAATAATAATAATAATAATAATAATAATAACGAAAAACCTGAAATCTGATGAAGACTTTTCAACGTTCTTACCGTCAACTCCGCAGTAATTCCCCTCAGTACACTCCTGGGGCTCACTGGATCCTCTGGGGCAGTAGTAACCCGGCTGGCAACGACCTCCGGTTGAGATGGTTGGGCACAGACAGTCCCCCTCTGTGTAGTTACTGAAATCATTCGGTTGTGGTGTCCAGGCTCCCTGGATGCAGAAGTAACCTGGAGAAATAGTGAGAAATGAGTTGATGTCAATAGTTATGTTCAGTGGAAACTTGGAAACTTTCCTTGGCCTTCCACCTCTAGAACCCCGGTTCGAATCCCGCCGGGGGCACTATGTGGTCTGGGTTTTCAGTCACTACCTGGTTGCGTGTGTTTTCCCCTGGAATAATTCTCTGGGGTTTTCCTCCTAATAATAACAAAGAGAGATTTATAAAGCGCAAACAGTTGCAGATCGGTTCCGCCTCAAGGCGCTGAATCAAAAACGGAAACTTCCTTCATCGTCTGCTCTCCGTGGAGGTTCTTGGCTAGTATAATGATTAAGTTTGCTATTCTGAGAGTCCTTGGCTGATTCCTATTACATGTATATGAAACAGGTACCAGACTATTTTCCCATCCCGCCTCAATTTGATTTACACTGACATGAATGGACGGAAAGCACAAAATGGAGGTATGACTGTCTGGTATCCTTTTTCTTTTTACCTGGATCGCAGTCACCGGTGATGGTGGTGTTCCCTTCAAACTCGCAGTACTTGCCGGGGTCGCAGACTGTGCAGTCTTCCAGAGCGACACCGTTGGTATTTGGACGGTATGATCCCTTGGGGCATGGAAACTGGTTCAGATACTGCGTACCTGTACAATAACAATTTTAAAAACATGAAGATCTGAAGTTTTAAGCGGTAGATTTGAAACTTTCCACTGTCGGATGTGGTCCTGCAGTGCCAAATCACACGCCTATCATATTGAGCCAGGCATACATTACGTGAATCACCCATTAAAAGCAGACCCAAGTTTGCCTATGACAAACTCGGGTTGGTACTCACTGGTTTGGGGAAAGAGCAGTTTTCAACATGATCTTTCTTATTAAAGCTGATAAGGATCTGTATCGCTAAGGGCGCTCAGACTTGAAACTGCAGTTTGCCAACCTGAGTGAGCCCATGGTTGACTCCGGTTGCTGGCTAATGAGAAAAACCCGTAACGACAACTCTCTGAATACTACGTACCGTTCGGACAGTAGTGACCAGCTGGACACGGATACCCCGAGTAGTGAAAGATTCCCTTGGGGCAGTAGTACCCCTCCAGGCACTCAAAGCATGACGACTGCTGCTCCAGGTTGTTCCACGTCCCCTCGGCGCACTCGACGGGTACCGGGGAGACCCCATCACAGTAATTCCTGGTTGGGCACGGACCACCAATACTGCCACCACCTAATGCCGGACAGGAGAAGAAACAAGGAACAGAGTTTAGACAGGTAGTTCTTAAAAGAAATTTGAGGGAAATCAGTTTAAGGTTCAAGGGTTCATTTATTTTCCACAGTATCAAAAAGTAAAAAAGACATTTATCACTCAGCAAGAGCGATCGATTTAAAGAATACAACTTAACAGTATAATAGATATCAAGAGCAAGATTAAAACAACAAGACACTGCAGAGGGATCCATTTTAGAGGCAGAGCTTGTAGGCAATGATCCCTAAAGACATGCATTTGCACCGAGACAGAGAATAAAATTTAGGTGAACCAAAAGGTCTGTGGTCGAGTCGAGCCACAAGGAACAACAAATTACGATGGTCTCAATGCACAAGCACGTACTCAAAAATAAATTTAACAGTCATGAATGCAATTATTTCAAGACATACTATGTACAACTCCTCTTCCGCCTTCAGGTTCGATACTTCAGGGAGGAAATTGCCTATATGCCCCTTGTGATTGCCTTGATGCCCCTTGAAATGTTCCAGTATAATTTTTACAATTGCCTCAAAGATATGACCTTTTCTTGGGAAAAACTGCCTTGCCTTTACAAGGCTGAAGTAATAGGCCTGCACCATCTTATGAAGACAGGATAACAAATAAAGACAATTAGGCCTATTTTCTTATTAACCCTTTAGAGATCATAGCGGCCACAAGCGGCTTGGAGAGACACCCTTGTGGCAGAGGAGAGAACCATCGCACAACTCTACCACCAATGGCCTTAACTGGGAATCGAACCAGGGCCACAGTGGTGAGAGTGCTTTTATAAACCAGCCACCCATGCCATCCAACTTTTGAACAAAAGGGACCGTAAGTTATACTTTATTTATTTTAATACTTGCACAACTGTACTCTCACCATCCTTTGGTAAACAGGGCAAAAATAAAGACAAAAATATGTTTTTTCAATTTATTTATTACTGCATCTGCTCATAGATCCTGTGTCTTCATAAACAGTTTCTCATCTGTAAAAATAAAAATGTCCTTGAATTAAAAAATGGCTATAATCAGAAGGGAAAAAACACCTGCTGTAAATAAATGTCTTCAACAAAAATAACCCAAACTGATTTTTATGAGGTTCATACCTAAGTGTTACTCGTTTCAGAGGGCCATACTCAACAGTTTCAAACCTAGCCATTCTCTTACCAGAGGGTGTTTGCGTATCCGATCCATTCAGGCAGTAGAATCCCGGTGAGCACACCCCCTCTGGAGCGGTAAGGTTGTACTGACTGCAGTACATGCCCAGTTCACAGGACTGGCACTCGCTCTCGCTGGTCAGGTAATGCTGGTCAGAGTAGGTCCCCGGGATGCAGGAGCTCGGGACGGAGGTCTGCTGGGGGCACCAGAACCCCTTGGGGCATGGGCCGCCGATACCCAGGGCTGTCTCATTCTCTGGATTGGGAAGGTCCACACCTGAAACAAACAAACAAACAAACAAAAACTCGTAAAGGCACAACGAATTGATGAGCGAAGAATCTGGGCCTAATTTCATAGAGCTGCTTAAGCACAAAAAGTAGCCTAAGCACATCAAAATTATGCTTACCAGAATAAGGTTACCAGCCAAAACATCATCTGTGACTGGTATCCTGCTCATTCCTGCATAAAATTATTAAGCACTAATTGCTGCTTAAGCAGCTCTATGAAGTTGGGCCCTGGGTAAAGTGCCGCTGCCGGTTTATGATTCTTGAGGTTGAGGTTTGCATTTAGCCATAACAGGAAAACCAGTGCTTCTTATTTAGCCACTAGCCCTTTCTTCAAGCTAGTCCAAACTGCCTTAGGTCCCACATGTTGCATAATGCACGTGCAAGAACCCAGAACCCTTATCGTAAAGAGAAGGGGGGCTTGCCTCGTTGTTTCTGGCAGGGTCAGGCAGCAGCATGCGCCACCTCACCATGTACTTGTAGTGCTTTCAAAATAATGTCAACTTCTTAGTAAAATTCATTTGTTGAAAGGTTTTGGACAGAAAAGTACCAAGTCAAAAGTTTTTATTGAGGGAAAGCTCCATTGAAGAATTTCTGAGTTTGGCCACCATAAACTCGTAATCTATACATCCTTTTGAGTGAGTGAGTGTGTTTACATTGACATTACTTTGGTCATTAAACTTAATGGATGAGCAGTTAATCTGCCTGGGGCAGTCAGCAGCACTAACCCCAACTAGAAGATTAAGTTCCACTGTAAGGAAAAGGAATTACACAGAGATAACAGGTGTGAGTTGGTAAAGACGAAAAGGTTGTATTATTCTGGCCTCTTTCCTTAATGGAGCTTTCCCGTAATGTAGAGTTTCTGGCTTACCAGAGAGGCAATAGTATCCAGCATCACAAGGGCCAGCGGTGCCATCAGTAGCCGTGTCCGCCGTGAACTCCCAGATTCCAAGACCTCGGCAGTAGAATCCGGCCATGCAGGGCTGACACTGGCTCTCTCTTGCCAGTCCCAGATCAGGATTGTAGGAACCTCTCGGGCAGGGAATGGACTCGTTACCGCCAGTATTCTGCAAGCAGTAGTCCCCCCGGGGGCACTCAAGGAGACGGTACCCATCGGGGCAGTAGTAACCTGTTGAGGGGGTGAGGGGGGGGGGTGGGGGTAGTTTAGGGATAACAGGGATGAGATTGGATAAATGTGAACAGTCTTGGAAAATGTCTTGCGGGTGTGGGTCCCCCTTATACTAGACCCGGACCCTCCCGGATCTTCCTCCCGGATCTTATAATTCAGGAGGTTTACAGACTCTGTGCATCACCAAAAACACAAAACTACAGGTTCGGACACAATGTGGACTTATTTCGTCCTCTCTTTGGTGAACGCTTTACATGTTTCAAGAAAATTTGAAGACTCAAGGAGGTTGTGTGAAAAATTCTGAAATCAAAAAAAAAAAAATCAATCACATGTATTTATTTAAAGAAAGGAGTATTATTATTGAGAAAACCAAAACAAATGCATCAAATCTCTCTTCTAGGAAATCATGATGCGGGAAAATGGGAGGGGGGGGAGGGAAGGTTAGTGATAAGATTTAAGGCTTAAAGACAGTAAGTAAAACTTTGTTGCAGGCACATTATGTAACAATCCTTATTTGGAAGAAATCATGATGCACCCTGATGATTCAGCAACCAGAACTTGAGTCCGATGCACTAAACCACTCAGCCACTACACGCCATAATTAAAGGAATTAATCTTGTTTTCAATATAAAACACCATACAACCAACGTAAGAAAACTTCTTTTAAATTTTGCTCTCACACCTTCTACTGCAAACAACAGGATTTTGTGCACATTCTTATACATGTAGATTTTGGAATTTGGGAGACTACTTAGTTCTTAAATGAACTGTCCTGCTTATTAACTACTACCTTAGCGGAAGGTAGGAAAATCGGCCGAGACTACTACTTTAACTTTTAGTGGATGGAGGGGACTTCTCGTTATTAACTTCACTGCCGCAGAGTGAGGTCTTAGTTCGTCATCGTCAGCAGACTGAAGAGTGTTTGAGATACTGGTCTCTTTATAAAGGTTCAGAGGTTTCTGTGTAGGGTCAGTTACTGCTCTGATTTGTTCTTCTGAGGAGAACTGTGGTTGGAGGGCTCGGAGTTATTGTGTGGGCTGCCCATTGTGTGTTAGTGCCCTATGTTTGTCACCACAAACTGAACATATTTTGATACCTCACCATGCAATGCCTCAAAACCCATATGCGATATTACTCTTTCAGAAACATGCAATGAACTTCAGACCAACCTGCAGGGCAGTCAAAACATGTGGCTTGTCCAGTGATGTTGGTGTAGTAACCTCCTTCGCATCGATTAGGGGCTGGCGAGCCTTCAGGGCAGTAGAACCCTACAGGGCAGATGCTTCCCGTCTCATCATTTTGGGGATACTTTGTCTTGGCTTTTCCAGTACAATAGTAGCCTGAAAATAAACAAAAGCAAAAGGTTAAAGGTCGGAAATTTATTGAGGCTTTTATAACCCCTTCTCTGGCTGCAGCATTCGCGGACGGACACCAACATCAGCATTCATGCATGAATCGTTTCTCAGATTGAAATGTTTTTTTGGGGGGGGGAAATTTTTCCAAACCATATTACTTGAAGGGAATCCTTTCTCAAACTAGTTTATAATATCAACAGCTGCAGTGCTTCTCACCAAGTAAGTTTTTACGGTCATTAATTTTTGGAGTATTTACCAATCTATGACCCCACCATTAAAGGCAAAGTAAAACCTGTGTTTTTTGAAGCCGTTTGATAGTTTTAGTCCCATATAAATGTAGATATTATGCAATAAAACTAACCTGTGAAAATTTCATTTCATAATGTGGTAGCGTTTTTGAGATATCACCAAAAATCTGGAGCGGTTATGTCCACGCAGGAAGAATACTCCGTAATTGGAACACACAATCTGAGAAACAATTCACGCAGAAACGTTTCTCAGATTGATTTTTTTCAAATCCCTTTCTCTAAACCACATTCCCTAAAAGGGAATCGTTTCTCAAAATGTTACACATTATCAACAGCTTCAGTGCTTCCTACCAAGTAAGTTTTTATGGTCATGAATTTTTGGAGTATTTACCAATCTATGACCCGACATTTAAAGGCATCGTACACGTTTGGTAATGACTCAAAACAATTATTAGCATAAAAACTTATTTGGTAACAAGCAACGGAGAGCTGTTGATAGTATACAACATTGTAGGAAACGACTCCCTGAAGTAGAATAGTTTTTGAGAAAGAGGTAATTTCTCACTAAAATAATAAAAACTTCTTGCAACAACTTTTTATTCCTATATGTGAAAGCACACAAATTTGTACAACAAGGTTGTTTTTTTTCTTTCATCATTTTCTTGCAACTTCCGATGACCAATTGAGCCCAAATTTTCACAGGCTTGTTATTTTATGCATATGTTGGGATACACCAAGTGAGAAACACTGGTCTTTGACAATTTCCAAACGTGTTCAGTGCCTTTAAATGGGATTCACGCTGTTCGTAATCACATGGAGAAGAATCACAACTTGTGTAGGCTTGTTAGATCTCACCTGGTGCACAGAGCTCGTTGGGCTCAGTCAGTCCCTCAGCGGAGCAGACCTCCCCCGCTGGACAGTCCAGGCAGTCATCTTGTGAAGTCAACCCTGTGATATTACCGAACGTTCCATTCTGGCAGGGGTTGAGATAAGGATTGGCCGTCCCCGAGGGGCAGAAGAAACCCCTGGGGCAGATGCCTCCATTGTCGGTAGCATTGCCCTGTAAAATCATAAAACGCAAAATTCACTTTCTCAAGTTTGATAAATTTCGCAAAAATTTGAAGCTGATCCTACACTGTTTTGTGTGATATGAATTTTGATTTGGGTTGAACAAAGAAAAATTGACAGAGCGGGATTTGAACCAAAGACCTCCGGTTTAACTTGCCAGCGCTCTACCAACTGAGCTATCTCTAGCCCTGTGTTTGCGGTCTCCCTATTTTGTCAATATCTTTGATCGGGGGTGCCAGTCAGAAGCCAAACAACAGTTTTCTCAAATATGACTTCATTTCAGAGGGAAATATTTCACAGAAAAAAAATGGTTCTAGTATGAACTTCAAAATCAGTAAGCTTTCAGACTAAAATTAAATAATGATGTGTTTTATCCTTACCGATCCTGTATAATACCTTTAAGGCTCTTGGTAGTGATACAAAGTATTTGCAAAGACACAAAAGTTCATTGTTTTTCTGACAGGTATGTAGAGCTATATTTGAATATGTTAGACCCATTTATATAGCACCTTGTAAGGTGTTGCGGCGCAATCTCCAGCCAACACCGGGGCAAACCCCCTTTTTACGATAAGTGAACTGGGTTCAATGACGTGCAGTACACAACACCAGGGGTCTTTGCCTTGATATCTCATCTGAAGAACGAAGTGATTATGGTTAAAGGTGCGTCTCAAAAGTTGGGTATTTTCTAGGCGCAAAAGACAATCCTGTGGTTACACGCCCGCTATCCAATGGACCGCCAGAATGTTCTGCTGGACTGCATCATTATGCCGAAGTACGGGAGCAATCCTTAATGAGTAAATATGCGCATTAGCATTTTGTATGTTCCAATGAAACGTTCCGGCGGTCCAACGAAACAGTCCATGAGCACACGCTGGAACACTTATCCGATCCAGTTAGAACGTTCCTACAGTTCCAAACTTTGAGACACTCCCTAAATGTCTTGCTTAAAGGCACTGTACACGTTTGGTAATTGTCAAAGACCAGTATTCTCACTTGGTGTATCCCATATAATAAAAAAAATGTGAAAAATTTAAATTCAATTGCAATTATCAGTTGCAAGAAAAAAAAGAAAAAAAAAAAAAACACCTTGTTGTACAAATTGTGCTGTCAGATAGGATTAAAACTTCTTGCAAGAATTTTTTTTTTTTTAGTGAGAAACTACCTCTTTCTCAAAACTCGTTACTTCAGAACTCAGAGGGAGTGTTTTATACTATCAATCACAATCCAGTTCTCCGTTACATAGCTTTTAGTCAGTTTTTATGCTAATATATATTTTGAGTAATTACCAAACGTGTACAGTGCCTTTAAGGACACAAGTGTCAAGACTGGGGGCAGAACCGACTGTTCTACACTAACCATTGGGAATGCCTTGATGGTGCCACCGGTGCAGTAGTGACCCGGAGAGCACTGGCCGGACGGCTCGAGTAGGCCGGTATCATTACAGTAGTGACCCTCAGTGCAGCTGACACAGGCTAACTCTAAGCTCTGTCCACCCTCCTCTTGCCTCATGGTCCCCTAGAATAATGAAAACATAAAACATTCACTCTAAAGATTAGAAAAATGACAAGACAAGACAATAGATCCCGTGCATACACTGCTAAAAATGGTATTCTTGAAATAAGAAAAAAATTATTATTTCAAGAAAACTTGTCTTGTGTCACTCCCAAAAATCTTATTAGAAACATTTCTAGGGAGTGAAACAAGAATTATTTTCTTGAAATAAGATTGTTTTCTTATTTCAAGAATACCATTTTAAGCAGTGTATGACATCACAACTCAAACAGCGCCCTCACTGAGGTAAAAGGGAGACCTCTCATTGGCTGAAAGTTGTGCGCAGCGCATGCATGTTTTTATTGATTGACCTCAGTGATGGTGGCCATACAAGGAGTCTATAAGAACGTCAAAGCTTGGAGTTGTGTATTTAGACAAGACGACCAGTGAGTCTCGAGTCTTAGGCCGTATCCGAATTGGCGACTATAGCTACGGCTTTATCTGTTGCTAAGGGTGTTGCCAAGGACGTACTATACTTCAACGCATGATGACGCGGAAATCTAGCTGTAGCCATAGCTGTAGCCGCCAATTCTGATATGGGCCCAACTTCATAAAGCTGTTCAGCAGAAAATTCTACTCAGCAAATTTCTTTGCTAAGCAAGAAATGAGTGGGTACCAGTCACAGCAATGGTAACTATATGGTATTTTGGCTGGTAACCTTTTTTTTCTTAAGCAAAGAGTTTTCTGTGCTTAGCAAGTTTTTGTGCTTACATGCTTTATGAAATTAAGCCCTGGTCTTACTATTTTTGCTTAACCAACTGACCTCTGGGCATGGCGTAGGCACTATGGTTTCTGTCTCACAGTAGTGACCCTGCCAACACGTCAGTGGGACTGTCGTTCCGGTGTTCAGGCAGTAGTAGCCCTGGGCGCATGAGATGCACTCCGACGAAGCGTTGGCCTGGAGGGGTAAAACGCAGTCAAGTTCAAGGTTTAATGTCATTGCTTTCAAACAGTATCAAGTAATTATTCCACAAGGGAAACTGACTGGAAAGTTTCTAAAATAATTTAGACTAGAATCTGCGACCTCTGGATTACCAACTGAACTATCTAGCCCTAGTGTTGGCGGTCTCCCTATTTTGTCAATATCTTTGTTTAAGGGGTGCCAGTCAGAAGCCATTCAACCTGTAACTGCCGTGTAGCCAGGAATCACTCCCCGAGTTTATGATACAACCTGGGAAGCAGCAGCAGTATCAGAAGATATCTATCCCAAAGTCAGTAAGGAAAACTAAACTGTGACATTATAATGCTACAGATCAAAAACAAACTTATTGACACGAAACAGTTCTGGCATCCTCCTGCTGATCGACCGTTTGAAACCATTAAAAAATCCATTCCTCACTCTTGCCAATAGCTTTGTGCACACTCTTTAGCTTTTTATTACTATTATTATTCTTATATATTTGTGGTAATGAAACCAAGGATGCCTCATAAGTGAACTTATTCACTGCCTGAGGAAACCTGTACACAAGGGTGCTTGCTAAATGTGAACCAGAATCTCCGGGGCTAACCCCTACTCTTCCACGATAAGTGTTCTAGGTTCTTTTACGTGCACTACCAATCCTAGTAAATAAATAATAATAATACGCAGTTCTTATATAGCGCTTTTATACTCCTGATGGGTGTCTCAAAGCGCTCAGTAGTTTTCCTACAAGGTAAGTGGAGTTAGATATTGAAGTATGAGACCCATTCCTTTGCATAGCACCATGTAATGGTTTATAAGGTGCTGTACACAGGACCAATAGCTTTATGTCCAATCCGAAGGGCAAAGCAGTTATGGTAAAGTATCTTGCTGAAGGACATAGGTGTTCTTGAGGTGTTTTTTTTTTTGGGGGGGGGGGAGAATAGTCAGTGTCCCTGACAAGCTCTTCCTCTCACCGTTTGGAACTGTCCCCTGGGGCATGGCTCTGGCTTGTATGCCCCTGCATTGCTGTAGTGCCCAGCCGGGCAGGAGAACTGGATGGAAGTCCCCGCCCCTCCGGTACAGTAGTAACCGGCTTTGCAGGGTCCGGTTGGGGCTGGGTTGTTGTCTCCAGCACAGTAGTACCTAATAGTTGAACACAACGTAGAAAATATACACTATAAGTTACCAAACAAGCGCTCTTGGAATATGGAAAAAATATAGCGCTTCTGCGTCCAATATCCACACAGGCCGGTGGCCGAAATGGATAAGGAATGCAATACCTAAAAGTAGAACACAACAACGAAAATATACACAATGAGTTACCAAACAAGCGTTCTTGGAATATGGAAAAAATATAGCGCTTCTGCGTCCAATATCCAAAGAGGCTGGCAGCTGAAATGGATTTAGGAATGCAGACACGATATATTTGTCCACATTCCACAAGCGCACGTGTGATAACAAATTTATCTTCATGCAAACTTGACGCGCAGATTAACGCAATACACGGAGTTGGAACAGCTGTACGTTTTGTGTACAGGTTTATATCACACCTCTTGTTGTTATGGGTCGACCAATCAGAATTAAGGATTAAAGTTTGCTTAAAGCATTTTTAATGGTTTTATTTTATGGTTTTTTATGAGCTTTATATTTTTGTTGTGTATCGGCCTGTAATTGACTGTGTCTTTGAACTTGTGAGGGCGCTTTCAACGTCAAATTTCCTTGCATCACAGTTTCATCTTATTTTGACTGCCTGTATGTTGTTTTCTTGTATCAATTGCCAAATAAATAATGATAAAAATAACAACAATGAAAAAAAAAAGTTTGTTTTACTTGTTTCACTTCACGTAAATTTGCTGTGAACTGGTGCGTATCGGCCTGATCCACTTGTGCATCGGGGAGAACCTTGCAGGTCTATAGAATTTACTTTTATGTGTTCAATAGAACTCTGTTAATGCTTACAGATGGTCACGTTCATTCAGCTGCACACGGCCTTCCGTTCTGAGCCGACAAAACGTGAACTGGACAAAAAATACCAAAATGACAAACTCACCCTGGATCACAAGCAATGCAATCATCTGGTGTTTTGGATCCTGAGGAGTTACTGTAAGTACCCAGTGGGCAGTTAGCCGGCCAAGCTGAGCCTGCCGGACAGTAGCCGCCTGGAGGACAAAGACCACCGGTCACTCCATCCACTGGGGCCTGTAGAATACACAAAATAACATTAGAAGCCGGGGTAATCAACTAAGAGGAACAAACAGAACAAATCAGCCAAATCAGCAATTAGAGATCACATATCCAGGGCTAATCACGTTACAGACTGAAACAGGACCTAAATTTTAGAGAGAGAGGAAGATAGAAAAGCATGCTGGATAAGGGAATCCATACTGGACAAGGAGGAGGGGAACAGCGGTCATAAACAGAGACGAGGGGGGTCTACAATCTCAGTCACGTTTACGATCCAATGATTACGCCTACAACCACCTCGTGCGTCAAGAAATCGACAGCTTCCGGTCAGTTTTCTGGCAAAATTGCATCAACTGCCGAACATCAGTCGACCAGTGAAACTATCAGCAGTAAAAACCATCATTAATGAAATTGTTTTAGATCTGATGAAAATCTTTACGGATAATAGAAGACTGAAAGAAGTGGCAAAAACAACACTGCAGTTCTCACTGGAACTATATCAGAAAAAAACACACTATAGACCGTGCAAGTCTCGCGCGTGTTTGATGTTAGTCCCAACCATTTGCTGCCAACATTTGCATCTTGCAATCAGGGAGATTTTGTACAACAATCAGGCAGACATTACATTCAACAAAAATAGGCACAAAGCTTCCATAATCAGTGAGATTTTCAAATATGTTCATCGGAACATGGAAAGATTGGTTTATTTTCAGGGAACTTTCTGCAGAATCAGGGAGAGTTGGCAACTCTGGCATCTACTGAGAAACACTGGACTGCTATACCTAATTTCAAAGAGCTGCTAAAGCCAAAACAAATGTAGCGTGAAGCACAAAATGACGGCATGTTTGCTTACGAGAATAAGGTTACCAGCTTAAGCACCATGTCATATACCATCTGTGACTGGTACCCTGTAACAGTAAACCTGATGAAATAAAGCAGAAAATCTTACCGAAGTGTAGGCCTTTTCTTTGCAGTAGAATCCCGGGTCGCATACATCTGTTGGTTCGACGTTAGCGAAGCCATCGCAGTACCAACCACCGGGGCATGGGGAGCAATCCTCGCTGCGGCGTAGTCCTGTCGAGTTGCCGTACGTACCGGCCGGACAGGGCTGAGGGAAAGTACTGCCAGATACGCAGAAGAAACCCTGAAGAGTATTCAAAATACATGTATCAATTTATTGCTATCAATGTGAGGACTTTCCTTTGTCCCTCTAACTTAACACTCTCCATAGACTTAGCGCACGAACTAATGTGGCGTGTCGTGGCCGAGCGGATTAGAACACCGAACTCAAGCTCTGGTGTTTCTGATCAGCAGAGTGTGGGTTCGAATCCCAGTCGTGACACACTTGTGTCAGTTAAAGACACTTAACCACAACATGCTTTCCTGGATCGGATGGGACGTTATCCCGAGTCCCGAGTGTTAATGCATGCACGTAAAAGAACCCAGTGCAGAAGAAGCAAAGAGAAGGTGTTCCTGGTTTGTTTGGCTTGATTGGCTGCATATTGCGCCACAGCACCTTGTAAACCACATGGTGCTATGTATATACTTCAGGGCTCACTCACTACAACACGTAACTCCACTTACCTTGTAGGAAAAATACTGAGCGCTTTGAGACACCCATCGGGAGTATAAAGCGCTATATAAGAACTGCATTATTATTATTATTATTTAAGCGCACGAACAAATGTGAGGACATAAAAATACAAAGGACTCTTCCAATGTGAAGACAGCATTGTTCCTTTTGTGTTTCTTTGTTCTGCTCTCCCCACTCTGCTGGTAATACCATGCCATACTTAGATATACCAGTAAGAATGGATTCGACAGCTGGGCTGAGCTTAGCATTTTTTAAGCATCGTTTCTCAGATTCAAATATTTTTGAGTGAAAAATGTATCAAAACCATATTACTTCGAAGGGAATCCTTTCTCAAAATTGTTTATTCTATCAACAGCTGCAGTGCGTCTGACCAAGTAAGTTTTTATGGTCATTCATTTTTGGAGTATTTACCAATCTATGACCCTACCTTTAATTACGGAATTCAATGAAAATTTCCGATAGAGTAAATGAAACTTTGTTTTTTCTTTATATTTATTTTGGTTGTGAAGTCAAGGATTCTCAGAAAAGCAAACTTAATCACTATACTAGCCAAAGAACCCAATGGAGAGAAGACAAGGAAGGAAGTTTCAGTTTTAGATGTGGAAGGAAAACCCCAGAGAATTATTCCACGGAAAACCCACGCAACCAGGTAGGGACTGAAAACCCAATCCACATAGTGCCCCCTGCAGGATTCGAACCGTGGTCCTAGAGGTGGAAGGCGAGGAAAAGATACCACTACACCAACTCGAACCGCTGTTAGTTTGCTGCTAAATTTATCCAATATTTTGCATTTACTTTATTTATTTTATTAAACTTTACTCTGGCAAAATACTAAAAGTTATTAGAAGGTACAATCTACAAAGCAGAACTGTGACTGAGAAAATAAAAAAATAACTACAAATATTTATTTACCTGTGTGCATTCCTTTGGCCATGCCAGTCCCTTCTCATCACAATAGTAGCCGGAGATACAAGGTGTGCAGCCCTGGGAGTCCTCCCCAGCGCTAGCATTAAGGTAGTACCCTACTGGGCATGGATTGGCGTAAGGGTTAGCCGTTCCCTCTGGACAGTAGTGACCACCTGGGCAATCGTCAGCCTGAGTCGAAAATCACAACGTGTGGAGAATTTAATAGATGTTAATTTTGCATCGGGGATAAAGAATATCATTTGTTTTTACCCTTACACCTAGGTGTATTAAGCACTGTTTACTCAGTACTTTCCCAGTTCTGTGAAAAAATTCCACAGGCAAATCACTCGGGTGGGATTCGAACCCACAACCTTTGCATTGCTAGAGCAGATGTCTTACCACTAGACCACCGAGCTAGCCTGGTGGCTAGAGGCAGTGCGAATACTATGTTTTAGCAGCAGTGTGGAGTATTGTTATAGACCTGATGCATTGACGTCATTCAGACGCCATCTTAGAGGTAAACCGATGATGAAATAATGGAAAAGCACAGATTTGTGCGGGCGGCGCACAGGACTGGCCAATGAGCAGCGTCCTTTTTATCTCTGGGCGAGGGCGCCCCACTGAAATGACGTCATATGCATAAGGTTTATTACAGCAATAAAATCAACCTTTTTGTTTTTAATTCATACAGCATTATTTATGTTAAATTTGCATCAGGGATAAAGAATGATATTTGGCTTTACCCAGACACCGGTGTATGGGTAAAACCAAATGATAATACAGCACTGTTTAATATTGCATCGTTTTAGCTTTCAGTTTGTATTGACAAATTCAAAACCAAGAAAATGAAAACAAGAAATAACAAAAAAATATGATTGCTGAGATAAGGGCCATATTTCGTAAAGCTTTGTTAGCACAAAAACTTGCTAATCACAGAAAAAATTTGCTGAGCAGAAAAACACTTGTCACCAGCCAAAAAGCCATCAAGTTCATGTTGTTGCGACTGGTACAGCACTCATTTTTTTTTTTTTAAATGCTTAGCAAAGAAATTTGCTAAGCAGTATTTTCTGCTTAGCAAAGAAATTTGCTAAGCAGTTTTGTTCTACTAAACAGCTTTTATGAAATTAGGTTTTGAGTATCTTACCGGTGCACTAAGACCTGGTGGCGAGCACCATTTACCCGAAGGGCAGATCTGGCACTCGGACTCCTGTATCAAGCCGACTTCATCACTGAAGGTTGCGTTAGGACAGGGGCGCGGGAATGGGTCCTGTAAGGGTAGAGAGAGAGTGGAAGAAAGGGGGGTGGATGGTTTGGGGTTACATCTTTTTACATAGTGTATTGCTTTCAAAGGGAGGGTATACTTTTGGTAATTACCCCAAAAATTAATGACCATAAAAACTTACTTGGTAAAGAGCACTGGAGAGCTGTTGATATTATAAAACATTGGTAGAAACGACACCCTTTGAAGTAATGTAGTTTTAGAGAAAGAGGTAATTGTTCACCCCAAAATTTGAATCTGAAAAAGGCTTCAGGCATGAAGGCATTTCTTTGGCATCTGAAATCACATACATGTAACACTATGCCACTGCCCATGAGTTCGTTGACAAAAATATCCACAAAATTTCGCAAGTTCTTGCTTATAATGTGAAGTATTGGGGAAAGTGTTAAATAATATTGTGAAAGCAACTTTTAATCATAAACATCGACCAGATATATCTCAAGAAATCAAATAAGAAACAGGGGGCCTTTCTCCATGCTCTTCAGTCATTTCTGTTATTTGACACCAGACGTTGGTCTGTGGCCGAGGACCACTGGCCTTGGGGAAGTGGGTTCCAGGGTGAATTTTTATATTACAACTACTTTACTGATAACAGCTGATAAGATTCCAAGTGAAACCAGTAAGCAGAATTCATAGATTCACGTAATGCATATGGCCAGTCTCTATACTAGATTTTCTACAAATTCATTATTGACAGCTATCTACACAGAGCAGGGTGGGGTTTTTTTCTGAGATGCCCAAAATGGCCTTTGACCAAATTTGAGTGTTTATCAAGGACCCCAATGGAAATAAGTCTAAGTTATTGGCTTTTTTGGGCTATCCTTGGATAATTTTGTGCAGTATTTCTATCTTGTGTTCTATTTTGGTTTATCTTCTTTTTTCCTGTTGTTGTGTATGTCTTTTTGGCATGTTCTTGCTGTATTTTTATCCGAATAAATTCAATCAATCAATCAATCAATCAATCAAAGTCTATACCTTATCTCCACTCAGGCAGTAATGCCCCGTGATGCAGGCATCATTGTCGAGGTCAGGTGCCATGGAGCGACCGTAGTCGCATGTCATCCCGGCGGGGCAGATCTTTGTTGCGTACATGTCGTCGCGGGTCGTGGTGTCGCTGTCGCAGTAGTAGCCCGCCTCGCAGGTTGTGCACTCCGCGGCACCGGTGTCCTGATAATTAAAACAAAACGACACCAACGTGAAAAAAGTTTTCTTTTACCATTAACCCCAGGGCCCAATTTCATAGAGCTGCTTAATCACAAAAAGTAGCTAAGCACAACAAAATTATGCTTACCAGAATAAGGTTACCAGCCAAACTACCATGTCACATGTACAACTTGTAACTGGTATCCTGCTCATTTCTGCTTAGCAAAAAATTGTTAAGCAATATTTTCTTGTTAAACAGTTCTTTGAAATTGGGCCCTGGTTTTCAGGTAGCACATTTAATTAGATCTCTGTATTTTTGCTAAAGAAAGTTAATGGCCTGACATTTTGACCCTAGCAGAGTCGTTCTCAAACGCTAAATGACAACACAACACACGCTTGCCAATTGATTGCTTCTGTTAAACAAGTATACGTGACATGGTATAATCAGAAGAGTAGGGACGGCAGAACAAGGGAACACAAAAGGAACAATGCTGTCCTCACATTGGAATCCTTTTGTCTTTTTATCTCCTCACATTTTTTCGTGCGCTTCGTCTATGGAGAGTGTTAAAAGTCCTCACATTGAAAGATCTGTGTTTGCACAAAGCTTTCCGATACTTACCGAGTACAAAGTCTTGCCACACTGTACTGGCTCAACGTTCCCAGTGTTGTTACAGTAGTAACCAGCAGTACACGATGAACAATCTCCTACTGCTTGGCCTTCTAACTCTTCCCTATACGTCCCTCTGCATACAAACAAGAACGCTTTTTATTTAAACTAGTTGAATGGTCAAATAAATACATTTTTTTAATTTACAATTCACATCTGAAAATGAAAAAAATATGTGCATTGCTTGGCATTTAATTTCATTTGTATGCATTGTCCATTAATTATAGGCATTATGCGCAACGCATGATGGACACATAGATTTCCTGCTTTAGACAGTTTCCTAAACCCATTTGGATCATTGATGTTTGGCTTGAGAGCACTTACTGAGGGCAGGCTGTCGGTAGGGAAGATCCTTCAGGGCAGTAGTGTCCCTCTGTACAGTCCACACACTGTTCCCAGCGGATATTACCCCTGACATTGGAGTAGGAGCCGGCGTGACAAGGGAACTGATCTTCCGTCTGCGTACCTGAAGAAGGAAGTCATGCACTAGGTTGTTTATCATGGAAGTCACAGAAATCATGCCCTTTTTAACAAGGAAGTTATGCACTATGTTTTTATCCTGGAAGTCGTGCACTTTTTATCAAGGAAGTCATGTACTACTTTTTTTTATCCTGAAAGTCATGGAAGTCACACTTTTTATCAAGGAAGTCATGCACTACGTTTTTATAATGGAAGTCATGCACTACGTTTTTATCCTGGAAGTCATGAAAGTCACACTTTTTATCAAGGAAGTCATGCACTACATTTTTATCATGGAAGTCATGCACTTTTTATCAAGGAAGTCATGCACTACTTTTTTTATCCGGAAAGTCATGAAAGTCCCACTTTTTATAAAGGAAGTCGTGCACTACGTTTTATCCGGGAAGTCATGGAAGTCCCACTTTTTATCAAGGAAGTCATGCACTAGATTGCTCTCACAGAAGTAACGGAAGCCATGAAGGAGCGGTCATAAAGTTCATAATTCAATCGGCTACCAAGTTCTACCAAATCTAGAACAGTTCTACCAAATCAGCAGTATGTGACAGACAGTGGACGTCAATGAATGCATGAAATTATCATGAACTGCACCTTTGCCAGCGACACCATGTGAAACATTCTCGCATAAAAACACAAATCTGTTTCATCATTTTAGACTACGAAAGCCAGCAAACTTTATCTTCAAGCAAACTTGAATCTCCGATTCTGATTGGTCGACCCATGGCAACAAGAGGTGAGATATAAACCTACATCACACGGCCCATATCACACCCTGCATATTGGGCTGTTCTAACTCCGCGTATTACGCTATTGTAAGCTAAACTATAGCTGTTCCAACACTGACATTGCGTTAATCTGCGCGTCTAGCTCGCTTGAAGATGAATTTAAGTTATAAAAAGAACAACACATCAAACAAGGAAGGAACACAGAAGAAACAGTATGTCACTTTAGTTTATGGAGTCCAGGCACTCACCTGCCGGGCAGTAGTGCCCAGTAGCACAGAGGTCAGTCGGGGTCGTGGATGCCTCCAGAGAGTACCACCCCCTAGGGCACTCATAGCACTCATTCTGGGCGGCTAAGTTGGTCTGGTTGGTCCAGGAGCCCGCTGCACAGGGGTACTGGCTCGGGTTCTGGGTACCGGACGGACAGTAGTGACCCTGGGCACATGGCACGGGGGGATTCTGTTGGCCTCCGGTCCCTGATGGTTAACAAATCAAAATCAGACTTTTACAATGCACTACATTGACATTGGGATGTGCGAGTTAGAGAGAATATAATCAAGAAATGAGCCTGGAATTTCATCTTTGAGAGGGCAAGGCCATTTTCATTTTGCAAAGGGCAATTCCATTGGAAAATCTTAAAGTCTATGGGACACTTTTAAAGGGGCACCAAGGCCACGACCAGGGGCAACAAGAGGCCATGTCTATGGCCTCCATGGCCTCCATGTCCTCTGTGTAACTCCAGGCCTAAACTATAATTTATTAGGATCTTAAATAAAAGATGCCCATTTTGCAAAGGGCACTACCGTTAGAAAATCTTAAAGTCTATGGGACACTTTTAAAGGGGCACCAAGGCCACGACCAGGGGCAACAAGAGGCCATGTTTATGGCCTCCATGTCCTTTGTGTAACTCCAGGCCTAAACTATAATTTATTAGGATCTTAAATAAAAGATGCCCATTTTGCAAAGGGCACTACCGTTAGAAAATCTTAAAGTCTATGGGACACTTTTAAAGGGGCACCAAGGCCACGACCAGGGGCAACAAGAGGCCATGTTTATGGCCTCCATGTCCTTTGTGTAACTCCAGGCCTAAACTACATGTATAATTTATTAGGATCTTAAATAAAAGATGCCCATTTTGCAAAGGGCACTTCCAATAGAAAATCTTAAAGTCTATGGGAAACATTTGAAGGGGCACCAAGGCCAAGACCAGGGCAACAAGGGTCATGACCTCTGTGGCCTCCATGTAAATCCAGGCCAGTGCCCAGTTTCATGGAACTGCTTAAGCACAAAAAGTAGCTTAGCACAACAAAATTCTTCTTATGAGAGTAAGGTAATCAGCCAAACTACCATGCCACATGTACAATTTGTGACTGGTATTCATTTCTGCTTAGCAGAAAATTGTAAAGCAATATTTTCTTGTTAAGCAGATCTATGAAATTTGGCCATGGAGGGTGAACACAATTTTTACATTATCGCAACTTCTAATATGACATCTCTTCTCCTTTTTTTTTTAATGAGATATCGTCTAACATCACAAGGCCGGACGGCCACTTCAAGGTGAGGGCTACACTTAACTGATTTGGGCTGTTGACCCAAATCAACTGTCACCAGGGGCACATTGCCACCTACTCCTAGGGCTGAAACAGGGTTACCCCCTTCACAGTCGGTAAGGATGTAGGCATGGGTATCATCCACTAGGAGCCTGGCTGGTAGAGCAGAATGCACTACCTTCCCAACTTACCAAGCAAGCAGGCGAATTGTTCAATGCAGCTGTCACACTGGAAGGCTGCTGTTAAGTTATGGTAGTCGGTATACGTGCCTGCCGGGCAGGCGTTAGCCGAAGCATTTGGACTGTCGCTCCCTTGAGGGCAGAAGTACCTACATGTACAGTTTGGCAAGAAAAGAACCATGAAGTCATTTGCAAATCTCCAAAGGTTGCCTGTTACAAGCAGGGCTGCCAACATTTGCATCTTGCAATCAGGGAGATTTTGTACAACTATCCGGGAGATATTTAGAATTACATTCAACATAACAGGAAAACGTTTCCATAATCAAGGAGATTTTCATATATTTTGTTCATCAGAACATGGAAAGATTGGTTTATTTTTCAGGGAACTTTCTGCAGAATCAGGGAGAGTTGAATTCCTGTACTTGTTTAAATAAAATTCCTTTAAATGCTTCATGAACACTTTTTTTAGACAAGTTCACAAAGTCATGACTTGAAAAAGATGGAAGAGACTCAAAATTTGTTCCACTTTCTATTCCATATAATTATGTATAACTTTGATGAAACTTGTAAAGAAAGGGTTCTATCTAAAGCAGAGGCGGTCAAAAGTAACATCGACCATCCACTAAACAAATTGTTCATCAGACTAAGGAGTGGTATAGGAGATGGCAGTCACTTTGATGCAAAACAAACAGATATCTCAACTCCTTCATACCATACGCTGTCCGTCTCCTCAATGATCAGCCCAGACGTTTATTACTTTCTGCTAAGTTTGTTGTTTAATTGATCAAATTTATGTTCAGCATATTTTGTTTGTGTGTTATTATGCTGTGTATGGCATGTACAGTATGCAAGGAAATTTTCCTTCATGGTAGGACCAATAAACTGAATTGAATTGAGTTATCTAGGGCCAACTTATTTATATGTTTACACAACGTTTGTTTTTTGTTTGAATTTCTTCTTTATTCATCTTCATGTACCAGAATTTCCTGCAGATATGGCGCTCGGCACATAAGGCGCAGTACCTCAAATTACCAAAATAAGATTCAAGGGTTATCAGATAAGGCGCTCCGCCGCACAAGGCGCAATATAACTTTCACATTGTACACGCTCAAGGGGTTATTGTGATGGTTATAAGCACCTCCATGGGATTGTAATTTTATAATCACGAAGACGAGTAAAACATCACTGCTATTTTTTCATTATTATTTTGTCCATGTTCGTTTTAAAGATTTTTTTCTAAAACCATAGCTTTACAGTTTTTGTATTACACAACAAGCGCACGCAGATAAACGTTTTCCCAACGTTTCCCAATGAATTGGCTGCTAGTCTTTGCTATCTCGCTTTTTTGAATACTACAATACATGCAAGGACCAACGAACACTAGAGGGCTCTTTGCCAATAATGCTTTCACATCAAAGACATAAAATACCTTATTATATGTCTGTGTTTCACATTAGGAAAGTACGGTACTTGTTTCTTTGTAATTTGTGTATGGTTTGTCTTGGTCAAATAAATAATAATAATAATAATAATAATCAACAATGGTAGCAAAAGCATACCCTGGATAGCAGTGAGTGTCCGGCTCCGTCAACGCCAGCTGGGTGCAAGCGAATCCAGCGGTGCACGCCGTGCAATCGGTCACGGCATCCTGCCCAACAGAGGGATTAAATGTCCCCTGTGGGCACGCCAGAGGGGTGTCGGTCCCCGACTCGCAGTAGTAACCCTCGGGGCACGTCTTGCAGGATTCTTGGGCGGAGGCCCCGGTCTCTTCGGTGAATGTCCCGTCAGGGCATGGGAAGTCAAGGTAGTTCTGGGTCGCAGGGGGGCAGTAGTGACCCCTAGGGCAGACGCGAGGGTCACTGCAGCCTGTATCAAGAGAATCCAGTACATAGTAAGCTCCATTTCATTATTTAGTTATTTATCTTTTTGTAAAAGAATTTAAATTTATTTATTTGTTATCCAAGTTCACCCCGAACAAGGCTGAAAGCCACTCTTTGGGGGATCAGGTTGGCTCAGTGGTTTCTTTCCCTGCCTTTTTCACCTCTGTGGACCCCGGTTCGAATCCCACCTCAGACCGGAGGCTTGCATGTGGATTGGGTTTTTCCCCATTGGGGTTTTCCTCCCACATCTAAAACTGAGCATTTCTTCTCGTTTCCTACTCATCCTGTTATTGGCGCTAACTGTGCTGTTGGATGTGTAATCAAATAAAAAAAATTTAAAAATAAAACGTTTAAGATGAAAATAAATCAGGGGAGTTGTAAGGTAGGAATTTATATTCCTCTTAAAACAGTCTGGATTCTAGGATGGGGGGAAACATGCACCAGGCAAGGAGTTCCAAAGAGATGCAATAAAGCTGTTGGAATGGCTTAGTTTTTGCATCTCAGCAAAGCAAGAGTACCATTGGTGGGAACAAGCAGAAAGCCTGGTTTCACCAATTAGAATTGTTTTCTTCTACAGGAGGAAAACAAAAGTTGGCTCTTCATTCTGTGATTTCTAAAATAATTGTGAGGGTGATGAGGGTGATTTTTCTTCCTCTTTAAAGTATGTGAACAAGGGGGGGGTGCACCCTCTGCCTCCATATCTGGAATGGTGTACTGTTGTCTGCTTAAGAAGCTCTATGAAATTGGGCCCAGGTGACAAAAGAGACAGTCAAATCCTGCAGGTTACATGTAATTACATACTAACCTAGAGGGCAGTATCGCCCAGCAGGACAGTTCAAACAATCCACTTGTTTATCTGCCATCAGCTTGACGCCGTACGTTCCTCCATCGCAGCCGTGCTCCGTCGCGTACGTCGTTCCTTCCAGGCAGAAGTACCCTCTCGGGCACTGGTACTGCACGCCTGGTGTCCCGACGACAGGATCACTGGGGCAGAAGAAACCTCAAAAAGGCAAGAGTGTGACATCGTTACGAAACTGCGCTATTTTAACAGAGCTGCCAACATTTGCATATTGCAATCAGGGAGATGTTGTACAACAATCAGGGAGATATTTAGAATTACATTCAACATAATAGACAAAGTTTCCATAATCAGGGGAGATTTTCAAATTTGTCCATCAGAACATGGAAAGATTTGGTTTATTTTCAGGGAACTTTCTGCAGAATCCAGGCATGATATTTGATCCTTAGGAAAAAAGTAGGAAAATCTTGTTGGGCACAAGGTCTGACCTACTTGTTCATAAGGAGTAACTTTTCAGGCTATTTTTTCGCACTTTTTCTGATTTTTCCAAGAGCAAACAAATTGAAAATCAGACTAAAGTAGGAAGAATATCATGCCTGAGAATCAGAGAGAGTTGGCAGCTCTGTGATTGGCACCTCTGAATAACTCCGAAACATTTGGTGAACTGGAAATCTCGTCTACGAGAGAACAAAGGGCTCTTACCTGGTGGGCATGTTGCACAGCCCTCTGTTGATGATGACGCTCCAGACATATTGCCGTACGTTCCAGCTGGACAGGCCAGAGCTGTCAACCCATCCTCGCAGTAGTATCCTACAGATTACCCAAAACAAAAACAAAACATCAGAAAATACTAGCCCCCAATTTATGTTTAAGTGTATCACACTTCTTAGTATTACAGAGCACCAGTCACATTCATTGCATGGTATTTTGGTCGGTTCACTGCTGCTGCGGAGCTACTTAATGCTTAACCCCTTGAAGACGAAGGCGGCTATGACCGCTAATCGGGGTCCGGAATGCTGTGGACAGTGTATGTGGTAAGCCCTGAAATGCAGTCTGCGGCCGGTACAGCTGTGAGCAAACAAAGGCTGCTGTGCAGTCATGTGTGTAATCCGGACATTGAGGCCGGATAATACCGGCGTCAAGGGGTTAAACCTTAAAAGCAAAGTATACCTTTGGTTTTTGGAAACCAATTGATTGTTTTAATCCCTTATAAATGTAGATATATACAATCAAACTAACCTGTGAAAATTTCTTTCAAAAGGTGATAGCGTTTTCGAGATATCGCTGAAAATATGGAGCGGTTAGCCTCCAGCCAGGAAGAATAATCCGTACTTGGAATACACTCACCGAGGAACGTTTTATGCATGAAACGATTCTCAGATTGAAATTTGTTTTTAATCCCTTTCTCTAAAGCCACATTCCTTAGAAGGGAATCATTTCTCAAAGTGTGATGAAATACCAACAGCTGCAGTGCTTCTAAACAAGTAAGTTTAGTAACAAGTAAGTCCAAAAAAATTTGAGCCCTCCAGTCATAGAAATTTGTCAAAGGAGACACACCGGACTCAAGCTCTGGTGTTTCTGATCAGCAGAGTGTGGGTTCGAGTCCCAGTCATGACACTTGTATCCTTGAGCAAGATACTTTACCATAATTGCTTTGTCCTTCGGATGGAACATTAAGCTGCAGGTCCCGTGTACTAGAATTGGTAGTGCCTGTAAAAGAACCCAGAACACTTTCTTGGAAGAGTAGGGGTTAACCCCGGTGCTTCTGGTTCACATAGCAAGCACCCTTGTTTACAGGTTTCCTCAGGCTTGCGAGCTACAGTGATTAAGTTCACTTGTGAGGCATCCTTGGTTTCATTACCATAATATATAATATATAATAATAATAATAATAATAATCATACCTTGCGGGCAGATTCCATCGGTCGGGTTACGGCTGGAGCTACCTTCAGGGCAAGCATAGCCTGCATCACAGTCTACGCATTCCTCCATGGACTGATTACTGTAGGTCCCTGCTGCACAGATGATTGGCCCGCTGTCCTTCTGCGGGCAGTAGTAACCCGGGGGGCATGGAGTACAGGCTACCTGGCCACCTAAATGTAGATTCCAAGGACAATACCAGTCAGTGCAATGAGAAAACACATGACGGGCAGGGTTCTCCCCAGGTATTTTCAAAACTGTGGGGCATTTTGGATCCTAATTTTTGGATGTTTGGCTGAAGCACGCTGAATTGAAACATGGTCTTCGGAATGTTTTCTACTGGGTGTTTGTCAAGGTTTTAAAAGCCCCACTGTGCAATCTGGAGCATAAAGTATGGTTTGCTCTTGATGTTTTTTGTGATATTCTTCGGAATGTTTTCTACTGGGTGTTTGTCAAGGTTTTAAAAGCCCCACTATGCAATCTGGAGCATAAAGTATGGTTTGCTCTTGATGTTTTTTGTGATATAAAAGATTTTAAAAAAATTATTATTATTATTTTGTTTTTGCGTATCGGCCGAAATGTGCATGTATCGGCACGCAAAACTTGAAAATCCGCCCGATACGCTAGCTTGTGCATGGGAGAACCCTGATGGGGCAGGAAAAAACCCCAGAGTATACAGTGCTTAACACAAGGGCAAGATGAGTACAAAAAAATATAGCACTTCTGCGTCACATATCCAAGAAGTACGAAGGCCAAGTTGGATATTGGACGCAGACACGCTATGTTTTTCCGTATTCCACTGGTCCGCATGTGGAGAAAAAAAATTATCTTTGAGTAAACTTGATTCGTAGCTTGCAATAGCGTGTTATAGATAAGCTAGAGTTTGATATGGGCCCTTTAATATAGGTTTTATATCACACATCTTGTTGCTATGGATCGACCAATCAGAATCGAGGATTCATGTTTGCTTTGAAGTTAATAATAAATAACATGTCCATAAAAGGAGATACAGCTATGCCAAACTCATTTTTTGACGAGATAAACGTTATTCAAGATTTAAACTTACCCAAGCTGTAATAACCCGAAGTACAAGGTTCTGGTGACGTCTTGGTGTCGTTACAGAACTGCCCTGTGGGGCATTCAGTACAGCTCTAAAATAATAAAAAAGATAAAACCACTGTAAAAAATTGTTCGGCTACTGGCTATTGACGATGTCACAGGGCGGTCGGGTTGTCGTAGTGGTATCTTTTCCTCGCCTTCCACCTCTAGGACCTCATTTCAGATCCTGCTGTGGGCACTATGTGGATTGTGTTTTCAAATCAACTGTCACCAGGGGCAAGTTGCCACCTACTCCTGGGGCTGAAACAGGGTTACCCCCTTCACAGTTCGTACAGGATGGAGGCATGGGTATCTTCCACTAGGAGCCAGGCTGGTAGAGCAGAATGCACTACCTTTCCAACTGTTTCTAAAGCAATTATGGTTATGTGCCTTGCTCAAGGGATTCGAACCCACACTATGCTGCTGACAACACCAGAGCTTGGGTTCGGTGATCTAGACCGCTCTGCTACGACACGCCACAAATAACAAATAAACGACTTACTGTTGAAGCAGCCAAAGAGTAGGAACCATCGTAGCATAGGATCTGGAAGCTGCTGTAGATGGATGGACATGCAGATCCGGCCGGGCACTCTTGGCACTTGGCCTGAGTTCCAACCGAGTAGAACCCGGACATACACAGGGTGTTCATGCTGGAGTCTGAGGCATCGGGGCATTCGTAGCCTGGCTGGCAAGCTGTGCAGGACTGGATTAAGGGAAGGGCAAAAAAACAAACAAAATGTGACCTCCGGGAATGATTTAACCAACTGTGTAGCCAGGGATCACACACAAGTTTACGATACAACCTAGAAGCGGCAGCAGAGGGATCAATCACCTTAAGGGAATGCGACTTTTTAGTAATAAACCACAAGGGAAACTGACTGGATAAATTTGAAATATCTTTGGGTTGAACAAAACAAAAATTGACAGGAGCGGGATTTGAACCTGTAACCAGAGCTGCCAACATTTGCAACTTGCAATCAGGGTGGTTTTGTACAGCAATCAGGGAGATTTTGTACAACAATCAGGGAGATATTTAAAGCTACATTCAAAGTAATAGGAACAAGTTTCCATAATCAAGGAGGTTTTTTTTCAAATTTGTTCATCAGAACATAGAAAGATTGGTTTATTTTCAGGGAGCTTTTTGCAGAATCAGGAAGAGTTGGCAGTTCTGCTGTAATGTTCATATTTACGTGTCGGTGCTCCAGCAACTGAGTAAAATGGTCTCCCTATTTTGTCAGGGCACCAGTCAGAAGTCATTCAACCATACATTGCCTTCAGGCATGATATGTGGTCCTTGGGAAAAAAAGTAGGAACATTTTACTCAGTACAAGAGCTGGCCTATATGTGGTGTGGGCTTTTATAGACCTTCCAGGTTAGGGACCATGGATAAATTAAGAACGCGGTGACAGCACGCGGTCATTCCAAAATTGTCACGGCCCCGTGCAACGATGGGATCTGCGCTCCAGTGATTTTCAGGTTCCCTCATTATCGAACTCTATTGGTGGTGCCTTTTGTTGGTCGGATTACACGGACAAGGCAGCTGGAAAGTAGCCCACAAAGGAGTGAAGGATTAGTGTTTGCGGTCTAGCTCAGGTAGGTATACCGGACAATGGTTTATCTAGTAAGCTGATTATAACTACAGTGACATTTGGCTCAAGCTGCCCAACAGCATTTTTCTTTGGTCATACAGTGAGTCTCCCTCAAGACCGGGCGATTACAGAAGAACGCGTGACAGTGCGTGACATTGGGTGGGTTTTCTTTTGTTTGAGCTTGCACGCGAAGGAACGCATCAGATCGCGGCCATGCCCGTGACATATTTTATCCATGCTCCCTTACTTAAGCAACGTTTTTCTGATTTGTCCAAGGGCAAAACAATTGGAAATCAGACTTAAGTTGGAAGAATATCGCGCCTGTGTCTTTTACAGACGGGATCTGCCTAGTTTTACAATACAA